>JAJGOT010000212.1:560000-1160000 GCA_022457155.1 Cladopsammia gracilis | reverse complement strand
ACGTGATCAGAAAGACGATATTCAGATGAGAAAGAGTTGATGCTGGAATTTGAAATGATGATGCATGTGGACTGAACGAGACCTGGCAAACATGAATCAATCAGCGATTCAGCGTGGAATCGGTGATAAACCGACTAATGATATCAGCAAGTAAGAAGTAAAAGATTGAATGGATAATGAAGATTCCAAGAGTGATTATTATACATTGGTGTCACTAGCTCGATTTTGATTGGCTATAAGCACGCAGCTAATTATTGCTTGCTGTTTCTGTTACGTCATACCTACAGACAATAGTTTTATGTATGCAGAAGTGACGTCATACCTACAGACAATAGTTTTATGCATGCAGAAGTGACGTAAGTTGTTTACTTACAAATTGACTGCTGTGCATTGATCACTTTTTTGTGCGCGCTCTTGTCTTTACAAGTGCAGCTCAGGAATATGCATAATAAAACAATTATTGGATTCGGTTTTCGCATGATAGCGATAATTATCAAGGCCTCAGTTTGTGTTATCCGCCTCAGCCTTCGGCTTCGGCAGATAACACAAACTTTGGCCTTGATAATTATCGCTATCATGCTCAACCTCATCCAATAATTGTTAATTGGCCAATGGAACAAGGATATGCGGCTTAAGGAAATAGAATGAAAACGGCGACAACAAGAGTTACTTCACCCAGAGGGGCAAATGTTGGGAAGCTTCCTCTGATTCCTCAGCTACAACTGAATCACCCAATTCACTGAGAGGCACCGCCGCCGAATGGGTGACGTGAGCACGTTTCTTGCGCATGCTAACAGCGGGTCCATTTATGATGAAGAGAACTTCGCATGTCTCCTCGAATCAGTCGTACCGGATTTCAAATCACAAACCAAATAATTGCTATGAGTAGAAATGTCCAAGTGAGAGGATCAAATTACGAGAATGTACAAGAATTCTACGCTAAGAAAGAGCCATGGAGAGAAGGTGGACGATAACACAGATTTGTCACGACCACGCTCAGCAAGTTACCTCTGACATGTCAATCTTGTGATAGTCAACGATAATTGGAAGGTTTCGTCCATGGGAGCCTTTAACAACAGATCACACAAGCGGCCGGGGAAGCAAGGTAGACGAGAGCCCCAATCATCACTCGGAAGTCGGGAAGAACGAATACAAAGCGAGGGACATGAGCCTGAACATCACAGTGCAGTAAAAACTTTACTGTTCCGATCCTCATCAAACATCACAAATTGTGTTTTAACTGTAGACGCTCAGGAAATAGAGCTGGCAAACCAAAGTCGTAAACACTACACCAGCGCTAATTTACGTGACAAGAGTGAGAAAGACGTAACAAAACAACGGTTACAAGGTACATGACTTTCACAGAAGAAAGGATCTTGCTGCCATAATATCAGTCCGCATCATAGGGAAAATTCTGCCTGCTTACTTGGATACGGGATCTACGATGCCTTGAATAGTGGTAGGTAAAGGTAAAGTCGCATACGAGCCACAGGAAACCCACACGGCCGGAACTTAACCCGGTTTCTGTAGTTTGAAGCAACTAGCAATATTACGACTCCTCCCTGGATGCGTCAGTACTAGTCCATCGAAGGATTACCCCCAACAGTAGGTTGTCTGCAGCCGTTTGTACGGAGAGAGAGAACGTAGAGCAAAGATTCTTGTCTAAGAGAACAACACGACGGTAGAGACGTGACAAGGCTTCGAACCAGTGACCTACTTTAGGACTATTATAACTCTATACACGCAACCAGAGTGCAAGAGCAGAAATGCTAAGATGGTCAAGGAGCACCCATTAGTTAACAGCATCAATAATTGCTGTTTACTGGTCGCCCGTTACAGACACTTCTCGGTGAGAACGCGGATGTCCACAACTCGGCTGCTAGCTGACATTCAGAAGGCGTTCCTTCAGATAGGAATTAAGAATAAGGCAGTTAGAGATTCGTTCCGATTCCTTTTTACCATCAATGGAGAAGACAATCACCTGAGATTTACAAGAGAACCTTTTGCATAGAGGCGACCCCTTATTACTCGGTGACACTCTTGCAGTACCACCATTAATCGCAACAACCAGAATTTGAAGATACGTTATAGCGCTGAGAGAGAACACATATGCATACAACCTTATGCAAACCGGAGATATAGTGAGAAGTTGGTGTACTGAAAGAAAGAGAATAAATTGTTCCGAGAAAGTGCCAAAGTGCAGGGATTAGATGTCAAATCCTTGTAGAGTGGAGACATGACCAAGCACAATTCTGGGCCATCTATAGGGTATACTTCCAGATGCATCAGAGTTGTCTGTTAAAGCCTTCCCCGAAAAACAACCGGTTCGCAAGGGAACCATCCTTAGATATTTGGGACACAAGTAGGATTCCCTATCAATAATCTCGCTCACTATTACTGAAGGAAAGCGAATCTATCGAGAAGAAGCATGTGACGAGAAGCAAAGATCGGGATATAGACGTTCATACCGTTGAGAGAGCGGAGGAAACAACTCATTGTCAAAAACGTTCAGATACCCAGAAGCACAACCGCACTCCATCAGCAAGATGAAGGCATTACACCTTCAACTCTTTTCAGAAACCAGCAGTTCAGCATGCTACGCAGCAGTCGTCGTAGTATTTGAGCATGAATTAAGGGAGATGGTAGAAAGTGTTTGTCTCCAACAGAGTTAGGAACTCAAGGTACAGCTAGAACTCATCAGTAAGATTTATATGTGTTGAAACCAGTGTCCAACATACATGAACCTAGGAAACAGAAGAGCAATCATAATAAATTAAAGATGGAGAAGCCGGACTGGTTCATAGGACCTGACTGCCTTTTAGACGAAACGCAGTGACCAGAAGCTAAAGTGCACTTAGAATGCAGACGAAGAATCCAAACCCGTGCCGCAACCAAATCTTCACAAACTAGAGCACAAACTGTATGATTGCGACGCATTACTAAAGAAGAGCACTAACTAGCATACAATGAGAGTGACAGCATGGAAATAAAAGCTCGTTAGCAACTTCCAAGCGAGAAGAAACAAGTTTTAAAAATAGAATTTCAGGTCCAAGAGGAACTGAAGAGATCACCACGGCGAGAGCAACTGGGTGGGAACAGTTCAGAAAGCTGACCAACCCAGTCTGCGTTCACCTGGAACTTGCAAGAGTGAAGATAGAATCGAGGGTTCAGGCCGAAAACTTCCACTAGAATAACCATTGGCAAAGAAATCCATTACCCAATGTACAAAATCAGATTATGTGACCTTAGTACTGCGCGCCAATACAATACGAGTGCAAAAGTGAATTGTAGGATACAAGTGCCTTGCCAAATTCGGAACGGAGGGGATTAGAACCTTTGAGGTTACTGGAGTGGACTTTGCTGGACACCTAAGTTAGTAAATACTTTGGACAAAACAATTCAGGACTGGGATAAATGATAAAATCTATTAGTGGAAAGTCACTGGTTAAAGAGGAAAGCGGGATCAATCTCCTTAGGTGGGAGAAGTAGTTCTTATTGCCGGAGATGGAAGAAGATGTGCATCGCCATCCAGGCATAACTAATCAATGATCAATGACATCAATGAGAAATCAATGGGTAATCAATGGGTAATCAATTGATTAATAATTGAGTATTGCCAATACTCAATGAGTAATCAATGATTGATCGAACCCAAAAAATTTTGTGGGTCATTGATTACTCATTGATGTCATTGATTACTCATTTTACACCAACAGAGACCTTCCAGTACACCCATTTCTCTTCCTGCCAACAACCAGTGGTCAGAAAAGGGCTCATAAAAGGTGAAGCCCTGAGACTTTTAAGAACAAATTCCTCAGCGAAATCGTTCAGTGAGAATATCAACAACTTCTAAGCACGCCTCCGTGCTAGAGGCTACACTCACAATCTCATTAGAAAAATAATTTCCGAGGTAAAATTCAATGAATGGAAGTCATCTTTGCAGTAAAAAGAGAACGTGCAAAAAGTAATAACGTACCACCCGGCGTTGCCTAATCTTAAAAACATCTTAATGAGCAAATAGATGGCATTTAATTCAGAACCAACCATTGCTAAGAGAAATATGCAAAGAGCCTCCCCTTATCTCATACAAAAAAGGAAAATCCTTGGGAGATATACTTGTTAGAGCATGTAAAACTCTAAAGGTCACGTTCCACGTTATCACGAGCTTATGAGTCGTGTCTGGCGTGCGTTTCTCGAAAGTCCCGAAAACTTTTCGGACCCGAAAAGCTGTGTTACGTGCAGAATGTTTACCAATAAAGATTCGGTTTTTGTTGAATTTGAAAGCTGAGCAATAAAATCTTACGTTTACTACTGACACAACTTTAGCTGATTTGTGGGCTAAAAAGTTCAACGCCTTTCGTTAGAAAGTACATTTTAAAAATTGCTTTCGGGACCGAAAAGTCTTCGGAAGCTTCGAGAAACGCACGCCTGGCCTGTCAACACCTCTTTTCGTGCAAATTAATCACTAATCAATGACATCAATGACTAATCAATGGCCAAAAATTTTGTGGGTCATTGATTAGTCATTAAGTACTCATTGAGTATTGGCAATACTCGATGAGTAATCAATTGATTACTCATTGATTACCCATTGATTACTCATTGATTACATTGATGTCATTGATGTCATTGATGTCATTGATGTCATTGATTAGTTAAGCCTGGTGTTATGTAATATTAGGTACCGCTGAGATATGTAGGGAAACAATGATAAACAGAACACAATGCGTAACTATTAGATTTCATGTCGCCGAGTACACTGTGAAGCGAATACCGCGATCTCTGTCATTAAACGGATAGTGACTACTGCAAAATCATAAGTATTAGGTGTATGATAAACAAAGTTAGGTTTGGGGGTGTTGGAGATAGGTCGAGATACATTACTGCACTTTGGCCTTTTGTGTATGACTTTAGTTCAGTGGTTACTCGGGACTTTTAAATCTAAGTAGAACTTTAGTCTTTACATACGTCACTGGGTCCTCCAGATGGAGCAGTACATTACAGCAGATTTTTGCTTTGACTCGACTGGTTCGACAAGAAAGGGGTCTATGCAATATGCAGATTCTGGAACAATGGCCTGCAGCGTTTAAAGCTCACAGAAATATGATTTACCTTCTAAAGTCTCTAAAGGCTACACCCATCTGAACGGTCCAGAAATCAAGAAACAAGAGAGCTGAGAGTGAATAGTTTGGCTCGTCGTCTGAGGGACAATTTACCTCAGTGAGTTTGAAAAATCAGTGGTATTTTTAAAAGTCACAGAACTGATTAATTTAAGATGGAAATTCGGGCAGCCATGATTCTTCTTTTCAACTAAAAAACACTTGCTTCTACATTAATTTTACTCTGTAGTGAAGTGAGGTTATTGCCATGAAGTTGAATTAGCACAACATGAACAGTACTAGCTGACTCAGAAGAAAATGAAATGGATACATTTATTTAGTATAACACTCACTCAAGCAGCGGCAATTCTAGTACGAATTCGAAAACGCTAGAGAACGAACAACATTTTTGTTCTAACAACCATCTTCGTATTTCAGGCATAACAAAAGCACAACCTTAATGGAAAAACGATTTCAAGAAATGGAGAAGAGGTTTATAAAACGGTGAGTAGTTCTTTGGCTTAATCGGCGTTTAAAGTCTTTCCATGTCTACCAAGTAATCATATTATTTAGCTCGCCTCCGCTCTGTCATTATCATAAGGCTGCTATAAGTACAGCTGCTGATACAGGGCGTACACCAGTCATCAGATAGGTTGACATCAAAACCGAATGCAACGGTCAATTTGACAAAAGATTAAAAAAAACATGAATAAACATTGCAACTAACTCGTCTCCACTAGTGTACCTAATTCAAGATTAATTGGCCACAATTTCGGGTTTCATACAAAGACTGAAAAGTTAGATCCACCTTGTAGAGCTTGACAAAGAATACCACTGAAAAGTGTTCATTAGCCTTCATGCATTTGAATGGTCACCACATCCTCGTCTTATAAAGCATAATACAATCCGCACAAACGTAATGTCCATTAATAGCTTTTATTTCTCATAAACAGTTCAGGCTTTATCTATTGCAGGCTCAAATCAAAACTTCGACCATCAGTTCAATCAAGTCTTAATCTCAACTTTCTGATATTTATTCTCCACTAATCATTTTTCAGACTTGATGCCCTGCTGCACGCACCGCCCCGATCAAGTGACTCGTCGCTTTTGGCCTACCTACTTGGTTAAAATATATGTTGGAGAGATACTTCACCCGACAAAGAAGTAAAGGAGGTTATCGGTTTGTATTGATCTTGCTACAAATCAATAAAAAACAAAGCTTTATGAATAAAAGACGTTTCTACAACTATTCCTACATCAGCCAGAAAAATCTTAAATGAACATTATCATAAGCCTTAGTACAGCCGAACCTATATGTATAACTGCCCTGTATTATGCGGCCACCCTCTATTCAGCGACCAGCCTAGTTTTCAAATTCACTGATAGTTCCGAATTTTCGGCCACCGTGATTAAGGCGGAGGCTCTACCTGAATGCCATTTTTCCGCCATTGGAAATATCTCGTTCACGTTTCAAGCAATCCGAAAACCCTTAGCTCATTACATGAATCTATGTTGTGGGATGTTTTGTAAATTTTTGGGTATTTTGGGAGGAAATAGTTTTTCTCAAAGGATTTGTAAAATTTAGAGAAATAAGAAATATTGAAGATTTAGTGAAGTTTTAAAAATAGAATTTGTAGTTAATAATTAATAGACGGATATCAAGTTAGTCCACTAGCAACCTGGGGTGCTCTTGCGTGGGTATCAACTGTCTGTTGGTGTTCCAAAAATCATTTTCTTTCTCCTATCCCTTCTTAAAACCTATTAAAATTTCATTAAAATTCAGGTAAAACCCCGCCTTAAGCGGTCGCGACAACCCTTTAGCAGTCCCATGTTTGTCTGTCTTACCTGTATTAATCGGCCACACTTACATGGAAATCTTAAAGCACTTGTCATTTTACGATTTCATTTCGCTTAAAAAGGATCCAGACATACTTATACGTCAATTCATTAGGTAGGAATATCCAACTCTTGAAACTTTAGAGTTCCGTAATTTAGGCTTGTGGCAAGCCTTACCGCATGCGCAGTTAAAAGGCAGAGATTGCTTGACTGTGTTATTGTTAACTAGAATAATCTGCTAGTGTATACAATAATACTGTACGGTATTAAAATTGACATTTTACCACTCCCACAAAGTGAGCCAATTTTGAGCGGCCAATGTCCAAAGTCCAGATGATGGCCTTATAATACATGTTCGACTGTATATGTAAAGAACAGAAAATACAAGCTCGATTTTGGAGGACACTTTGCGTCGCTTATTAAATATAAGAACAGTGTTATGTATCTAGAGTTGTGTGAAGCGTGAAGACTTTTTGAGACATTTTCCTTCCTTTGTATTTCAGTGCGGGATGGCCGAGATAACGGAAAGCAACTACATGGACCACCAGGACCTCCAGGACCAAAAGGTACACATTGCAAGAGACTTGTTTTAAAATATGATATGTTGCACAATGTTAAAACAAAGACCGGTAAGGAAGAGAGAGAGAGAGGAAGAAGAGATCATGGCGCGGACAGCTTGTTTGAATAAAACCTCCACTTACATTAGGGATCGTTTTATGAAAATCTACACATATTCAAATTACAATCGAATTAAAAGCTTAGTTTAAAATAGAAACTTACATGTAACACCCTAGTTGATTGTATTACAGGAGAAACGGGAAAGTCTGGTACCAACAAGCCTATTCCCGGTCCTCCTGGTCCTAAAGGAGATCGAGGAGCTGTCGGGAGAACTGGCGACAAGGGAGCTCAGGGAGCAAAAGGTGAAAAAGGAAAAGAAGGAGCTGGGAAGTCTGGGGTGAAGTATGTTCGCTGGGGAAGGACCACATGTCCTAATGGTGCTCACTTAGTTTACAAAGGTATTTGAATTTCCAAATGGTGTATTTTATTTCTTTCAAAAGCTTTTTTAATTTTGTTTAGAACAAAGTTATAATGAAGGGAACAGGAAATCTGAGACTAATATGACTCAAAGTATGGAATCGTTCTTCCTAGAGCTTAATGTGAACGAATTATTACTTGCAAATAAGTGAAGAAATATTCTAAATAACAGCATATTCTATCATAATCATAGATTAAATTAATTTTACACTTACGGTTTTCTTAACTTTTAACTTTTTTTATCTTTTTAGTTCGTGGCGTAATTAACTCGGAAAACTACAACCGTGACCAAAACCTTTAGGGACACTTCACTTTTCTATAACGTTTTTCTTTGCACAAACTAAAAATGAGCGATAATAAATACTAACCCACACCATCTTTCAACGTCTCCCCCCCCCCCCCCACCCCGCCACCCCCCACCCCTAAACAGGGGGGATAATTTTTTCTGTTTTAATAGGAAAAAGTGAAAAGTGTCCCAAAAATATTGGCCATGGTTGTAGCTCATAGTTACTCTATTTTGGGGATTAATTAAAATAAACGATTGCTGCCGATTGACTGAAAATGTCTGTGTCAGAGAAGAGTTATGTATAGGTCAGAAAAAGACAGAGAAAAGTCGCTGAAATGGAGTCCAATTTTAATATAATACTCAACCAATCAGTTTATTTTAGCTATTTTAAGGCACTCCTTTGAGTCGTTTTGTTTTTGCACAAATATATTAAACGTCATGCTATCATAATCTAAGTTTTTTTATGAACATGGTTCACTTGTATACTTCTATAAGTAGTTATTTTAGGTAAGACTATGGAATGTAAAGGTGCAAATTTTGTTGTCACATCATTAGGTATAATGGGTGGTGAAGATCACCAGCACACTGGGGGTGGTGTGAACTACCTTTGCCTTCCGAACAATCCCAAGTACGAAAATTACAAAAACGGCCATCAAAACGCCGGATATGTATACGGCAGTGAGTATCAAGTCCAATGGTTTAACCCTTTCAAGAAAAAACTCCATGATTACGAGGCAGTATGTGCCGTCTGCTTTGTCAAGTCACGTGGTTCAATGCTGATGATGCCCGCACGGAATGACTGTCCGTCTGGATGGATCGAGGAGTATCATGGGTACATGATGACTGAATATCATCGCCACAAAAGCCAAAAGGACTTCATCTGCGTTGACAAACACCCAGAGTATGTTCCTGGTACCGGAGCCAACAAGGATGGTGCCTTGCTGTACCTTGTGGAAGGGGTGTGTGGCTCGCTTCCGTGTGGTCCATATGTCAATGGTCGAGAGTTGACTTGCGCTGTGTGTACCAAGTGACAAGAAAAATTGCCATCAAGACGACCTTCAACAAAAAAAGAAAATGATTTAATAAAGTCTCATGATTTGTCTTAAATGCAAACAGATTCTAGTATAGTACACAAACTTGTAGTTCGGCAGCAACCAAGTGATAAACAATAACAATAAACGTAAAGTGAAATCATTAACAAACGTTTCTGCCTTTTCTTTACTTTCCTGCCGTATTTGGATCTCTTGGTAATTTTCTCCAGCAGCGGGAATGCAGATGTCATGTCCTCTGATTCTGATCGAGTACGGTACTTTTTAAAAAACCTTTGATGAAACGCTCAGTCGCGAACAATATCAATCATTCAGTTCACACCTCCGAATCCATGTTGCTTTTATTCATAAATCAGTATATTTGTATTTTTGACTATTCTGACTAGAAATGTACATGTCGTTTGCATGTCTTGAACACCCGATTAGGCGAGGTTGTTTTATCCATCAACTTTACTTGACGTGGCATAGGCTATAGAGAACCTACGAGAGGAGAACTGTACCTGTCCTAGCTAGTCTTCTCACATGCAGGCAAGCCCGGTGGAGGGTGCATGTGATCACAAGCAGTTAGCCCTTCACGCAGACTGTCAATCTTAATGTTTTAGTAGTTTTCGTAATAGTTTCTAAAATGTTATAACAATAAGGCGCCTCAAGTGCGTTTTCCTAACATATTATCAACGTATTATTCAGCAAGATTAACCTAAGCGGCACAAAAGAAAAGCCACGGCGCTGACTTAACGATTGTTTCAGGGCTGAAAGTTGTATGAGAGCCTTGTCTGTGTGACACGGTATCAATGATTGCGTCAGTTCACCGTTCTGTTACTCTGGATACGAGAGCGTTTTCTTGAGGTAAGCTTTGCTGCAGCAGTCGTGGCTTGAAGCCGGCCGCGTAACGAATTAAAGAGACATAAGAGCCCGGGGTGGAAATATATAGAAATGACAGGGGTGCTCGTCGGAAATTCACGAAAAACACCCTAAAAGGTACCAGAATCTCGTTTGATGGGCGTGGCTCAAAAGAAGTTTTACCCCTAAGAGGTACCAATTGAAAACAACACATGTCATGTTTCTGTCATATTTTTTTGGCTCATACCCTAAGGTACCGCGATAATTCTAACGGTGTCATTTTAGATTTTCGTACCCAAAGCAGTACCAACTACAAGTTTTGACCCCTAAAAGGTACGACGAGCACCCCCGTCATTTTTAGATGGGAGTCCTCCCCCCCCCCCCCCCCCCCCGGGCATAAGAGTGCATGTAATACGTAACACAGAAGCGCAAGTAAAGTCTCTGGCACGAGGGAACTGGGTTTTTTTTATTGGGCTGTAAATTAGGTTCCAATTTCATTTCCTGATCGATTCATTATTCTCTGTATACTTGGCTGTAAAATACATGATATTGAAAATGTCAGTTCTTTTTTGTCCCTTGAGCCATTTCAGTGCACAAACGGCGCTGACCTTAAACCTTTCAACCATTAAAGGCCCACTATCACCCATTCGGCTTTGCGGTCGTTTGTTTTTGTTTAATCAAATGACGAGCTTGCTCGTGATTGGCTCTTTCGGGAATTTTCGACTGCGTTAAATTCGCAATGCGTTTTGGGTGATAGTGGGCCTTGAAGGTTTCCCTACAACTAGGCCAAACAAGGGTTTTTATGACCCCGATCAGCCCGAAAATCACAGAGAAGAGAGAGAATAGGGAAAGAAAGCGAGAGCGAGAGAGAAAAAAAGACTAGCAACAGTCTTTATTTTTTATATTGACCCAAAAGCTGATATTGATCGATTATATCTTCCAAGATCAGACGTCGACGGTGGACGAGGTCTTGTCTAACTAGAACTGACCTATAAGACTACCGCTATTGGCCTAGATGCCTATTTGACATCAAGCAATGATCGACTCCATCACTAAGTCCAACGACATGAAAAAAAGAAAAAACTGTATTTTACCTCGAGAGAGGCTGAAAAATACAAACAAGAATTAGACCTTCAAGAAACACCCCCTAGGGATGATGAAGCGGCAGTTCTGCATGCAAAGAAAATCAAGGCAACCGAAAAACGCCAAGGCCAGCAGCAACTGGCTTTATTATCCTAAAATAGGAAGAAAAAATCGCCAAAAGTGATTAACGCAAAGAAATATGAGCTACAAAGACAAAATGACGACTAAAGAACTCAAAATTCTACCAGAATGGAAACTTTGACTTCTGCGTGACCACCTGTCACGAAATCATAATCCACTTCCATCCTTGTAATCCTGTACTTCTGCTTTTGTTTTGCTCTATAGAATATTGTTATCCAATTTAGTTGTATATTTGGTGGCATTTGGCGATATAGCAAGTGAGTAACACAGTTTCGTTATTTCGGCGGGATCGTGTCCCTTTAACTAGGTAGAGTCTGAATACTATAGTACAGAAGGAGGTCGGACACCTTAATGAGAATATATGATGTAAGAACCAGATTAACTACCCATAACCCTAAGCCTGACTGGTTAGCTTTTAATTAGGGTTAGGGTTAGCACGTAACATAATTTCATTTAAACCGAATTGACGCAAGCAGCTCGATAGTGTTGTGGTCATGTAGGCTCTCTAACAATCTAGATACTGCCTGAGCTCACAGGTTCGAGCCTTGGTGGGAACTTTGGACCTTTTTTGTACAGTTAAAAGTTCATCGAAGATAAAGTGTCGACATTACGTCATATAACTCTCAATAAGGTGTCCGACCTCCTTCTGAGCTATAGCAGGTAGACTCCACCCTTTAAATAACAATCAGAGAAATATATTTATCGAACCACAATCATTGGTTGTTCTTGATATTTAGACAGCCTCTTAAAGTTTAAAAAAGTGGTTCGTGGTTGCCACACAGCAAATTATGAAATTGTAAAAACTAATTTACATTTTAGATTAACAAAACCAGAGTTAAAAATAAATTTGTGCTACGCTACTAACAATATGCAGTTATCTTGTCATCCTTTGTTTGAAGTACTGAATACAAGTTAGCCTGTCATGTGTAGCAAAATAACCTTCCCTTGGGGTAGGTAGTTCCGTTTGATTGACGTCCGAAAATTAAATAAAATGAGAAACAAAAGAGAACTGTTTGCACGTATTTAACACGTCTAAAACATTTGCATAAATAAATAGTTTTACAAAATAAAATAATACTCGCGATATGCGATTTAAGATTAAACCTAACAAGGACAATGCGGACGCTTTCGGCAAAGCGATTTGATGATCGTGTGTCCAGCTTGGCGTTAATTTTTCTGTATTTCTTTTGCATCGTGGGATTTATTCTTGGGATCGTGTTTATTTATCATTCCCCGGTGGCAATGAACTAGAGGTACTTTCTACAGATATTTCTATATAACTCAGCTGATGACTGTTAACAGGATTCGTCCTTTTTCTATCGATCATGGAACAAATTGGGTATAGATTTACAACGAGCAAGATGGAACTCGATGATCCCGCTGAAGGTAAGTTGTTATAATTTTATATTGGATTTACGTGACCTGATATTGTCTTAGAAAGAGGACTGATTTGAAAGTTATCATGATTGTTCCTAATATGCCTCAACGCTTGAATCATATGGAATGATTGGGATTGAAGTCTGACCTGGAATGCAGAGTTTAAGGGCCTGTTCATATGGTCTCGGGTACCCGAGACAACCCCCCCCCCGAGTTACCCTGGGCGAGCTAATTTTTCACTTATTTCTTTGAAAAATTCAACCAACCGTTTACATGAGAATCGTAACTCGTCTCGGGGGGGCGAGACAACTCGGTTGGGCGAGTTGTCTCGCCTCGGCAGGTAGGGTAACCCTGGCAGGCGGGACAACTTTTTCTCATATAAACACTTTGGCTCGCCTACCCGGGACAACTCACGATGTCCTGCGTGTCACGAAAAGCCAAGATTTTAGGTTTAAGAACACAAATTCGTGTTAAAGAAGTAAAATGTTAATCAGCAAAGCCCACAGTGATCGAACGAATGAAAAAAATCAAACGAACAGGTATACGATAGCTGTATTTAGATTTGAATATTTACGCAGTGTTGTGAATATTTAAGTAGGGTCAACTTTTGACTCGGTCAGCTGGGACAACATTTCTCATATAAACGCTCGGCAAAGTTGTCTCGGGGGGAGGGTTGTCTCGGGTACCCGAGACCATATAAACAGGCCCTTAAGAGAGAAAAAATATACGTACAACGATCATTCACTTAGAAACAAATAACCACCTTATATTTTGCATAATTTTGAAGCGATGCTAAGAAATATTTTAAAATTAAGCTCACTGTTTAACGAATTCTTTTAGCTATCAAGTGAAAAAACCTTAGTTCATAGAAGTGAAGGGTGGATGTTCGCAAAAAAAACGGATTTTCAAATAGCTGTCGAAGAACATTAGATTTTACATTTAAATCGAATTATTTCCAGGATTAATTTCGCAGCACTTTTGTTTCAATAGATGGTTTAAGTTTAATTTATCTACCCTTAGTATATCTGCTTTGCAGACGAACATTCCTTTGAAACTACAAACAACAAACCGGTTTAACTTCCTTATTTCAAGAGAATAGGGTCCTAATCTGCTTACTCGTGGATTTATAAATAAAGACAGTTATTTTCTCCTGTTAAAAATTAAGAAATCACTTTCCTATTTTTGTAAAATCAATTACGGTGAAACCATAATTTGCTTTAAACAACAGTGATTTCAATTGTTATGTTCAAGGAGTTGCACCACAACATATATTTTACATCCTGCATTCAATTTCAATTGTAATAACTTCTGGTTAGTAAATACAAAATATTAATCAGTGACTGTAACTGACTATGATGGAAAATCCATCGAAATATGTCTTCAAAATTAAATTAAAAAAAGTCTTTTTTAATCCCTCTATTTTCCTGTTAAATCTACGACTAATTATTTATTTTGTACATTTCGTTAAAATGAGTGTAATTAACGTCGGTTAAAGATGAATGGCTATGCAGCGTGTTCATTGTTAGAACACAAGTTAATCACAGGACATATACCACAAGCCGAAATGGCGGACATAAACCAAAATTAATTAAAGCTCTTGCTTTATAAAATCTGACATAACTTAGGTCATTCCCTTATTATTATAACCTCAACTTCTAACTCAAAGTTGTATCATCGTTTTTAGGACAAGAAAGAGAAGTCAGTCGGATGGCATTGAAGCAAGGCGAGAAACCTTAAACAAGATCCAACATCGCCTAAGATTGATAGCTCCAGCTTTCTTTAATGCATCTTTGGATAGCCGCATGGGTTTTGTACAATGGGTTTTGTGCAATGTTAAACAAGACATCGAAAATGCCAGATCCAACATCGCCTTAAGATTGATACTCCTGCAGCCTTCTTTAATGCATCTTTGGATAGCCGCATGCCTTATGGGTTTTGTACAATGTTTCCTTACATGCTTTTGACATTTTCGAGCTTATTGCATGCCTTCTTCAAATGAATTATAGCCTCCAAAAATGCCTTTGCATTCACATGGAATCACACTAAGCAACGTAGCACAGTTCTCAGTGCTACCTTAATTATAAAAAGAGTAGGTAAAGATATGAACAAAAAGACAAAGACTCCATCAATGGACAGTAGTCAATAAAGAAGTCATAACCAAAGTCTACAATTCAGTTTTGTCCAGCAGTCGCGAAACAAGTTCTTGGAAAATATACATACTGTTTAACTTAGCTGTTTTGATCTCTGTCGATGCAAATACTGTTGAGATTAGTAGGTAAATTGCCGGTAATTAGAATGTAAAAAAGTGATTTCTCGCTTCCTGTCGCCTTATCATGTACCTATTTTTTCTCCAAATTTACATTCGGTACAGCTATTTCGATCGCTGTCAATACAAAAACTGTTCAAACACGGCTGCTAGATTATTTTTTTAGTGTTAAACACAGTGGAGTTAGAAGGGAAAGAATTAAATTGTATTTTTAGTATCAAAATATCACAAAGCAATTGCATTCAGGCTCCTTATATATGTCTAAATCAATAATCCGATGAAGCGTATGATTTGGAAAAATAAAGGAACTTAAAAGGAAATTAAAAGTTGTTTTGACCGTCCGATTAATAGTCAAGAGTGGCGATGATAAGGAAACTAACCTTTAGTTTGCGTTGTAAATTGCAGTGTAGTAAATTGCTAAATATGTCCTTCTTTACCGCGCCTTTGATTTTTGATGTGTAATCTGTTAGAGTCGCCTGATCACGCCACCAAGCAAACGAATCGCCGTATTAAGCCTTCTTCGACTGCCTTTACTTAAGATATATTTAAATAACTAACTTAAAATTTCGAGCAATTTTGATAGTTACATGTATCCTTCTGCAGATTACTCCAATTGTGCTACGTCATTTCTACGTCACAAACGCGAAAAAATTCTTGCCCATTTTTCAGCGTAATGTTCTTTGGTATCGATTGCTCATCACAACTTCCTTGTTGTAGAGAGAAAGTAGGTTCCTTTTTTTCTTAAAGTCAAATTCTAAGCGTTCTCTTTGTACGGAAAACCCATCCACTGCAATCCGCCATGAAACATCCTCCCGTAAGTTCTCGCTTTAGCCTACGTCTCATTGCTTCGCTTGTAATGTGCTGTGCCATTCTGGCTCACATCTCGGATGAAACTGCAGCAGATCAACGCAGAGGAGAAGATCAAAACCACAATCGAATCTTCGATGATGACGCTGAAACTGGTGAAAAACAGATCTTCTTGCATCGTCAGCGAAAATCAGTTAAAAAGAACGCGACGCCCAGTTTGTCGGAGATTGAAAAACGGCTTCAAGCCATGGAAGAGAGGTATTTTACTTTTGTTTGTCCGTAATTTCGCACAGTTTTCGAATTAGCCGTAAAATTATATTATATAATTTATAGGATAATTTCAAGCCACTAAAAATTGCATTTGAAATGAAATGGATTAACGTGAATGCTGATTCGTGACGAACTTAACGTAATTGTATCATCATGGTTGAATATAGCAATTAACAATAGATGATTATCGCAAAAAATGAGATACAGTTTGACAAACAGTTTGTGGCCAAATTATTATTTCGCAAATTAATATCAATGAAAGTTTACTGTCAGCGCGACTGATAAAAGTCTATAAATTACATATACGTTCTGACATTTGAATAAATATTTTGGGAGAAAGTGCGGGTTAACATTTCAATATTCTCATGCGGTCTTCAGTTTCGCTTTCTTGGTATACAGTAGTGGAAGCATGTTGTAGTGAATGAATTTGAAGGAATACCGAATCGATTTTCAGCACAAAATTTTACAAGCTTATTAGCTCTTCCATTAATTAAAATTGACGTAAAATTGTAACACTGATAGCTATAGACGTGCTGGGGAAGCTGCAAAAATACGGGCTATCCTTATAATTAAGAGTTAATTAAGTCAAGTTAGAAGTTTAAAGACAACGACTTCAAAATGAAATGGGCGAGTCTCAGTTAATAGATGAAAAGCAACAACAACAAAAAAGAATGGTAAAGATGAATAAGATGAAAAAGAGATCGAAACAGAAAGGAGCTGAGGCGAAACAAAAGTATTTTAAAAATGCCGACTGATCGACTACAGCTTCGAATGAAACAGAGGAGTAACAAAAAATGTAATATTTAACGTTGAGTCCAAAAAAATAAGAAATACAAAAATTGATTGAAACATTTGGAAATTACTCTCCACTGAAAAGGAAATGAAGCTAAAAAAACTGAAAACTTGGAGCTAAAGATTAAAGCAAGCCAGAAGAAGGAAGATGATTTGGAACTACAACTTCAAACACTCCCACCATCAAACTTTTAACTCATCCTTCAAGGCTTTAACGGGGCACGATAGATCCAGGAGACGTTAAATAAAACGGAGAAGGACCAAGAGGAGAAGACGCTACCAGAAAGAAGATATTCAGATGGAAAAGTTATTGCTGAACTTGGAAAGGATGATGCGAAGTACATGAATGAGATGAACTGAAAAACAACAAGAGGCTTCTAGCAGCCTATACTCATACGCATGCGTAAAAAAGTTTTATGATATATTTTAAACATGATAAGAAGATGTCCGACATGGAGAAGAGTTACTCCTTTCATTCAGTCATCGTTCCTGCAAACCACGTTGTTTACTATTGAATGTTTGTTTTGTAAATGAAGGCTGTACCGCAATGAAGTCAATGATTCTTTATAAGTGTTACAGGATATATACCTAACGTGAACATTAGTAATGTAAGTAGGGTTGTAGGAGATGCTGTCATCACACTTCAGTAACGTTGTTTTACCGGAAGTGAGAGTAGCCGGAAGTCACTAAACAGGAAGTGCAAATGACAAAGCTATGAACCGGAAGTACACAATTTAAAATCTGCGTGCATAAATTTGTATGCAAAATCGTGACACAAAAAAAAAAAAAACGGAGGGCATTTTATAAAACGCAACATGGAAGAGGAAGGCAGGCATGAAGAACACCAAAAGACGGTAAAAAGAAATAAAAACACTTAAATATTGCAAAAAAAGAAGGGCTGATCAAGGCGAACTTTCATTGGAAGAGCGAAAGATCAAGAGGAAAAGATAATAATACTTTATTCATTGATGTCAATATAAACATTAATACAATAAAAAGGAGATACCTGAGGCTAACCCTATCGAGGGTATCTGTGACCAGAAATAAAACATTCAGATAGAAAAGTTGATGCTGGACTGGGAAATGATGATGCCAAACATGAATGAGCGAGATGAGCACTAGAAAGACACTCAGCTACATGTAAGAAGATTGTAGATGAAACTCAAGAAGTTAAGCAACTGAAGATGTTAAACTGAGGATTAAAGTACATGTGTACATGTACAAAAGTAATTTGGAAGTAATATTAAGTAATATATCAAACATGAGACACAGTGTTTCATCTAATTTCCAAACACTCATGAAACATTAATTTCCTTTGTATTTTCTTCATGAATTATTAATGAATGGAACTCAGTCACTAGAAAAGTGGTAGCAGCTTTGAACTCCTTCGAAACATGATTCAACATCCTTGGCAAAGATAAAGAACACAGAACTGAGAAGATAAAAAAAGGTTGATCTAGAGGGACATAAATAAAATGCAAGAGAGCAGCATCAAGAGGAAAATATATCACCAGGGAAGGAAGTTGATACTGGGGTCAATTCAATAAAACTTTTACACTTGTAATTTACAAGTGTAGCCATTGTTTCAGAGGTTGAAAACAATAGTTACGCTTGTCAATTACACTATCTTGTAAAAGTTTTATTGAATTGACCCCTGGACTGGGACATAATGATGCAAATTAAAGTACATGAGCCAGATGAGCACTAGAAACACACTCAACTACATATATGAAGAAGAAAATTAAGCTTACAAGGAAATTAAACAACCTGAAGGTATTAAACTAAAGATTAAAAAGTAAAAAGGCCAACCATAAGATCCCGAAACTAGAACTCAGTCAACAGTGGTAACAGCTTTGAACTCCTTTGAAACATTTTACTGATTCAAAAGAAATTCAACCTTCAGCCAAAACCAAGCAACTACTTGAAAGTTTTAACTGAGCCTTAAATCCAATCATCCGGACTGGAGACGTACCGGTAAATGTAGTCTTGAAAGATTTGGAGCAGAATAACGTATGATGGACGCTCACTCAGCTTCAAAGTGACACGATAGATTCAGGAGACAAGCAAATGAAAAAGAGAAAGAAAGATCAAGGGGAGAAGGCGCTACAGATTACAGCAGAGTTAGCAACTAAGTTAATTTGGACTTGAAGCAGTACAAACCGTCACGACACCAACCTTTAGACCCTCCAAACTGGAACTCAGGAAAACAGCATGGAAGCTTTTAAAGATAACGATTTCAAAATGAAATATAACAAACAATTGATGGAACAAGGAAACCAACAAAACATGTTCACTTAAGAAAACAGAATGAGGAAGGCAACCGAAGATGAAGAATACGAAAAGGAGATTAAAAAGCGACAGATTATAGAAAAGGAGGAAAACAGAAATGTTAAAAAAGGGCTGATCTTGGGAACTTCAACTATAGAAAATAGAAGGAACAATATTCAGAAAATAAAGGAGATGAGACAACAAAATTCAGCAACACTTGATCACTTAAACTCCCTTTGAAGTGTGTGGATAAGTCTAAAATTAAAGAGAGGTATAGAAAGTAATGAACAGAAACGTTCTAATTGAGTAGTGTACATGTAGTTCTTCTCAGTCACAGAATTGATGTAAGGTAAAAGTGGCCGGGATTCACGATTCTTCAAGCAAGTAAATATTCAAAACACGTATTAAGTAGTACTATAGGGTCAAAGATAAGCCCCGCGATGGCCTAGGTGCCTAGGTGCCTAGGTGCCTAGGTGATGACGTAGTTTGGTATAGGTAACTTATTAATATGTATTATCAACTGCCTAGTCAACTACCTATTCCTTTTGTTATTCTGGAACAATAGAAACAATAGACCGGCCCAAACTTGCCCGCTCTATTCCAACTCACTTCAAAACAAAACACAACTGACACAGTTAACTTTACAGACATATAGAGCAAAACAACATACCTTGACCAGGACTCGAACCTAGGTTACTGCGGCCACAACGCTAGACCATCAAAGCTGTGGATATTATACCCGAATAAAACTAATTAGAGGTTTCCGCGGAAACATTTAAGTTTAGAAGCAATAAAAAACCGCTTCTTATTCGTATTTACCGCCGTTTTAGCCCCATTCATTGCTAGATTTTCAGTTTCGCAGCCATCACCTTCAAGTTTTTATAACTTTACCGGTAGCTTGAAAGTTAAAACTTTTAATTATGCGAACTTTCACTGAACTAAATTTGCATGAAAAATTAGCACCTCGGAAAAATAAACAAAGCAACCAATTACATGCGTTACTAAAACAATAAACCCACACTCTGTTTAAGTAAAATATATATTTAATAATAACAAAACGTATTGAGGTTTCATCAAATCATTATGTCAACAAAAGCTGTTTTATTTAGAACAACTCAAATCCATATACTACACAAATGATAAGGAAATCAAGAACAAAATGTTAGAATAAAATAGCTTTTCGGACGTAGCGCGAATTCACTATAAGGCCGTATTGCAGTCCTAAAGCTTTGCTGCCTTTTTTTTCGAAAGCAATGGTTTCCTCTGAAAACGATTTTACGTTTGGTTCATCTCCGTGTAAGTAAATCCACTTTGTATTATCGTTTGAACAATGTCTTAATTTAACTGGAGAACTCGGACGGAGGTTGTAAGGATTTTGGGAACTGGTATATTTCTATAACACCGCGTTTTTCATCCAAGAAATTTTTATTCGAGGCTGTTTTCGCAAATCCTTGATCATATATATTAAAAGTAACTAGATATCCGTGTTTTCTGTTGTGATCAAATGATAGGGGTACAGGAGGGGTACAGAAAGGGTACAGGAGGGGTACAGGAGTTTTCGCTACCACCACCACCACAATTCTATTATTTTCACCACCACCACCACAATATCGACCCCACATCGACCCTCCTCCTACTCTTCCTCAATTCTATTGTTTTCCCTCCTCCTCCTCCTCCTCCTCCTCCTCCTCCTCCTCCTCAAGGATCTTCAGGTTGGGAAAATGTATTTGTGGATTTATAGACAAGGACAAAACGAGGACTATCAGGACAAAAGGAGACAAACGGGACAAATCAAGTCATAACCCCTCTCTGGTCGAGGTCTCCAAACATACCTAGACTATATGTATAGATATTCGCGCAAAAATGTTCTCAATCTGAAGATCCTTGAGGAGGAGGAGGAGGAGGAGGAGGAGGAGGAGGTGAAAACAAAATAATTGTGGAGGAGGAGGAGGAGAGAAACAATAGAATTGAGGAGGAGGAGGAGGAGGAGGAGGACGGGGAGGAGGAGGAGGAGGTGAAAACAAAATAATTGTGGGCGAGGAGGAGGAGGGAAAACAATAGAATTGAGGAGGAGGAGGAGGAGGAGGAGGAGGAGGAGGTGAAAACAAAATAATTGTGGAGGAGGAGGAGGAGGAGGAGGAGGAGGAGGAGGGAAAACAATAGAATTGAGGAGGAGGAGGAGGAGGAGGAGGAGGAGGAGGAGGAGGGTCGATGTGGGGTCGATATTGTGGTGGTGGTGGTGAAAATAATAGAATTGTGGTGGTGGTGGTAGCGAAAACTCCTGTACCCCTCCTGTACCCCTCCTGTACCCTTTCTGTACCCCTCCTGTACCCCTATCATTTGATCACAACAGAAAACACGGATATCTAGTTACTTTTAATATATATGATCAAGGATTTGCGAAAACAGCCTCGACTAAAACTTTCTTGGATGAAAAACGCGGTGTTATAGAAATATACCAGTTCCCAAAATCCTTACAACCTCCGCCCGAGTTCTCCAGTTAAATTAAGACATTGTTCAAACGATAATACAAAGTGGATTTACTTATATATACACGGAGATGAACCAAACGTAAAATCGTTTTCAGAGGAAACCATTGCTTTCGAAAAAAAAGGCAGCAAAGCTTTAGGACTGCAATACGGCCTTATAGTGAATTCGCGCTACGTCCGAAAAGCTATTTTATTCTAACATTTTGTTCTTGATTTCCTTATCATTTGTGTAGTATATGGATTTGAGTTGTTCTAAATAAAACAGCTTTTGTTGACATAATGATTTGATGAAACCTCAATACGTTTTGTTATTATTAAATATATATTTTACTTAAACAGAGTGTGGGTTTATTGTTTTAGTAACGCATGTAATTGGTTGCTTTGTTTATTTTTCCGAGGTGCTAATTTTTCATGCAAATTTAGTTCAGTGAAAGTTCGCATAATTAAAAGTTTTAACTTTCAAGCTACCGGTAAAGTTATAAAAACTTGAAGGTGATGGCTGCGAAACTGAAAATCTAGCAATGAAGGGGCTAAAACGGCGGTAAATACGAATAAGAAGCGGTTTTTTATTGCTTCTAAACTTAAATGTTTCCGCGGAAACCTCTAATTAGTTTTATTCGGGTATAATATCCACAGCTTTGATGGTCTAGCGTTGTGGCCGCAGTAACCTAGGTTCGAGTCCTGGTCAAGGTATGTTGTTTTGCTCTATATGTCTGTAAAGTTAACTGTGTCAGTTGTGTTTTGTTTTGAAGTGAGTTGGAATAGAGCGGGCAAGTTTGGGCCGGTCTATTGTTTCTATTGTTCCAGAATAACAAAAGGAATAGGTAGTTGACTAGGCAGTTGATAATACATATTAATAAGTTACCTATACCAAACTACGTCATCACCTAGGCACCTGGGCACCTAGGCACCTAGGCACCTAGGCACCTAGGCACCTAGGCACCTAGGCCATCGCGGGGCTTATCTTTGACCCTATAGTACTACTCACGTATAAATGCACTGCAGAAATAGAGTGACTGTTTTCACTGACATAAAGTAGACTTGACACAAGGCAAACGTTTGGAACAAAATGATAAGGATAAAACGCAACTGTTACGCCATATTCCATAGCGCAGTGACAATTGGATCATTAAAATCGGCTTAATACCTATGTAATCATTTTTTCTCAACACCAATATCTCTTTTTATCAGGCACAACAAAAGTACAAGTTTGATGGAAAAACGATTTCAAGAAATGGAGAAGCAGTTTATACAACGGTAGGTTTTATTATTTTCCGTTATAACTCTGAAGCACTACGTTATAATGTACAGTTTGTAAGAACACGCGAGATGTCAGTAACTGACTATCCAATTCTATTGATTTCGCTTTCTTTCGGTATATATAGGTTTCATTTACTCCATCTCGAAACTATCCATGAAACAAAAAATGCACCATTTTGACACACATGTTTGATCAAAATCAAATGCAACAGTCAACTTGATGAATATTTCTAGTTCATTGGAAAGAATAACGCAACAGTCCATGCGACAATTACTATTCTACGGCAATATCGAAAAAGAAATGAAATATTTCAGCAAAACATATTTCGCATGATCAGATCACAGTTTACTGAATTTTGGACGACTTAGAACTTAAAATAATTTTGTGATGGCCAAAACAGTCTGGTCTTCCTCTTTTACCTACACTGTATACATATACAATCTTTTTACAGACTTGATGCCTTGCTGCAAACACCATCCCGGTCAAGTGACTCATCTCTTTCGGCCTACCTGCTTGGTTTGTATACTAAAGATTAACAACGACAATTTCATTTGTTCAAACTAGAGTCATATTTTTTTATATGGAGGCCATAACAAAACCAAGTGTTCAAAAAGAATAAAACGTCACCAAAGGCTGCAAAATGTTTAAGTGTATCATATTTTACAACTCTAGCAAAGATTGCTTGCAATTGTCGCATTTTTCTGATAAAGTTGAATTTTTTGTAAACTCCAAGATGGCGGCAGGATGGCGGCCATCTTGGCGGCCATTTTGAATGACGTCACGGACCCCCCAGCAGCGCCATTACCCATAATATTTACCTTATCTCGTAGAGCACATCACAGGCTATCTATTAGAGGTAAAATATTTCCGATATTATGTAACACTGCAAAAACACAAGGGAGGGGTTGTAACCCCCCCCCCCCCCCCTCCCTTGTACCACACGGTAGGGGTATAAAGTTTGCTTGTACGTCCGAGGGTTAAACTCAGAACAAGAAAAATTCCTGCAAGCACGTTGCCTAGACAGGCAGAAAATTACCTTTAAAATTATCTTGCGATATGGTTTTTATGTTAGTATGTGATGCACTTTAATTTTTGTTAAATTTTGTTATTTCAGTGCGGGATGGACGAAGTAACGGAAAGCACCCAATGGGACCGCCAGGACCGCCAGGAAAACCAGGACTGAAAGGTAGACAAAACAAATGCTGTTGCGTAATTGTAAACCGAAGTTATTAGTGCGCGACACAGCCTGATAGCCTAAAAACATTCGACTGAACCATTAAATTTGAACTCTTTATTACAACAGACTGAGAGCTCAGAAATTCTGCAACTGATCGGCATGATATTTGATTTGGGTTTTATTGGCTAGGACATAAGATCTTTTATTTGCTCTTATTGCTGACTGAGAAGTCATATCGCGATCGTTCCGTAGCTTGAACTGCAGCTAACTTGCAGAACAGCTCGCAATAGGAGTAATGCGGCTAGGTCAATGCGGGGATCTCGACGAAGCGCGGGCGGACTAACATTTTAGGTAACAAAGGCTTCTCATGTAAAGCCCTATTTTATCTTACCTCTCCTTTACATCATCAGGTCCTAAAGGAGATCAAGGAGCCAATGGAGCTCAGGGAGCTAAGGGCGAAAAAGGACAAGAAGGAGCAGTGAAGTCTGGACGGCCAGGAAAACCAGGACTGAAAGGTAGAGAAAAACAAATACAAATACTGTTGCGTAAGCGTATTGGCTAAGACATGTACATAATATAAGATTATTGCTGATTGAGAAGTCATATTCCGACCGTTCCATAGCCTGAACCGCAGCTAACTTGCAGAACAGCTCCTATAAAACACTGGAGGTATGCGGTTGGACATTATAGAGAGGCTACAGCGTAAACGCGAAGTGCTAGTCACGCGTATTAAAGTTAATTGCACGATTAATAAGTCATAGCATATTAACCAACAACCTAGTTTTACAGCAATATAAAATTAATATAAGAGAGGTCTAGGCGATGTACTCTTGAATGCACTCCGATCGGCTTCTATCAATATGACAACATAATTCTGACATTTTAGCTATAGGTAATGTAGGTTTCTCTTGCAAGGTCCTATTTTATCTTACATTTCCTTTACAAATTTAAACCAACACCCCAATTCATTTACATTGTCCCCAAGGTCCTAAAGGAGATCAAGGTACCAAAGGAGCACAGGGAGCTAGAGGCGAAAAGGGAAAAGAAGGAGCTGTGAAGTCTGGGGTGAAGTATGTTCGCTGGGGAAAGACTACATGTCCTAGTGGTGCTCAGATAGTTTACAAAGGTGGAGTTATTTTTCAACTGTGCATTTCTGCTTATAGCAAATATGTAATTAACTGATTAACTAACCCACATGTAGACTTAAGAGAGCGACGAAGTCGCTGGCAAGTCGACTTTTCCCCGCCTGACCGGGAACTCAAACAAAACGAAGGTGTGTTTAATTTTCCGGGATAATGTTAAATATAAAAGATCTAGAATGTTCTCCAAAACGTTGTTTAATTTATAAAATGAAGATCACTTTTTTTCCATACGCGGGACGGTTGGAGTTAGTTGAAAACTGTTACGCATATCTCGCAGGAAGAATAAGAAGTTTTACTATATAAACTTCAGCGAATTACAAGGATTTCTATAAATAAAGATATTTCCTCGCTCCCACGTATTATCGTGATGTTGTATCTTTTATCTCTTTTATGGTTAAATTTAATTGCATCTAAAAAAAAAACTAAACGAAAGGCCGGCCATTTCACCCTAAATGTTTTCTTGTATGCCGAGGTACATTTTTCCTATATATATTTATAAAACGTTCGCCCTTTTGGTAAAGACT
The DNA here is from genome assembly GCA_022457155.1 of Cladopsammia gracilis. NCBI lineage: Eukaryota > Metazoa > Cnidaria > Anthozoa > Scleractinia > Dendrophylliidae > Cladopsammia > Cladopsammia gracilis. The sequence goes on along the minus strand of JAJGOT010000212.1, from coordinate 1,134,258 downwards.
TCGTTAGTTAATTTTTACCGTGCGTGTTAATCGTTTGGTTTAGGGCCCTCGAGGTACGAAATATGTTTGTTTTAAGCAAAATTGAACTATCCATCATGATATTATGTATATTTTTGGTATATTTTCCGAGTGTTTTCAGTGCGAAAAAAGAAGCAAGCCGGAATTAGTCTTCTTGGCGGAGTGAAAGTGAATAGACTCGAAAAAAGAAGCAAGCCGGAATTAGTCTTCTTGGCGGAGTGAAAGTGAATAGACTCAGGAACATAATTCCACTCTTATCGTTAGAACGTGTGCATATAAATCGTCATTTCGTCTACTCCAACATCTGAACCACAATCATTAAAGAGCACTAAAAATTACGAGACAGCTTATTTTGATACGGATGCAGGTGGATTAATGTCACGATTCTGAACTAAACTACTAGTAATTCGAAACTGGTACGATACATTTCAGGTTATTTATGAACTCTTTTCGGGAATGCTGCTATTTCCCAACTTAAGGATATTATACATAAGTAATGCAAGCAACAGATAATGGGAAAAATGTGGGTGGCAGGGAAGCACGGCTATGACAAGGAGTGTCCTCCTGGGCGGAGAACAGGTCAGGTGGTACCGGGGGTAGCCACCCTGGACTGAATGGTCCGGACCTGTCTTCAGCGGGTGAGGCCCATATCTCATAGTCACGGGGGACTAACGGAACCAGGAGGGGTGCTCTACCTGGGTAGAGTACAGATCAGGTGGAACTGGGGTACCTACCCTGGAATGAATATTTTTCCAGACCTGTCTCCAAAGGTTAAGCCTTACTGTGGGGTAAAGTGCAGCCGAGGGTTGCACTTCCCTGCCACCAATCTTTATTCCTGGTAAAATAATAATCCTGATACAACGACTGACAGACTAAGCTTAGAGCTTATGATAGCTACCATTACAAATGCGAGAAGCAGATGAAGGTTCCAATCATGGGAGGTTAGAAAAGACTAATTATGCAAAGAAAACGTTGCTTCAAGTTAAATTAGACAATGGTGAAATCACCTCTGATCTAAAAAAAGTAAACAAGCAAATAGAATACTTTTTTTAGTGAATTGTACAAGACTAAGCTTGCCAATACTCCATTATTCGAACAGGAAAAAAATTTTAATGACTTTACGAAGAATTTGGAAATTCCAAAATTGACAAATGAGGAACAGGCGATACTTGAGCATGACTTGACACTTGAAGAAATAAAGATGGTGTTACATTCGTTTGCGAAAAATGAAACACCCGGTGAAGATGGTTTCACCAAAGAGTTTTATAAATTTTTTTTTGGAGATTTTGCAACAACATCTGCTTAACTCTTATAACGAAGCTTTTCAAAAAGGAAGCCTTTCAGTTTCTCAGTGACTTGACAGTGACTTGTCAGAACTAACTGGCTGGCGTCCCATAACACTGCTTAACGTTGACTATAAAATCCTTGCGAAGAGTATTGCTAAACGAATAGAACCTTTTCTATCCAAACTAATTCACTCAGACCAAACAGGATTTGTCAAAGATAGATACATCGGTCAGAACATAAGACTTTTAAACGATTTGATGGAATATACAGACACCAACAAATTTTCTGGAATTGTACTATTTATTGACTTTGAAAAAGCATTTGATTCTATAGAGTGGAGCTTCATAAAGAAAAGTTTAAATGTATTTAATTTTGGACCATCTATCAGCAGGTGGTTCTCTATTCTTTATAATAACGTCGAGACAGCAGTGATGAACGCTGGTTTCATGACCAATTATTTCGAAGTCTCAAGAGGAGTTCGTCAGGGGTGCCCGCTGAACCCATTTTTATTTATATTATCTGTAGAATTACTAGCTTTGAGAATTCGACAAGAGCCAACTTGTAGAGGTATAAGTCTCCCCAACAATCAGGAGGCAAAAATTTCATAATTTGCCGACGACACCACTCTGATTTCTAAAGACACAAACTCTCTTAAATGTTCTTTGCAAATAGTTGAAAGTTTCGGAAACATATCTGGCTTAAAATTAAATAAGAAAAAAACCAAAGCAATGTGGATCGGTGTTTCGAAACAGAAAAACACTAAAATTTTGGATATTCGCAGTATTAAAGACCCAATTAAAATACTTAGAGCACATTTGTCGTACAACGTAGATAAAAATAATGATGCCAACTTTTTTGTCAAAATTTGAAATATGAAAATCAAACTTAATTTGTGGCAGACACGAGACCTTACGTTATATGGTAAATCCCTTTTCTTTTTTTTAGGTGCCTCTCAATTAATCCACACTGCGTCAATGCCTAGTGTCCCTGATATATAGTAATAAGGACAGCTGAAAGCCACCTCTTTTCTTTTTTGTGGAAATACAAAATGGATAAAATCAAGAGAAAAGTTGTCTGCCAGCCTCTGTCAGAAGGTGGCCTTAATTTTGTAAATTTTAGAATTATGGTGAAATCTCTTTGTTTGGCCTGGATAGGTAGACTGCTCAGTGATTCCAACGACAACTGGAAAGCCATACCGAATTATTATTTCGATAAATATGGGGGCTTACTCTTTCCTCTTAAATGTAATTATAATACTGCAAATCTCGATAAAAATTTACCCTCATTTTATCGCGAATTACTAGCCTACTTCCAAGAATTGACTAATTATTCAAAAGACAACAAAAGTGATTTCATTCTTTGGAATAATAGGAAAATAACTATGGAAAAGAATTGTGTTTTTTGGAAACACTGGTTTGATAAGGGAATTTATTTTATAAGTGATTTGTTAAATTCAGAAGGGAAATTTCTGACGCTCGAAGACTTCCAAAATAAATTCAAAATTAAAGTGAATTTTTTGCATTTCTTTCAACTAATCGTTGCCATCCCTCCTGATCTGAAGAGAAAGGCATTTGATTCTCCCACCCCTGATCTGTTCAGTGCACATGGTGCACCTTTATAATACCATCAGTTGGAGGACAGAACAGTAGTGCGCTGTAAACATTAGTGCGTTGTAAAAACTACTAAAAACTGTTTATAGAAAAACTTGCTGTAGAGCCGACCGCTGTTAGGTCCTGGAATAAATACCTCCCGGAATTTACTGATCGTGACTGGGTCAAATGCTTTGCGGAAATATATAAGTCATCTAAGGACAACAATCTTAGACAATTTTCTTTTAAAGTCCTGCACAGGATAATCCCGACTAAGAAAGAACTGAAGAAGTACAATTTGATCGTTGATGATGCATGCTCTTTCTGCTTCAATCCAGACTCAATAGAACATATTTTTATACATTGTAACGAATCGACTAATTTCTTTACGAAGACTTTAAGATGGTTTAATGATTATCATAACACAAAGATACAACTTTCAAATAAGCAAATTTTATTCAACACATTGGAAGACTCCATTCCATCCGAATTGCCAAATTCCCATAAATGCAGACTGCGTCTATTGATTAGGTAGGTAGGTAAACTTTATTTAGACACGATATCAATTCACAATACATGCTCTTCCATCGAGCCGTGTTTTTAACAACAATAGGTTAAGTACTTAAGTATAACTAATTTAAATTATCTAACTAAATTAATTTTCTATATAAAATTGTATTAAAAAACGATAAAAAACTATCCTTTATTAACTATCATTAAATTAGATAAAAATTAAATGCATGATTTAAAAGAGCTAAGAGGACAGAAGCGCGATATTGAAAACTTCGTTTGCCTGCTTCAGTACTCGGTCTAGGAACGAAAAGGTTGTATTTTGAATTTCTTAGATTATGTGAGTGAACACTGGATGTAGCTTTAAAAACACTGTTTAGACGAGTCGGAGAAAGAATGTGGAGAGTCTTAAAGAGAATAAGTGGAAGATCTAACATTTAAATCAGAGAAAGTGATTAAACGCGCAGCCCTATTTTGGAGTTTTTGGAGTCTCTCAGACTGACACACACCTATACTGCCCCATACGGAGCTACAATAATCAAAGTATGGTTGGACGAGGGCTTTATAAATCATGATAAGAGTCTCACGGGGAACCAAATTCCTGACACGTTTGATAGCCCCGAGGCCAGCGGATGCTTTTTTAACAATATAGTCAATATGGGAGTCCCACGATAAGCTCTCATCTAAATCAATGCCAAGATACTTGTAAGTTTTAGCTCTTTCTAGAGAATGTTCATTAATCTTGATATCAAACTGGTGGTTTAAATTAGCCAACTTGTTATGGCTACCAATAATAGAATACTTGGTTTTTTTATATTGACTAAGTTTATTAGCTTGTAGCCAGGTCTGAATTTCATCTAAGTCGCTATTTAATTTGGATTGTAGCTCTGCTGGATCACTTCAGTGTGCTTAGAGTAAGACTTGTGTCGTCGGCGTACATTCTTGGCACAGAGTATAGGGGGCATGCGGGGAGGTCATTTATATAAACTAAGAACAATAGAGGTCCCAAGATCGATCCCTGTGGGACACCGCAAATAATAGGGCAATAGTCTGACATATGGCCATTCACAAAGGTTTTCTGTTTACGATTTGTTAGATATGACCTAAATCACTTCAAAGTTAGGGAATCCACCCCATAAAGTTGACGTTTTTGCAGTAAGATCGGGTGATCCACAGTGTCGAAAGCTTTTTTCAGGTCGAGAAAAAGTACCCCATTTATGAGACCATTGGCAATGTTTAAATACCACTCATTCGTAGCTTCTAGAAGAGCAGTTTGAGAGGAATGTAGGGGTCTAAAACCAGACTGGTTGTCAACTAAGAGATCGTGCTCTATTAGATACGCATAGAACTGATCGAAAACTATTCTTTCTAACAATTTGCTGATTACGGGCAAAATATCGCTGGCAAGTGATGGTCCTACATTTGAGAAATGATTATTTAAAACATTACTTATTTTTCGCGGAGAAGTATAAGAAACGTCCCCAATTTCTAGAGTTTTGGCCATAATAAGATTTATTCCTTTCCAAGAGTTCTTAATATTTCCATAGTTAGCTTCGAAGTATGTGTTATAATAAGATGATTTAGCCAGTTTTATCGCTTCATTCACTTGGTTTTTAACAGATTTATACCTTGACCAGCTTTCATCTGTTCTTAGTCTGCAGGCAATTTTTTTGAGCTTGTCTCTTTCGAACATCAATTTCTTTAAGCCAGGATTTAGCCATAGCGCAGGAATACTTTTCACTTTCTCTTGTCGAAAAGGTGCATGAACATTTGAGACATGTAGAAACAGGTCCCTCCATACAGTCCAAGTAGAATTTGGATCCTTGAGACAAGTTACAGTATGCCATGGGGCCAGGCTTAAGTCTTGCCTAAAACAAGTGGGTTCAAAATTTTTAAATTGTCTGTTAGAAATAATATTTGAGGGGCGAGTTGGAATGCATAATTTGCTAATGGAAAAAATAAGTGAATGATCACTAATGCCGATATGCGAGACGCCAGAGTGTGAAAATGTACTTTGATTATTGGTTATTGCAAAAGAAATATTTATACACTTGTAAAAACCTGACAAAAAAACCTGAACTAGATGAATTATTAACGAAGTTATATGAACAGTACATTATTGAAAATTGTGGCATATCAAATATGTAATAGTGTAATGCGGCTAACGGACTTCATTGTTGTCTATTTTCCTTTTTTTCCCTTTCTTTTGTTTAAATACTACCTGTAGGTCTCGTGAAAATATATAATTTATGGCCTATAATGTAGATATGATTTGTAGTTTTGTAAATCTTAAGCTTAGTTGTAACCTGTAATTTGTGATTGTGGAATGTAAAAATAAAAAATAAATAAATAAATAAATAAAAAATCATGGGAGGTTGGGAGGGAAACTTAGATGAGTCGGTACCTAAGCCCTAGAAAGAATGAACAGACAAGTGCAGTACAGGATAATAAGAAGGGGGAAAATCATGTGCTAAGCGTGTGAATAGCTGACAGGAACCTTTGTTAAAATACAATTTGCGAGGCTCGATTACATTCATTAGACTTTGCTTATGGGAGAAGGATACATTGTAGTACATAAGAAGTCTTTGTGGATTGTTTTGCTTGGACTTTGAACTTCTTTTCAAGAACTGACTGAAACCTTTGTTGAGATATATTCTAGACGGTTCGATTACATTGGACTAGGATATAATATTGTAGTAGATAAGGAGTTGAGGTGGATTATACTTTTTGGACTCTGAACCTTGTTTACATTATTTTATAAACTACATATATTCCTTGTATTTGGCAAGGATTGTGCGACAGAACATAAATAAATGCCACAGGCCTCAAGTGTATAGCTTTCTTTTCCTGAATGTCTCAAGATTCATAAACAGCAGTTTATTCTTCAATAAACTCCAACTTTTTAAACTATACAAATTTTACTGTTATTGCGTTCGACGATAGGAGAACGCTATCTATTCTGGTCGGGTATCGGTCTCGGCGCAGGGGATTGTGGGAGGAATTGGGCTACATGCCATGCGATTTCGAGGTTTGCACTGGCTGACCACTCGCCTCGATTTCATGCGCAATTGATGATGCGCAATAATTGTGCTTTGGTGATCCGCAATTAGCCTCGCAAATAGCAATTAGCCTAGCTTTGACGCGCGTACTCAAGTGGTAACGCCTTCATCTTTCGCTTTCGCTTTCGCTCGCGTCAGCTCGCTGCTCGTGTGTGAAACGGTTGGCTTTGGTTACTTTTAGGGGTGCCGTGCTATATAGCGAAAGCAACTGCATTAGTGGAACGGTTGGCTTTGTTTACTTTTAGGGGTGCCGTGCTATAAACGAAAGCAACTGTATTAGCGCGCGCTAAAATAGAATTAATGTCGCGATCATATGGCGAATAAAATTGTCATTTTGAGAGAAAACAATGAATATTATCGAGTTTCTAAACGTAGTAATTTCTCTCGAGTCAGCAAACTTAGTTTTTGCACATAACTTAACTGCTGGGTACCCTAAATTTTATAGTTGCACTCTTTTTAGGCTCCCTATGATAACTCTTAGAGCACAGCCTTGATAACTGCCACTCCTTGAACCCCCCCAAACCAACGCCTATTATTATCAATATACGCGGCCAAATAAGAAACTGCCTTCGAGAAAACACGCGTGAGTGGCGGGCGATATTGAATTTGACGGGCTGCAAACGCATTTACGGCCCTGTTTCTGTTAAACATTTTTTCTTACGAAATAAATTTGTACGATTTGGCCTTGTGTATTGATAATAATGATAATCACATGACTTTTGTCGGGCATATAGTTTATTTGTGTCCCTCGTAGCATCATCATCGGGCCACAAATAAACTATATGCCCTCCAAAAGTGGTTATCCTATTGACCCTCACCTCCACCTCTCACTTCCTCACCCTCTAGAACCATCACCCCACCCTGTCGAACGCACTACCCTAATTTCCAATTACTACTAGTATAATTACTAATTATGTAATTAATATTAATTATATATTATATAATTGCTAATTTACTGTTTTATAATTAAATAATTACTAATTATTAATTTACTTTAAGAACATAAAAAACTCATGCTGATTGTTTGTTGATAATTTATCAGGTATAATGGGTGGTGAGCATTACGGTCATACTGGTGGTGGAGTGAACTACCTTTGCCTTCCACACAATCCGAAGTACGACAAGTACAACGATGGTAATCAACACTCGGGATACATCCACGGCACTGAGTATGAAATGGAAATCCCTTTCAAAAAAAGTCTCTTTAACCATGAGGCACTCTGTGTTGTCTGCTTTGTCAAGTCACGTGGTTCAATGCTGATGATGCCCGCACGGAATGACTGTCCGTCTGGATGGACCGAGGAGTATCATGGGTACTTGATGACCGAATATTACGCCCACAAGAAGCAACGTGACTTCATCTGCGTTGACAAAGACCCAGAGTATGTTCCTGGTACTGGGGCCAACAAGAATGGTGCCTTGCTGTACCCGGTGGAAGGACAGTGTGGTTCACTTCCGTGTGGTCCATATGTCAACCATCGTGAGTTGACATGCGCTGTGTGCACCAAGTAACAAGGAAACGCCCTGTTAGAGTGGCTTTCAACGGCCTTCAACGAAAAAAGGAACAATGATTTGATAAAGTTTCATGATTTTCCGTTTAAATTAAACATAAACTAGGTGGAATACACCGACTTGTTTTCAGTCAAATATGAAAAGCAAGATTTTCTGGCGACTCGTGGTGATATTAATGTAGAGTATAAGCAATAACTTCAAAATAAACGTAAAGTGAGATCATTGATGCAACTGATTGTTTTCTTGCTTTAACTTTGCTGATATCTAAGAACCTTTGATATTTTTCTATCAGCAGCGTGAATGGGGATAATATCTTGCCGATGCCAGCCGACTTTGATCCAGTATTTCAAGTGTCACCATTGAGGAAAGGCTCATTGTATTCGAGGACATATCATTCAAACATTTCAAATACCGTATTCGAGAAAAGTCGGCCGACGACGCCATCTCAATTTTAATGAAGCGTACCGCCTTTTTACGTCTCTTTAAAAACATTTTAAAGGAGACCGACATAAAATGTTTTCATGAGTATGGTCAGCAAATTGCCGAGTTAGAAAGGAAAAATCACTAAAAGACCCTAAACTAAGTAAAAGAAGCAAAGAAAGACTGTTTTTAAGTAAGTTTTATTTCAGGACCGCCGGTCGAGAAAACAGATTTGTACTTTATCCTCAAAGTAATCGTTCCGTTTTGTTTTTATATAGAATCTTTTTATTCGATTCAGTTGTATATTTGGTTGATTTGGCAACAAACATGATTATTACTGGGTAAGCAGAATTTCGCTATTACGGAGGAACGCTGTCCCTTGAACTTGCATGTTGTGAAAACCCATTGCCGAGATTACATTCTAAGGGCGGGAAATTGTGGCCTTCCCAGTCTTCTCGTCTTCTCACAAGCACACTGCTTCGAACGGTCGAGTCATTCGCAGTCTGCTCCCCTTCGGTATGATAATCTAATCCCTCGTATTTTATTGTGACCGCTAGTTAACCGGAAGCGGAAATCCATAACCCAAGACCTTGGTGGAGAGAGACTGTGTGGAGTAAAGTTTCTTGTCGGAGGAAACAACTCGAAGGCAGAGAAAAGACCTCAAACCACCAACCTTGCAACGCTCTAATTATCACCGTGCCTCCACTAAGGCAAACAAGGCATGCGTCAATTAACTGGGATAACTACGACCCTAAGCTGACCACTGACAGCATTGTTTAGGCAACGAGATACGTCACCCGACGCCTGTCGTGTTCCTCTTTTTTTTTTTCCACCGTTATTCTCCAAGTGATTCATAGTCTTCCTTTACTCCTCTTACTTACCTGGGCACATGATATGTTAGAGGTGTGAAGCATGCGCAGTCATGTGTTGAAACTTGTCTGAGGATAGCTCAGAAATGCGCGAAATTTTGATTTTCCTTTAAAAAAATAACCTTTCTGCTATGATTTTAGGGTCAAATTGGGAGCCTGGTGATGAGTGAAAATACAATATAGGCAAATATCACCCAATTTTCTGCCATGGTTCATTCGTGCGTCCGGCCGCTTATTTATTCAATAGATGTAGATATTTGATAGTAGCCTTAGGTTGTCGCATAACTCATAATCACACGATCTGTTACTGGAAATTTTCGCCGAAAGAAACAAATCACACAAATACCCGCCTACTAGGAACTGGAAGATTACCATTCTGATTCAACTTCGTCCTATACTTGCTTAGTGTTGTTTACTAACCATGTCATGCCGTTTAATGTTTGTTTTATTACCGTAGGGGACTTTGGTGAAACTGGAAGTGTTGGTTCTCAGGGCCCTCCTGGATCTCCAGGAGTAAAGGAACAAAAAGGACAGTGGCTTTCTGGTGTGACCTATACGTCCGCTGGAGATGGACCAATAGACCTTATTCGCTTGGGCGTAATGTTTACCCAATACAAACCTCTTGGGTGTTAAATTCTTTCTCTGAGCCATATCCATATTAATGTGTCTTCTCAAGCGTTAACGGAAAAGAAAGAAATAATACTCAGGGGAATGACACGTGGTCTCTAATGGGTAAACAAATACGCCCAAGCGAATAAGGTCTATTGCTCAGGAGATGCTACTGTAAGGAGAATATTACAATAAATGGGTCAATCTGCGCCCATCGCATTAAACGTAAACATATCTACGTTAGAGTGACAGTAGTACGTTTTACTTTTAATTTGTGATAATCAACATTGTATGGAGCTGGTTCAAATCTCGGCGAACACTGAAACAGGCAGACGTTTAGTATGTTGGCCTACCAACAGCGTAACAATTTATCAAGTGTTTGTGACCCTTTTTGCTATATTTTATTATTATTATCATTATTATTATTAATATTATTATTATTATCATTATTAATTTAAGTTGATAAAAATACGGGAAAAAATCTTTTTTCGTTTCATTTTCTTTTTGTTTTATCACTTCTGAAAAGTATTTTGAAGGTGAAAGTATTTTCATTTACTTCTCGTTTTATTTTCCTTTGTGCTGTTTCTTATCAGGTTCTTTTTATTTTTCCATTATTCTTTAAAATAAAAATAAAAAAATTGTTTATTTTATTTTAATTGGCACGTGGCTCAGCAGCGCCATGGGCCCATCAATACTATATGTCGGATAATTCCTTTCCGTAGCACACAAGAAAGCAGTTCCTGTATGCAACACTCCTTTCCTCAATCCACAATGGCGCCTCGTATTATAGGAACCAAGGAAATTGGGAAGATGATTTGGCCTTAAAAAACATCTCAATTGAAAGGGGGCTATGTCGCGAGGTGTCACGCAAGCTACAATCTTGAAAAACGTTCGGTGGCTGTTTTACAAGTTTACGCCATCATCGTCGAATCCATTCAATCCTGCAGTGCTGTGTTTACCAAATGGTCTCAGATTTTTCACATACGTAAATAATCTATTTGTCTTGATTTTGGCCCGGTTATTTTTCCGATTCTGAAATCGTACGGCTAAATATCTCAATATGTACGAGCAGCGATGGAAATCAGTTGACCATGGAATGTCATGGACGAAGGTTCTACTTCTCTGTTGGCTAAATATAGTACATTTCAGCATATTAACATGGCACCAGAGTCTTCGCTTTGTACTTCTTTACCGCCACAGACAAACCTAACATTTTTCTGATTTTGTTTCGCTTGAGAAAAGAGCGATGAAATTGTTGGACTTAAATGGTCTTAAATCAAAACAAGCAACAGCTCTTGTGTACGTGACCACTGGTTCCTTTTCGAGTCCTGTTTCGTATCAGCGAACAAAAAAATTTTGACAGATAAAAATGTAAATTAAAGTTACTAAAATTAGGCGAAACCTCGCGACAAAACACCTTTAAGGTGACTCGACTGGATTGTTTGGAGGCGATACCCCCCAAGTTTGAGCATCAACTACGACATCATTAACAATGCTATGGAAAAACGGTCACCTCAACCTCCCTTAAGCTGTTAAGCGATTACCAAAAAAAACTTCCTGGTGCCGAGAAATACGACGGCAAGTAAAAAAGGTCAAGGCGTCATTACGTTGCTATGGCAACTCCGATGTTAACTGTAACACTGGTCTTAACAAATTTTCATCTTTATCTAATACAGCTGTGGTGACCGTTTTTCCATAGCATTGTTAATGACGTCGTAGTTGATGCTCAAACTTGGGGGGGGGGGGGGGGAGGGGGTATCGCACCCAAAAAATCCAGTCGAGCCACCTTAATAAAAGTTAAGTTTTCGTTGTATGCTTGGAGCTTGATGTCGAAGGGTAAAGAACCAATGTAAATGTCTGGTAGGGTTCAATTAACCCTATCCAGACCGGAGGGCTTTTGGAGCCCGCTCGAACTTTGAAGTTGTGTCGTTTCAAAACGATCGATGCAATGACCACCAAATTTGGTGACTTTTCCTAAAATTTATCTGGAAACATTTTCCCATTAGCATCCTTTGTCCACCGACAGTGACGTTTCCATAGCAACCGCTTTTGACACCTATGTTTTACAAAATTAGCATTTTTCGCTTTAATCAAGATTATTTCAAAGTTTTCTTACTGAATTAATATTTTCCACTTAATTTAGCGATAATTGATGAAATTATGTATAATTGTTTATTAATTAAGGTTAATTAACGGTAATTTTAGGAAAATGTGGAATATGAAATGTCAAAATCCAGGATGGCGGATCGAAGTTTTACTAAAGGTCTTTTCTCTCTATAATTTTATTATTGGTTCATATTTTGGATTGTAAAACATTTGCCCACAATAAACTAAGTTTTAGCAGTCCATTTGCTTTATTTTTCGGTGTTTTTACCGAATAAACACGTTTGGACTAATTCAAGATAGCGGATCCAAGATGGCGAACAATAAAATGGGAAATTTATTTACCTGTCTGTGTAATTCCATTATCTCTAAACATTTGTCGTCAAAATATCATAAAAATGTCCTTTTCACTTGAGAAAGCTTTTTTGAATTCATTAGGTACATGAAAAGCCATAATTTGCAAAGTTATCTGTTACAGTTTTTAAGAAAATGTACACATCACTTCTATGACGTCATATGCTGTTACCATGGCAACAAAGTGTACGAATTCATTAACTTTTACTCCTGCATCAATATGTGAAAGTTTGGTATGAACACTACCGTTTGTTTCAGAGATATGCCTTATAGAACGCTTCAGTTGGTTATTTCATTGCATATGACGTCATAATGACGTCACTGTTATTGTTAACAACAAAAACAGTGTTAGTAAACATAAGACTTTTATCAAATAGGTAGCTGTTAAAGTATTGTTGTTATATGTTCAAAATTGAGAAAATATTGATAAAAGACTGTTTTAGCCAATAAAATCGACTATATGACGTCATAATGACGTCACGCCACGTCATTATGACACCAAAGTATCTGTAGTTACTAGAATTCATGACAACATTATCCTGTGTAAATTTGGTGGCCAAAGCATAAGCGGTTTCAAAGTTACATAGGGGGGCTTCTGGAGCCCCTCCGGTCCCAGACGATCAAAAAAAAGCCCGGTCTGGATAGGGTTAACTAAGCATCGAAAGAATGCAAACTGCAAGAGGCGAGAGGCGAGCTAGTAGCATCTGTCATTTCAAGTGTCTGGTTCCCTTATCAAGAGATACGTAGTTGAGCTTAGGATTGGATGAAGACTGTGCTAACAATTTTGTCGAGTGGCGAACGTGGCTCTATTGTAATGTCGAAGTTTGAGTGAGTAGAAAAAAACTAAATTACCGTGCCGTAGTACCTTTTTGGTTTGGAAACAATTTATCAAAGTATCCAAGTGCATGTTAATTAACAATGGTAGGACTGAGTGGAGTCCAATTTGGTCTGTAGTCATACGAGTAATTAACAAAATCGGACGACCGCGAAGCGGGAGTCCGATTTGTTTAATCACGAGTTTGGGCGTGTAAATGCCAAATTGTAACCTAATGGATCCTCATCCAAAGGTTCTTATATGCCGAAAGAGCGGTTTTCAATTGAGTATCTAAAGCAATTTCGCGCTTGCTTTGGTTTTGCATTGCTACGCTTTGTGATTGGCCAAAAATTCTCGCGCCACTTTCTCAACCTCGGAAATAAAACCAAAAGCAACCGTGACTCGCTAGCACGCATTTTCCCGCGCTTGACGCCGGCGACATGTTTTTGCTTCGAGTTCTGATTGGTTCATTGAATTGTCTGCGTCTGTTGTGATTGGCTGGAGTAATTGCTTTCATTTTGGTTTTACGACACTCAACTGAAAACTGCTCTATTTAGTGTACAGTTAAACCTACATCATTATGAACACCTCATTATCAAGTATCTGATCTCGATCACGGATACCTGCATATGACGGACACTCAGCTTTGTTGTCCTCTGTAAGTTCCTTTGGTGTCCATATTATAGAGGTTCAACTGTATCATTCCAGCAATCATTAACCTTTTCGACGGCAATTAATTTGGTGCTTTAATTGAGTCTCCTTTACATTTTTTGCAATTATCAAATCTTGAACTCAAAATAAGCAATGTCATCATTCGCCATGGCGCACTTTTAATCGGGATTAACTTGAACTTAAAGAGTGTGCCTTTCAAAACCTCGACAGTTGGTAAAATGGAATTGAGCGGGGCCTCGGATACCTGAAGGCCTGAACTGGACTGAGTATGGTCACATCGGGAGAGAAAGAATTCTTTCTTCACCCAGCTGGTCACGCAGTTTTCGAAAGAGTTTACACTGTATGTACTTACAAGGCAAGGACAAAGACGGATTGAGATTATGTCCTCTTTGTTTACTTGCACCACACTCTCCTGTGTTAGGAGAGCTCAGTCTTCTCCCAGTTTTAGTGAGTGCAAAACTTTTAACTTTAATTTATGATAGATTTTCTCTGTGCTTGAGCCCAACTTGCAACCTGTTTCTCCTCTTGAGTTGTCTAAGGGGGAGATAATAATAGATTCCTTCTTTACTTATTTTATAGACCGAAATTCGAAAAAGGACTGATTGGGACGACCCAGGTTCGAAACGGCGGTACATGTTAGCTCGAAACTTGCACTCTTTAAAAGTCAATTTTTGTATAAGCAAATACAATACATGTCAGCCATGATTTCTATTTTACTTCCCCCTACTTTGTGATTGATATATTGTCAACGTGCAATGAAAGGCTCACAACCACCAATTGCAACTGAATACAACTGCAATAGACAGTTAATTTACTTCATAAACACGGCAAGGACGACCTCACGCAAAACAAACAAATTACTTCATGTTATAGCTTTTTCTAAAACAAATTCACAATTTAGTCAGGCTTCAAGAATTTTATTCTTCTTTTCTACAGCAAACGGTTCTTTTAGTGCTTCTGACTGTTTGTCTTCTCTCTTTCCTGCACTACTGGAGCGACTTAAAGGTCTTTTGTTCTGTTCTAAAACTAGTGTTTCAAGCTTCGTTATTCTTGGCCTGGTTCGCTTCATTTGGTACACACAGCGCATGTCAGCTCTCGGCCATTAACGTACGGTAGGCATGGCAACGAGCCGCACTGTCCTTCTACAGGATACAGAAGGGCGCCATCTTTGTTAGCGTGACTTCCGTGAACAAACTCCGCGTCTGCGTCAATGCACAAGAAATCACCAGATTTCCTGTGTCCATGGTGCCATGACATTAGATACCCATGATACTCCTCGGTCCATCCTGAAGGACAATCATTCCTTGCGGGCATCATAAGCTGAGACGCACGTGACCTGACGTGACACACAGTACACGGAACATCGTGATTGTGAAGATTCTTCTTGAATGGGTTGAAAGCAGAGTTCACCTCATATTCGGTGCCATAAATGTATGATCCATGCTGAAATCCGTCCTTGTACTTGTCGTACTTTGGGTTGTTTGGCAGGCAAAGGTATTGGCCGCCGCCTCCATAATGCCAGTAGTAACCACTTCCAACTAAACCTGAACATGAATAATGAGGTTTTAAAAACCAGTAATTTCTACGTAGAAAACGATAACCCTTAGGGAGCGTTCAAACTTTATTTAGTAGTGGGTGGGGTCTATGGAAGTCCCTAATATTCTATTAAGTGAAATTCGTCTGGCTTCCCTCAAGTTCTTCAAAACAAACCAAAGCATTAATGAGTGAATAAATCTCTTTAAAATTCGTACCAGTTAACCCTTATTGAACAAAACTAAAAACTTTGCTTCTTGTTTTAAAACATACTCAATCACTTGTCATAAGAATGTTTATTGTTCATTCTGTCTTTTCAAATCTGGACACTGCCAGTTACTATTAACAAGAAGTTCTGGGTCTCCAGCATATTTGGTCTTACCTTTATATACCATCTGAGCACCATTAGGACATGTAGTCTTTCCCCAGCGAACATACTTTACCCCAGACTTCCCAACTCCGTCTTGTCCTTTTTCGCCTTTAGAACCTTGAGATCCCTTGTCTCCAGTCCTTCCAACAGCTCCCTTGTCACCTTTAAGACCAGGAGGGCCTGGAAACGGTTTATTGGTTCCAGGCTTTCCGGCCTCACCTTAAATATTTAATAAAATGCAAGTTGATGTTTTGTTTTAAAGCTTTAGACTGTCATAAATCTCACTACCCATAGAATTTCGCTCCCGAGAAGAAAAATTGAACGTTTTCTACTGCGAATAGTTTGCGCCCCAACCCCTGACATTCAATTAGTTTAAAACGTAAAATGTGAACCACTACTGACCAACTCACATGCAAAAACTTACCTCAGAAGCGAACATTTATTCGGATTTACTGAATTTGGTCTAAAGAAATGGCTTCCTTTGGTCATTCAACACATCCGATACAATAATGCAACTACTTAACTATACACCTTCCATTACTAACATTAGTTGTCTTTGTAGTTAGTTTCAACATTACTATTAAACAATGTACCTTTACGTCCTGGGATTCCCTGTTTTCCAGGTGTTCCAGGGATACCAGATTTCCCAGGAGGACCAGGTGGTCCCATAAGACCTTCCCTACCGTCTCTACCATCCCTTCCTTAAAATGTGAAACACATGAACAAGATTAGGGAAGAGTAAAATTTAGAAAACAAGCGATGTAAAAGAACACACGACGGGAAACAGAACCTCAGTAGAAACAGCCGAACAGAGGGGGTCTGTGTGAGAAAAGAAAAATCATGAACTGGCAGCGAGAAAGACTTGGAAAAGGAACAGCCACCAGCTTCAGGACGAAAAGGGAAACACAGAGGAAACAGGGAAATAGAAAATTAAGATCAACAAAGAAACCGCATGAGCAACTGAGTGGGAACACAGAATCAGCGAGAAGAAAATCACTAATGACAGTAATCAAAGGAAAAGAAAAACAATATGGGAACAGGCAGAGAAACAAATGGAACTAAGGATAGCACAGAAACGAAGAGAAACAACTGAGGAAGGGAGAGAAAAACAGTGCACAATTAGTTGTGTATCAGATCAGCAGTGGGAACAGACTGAGATCAGCCAGTGATCATGATAAAAGCAAAATTAATGAAACAGGGTGTCAATATAAAAACACTGGGGGAATTTAATAAAAGAAACAGAGAAATTTAAGGTGGCAGCGAGAATTACTGAGAAGTAATAGTAAGAATAATAGGTAGGAACAAAACGACGAGCAGAAAAGGAGAAACCGAGCTAGGGCACAGTAGAAGAGAATCAGAGACTCTGTGTATTACTGTGTATACCTCGCAGATAGGCAAGAAGCCACCAGTCACTTGATTCTTTTGGGGGCATCACAGATCGATTATTTGCATTGATTCTGTAATGAAAAAAGGAAAATTTCTACCCGTTAGTAACTTACGCCGGCTGTGCGAGTGTGCGTGCAAATTTAAACGATCCGAAGTTGGAGTAGAACTGAAACAATTTTTACTAGAGAGTAGAATTTTGTTACCCTCAGAAGTGCGCAAGGGAGAAAATCAATTAATTTCGAAAGTATGACAAACACACTAAATTAATACTTAAAGAGTTTTTACTTGCCGGAACAGTCACGTTTAGGGTTTAATTTTTATCCACGTTCAGACTCAAAGTTGGAGCCACCGGAGATTAAACGGTATGATCTGTCAGCTCGATTCATCTTCCGTTTAAGAAACACGAGGTTAAACATCTACCCAATTCATGTGGTCAGCTTATTTTATGAATTTCGTACAATTCATGCTTCGATATGATACCGTCGGCACGAAAAATCCGGCCGATACATTGTAAATTGTATCGGCGTAAACTTGCATTTATACGACTGAAGGCCAGTTGAATGGTTATATAAGGAAATTTCAATAATCGAACAATGGTGAAATTTTTATTTAAATTCATGGACCCAAATTATTATTAAATTTCGCTATGTACAGTTGATCGCTTTTAATTTACGACTAGTGAGTAAAAGGACAAATGAGAAATAACTATTTAAGCACCTTTTCTCTAAATCTTTGATTCGTTTTTCCAAATCTGCGATGGTAATTTGTGTCTGCTGCTTTACCGCCCTCCTTTCCCGGGTGATGTGATGGGCGACACTCTGATCGTCCAAGGAAGACAAGGAAGAGTTGTGAGAATTTTGGTTTTCGTCGTTCCTTTGCAAGCCTTCCAATAATTCTTCCATCGCGGTGATACGTTGATTTACCAGAAGGTAGTTACAGATCAGGAAAGCGGAGCAAATCATAAACACAGCAACAATTAAATGGCCCAAACGAGGCGCGCAAACTGCTGGGGAAGGTTTCATCGTGGACTTAACACGTTTTTCGTCCATGAAAGTGACTCCGATGCTCTGAGTGTAGAAGAGCAATATCGATGACTGGTCTTAGTTTTCCTGTCGAGTATGAATACTCGAATGTCTTGACATTATGAACAGGAATTTTTTCCAACAGTATTATTAATAAAAAACAATTAATAATATTTAATAATATTACTAGGTTTGCAGTGCTGATGAACGGATCGATCGGTTGAGTTTATTCCACTTATTCACCTCACTTTCATGTAGTTATCTGAGAACTTTAAAAAAATACCAACGTCGATCGAGTCAAAAGGAGCAATTCAAAAATGATCACCGACATTAATTACCAATGCGTAGCCAGCTCACCAACGTTGACATTTCAGTGGCCTGTCTCTGTCATAAATTAATTAAAAATATACAAGTCAATGTACTTATATTCCGGCATTAGATTTAAGCTTTATTAACTTATATAAGTAGATCTAAGTAGGCACGATGACCGAGGACATGATTTTTCAGTTTTATGTATATACTGGTAGGGAGAATTGACGCGATGGTTTCATTTCAAAGTCATGCATTGATCGCTTAAACGGATAATTAAATTCAGATTACGAGACGAAAGCTCTAACGTAACGACAAAGTAAACAACGTGAAGACCCCCAAATATGTTCAATATATATATATATATATATTGTATATATATATATATATATATATATATATATATATATATATATATATGTATATATATATGTATATATATATATATGTATATATATATATATATATATATATATATATATATATATATATATATATATATATATATATATATATCCTTACATCAAACTGCGCCGACAGCTAAATGCAATTCATTGCATCGTATGCACTTCAACTCATGAAGGCGCGGTTTCAATTAAATGGTCTTTCGAGGTTTCACCACATCTGATATACCGCAACTCGTTTTCTTGGATACTGTTCTACTGTTATTTCGTTTTATTTCTCCCTTTTTTTTGTTAAGAGTGTTCAAGTGTGCTGGGGTAACCGGTTGAAGTTGACCTTTGATCCATTGCTTTCATTCCGGAACTCTTTTTGGGCCGGTTATTTAAACAATGTCTAAAACTTAGACCGCGGTTCAAGAAAATTAATCGACCACCCTAACTGTTTTGTTGGTTATTTTAAGGAGATAAATGTTTTATTTTCACCGCCTTTCTTTTCGCCCTATCCTTTCTCTCTCCTCAGATATTCCTGGGCTCACTTTGCTCGCTCGCGATCTAACATTTTTTAATATTTCTAAAAATGTGTCCGTTTGCAGCGCGCGCACCCAGTTGAATTCTCGAGGAAGCAAAATTTTCTTCGAAGTAGCACACAACGCTCTATTTGTATTTTGCTTATGCAACAATTGCGTTTGTATTATGCTCGGAGACCCAGTGGCAGAAAGATGGCGCGAGTACATAAACGTCGAAGCAGATGGTAAACAAAGTTAAGTCAAGAAGGCATAATTACATTGAATCGTCACGATTCGCCAGTCGCGATTCGCCCGTCATGATTTGCCCAACGCCAGAAAATGGTGAAGAAAATTTAGAGATCTTGTTCTTTGCAGGTAGTAAGATTTCATCTCATTTTATGGGCGAATTGCTTCACCACCGTCTTGTCTTGAGCGAATCTTAAGGAGCGAATCATAGTCGGCGAAATATGTTTAAAAAAACCCGGGTCTACACACAGCACTGAAATCGTCTGTAACACGCCTTATCAAGTGGAAAATGATTGCGGAAAGCAACTGATTGTAACAAAACAGGCTTTATTGCAGATTGAATCTGTGAAAGCCCATACGTAATGTTTTCTACTTGGTGCACACAGCGCATGTCAACTCTCGATGATTGACATATGGAAGACAAGGTACTGAATCACACAGTCCTTCCACAGGGTACAGCAAGGCACCATCACGGTTGGCATGGCTACCAGGAACATACTCTGGGTCCCTGTCAACGCAGATGAAGTCACGCTGCTTTTTGTTTCCGTAATATTCAGACATCAGGTACCCATGATACTCCTCGGTCCATCCAGATGGACAATCATTCCGTGCGGGCATCATCAGCAATGAACCACGTGACTTGACAAAGCAGACAACACACGGTGCCTCATGGTTATGGATATTTCTCTTGAATGGGTCCTCATAACTATTGTACTGAGAGACTTCATACTCAACTCCATACATGTATCCCGAGTATTGATTGCCATCGTTGTACTTGTCGTACTTTGGATTGTGTGGAAGGCAAAGGTAGTTCACTCCACCACCAGTGTGACCATAACCTTCTCCACCCATTATACCTAATAATTATGAAAAGAAAATCAGCATTAGTTAACTATGTTCTTAAACTAATAGTATCTTTTTATTATAACGGTGTAATTTTTTTTTTTAATAGAAGCCGGAAAACCTGAAATATATACAACCACCAGGGTGGGTGTAATGGTCTCCGCCTATTATACCTAATGGTTTTATACCTAATGGTTATAAAATAAATGCTCAAGACAGTTACCCCTCACTGAGAAATGTTTGCAGAAACAATTTCAATGAAATAAAATATTTTGTGTGAACATCAACCCATCAGGTCGCGTACAAAGTATGTATAATTAAATTATCTACTAATTTATTTGACGTGGCATAGACTATAGAGAGCCTACGAGAGGAAAACTGTACCTGTCCTAGCTAGTCTTCTCACAGGCACACCTGGCGGAGGGTGCATGTGATCACAAGCAGTTAACCCTTCCCGCAGGCTGTCAATCTTAATGTTTTAGTTTTCGTAATAGTTTCTAAAATGTTATAACAATAAGGCGCCTCAAGTGCGTCTTCCTGACATATTATGAACATATTATTCAGCAAGATCAACCTGAGCGGCACAAAAGAAAAGCCACGGCGCTGACTTAACGATTGTTTCAGGGCTAAAAAGTTGTATGAGAGCCTTGTTTGTGTGACACGGTATCAATGATTGCGTCAGTTCACCGTTCTGTTACTCTGAATACGAGAGCGTTTTCTTGAGGTAAGCTTTGCTGCAGCAGTCGTGGCTTGAAGCCGGCCGCGTAACGAATTAAAGAGACATAAGACCCCCGGGGGGGGGGGGGGGGAGGGGACTCCCATATAGAAATGACGGAGGTGCTCGTCGGAAATTCACGAAAAACACCCTAAAAGGTACCAGAATCTCGTTTGATGGGCGTGGCTCAAAAGAAGTTTTACCCTTAAGAGGTACCAATTGAAAACAACACATGTCATCTTTCTGTCATATTTTTTGGCTCAGTTTTTACTGAGCCGTTTTACCGTGTTTAAATAAAGTTAATTGATTGATTGATTGATTGATTTACCCTAAAAGGTACCGCGATAATTCTAATGGTGTCATTTTAGATTTTCGTACCCAAAGCGGTACCAAACTACAAATTTTGACCCCTAAAAGGTACGACGAGCACCCCCGTTTCACTTCCTGATCGATTCATTATTCTCTGTATACTTGGCTGTAAAATACATGATATTGAAAATGTCAGTTCTTTTTTGTCCCTTGAGCCATTTCAGTGCACAAACGGCGCTGACCTTAAACCTTTCAACCATTAAGGTTTCCCTACAACTAGACCAAACAAGGGTTTTTATGACCCCGATCAGCACGAAAATCACAGAGAAGAGAGAGAATAGGGAAAGAAAGCGAGAGCGAGAGAAAAAAAGACTAGCAACAGTCTTTATTTTTTATATTGACCCAAAAGCTGATATTGATCGATTATATCTTCCAAGATCAGACGTCGACGGTGGAAGAGGTCTTGTCTAACTAGAACTGATCTATAAGACTACCACTATTGGCCTAGATGCCTATTTGACATCAAGCAATGATCGACTCCATCACTGAAGTCCAACGACATGAAAAAAAGAAAAAACTGTATTCTACCTCGAGAGAAGCTGAAAAATACAAACAAGAATTAGACCTTCAAGAAACACCCCCTAGAGATGATGAAGCGGCAGTTCTGCATGCAAAGAAAATCAAGGCAACCGAAAAACGCCAAGGCCAGCAGCAACTGGCTTTATTATCCTAAAATAGAAAGAAAAAATCGCCGAAAGTGATTAACGCAAAGAAATATGAGCTACAAAGACAAAATGACGACTAAAGAACTCAAAATTTTACCAGAATGGAAACTTTGACTTCTGCGTGACCACCTGTCACGAAATCATAATCCACTTCCATCCTTGTAATCTTGCACTTCTGCTTTTGTTTTGCTCTATAGAATATTGTTATCCAATTTAGTTGTATATTTGGTGGCATTTGGCGATATAGCAAGTGAGTAACACAGTTTCGTTATTTCGGCGGGATCGTGTCCCTTTAACTAAGTAGAGTCTGAATACTATAGTACAGAAGGAGGTTGGACACCTTAATGAGAATATATGATGTAAGAACCACATTAACTACCCATAACCCTAAGCCTGACTGGTTAGCTTTAATTAGGGTTGGGGTTAGCACGTACCATAATTTCATTAAAACCGAATTGACGCAAGCAGCTCAATAGTGTTGTGGTCATGTAGGCTCCCTGGCAATCTAGATACTGCCTGAGGTCACAGGTCCGAGCCTTGGTGGGAACTTTGGACCTTTTTTTGTACAGTTAAAAGTTCAACGAAGAATAAAGTGTCGACATTACGTCATATAACTCTCAATAAGGTGTCCGACCTCCTTCTGAGCTACAGTAGGTAGACTCCACCCTTTAAATAACAATATGAGAAATATATTTTTCGAACCACAATCATTGGTTGTTCTTGATATTTAGACAGCCTCTTAAAGTTTAAAAAAATGGTTCGTGGTTGCCACACAGCAAATTATGAAATTGTAAAAACTAATTTACATTTTAGATTAACAAAACCAGAGTTAAAAATAAATTTGTGCTACGCTACTAACAATATGAAGTTCTCTTGTCATCCTTTGTTTGAAGTATAATAAGCCAGTCATGTGTAGCAAAATAACATTCCTTTGGGGGAGGTAGTTCGGTTTGATTGAAGTCCGAAAATTAAATAAAATGAGAAACAAAAGAAAACTGTTTGCACTGACAAAAAAGTAAATAATAAGAGGTGTCACGTATTTAACACGTTTGAAAAATTTTGCATAAATAGTTTTACAAAATAAAATAATACTCGCGATATTCGATTTAAGATTAAACCTAACAAGGACAATGCGGACGCTATCGGCAAAGCGATTTGATGATCGTGTGTCCCGCTTGGCGTTAATTTTGCTGTTTTTCTTTTGCATCGTGGGATTTATTCTTGGGATCGTGTTTATTTATCTGAACGTGAACGACAGAATTACCAAGCCCGAACGAAAGGTGTTCCCCGGTGGCAATGAACTAGAGGTACTTTCTACAGATATTTCTATATAACTCAGCTGATGACTGTTGATCAGGATTCGTCCTTTTTTGTATCGATCATGGAACAAATTGGGTAAACATTTACAACGAGCAAGATGGAACTCGATGATCCCGGCTGAAGATAAGTTGTTATAATTTTATATTGGGTTTATGTGACCTGATATTGTCTTAGAAAGAAGACTGATTTGAAAGTTATCATGATTGTTCCTAATATGCCTCAACGCTTGAATCATATGGAATGATTGGGATTGAAGTCCGACCTGGAATGCAGAGTTTAAGAGAGAAAAATATACGTACAACGATCATTCACTTAGAAACAAATAACCACCTTATATTTTGCATAATTTTGAAGCGATGCTAAGAAATATTTTAAAATTAAGCTCTTTCTTTAACGAATTCTTTTAGTTATCAAGTGAAAAAACCTTAGTTCATAAAAGTGAAGGGTGGATGTTCGCAAAAAAAAAAAAACGGATTTTCAAATAGCTGTCGAAGAACATCAACGAATTATTTCCAGGATTAATTTCGCAGCACTTTTGTTTCAATAGATGGTTTAAGTTTCATTTATGTACCCTTAGTATATCTGCTTTGCAGACGAACATTCCTTTGAAACTACAAACAACAAACCGGTTTAACTTCCTTATTTCAAGAGAATAGGGTCCTAATCTGCTTACTCGTGGATTTATAAATAAAGACAGTTATTTTCTCCTGATAAAAATTAAGAAATCACTTTCCTATTTTTGTAAAATCAATTACGGTGAAACCATAATTTGCTTTCAAAAACAGTGATTTCAATTGTTATGTTCAAGGAGTTGCACCACAACATATATTTTACATCCTGCATTCAATTTCAATTGTAATAACTTCTGGTTAGTAAATACAAAATATTAATCAGTGACTGTAACTGACTATGATGGAAGATCCATCGAAATATGTCTTCAAAATTAAATTAAAAAAAAGTCTTTTTTAATCCCTCTATTTTCCTGTTAAATCTACGACTAATCATTTATTTTGTACATTTCGTTAAAACGAATGTAATTAACGTCGGTTAAAGATGAATGGCTATGCAGCGTGTTCATTGTTAGAACACAAGTTAATCACAGGACATATATCACAAGCCGAAATGGCGGACATAAACCAAAATTAATTAAAGCTCTTGCTTTATAAAACCTGACATAATTTAGGTCATTCCCTTTCATTTTTTATTATAACCTCAACTTCTAACTCAATGTTGTATCATCGTTTTTAGGACAAGAAAGATAAGTCAGTCGGATGGCGATGAAGCATGCTTTTGACATTTTCGAGCTTATTGCATGCCTACCTCAAATGAATTATAGCCTCCAAAAATGCCTTTGCATTCACATGGAATCACACTAAGCAACGTAGCACAGTTCTCAGTGCTTCCTTAATTATAAAAAGAGTAGGTAAAGATATGGACAAAAAGACAAAGACTCCATCTATTTAAAATGAACAGTAGTCAATAAAGAAGTCATAATCAAAGTTTACAATTCAGTTTTGTCCAGCAATCGCGAAACAAGTTCTTGGAAAATATACATACTGTTTAACTTAGCTGTTTTGATCTCTGTCGATACAAATACTGTTGAGATTTAGAGTAGATAAATTGCTGGTAATTAGAATGTAAAAAAGTGATTTCTCGCTTCCTGTCGGCTTATTATTTACCTATTTTTTTCTCCAAATTTACATTCGGTACAGCTATTTCGATCGTTGTCAATACAAAAACTGTTCAAACATTATAGCTGCTAGTTTATTTTTTTAGTGTTAAACACAATGGAGTTAGAAGGACAAGAATAAAATTGTATTTTTAGTATCAAAATACCACAAAGCAATTGGTTCAGGCTCCTTTTGTCTAAATCAGTAATCCGATGTAGTGTATTATCTGGAATATACTTGACAACTAAAGGAAGCTAAAAGTCGTATGGACTGTCCGTATGATAGTTGGCGATGATAAGGAAACTAATCTTTAATTTGCGTTGTAAATAGCAGTGTAGTAAATTGCCAAATATGTCCTTCGCCTGATCACGCCACCCCATTCCAGCATTTTACGACTGACCAAGCCAAGCAAACGAATCGCCGTGTTAAGCCTACTTCGGCTGCCTTTAAAAAGATATATTTAAATAAATAAGTTAAAATATCGAGCAAAACTCATTGATAGTTTTTGATAGCTATCCTTCCGTATTACTCCGAACAATTGGGTTACGTCATTTTACGTCACAAACGCGAAAAAATTCTCGCCCATTTTTCAATGTAATGTTCTTTGGTATCGATTGCACATCGCAACTTCCTTGTTGTAGAGAGAAAGTAGGTTCCTTTTTTCTTAAAGTCAAATTCGAAGCGTTCTGTTTGTACGGAAAACCCATCCAATCCGCCATGAAACATGTCCCTGTGAGTTCTCGCTTTGGCCTTCGTCTCGTTGCTTTGCTTGTGATGTGCTGTGCCATTCTGGCTCACATCTCGGATGAAACTTTGGCAGATCAACGCGGAGGAGAAGATCAAAACCCCAATCGAATCTTCGATGATGTCGCTGAAACTGGTGAAAAGCAGATCTTGTTGCATCGTCAGCGAAAATCAGTTAAAAAGAACGCGACGCCAAGTCTGTCGGAGGTTGAAAAACGGCTGCAAGCCATGGAAGAGAGGTATACTTTTGTATGTCCGTAGTTTTGCACAGTTTTCGAATAAGTCGTAAAGTTATATTAATTAATAGGATAATTTCAACTATCTAAAATACGTTTTTAATGAAATGGATTAACGTGAAGGCTGATTCGTGAAGAACTTAACGTAATTATATCATGGATGAGTATAGCAATTTAGAATTATCGCAAAAAATGAAAATATAGTTCGACAAACAGTTCGTAGACAAATTGTAATAGCGCAAATTAATATCAATAGAAGTTTACTGTCGACGAGACTGAGAAAAGTCTATAAAATTGCATAAACGTTTACTTTTGAATAACTATTTTGGAGTTTAGGTGCGCGTTAACATTTCAATATAATATTCAGTCATGCGGTCTTCAGCTTTGCTTTCTTGGTGTAAGGTAGTGGAAACATGAAGTAGTGCGTGTAGTCCGGATAAAATTGAAGAAATATCGAATCGATTTTCAGCACAAAATTTAGAGCTTATCAGCTCTTTCATTAGAATTGACACAAAATCGTAACTCTGACAGTTATGGACGTGCTGGGGACTAAAGCTACAAAAAATACGGCTCAATTTATAATTAACAGTTTAATGTCAAGTTTACTTAGAAGTTTAAAGACAACGATCGAGTAGAGCTTCGAATGAAAAAGAGAGGATAAACAAAATAATGACAAATTTAACATTGAGTCAGAGAAAATAAGAATAAAAAAATTGATTGAAACATTTCAAGAACTTTCAATTAAAGGCTAATAGAAAGAAAATGCTCTGAACTGAAAAAGAAAATGAAGTTAAAAAAATAACTGAAGACGTGAAGCTGGAGATTAAAGCAGAAGAGGGAAGGTCATTTGTAACTACAATTACAAACACTCCCACCATCAGACTTTAAACTGAGCTTTGAAGTCTTCAACGCGACACAATAGATCCAGGAGGGAGAAAGATCAAGAGGAGAAGACGTCACCAGAAAGAAGATATTCAGATGGAAAAGTTCATGTTATTGAACTTGGAAATGATGATGCAAATTGCATGTACCTATTGAACGAGATGAGAATTACACGAATATGTCAACTGAAAGAAAAATGGAACTGAATTGAAGGCTGTTAAGAAGCAAATACACTAAACTGAAAAGGAGATGAAACTCAGAAACGTAACTGAAGATCAGTGTGGAAATTTGATTACAGGAGAAGTAGAAACTAACTGAAGGTAATTTGGCATTCCAGCAACGGCAAACCGTCACACTCCAACCTTTAGACTCCCAAAGTGGAACTCACTTAAAACAGCATGAGAACTATAAGACAACGATTTCAAAATGAAATGGAAGAAAAAATTGAATCCGATATAGAATAAGAAGAGTAAACAGAAAGAGGAAGGCAACGATGAAGAAGACGAAAAGGAGATTAAAAGGCGATAGAATATAGAAAAAGAGGAAAGCAAAAATATTAAAAAAGAGCCGATCTAGGGAACTTCAATTATAGAAAACAGAAGGAATAAGTTGATACTCAGATGAAAAGGATACGAAGCAACATAATTCAGCAATACTAGTCGAACTCACTTTGAAGAGCGTGGAAAAGACTAGTACTACAAGGGAGGTCTAGAAAGTAATGAACAGAAACGCTCTAATTGAGAAGTGTACAATGTAGTTCTTCTTAGTCACAGAATTGATATGAGGTAAAATGTCGGGCATTCCCGATTCTTCAAGCCGAAGCAGTACTGAATAGACATGTAGTGGACTTGACACAAAGTAAACGTTTGGAAGAAACTGATAAGGATAACTGAACGCAACTGTTACGCCATGCTCACTGGCAATCGCGTAGTGACAATTCGATCATTAAAATTAAATCGGCCAAAAATCTAAGTATGTAATCATTTTTTCTTAACACCGATATATCTTTTTAACAGACACAACAAAAGTACAAGTTTGATGGAAAAACGATTTCAAGAAATGGAGAAGCGGTTTATAAAGCGGTAGGTTTAATTAACTTCCTTGTAACTCTGAAGAACTATTTTTATAACGTTCAGTTAGCTTTCAGTTTATAGGACGACGCTAGATGTGAGTAAGTCGATTTTGGTGTGATTCAGATCTTAAATGGACTATCCAATTCTTTGTTACAAATGTCCTAATGATTTCGTGCTTCTTCAGTGTAGAATGATCAAAATCAATGCGACAATTTTCTCACTCAAGCCGACAGAAATAACCCTTTTTATTGTTCTGCGGAAATATCGTAAAATAAATATTCAGACAAAAAATTCCTTTTGATCAGATCACAGTTTAATTTTGGGCTTAGAACTTAGAACAATTTATATGTGGTGGTAAAACAGTTTGATCTTCCCAGCTCTTTCACCTACAATCTTTTTACAGACTTGATGCCTTGCTGCAAACACCATCCCGGTCAAGTGACTCATCGCTTTTGGCCTACCTGCTTGGTTGGTACACTAAAGATTAACAACGACAATTTCATTTAATCAAAATGGAGTTATTATTTATATATATAAAGGCCATAACAAAACCAAGTGCTAAATCTACAGAACAAGAAAAATTCCTGAAAGTACGTTGCCTAGACAAGCAAAAAATTACTCTCAATTTAAGTCACTCTGTTGTGATATTGTTTTTATGGTAATATGAGATGCTCTTTAATTTTTGTTTAATGTTGTTATTTCAGTGCGGGATGGACGAAGTAACGGAAAGCACCCAATGGGACCGCCAGGACTTCCAGGAAAACCAGGACTCAAAGGTAGACAAAACAAATGCTGTTGCGTAATTGTCAGCCAAAGTTATTAGTGCGTGACACAGCCTGATGGCCTAAAAAATATTCGACTGAACTATTAAATTTAAACTCTTTATTACAACTGCAGAAATGTAGAGCTTAGAATCTCTGCAACTGATCGGTGTAATTTTTTATTTCGGTTTTATTGGCTAAGACATGTGCATAAAATTATCACTGATTGAAAAGTCATATTGCGACCGTTCCGTAGCTTGGACTGCAGCTACAAGTAGCTTGCAGAACAGCTCTTAACAGGGGTAACAAGCGCGAGGCGGACTACCATTTTAGGTAACATAGGCTTCTCATCCAATGCCCTATTTTATCTCACCTCTCCTGTAAGGATCAACACCCCAATCTATTTACATTGCTCTTCAGGTCCTAAAGGAGATCAGGGAGCCAATGGAGCTCAGGGAGCTAAGGGCGAAAAAGGACAAGAAGGAGCTGTGAAGTCTGGGGTGAAGTATGTTCGCTGGGGAAAGACCTCATGTCCTAGTGGTGCTCAGATAGTTTACAAAGGTAATACGAAACGGTATATTTTTTTAACGTCTACTTTCCAAAAATGAAGATAAAGGGAAATGCAACATTTTTATCATTAGTAGTATTTTTAAGACGGTGTATTTAATTTTCGGGCTATATGATTCTAGTTTGTTAAATTAAAAGAATATTACTTTACTCAAAAATGTTGCTAAATTTATAATAGAGCTCTTTTTTACATATGGCTCAGGATCAGCTGTAAAGAGTTACGCCGGTATATCTCACAGGATCGGAAGAAGATTAAAGATGTTCAATAGGAAGTTTTACTACACAAAATTCAGTGAATTTCAAGGATAATATCTCCATGCACGCACCCGTGCGTGATTGTCTTCATGTGTTATCTTCTATCTAATTTGTGGCCGATTTACCCTTCGGCAGGACTAAAATAAACATATTTACCTCAACAGCCCTAAAACTAATGATTAACACAGTAACTATACAAAATCAACTTTCGAAGTCTTTATGAAAAGGGCGAGTTTCCATCTTATGAAAAATGTACTTCGGCGTGCAATGCATTTAGGGTGAAATGGGTCTTTCATTTCATATTTAGGGTTTATTAGATGT
Organism: Cladopsammia gracilis; assembly: GCA_022457155.1. Lineage (NCBI taxonomy): Eukaryota > Metazoa > Cnidaria > Anthozoa > Scleractinia > Dendrophylliidae > Cladopsammia > Cladopsammia gracilis. Next base: position 1,104,248 of record JAJGOT010000212.1, on the reverse strand, counting down.
AATTAAGTAGAAAGAAAACTAATCATTTTATCGATCTGTATATTATGTATAAGTTTGTATATATTCGGACTTCTTTCTGTGAACAAAGGGTAACAGGTCGAGCGACTTCTTGACTTGGTGAACGTGAGTAGACCAAAGCGTCGATGGAAACATACAGTACATACGATCGGATTTAGAATAAGAAATGTCAGGATTTGAACCGAATATATAATTGCGAAGAGCCATCTCGAGGAAAGCGATGCCTCGCCTTTTTGTCGCTTCCCGACTCTATTTGAACTGGAGAAAAAATGATATTAATTAAGGGAGAAAAATGTGAGAACTGGCCAGATTTACTAAAAATGACACGAGCTCTGTGTTCGAACAAGTTCATATTAATGTGAATTCCACTCTTTTCGCTGGAACAGTCGTGCGCATTTTGTATCGCTATTTCGTCGACTCCAGCAATTGTCCCCCTTAGCATTAAGGTGGCTCCGTTGTTATTTCGGGCGCACTCGTCTATGACAAACTTTGTCTCATAACTTTTCCGTCTCTAAAGCGATGCTTCTAAAACTTTGCGTAAAATTACAGCTATTATCTAGCAATAATATGATAGAATTCGATTTTCATGGGAAAAAATGTATTTAGTGATAATCGGGCTTAAATGAACCCCACTTTTTAAACAAAGTCGCACCCTGTGAAACATTTTGCTGTTATATTTTTGTTAAATTTCTGGAATCAGCTTACATTGACTTAATACATACCCTTACCAAGTTTCAGCAAAATCGTTGGAGCAGAAATGCGGAAGAATTAACGCCATCAAAACTTAGCCCTAAAATTCTCTTAAAATTTTAAATACTTCATGCTCTTTGACAAAACAATCTACGAACCCAAATTTCTGGGAGAAGCCTTCCCAATGCTTGCTAAATCTGAATTATAAGCCGATTGCAAATCGTGCGAACCGTTAAAAAGTATTCACTAGTTCTGTAAATATCATAAAATGCTCCAAAACCTGCTCAAATTTCCAATGCTGCGTTTTCCGTTATTTTTCGAAAATTATCCTGCAGTTGGGTGTCAAACTCCTTCCACATGAATTTCAAGGTACTGCAATACTTTTACATCGATTGTTTTTTGCTTAGAAGGGCTTGCAATTAGAGAATTAAATAGTTGTTGGGATTATAAGCTACTCCACATCTGTGCTCAGGCGAAGCTGACAAGCAGTTTTCAGAGTTTTGTTTATGAATACGAAATGAGCACGTGTGGATTACGGTATGAGAAGTCACTTAAAAACTCCCGCTTTTTCTTCCTTCGTCTTCAATTTACCGAATAATACGTTAAATTAAACGGGGAATTTTGAACGCTTTTGTTGCGGCATTATGATTAGCCTAGTAGTCCTAGTAGTTCCTGTCTAAAATGAAAACGTTATAGCGAGTTTCAGAAGGCAAATAACTTTGGTAAAACCCCGATTAGTTTCAACTAGGGTTCCATAACCCTTGTGCAATGATCATTAATGCAAAACAAATTAAATAGAAAATTTATCTCTTAAATTTACATCGAAATAAATTGCCAAGTCACCTGGCAATGATTGATGGAAGGGAAAACATGTTTACAACAAATAGATGCCGCTTAGAAAGTCAAGTCAATAAGTCAAGTGTGTTTTAATGCAGACCACCCTCTTCAAGTCTAACGAGAACCATACCTTAATTCACCGGAGTGCGAAATAATATAACGTGTATATGATTGAATTAAACTGCAGTAATTCAAAGTATTCTCAAGGCGCCATCGTTTTTCAAAAAAAAGCGTGGTTCTATATGTTTCTTGTTGTTTTCTATTAAAAAATACAAATTATACTGTTATAATAAAAAGATGGTATTGGTTTATGAACAAAGTTAACTAATGCTGATCTTTTCATAATTATTAGGTATTATGGGTGGAGAAAATCATGATCACATTGGTGGTGGAGTGAACTACCTTTGCCTTCCACACAATCCAAAGTACGACAAGTACAACGATGGCAATCAATACTCGGGATACATGTACGGCACTGAGTATGAAATGCAAATCCCTTTCAAGAAAAGTCTCCTTAATCATGATGCCCCTTGCGTTGTCTGCTTCGTCAAGTCACGTGGTTCAATGCTGATGATGCCCGCACGGAATGACTGTCCATCTGGATGGACCGAGGAGTACCATGGGTACCTGATGACTTCATATCACGGTCACAAAAACCAGAAAGACTTCATCTGCGTTGACAAAGACCCAGAGTATATTCCTGGTACCGGGGCTAACAAGAATGGTGCCTTGCTGTACCCGGTGGAAGGACAGTGTGGTTCACTCCGCTGTGGTCCATATGTCAACCATCGTGAGTTGACATGCGCTGTGTGCACCAAGTAACAAGGAAACCCCCTGTTAAGGCTTTCAACGGCCTTCAACGAAAAAAAAAGGACAATGATTTGATAAAGTTTCATGATTTTCCGTTTAAATTAAACATAAACTAGGTGGAATACACCGACTTGTTTTCAGTCAAATATGAAAAGCAAGATTTTCTGGCGACTCGTGGTGATATTAATGTAGAGTATAAGCAATAACTTCAAAATAAACGTAAAGTGAGATTATTGATGCAACTGTTTGTTTTCTTGCTTTAACTTTGCTGATATCTAAGAACCCTTGATATTTTTCTACCAGCAGCGTGAATGGGGATAATATCTTGCCGATGCCAGCCGACTTTGATCCAGTATTTGAAGTGTCACCATTGAGGAAAGGCTCATTGTATTCGAGGTCATATCATTCAAACATTTAAAATACCGTATTCGAGAAAAGTCGGCCGACGACGTCTCCTTAAAAACATTTTAAAGGAGACCGAAATAAAATGTTTTATGAGTATGGTCAGCAAATTGCCGAGTTAGAAAGGAAAAATGACTAAAAGACTCTAAACTAAGTAAAAGAAGCAAAGAAAGACTGTTTTTAAGCAAGTTTTATTTCAGAACCGCCAGTCGAGAAAACAGATTTGTACTTTATCCTCAAAGTAATCGTTCCGTTTTGTTTTTATATAGAATCTTTTTCTTCGATTCAGTTGTATATTTGGTTGATTTGGCAACAAACATGATTATTACTTGGTAAGCAGAATTTCGCTATTACGGAGGAACGCTGTCCCTTGAACTTGCATGTTGTGAAAACCCATTGCCGTGATTACATTCTATGAGCGGGAAATTGCGCCCTTCCCAGTCTTCTCGTCTACTCACAAGCACACTGCTTCGAACGGTCGAGTCATTCGTAGTCTGCTCCCCAGACCCACCCCTTCGGTATGATAATCTAATCCCTCGTATTTTGTTGTGACTACTAGTTAACCGGAAGCGGAAATCCATAAGCCAGAGGCACAAAAGGCTCACGCGGCCGGATCCCGGTTTCTGTATACGTATAGTATAAAGCAAGTAAAAGTATTCCTACTCCCCCTGGATGGGATGCTAGCCTATCACGAATTTACCCCAAGTATCACGTCGCTGGAATTCCCATAATCATACACCTTGGTGGAGAGAGACTGTGTGGAGTAAAGTTTCTTGTCTAAGGAAACAACTCGAAGGCAGAGAAAAGACCTCAAACCACCAACCTTGCAACGCTCTAATTATCGCCGTGCCTCCACTAAGACAAACAAGGCATGCGTCAATTAACTGGGATAACTACGACCCTAAGCTGACCACTGACAGCATTGTTTAGGCAACGAGATACGTCACCAGACACCTGTCGTGTTCCTCTTTTGAAAAGCAGCGCTCGTTTTTCCCCAAGATCGCCGTCTCGCCTGATATCTTTCTTTTTCCACCGTTATTCTCCAAGTGATTCATAGTCTTCCTTTACTCCTTTTACTTACCTGAGCACATGATACGTTAGAGGTGTGAAGCATGCGCAGTCATGTGTTGAAACTTGTCTGAGGATAACTCAGAAATGCGCGAAATTTTGATTTTCCTTTAAAAAAATGACCTTTCTGCTATGATTTTAGGGTCAAATTGGGAGCCTGGTGACGAGTGAAAATACTATATTAAACAATTATTCATCGAGGACGAGCCGAATATGAGCTGATATATATAACCAACGAGGCGCCGCGCCGAGTTGATTATATATCAGCTCATATTCGGCGAGGGCAAGTGAACAAGTGAACAAGTGAACAAGTGTCACATGACCGCTTCGCAAATCGAAAGCGAGTAAATGCTAACAAGCGGCGAGATCGAGAAGAATGTTTCTTTCAAAAGTAGTTTCCTTCAAAAATAGGTTTTAATCGGACTAGCCGAAATGGTTATGGATTTGAACATTAGAATTGTGGAAATTATATTGCGGACGAGGAAAGATTCGTGCACGTGCACATGCACAACGTGCTCCCCGAATGTCGCCATTTTCCGCGACGGTTTTTTTTTTCGCGTAATTCGTCATCATTTTTCCATATTTGGGCAAATTAACTAATAACGACTCAGATCGGTAGCGGTTGGACCAATCAGAAATCTAGAAAATTATTATCGAGAGGTAAAAATTTACTAAAGGCAAATATCACCCAATTTTCTGCCATGATTCATTCGTGCGTCCGGCCGCTTATTTATTCAATAGATGTAGATATTTGATAGTAGCCTTTGGTTTTCGCATAATTAATAATCACACGATCTGTTACTGGAAATTTTCGCCGAAAGAAACAAATCACACAAATACCCGCCTACTAGGAACTGGAAGATTACCATGATTCTGATTCAACTTCGTCCTATACTTGCTTAGTGTTGTTTACTAACCATGTCGTGCCCTTTAATGTTTGTTTTATTACCGTAGGGGACGTTGGTGAAACTGGAAGTGTTGGTTCTCAGGGCCCTCCTGGACCTCCAGGAGTAAAGGGACAAAAAGGACAGGGGCTATCTGGTGTGACCTACGTCCGCCGGGGACGGACCAATTGCTCAGGAGATGCTACTGTGGTATATAATGGTAAGGAGAATATTACTGCAATAATAAATGGGTCAATCTGCGTGCATCGCATTAAACGTAAACACATCATACGTTAGAGTGACAGTAGTACGTTTAACTTTTGTCACAATCAACATTGTATGGAACTGGTTCAAATCTCGGCGAACACTGAAACAGGCAGACGTTTAGTATGTTGACCTACCAACAGCATAACAATTTATCAAGTGTTTGTGACACTTTTTGCTACTTACTTACTTTGGCCCTTTGCTCCTCCCGGAGCATAGGCCACCAACAATAACTCGCCAGTCTCCTCTGTCCTGTGCTATCCCTTCAAGTTGTTTCCATGTGTGTCCAGTCCTCTTAATGTCCTTTTCAAGCTCTCGCCGCCAGGTGTTTCGTGGTCTCCCTCTCTTTCGTTGACCTTGGGGGTTCCAGTTCAGGGCTTGACGGCTGATGCTACTAGGTGGTTTGCGTAGCGTATGGCCAAGCCATCTCCATCTCCTTTGTCGGATGTCCTCTTCCACTGGAGTCTGCTGCGTCCTTGCCCATAGGTTCTCATTACTGATGGTTTCTGGCCAGTGGATTCTTAGGATTCTACGTAAGCATTGATTTATAAAGGTCTGGATCTTCTTCATAGATGCTTTGGTTGTCCGCTTTGTTTCTGCTTCATACAACAATACTGACTGACTTTTTGCTACATTTTATTATTATTATTATTATTATTATTGCAGTAAAACTATCTGTATGCACAGCGTTATAAAAGCAACACAGGGCGCAAAGCGTAACCTGTGCGCAAGAGCGAAACTTAAAAAAATAAATAAATAAATAAGTTACTAAAACCTTATATCTACAAATCTAAAAACTATAATCTAAGCATATGAATGTCTCTAATATCTCTCATTCTCATTATATATACAAATCTAAAAACTATAATCTAAGCATATAGATGTCTCTAATATCTCTCGTTCTTTGTATAAAAAAAAAAACCTATAAACTAAGCATATAAATATCCCTAATTTCTCTCATTTTTCCTGGCCGACAGTCGGGCTTTGGTCGCGGATCTTCACATCACAACCTTGAAAGTTCTCGCTATATTTAGGGATGACGATAAGACTGCCTTTTGCATAGCCTCTAGAACTTGATTCGCCTTACGTCCTACCATTGATTGAACTGAGGCTTCGGTTTCTCTCGACCAGCCTCCCAGCACATCCATGATGATGTTATGCTGAATCACCTCGTACCCTCTATACTGCTGCTTTAGCTCCCACCTTAACGGGCCATACTTCATCGTTTTCTCCTCGCTCTTTTTCTCTCGGTTGTTGATCCAAGGGCAGCTCATCTCTATGGTCAGCACTTTCTTGTTTGCATGATCCACAACTCTCGCATCTACACGATTGGCTCGAACCTCCTGGTAGTCCGCATACACGGGTACATCCCACCACGCTTCCACTTGTTCTGACCTGTACTCCGGCTTGGGCATTACTGGCGAGTACCATGGTGGCACTTCCTCGAGAAGACCCTGGTCATGTAAGATCTCATAAAACAGGACCTTTAAAGCCATGTTGTGTCTGAACAAGTACTTGGTCTGAGCTAGCGCAGTGCACCCGGACAGGATGTGAGAGACACTTTCTTGAGCGTGGCCACACAGCCTACATTTCACGTCCCCGGGGCAACTTGTTTGAGTCTTTTTGCTAGTGTAGAGCTTTGTTGGCAAAAGTTGCTCGTACAGTTCAAACACACCGGCAATAGTATACGTAGGACATGTTCTCCATGTACTCAACCAGCTGAAACATCCGTCCGTGCACAGCTGTTCATCATCCTTTCTCTCTCTCAACAGCTTGCCCTGCCATTCCAGTTCACGTACTTCCCTTTCAAACTTCTCCTCCACACATTCTTTCAATACTTCCTTCACACGATACGATGGGATGGCCTCTCCACTGCTCATAGCACATACAGGATCCGGGTGTTTAAGATGAAGGTCAACACCCAGCTCCGCCGGAAACTTTGCCGCATCTTTCACTATCGATTTATGCCCGAGTGACTCAGCTCTTTCGTCGAACTCTCTCACCATTTCCATCGCCGGATCCTGGTTCTCATACAGACGAATCGCTACTTTGATCTTGGTCACTTTATATTCCGTCTCCACCGCACGTAAACCCCTTCCGCCTTGTTTCCTCGGGAGGTACAAGGGAGCCGTAGAACCACCCGGGTGTTTCCCGCCATTTTCCACTATAATCTTGCGCACTTCCCTGTCCAAGGTCTTCAGCTCTGTTATTGGCCAGTGTTGAGTCCACATTAAGTAACCCAATACCGGCAGGGCAAACTGGTTAGAAGCCACCACCCGGTTAAAATCTGACAGGGGACTGGACCAGATGATCGACAATCGACGCAGGTACTCCCTTGCTGCACATTCAAGTACCATTTTCTCTTCCTGGACTAAGCTTTCAAGAACACCAAGAAACTTATACTGTCTTCCTTCCTCCAGTGTTGGTAATCTTCCTCCAGCTATGTCTCCACCTGAATTCTCCTGGGAATGGACCCCTCTCCTTATATGGACCACTGCACATTTCCTTGGGTTCCACTGTAGTCCAATGTCTTCCATAGCCACTTGCGTTGATTCTAGCACTCGGTTTAACTTGGTCTCGTTAGCTGCGAATACTTTAAGATCGTCAATATACAACAAATCAGTTACTGTGGCGTTGATTGGTTTAGATAACTTGTATCCCTCGGATGCACTGATCTTCCAGGCCACGGGGTTCAAGCAGATCGTGAAAAGCCTCGGGCAGAGCGCATCTCCCTGTGGTAAGCCTTTCTTAAACATAATAGGATCAGACACTTCCCGTCCATGTAGCGTATTAGCCACGATTCTCGTCTTCCAACTCTTACACAACTTCCCAGTCACCTTACACAACCACTTTGGAAACCTATGTAACACCATCATCTCGCCTAACCACCCATGGTCTACCGAATCGTATGCTTTCTTCGCATCTACCCATGCCATACTCAAATTACGCTTTCTTCTCTGACAATCCAACGTCACCACCCTATCAATCAACAAATTATCTACCGTTCCACTACACCCCTTCTTAGCACCTCTCTGCGACCCTTCCATTAGACCATGTTCTTCCAGATGTTGATCCATAGGACCGAGGACACACGAAGTAAACCACTTGTAAGCCGTATTTAAGCAGGTGATTGGTCTCTGGTTATCGCTGGTGAACTCCCCCGGCTTGGGTATTAAAGATGTTTTTCCTTCAGCAAACCAAGATGGATAATCATCATCACTTCTCGAGATCGCTTCAAACGACCGAGCCACGCCTTCATGTAGCGCATGCGCACGCTTCCACCAGTAGTTAACCAACTTGTCCGGCCCCGGAGCACTCCAGTTCTTCTTCCTTTTCAATACCCCTACTGCTTCAGCGGTTTCTAGTGTCCAGGCCTCCTCTGTCGGTGGAGGGACCTTACTAAAGATCGCATCTCTCACTTCGTTCAGCCAGCTATTATTATTATTATTATTATTATTATTATTATTATTATTATTATTATTATTATTAATATTATTATCATTATCATTATTAATTTATGTTAATAAAAGTACGGGAAAAATATTTTTTTCGTTTCATTTTCTTTTTGTTTTATCATTTCTGGAAAGTATTTTGAAAGTGAAAGTATTTTCATTTATTTTTCGTTTTATTTTCCCTTGTGCTGTTTCTTATCGGGTTCTTTTTATTTTTCTTTTATTCTTTAAAATAAAAACATTTTGTTTATTTTATTTTTATTGGCACCTGGCTCAGCAACGCCATGGGCCCATCAATGCTGTATGCCGGATAATTCCTTTCGGTGCTTCCGTAGCTAGCACACAAGAAAGCAGTTCCTGTATGCAACACTCCTTTCCTCAATCCACAATGGCGCCTCGTATTATAGGAACCACGGAGATTGGGAAGATGATTTGGCCTTAAAAAACATCTCAATTGAAAGTGTACGTTCTGCGCAATTTGCGTCAATCGGAGATTTTAGATTTAAGGTGGCTCGACTGGATTTTTTGGAAGCGATACCCCCCAAGTTTGAGCATCAACTATGACGTCATTAACAATGCTATGGAAAAACGGTCACCGCAGCTGTATTAGATAAATATGAAAATTTGTTAAGACCAGTGTTACAGTTGACATCGGAGTTGCCATAGCAACGTAATGATGCCATGACGTTTTTTACGTGCCGTCGTATTTCTTGGCACCAGGAGTTTTTTCGGTAATCGCTTAAGGGAGCTTGTACCTCCCATAGCCGCAAACATACTATCGACATAATTGGCTAATATCTAAAGACTAAATTGTGAATTTGTTTTGGAAAAAGCTATAACATGAAGTAATTTGTTTGTTTTGCGTGAAGTCGTCCTAGCCGTGTTTTCCGCAGTAAATTAACTATATATTACAGTTGTATTCAGGTGCAATTGGTGGTTGTAAATTTCAGTTGATACTGAGAGCCTTTTATTGCCACGTTGACAATATATCAGTTACAATGTAGGGGAAAGTGAAATAGAAATCATGGCTGACATGTATTGTATTTGCTTCGACAAAAATTGACTTTTAAAGAGACTGAGTGTAAGTTTCGAGCTAACATGTACCGCGGTTTCGAACCTGGGTCGTCCCAATCAGTCCTTTTTCGAATTTCGTACAAGCAAGGTACAAGCTCCCTCAAGGTGTTAAGCGATTACCGAAAAAACTTCCTGGTGCCGCGAAATACGACGGCAAGTAAAAAAAGTCATGGCGTCATTACGTTGCTATGGCAAATCCGATATTAACTGTAACACTGGTCTTAACAAATTTTCATCTTTATCTAATACAGCTGCGGTGACCGTTTTTCCATAGCATTGTTAATGACGTCGTAGTTGATACTCAAACTTGGTGGGGGGGGGGGGGGGGGGGGGGGGGCGGGGGGGATATCGCTCCCAAAAAATCCAGTCGAGCCGCCGCCTTAATAAAAGTTTAGTTTTCGTTGTATGCTTGGAGCTTGATGTCGAACGGTAAAGAACCAATGTAAATGTCTAGTAGGGTTCAATTAACTAAGCATCGATAGAATGCAAACTGCGAGAGGCGAGAGGCGAGCTAGTAGCATCTGACATTCTCCGATACGTAGTTGAGCTTAGGATTGGATGAAGACTGTGCTGACAATTTACGTGGCTGTATTGTAATGTCGAAGTTTGAGCGAGTAGAAAAAAACTAAATTACCGTGCCGTAGTACCTTTTTGGTTTGGAATCAATTCATCAAGGTATCCAAGTACCTCATGTTAATTAACAATGGTAATAGGACTGAGTGGAGTCCAATTCGGTCTGTAATCATACGAGTAATTAATACCAAAGTTAATTAGTCTACCTCAATCACGGACACCTGCATATGACGGACACTCAGCTTTGTCCTCTGTAAGTTCCTTTGAATTGGAATCCACATTAGAGAGGTTCAACCGTATCATTCCAGCAACCATTTACCTTTTGGACGGCAATTAATTTGGTGCTTTAATTGAGTCCCCTTTACATTGTTGGCAATTATCAAAACTTGAACTCAAAATAAGCAATATCATCATTCGCTTTGGTGCACTTTTAATCGGGATTAAAGAATGTGTCTTTCAGCCTCGACAGTTTGTAAAATGGACTGACTGAGCGGGGCCTCGGATACCTAAAGGCCTGAACTGGACTGAGTATGGTCACATTGCGAAAGAAAGAGTTCTCTCTTCACCCAGCTGGTCACGCACTTTCGAAAGAGTTTGATGGGAGTTAGAAAAGATTCACTGTACACTGTATGTACTTTCAAGGCAAGGACAAAGACGGATTGAGATTATATCCTCTTGGTTTGCTTGCACCACACTCTCCTGTCTTCCCCCAGTTTTTGTGAGTGCAAAACTTTTAACTTTATGAAAGATTTTTTCTGTGCTCGAACTCACATTTCTCCCTGTTTCTTCTCTTGAGTTGTCTGCGGGATAGATTAATAGATTCCTTCTTTACTTATTTTCTAGACCGAAATTCGAAAAAGGACTGATTGGGACGACCCAGGTTCGAAACCGCGGTACATGTTAGCTCGAAACTTGCACTCTTTAAAAGTCAATTTTTGTCGAAGCAAATACAATACATGTCAGCCATGATTTCTATTTCACTTCCCTCTACATTGTGACTGATATATTGTCAACGTGGCAATAAAAGGCTCTCAGTATCAACTGAAATTTACAACCACCAACTGCACCTGAATACAACTGTAATATATAGTTAATTTACTTCGGAAAACACGGCCAGGACGACTTCACGCAAAACAAACAAATTACTTCATGTCATAGCTTTTTCCAAAACAAATTCACAGTTTAGTCAGGCTTCAAGAATTTTATTCATCCTTCCTTTCCACAACAAACGTTCCTTTTAGTGCTCCTGACTTTTACTTCATGTTATAGCTTTTTCCAAAACAAATTCACAATTTAGTCAGGCTTCAAGAATTTTATTCATCCTTCCTTTCCACAACAAACGTTTCTTTTTGTGCTCCTGACTTTTTTCTTCTCTTTTTCACTACTGAAGCAACTTAGAGCTCTTTTGTTCTGTTCTAAAACTGTTTGAAACCTTATTCTTGGCCTGGTTCGCTTCATTTGGTACACACAGCGCATGTCAGCCTCTCGGCCATTAACGCACGGTAGGCATGGCAATGATCGGAGCCGCACTGTCCTTCTACAGGATACAGAAGCGCGCCATCTTTGTTAGCGTGGCTTCCGTGAACAAACTCCACGTCTGCGTCAATACACAAGAAATTACCAGATTTCCTGTGTCCATGGTGCCATGACATCAGATACCCATGATACTCCTCGGTCCATCCTGAAGGACAATCATTCCTTGCGGGCATCATAAGCTGAGATGCACGTGACCTGACGTAACACACGGTACACGGAACATCGTGATTGTGAAGATTCTTTTTGAATGGGTTGAAAGCAGAGCTGATCTCATATTCGGTGCCATAAATGTATGATCCATGCTGAAATCCGTCCTTGTACTTGTCGTACTTTGGGTTGTTTGGCAGGCAAAGGTATTGGCCGCCGCCCCCATAATGGTAGTAGTAACCACTTCCAACTAAACCTGAACATGAATAATGAGGTTTTAAAGACCAGTAATTTCTACGTAGAAAACGATAACCCTTTGGGAGCGTTCAAACTTTATTTAGTAGTGGGTGGGGGTCTATGGAAGTCCCTATAAAGTGAAATTCGTCTGACTTCTCTCAAGTTCTTCTAAAGAAAGCAAAGCATTAATGGATGAATAAATCTCTTTTGAATTCGTAGCAGTTAACCCTTATTGAACAAAACTAAAACTTCGCTTCTTGTTTTAGAACATACTCAATTAATTGTCATAAGAATGTTTATTGATCATTCTCTCTTTTCAAATCTGGAAATGTAACTATTAACAAGAATTAAGTTCTGGGTCTCCAGCATATTTGGTCTTACCTTTATATACCATCTGAGCACCATTAGGACATGTAGTCTTTCCCCAGCGAACATACTTTACCCCAGACTTCCCAGCTCCATCTTGTCCTTTTTCGCCTTTAGGACCTTGAGATCCCTTGTCTCCAGTCCTTCCAACGCGTCCCTTGTCTCCTTTAGGACCAGGAGGGCCTAGAAACGGTTTGTTGGTTCCAGGCTTTCCGGCCTCGCCTTAAATATGTAATACAATGCAAGTTGATGTTTTTTAAAACTTTAGGTTGTTAGAAATTTCACTACCCACAGAATTTCGCTCGCGAGAAAAAAAAAACGTCATCAGGTTCTAATTGAACTTTTTCTACTGCAAATAGTTTGCCCCCCCCCCCCCAAAAAAAAAACAACAACAAAGACAAACAAACAAAAAAAGACAAAACAAAAACAAAACTGAAGTCTGACATTCAATTAGTTTACGTAAAATGGTAAAATGTGAACCACTACTGACCAACCCACATGCAAAAACGTACCTCCGAAGAGAACATTTATTCGGATTTACTAAATTTAGTCTAAAAAATGGCTTGCTTTGGTCATTCAACACATCCGATACAATAATGCAACAACTACTTAACTATACACCTTCCATTACTAACATTAGTTGTCTTTGTAGTTAGTTTCAACGTTACTATTAAACATTGCACCTTTACTTCCTGCGATTCCCTGTTTTCCAGGTGTTCCAGGGATACCAGATTTCCCAGGAGGACCAGGTGGTCCCATCAGACCTTCCCTACCGTCTCTACCATCCCTTCCTTAAAATGTGAAACACATCAACAAGATCAGGGAAGAGTACAATTTAAAAAACAAGCGATGTAAAAGAACACACGACGGGAAACAGAACCTCAGTAGAAACAGCCGAACATAGGGGGTCTGTGTCAGAAAAGAAAAACCATGAACTGGCAGCGGTTAACGATTGTTTCAGGGCTAAAAGTTGTATGAGAGCCTTGTCTGTGTGACACGGTATCAATGATTGCGTCAGTTCACCGTTCTGTTACTCTGGATACGAGAGCGTTTTCTTGAGGTAAGCTTTGATGCAGCAGTCGTGGCTTGAAGCCGGCCGCGTAACGAATTAAAGAGACATAAGACCCCGGGGGAGGGGGGGGGGGGGGGGGACTCCCATATAGAAATGACGGGGGTGCTCGTCGGAAATTCACGAAAAACACCCTAAAAGGTACCAGAATCTCGTTTGATGGGCGTGGCTCAAAAGAAGTTTTACCATTAAGAGGTACCAATTGAAAACAACACATGTCATCTTTCTGTCATATTTTTTTGGCTCAGTTTTTTTGAGCCGTTTTACCGTGTTTAAATAAAGTTAATTGATTGATTGATTGATTTACCCTAAAAGGTACCGCGATAATTCTAATGGTGTCATTTTAGATTTTCGTACCCAAAGCGGTACCAAACTACAAATTTTGACCCCTAAAAGTTACGACGAGCACCCCCGTCATTTTTAGATGGGAGTTCCCCCCCCCCCCCCCCCCCCCGGACATAAGAGTGCATGTAATACGTAACACAGAAGCGCAAGTTAAGTCTCTGGCACGAGGGAACTGGTTTTTTTATATTGGGCAGCAAATTAGGTTCCATTTTCACTTCCTGATCGATTCATTATTCTCTGTATACTTGGCTGTAAAATACATGATATTGAAAATGTCAGTTCTTTTTTGTCCTTTGAGCCATTTCAGTGCACAAACGGCGCTGACCTTAAACCAATCAACCATTAAAGGCCCACTATCACCCATTCGGCTTTGCGGTCGTTTGTTTTTGTTTAATCAAATGACGAGCTTGCTCGTGATTGGCTCTTTCGGGAATTTTCGACTGCGTTAAATTCGCAATGCATTTTGGGTGATAGTGGGCCTTTAAGGTTTCCCTACAACTAGGCCAAACAAGGGTTTTTATGGGAGAAGAAAGCGAGAGCGAGAGAAAAAAAAAGACTAGCAAGAGTCTTTATTTTTTATATTGACCCAAAAGCTGATATTGATCGATTATATCTTCCAAGATCGAACGTCGACGGTGGACGAGGTCTTGTCTAACTAGAACTGACCTATAAGACTACCACTATTGGCCTAGATGCCTATTTGACATCAAGCAATGATCGACTCCATCACTAAGTCCAACGACATGAAAAAAAGAAAAAACTGTATTCTACCTCGAGAGAGGCTGAAAAATACAAACAAGAATTAGACCTTCAAGAAACACCCCCTAGAGATGATGAAGCGGCAGTTCTGCATGCAAAGAAAATCAAGGCAACCGAAAAACGCCAAGGCCAGCAGCAACTGGCTTTATTATCCTAAAATAGAAAGAAAAAAATCGCCGAAAGTGATTAACGCAAAGAAATATGAGCTACAAAGACAAAATGACGACTAAAGAACTCAAAATTCTACCAGAATGGAAACTTTGACTGCTGCGTGGACCACCTGTCACGAAATCATAATCCACTTCCATCCTTGTAATCCTGCACTTCTGCTTTTGTTTTGCTCTATAGAATATTGTCCAATTTAGTTGTATATTTGGTGGCATTTGGCGATATAGCAAGTGAGTAACACAGTTTCGCTATTTCGGCGGGATCGTGTCCCTTTAACTAGGTAGAGTCTAAATGCTATAGTACAGAAGGAGGTCGGACACCTTAATGAGAATATATGATGTAAGAACCAGATTAACTACCCATAACCCTAAGCCTGACTGGTTAGCTTTTAATTAGGGTTAGGGTTAGCACGTAACATAATTTCATTTAAACCGAATTGACGCAAGCAGCTCGATAGTGTTGTGATCATGTAAGCTCTCTAGCAATCTAGATACTGCCTGAGGTCACAGGTTCGAGCCTTGGACCTTTTTTGTACAGTTAAAAGTTCATCGAAGATAAAGTGTCGACATTACGTCATATAACTCTCAATAAGGTGTCCGACCTCCTTCTGAGCTATAGTAGGTAGACTCCACCCTTTAAATAACAATCAGAGAAATATATTTATCGAACCACAATCATTGGTTGTTCTTGATATTTAGACAGCCTCTTAAAGTTTAAAAAAATGGTTCGTGGTTGCCACACAGCAAATTATGAAATTGTAAAAACTAATTTACATTTTAGATTAACAAAACCAGAGTTAAAAATAAATTTGTGCTACGCTACTAACAATACGAAGTTCTCTTGTCATCCTTTGTTTGAAGTATAATACAAGCCTGTCATGTATAGCAAATAACCTTCCTTTGGGGGAGGTAGTTCGGTTTGATTGACGTCAGAAAATTAAATGAAAGGAGAAACAAAAGAAAACTGTTTGCACTGACAAAAAAGTAAATAATAAGAGATGTCACGTATTTAACACGTTTGAAAAATTTTGCATAAAGAGTTTTACAAAATAAAATAATACTCGCGATATTCGATTTAAGATTAAACCTAACAAGGACAATGCGGACGCTATCGGCAAAGCGATTTGATGATCGTGTGTCCCGCTTGGCGTTAATTTTTCTGTATTTCTTTTGCATCGTGGGATTTATTCTTGGGATCGCGTTTATTTATCATTCCCCGGTGGCAATGAACTAGAGGTACTTTCTACAGATATTTCTAAACTCAGCTGATGACTGTTGATCAGGATTCGTCCTTTTTCTATCGATCATGGAACAAATTGGGTATAGATTTACAACGAGCAAGATGGAACTCGATGATCCCGGCTGAAGGTAAGTTGTTATAATTTTATATTGGGTTTATGTGACCTGATATTGTCTTAGAAAGAAGACTGATTTGAAAGTTATCATGATTGTTCCGAATATGCCTCAACGCTTGAATCGTATGGAATGATTGGGATTGAAGTCTGACCTGGAATGCAGAGTTTAAGAGAGAAAAATATACGTACAACGATCATTCACTTAGAAACAAATAACCACCTTATATTTTGCATAAATTTTGAAGCGATGCTAAGAAATATTTTAAAATTAAGCTCACTGTTTAACGAATTCTTTTAGTTATCAAGTGAAAAAAACCTTAGTTCATAGAAGTGAAAGGTGGATGTTCGCAAAAAAAAAACGGATTTTCAAATAGCTGTCGAAGAACATTAGATTTCACATTTAAATCGAATTATTTCCAGGATTAATTTCGCAGCACTTTTGTTTCAATAGATGGTTTAAGTTTCATTTATGTACCCTTAGTATATCTGCTTTGCAGACGAACATTCCTTTGAAACTACAAACAACAAACCGGTTTAACTTCCTTATTTCAAGAGAATAGGGTCCTAATCTGCTTACTCGTGGATTTATAAATAAAGACAGTTATTTTCTCCTGTTAAAAAATTAAGAAATCACTTTCCTATTTTTGTAAAATCAATTACGGTGAAACCATAATTTGCTTTCAAAAACAGTGATTTCAATTGTTATGTTCAAGGAGTTGCACCACAACATATATTTTACATCCTGCATTCAATTTCAATTGTAATAACTTCTGGTTAGTAAATACAAAATATTAATCAGTGACTGTAACTGACTATGATGGAAGATCCATCGAAATATGTCTTCAAAATTAAATTAAAAAAGTATTTTTTAATCTCTCTATTTTCCTGTTAAATCTACGACTAATTATTTATTTTGTACATTTCGTTAAAACGAGTGTAATTAACGTCGGTTAAAGATGAATGGCTATGCAGCGTGTTCATTGTTAGAACACAAGTTAATCACAGCACATATACCACAAGCCGAAATGGCGGACATAAACCAAAATTAATTAAAGCTCTTGCTTTATAAAATGTGACATAATTTAGGTCATTCCCTTATTATTATAACCTCAACTTCTAACTCAAAGTTGTATCATCGTTTTTAGGACAAGAAAGAGAAGTCAGTCGGATGGCGATGAAGCAAGGCGAGAAACCTTAAACAAAATCCAACATCACCTAAGATTGATAGCTCCAGCCTTCTTTAATGCATCTTTGGATAGCCGCATGGGTTTTGTACAATGTTTCCTTACATGCTTTTGACTGATTTTCGAGCTTATTGCATGCCTACCTCAAATGAATTATAGCCTCCAAAAATGCCTTTGCATTCACATGGAATCACACTAAGCAAGCAGTTCTCAGTGCTTCCTTAATTAATTGTAAAAAGAGTAGGTAAAGATATGGACAAAAAGACAAAGACTCCATTTATTTAAAATGGATAGTGGTCAATAAAGAAGTCATAATCAAAATTTACAATTCAGTTTTGTCCAGCAATCGCGAAACAAGTTCTTGGAAAATATACATACTGTTTAACTTAGCTGTTTTGACCTCTGTCGATACAAATACTGTTGAGATTTAGAGTAGGTAAATTGCTGGTAATTAGAATGTAAAAAAGTGATTTCTCGCTTCATGTCGGCTTATTATTTACCTATTTTTTTCTCCAAATTTACATTCGGTACAGCTATTTCGATCGTTGTCAATACAAAAACTGTTCAAACATTATAGCTGCTAGATTATTTTTTTAGTGTTAAACACAATGGAGTTAGAAGGACAAGAATTAAATTGTATTTTTAGTATCAAAATACCACAAAGCAATTGGTTCAGGCTCCTTTTGTCTAAATCAGTAATCCGATGTAGTGTATTATCTGGAATATACTTGACAACTAAAGGAAGCTAAAAGTTGTATGGACTGTCCGTATATGATAGTTGGCGATGATAAGGAAACTAATCTTTAATTTGCGTTGTAAATAGCAGTGTAGTAAATTGCCAAATATGTCCTTCGCCTGATCACGCCACCCCATTCCAGCATTTTACGACCAGCCTGCTTCGGCTGCCTTTAGAAAGATATATTTAAATAAATAAGTTAAATTTTCGAGCAAAACTCATTGATAGTTTTTGATAGCTATCCTTCCGTATTACTCCGAACAATTGCGCTACGTCATTTTACGTCACAAACGCGAAAAAATTCTCGCCCATTTTTCAACGTAATGTTCTTTGGTATCGATTGCACATCACAACTTCCTTGTTGTAGAGAGAGAGAGTAGGTTCCTTTTTTCTTAAAGTCAAATTCGAAGCGTTCTGTTTGTACGGAAAACCCATCCAATCCGCCATGAAACATGTCCCTGTGAGTTCTCGCTTTGGCCTACGTCTCATTGCTTTGCTTGTGATGTGCTGTGCCATTCTGGCTCACATCTTGGATGAAACTTTGGCAGATCAACGCGGAGGAGAAGATCAAAACCCCAATCGAATCTTCGATGATGACGCTGAAACTGGTGAAAAGCAGATCTTGTTGCATCGTCAGCGAAAATCAGTTAAAAAGAACGCGACGCCAAGTCTGTCGGAGGTTGAAAAACGGCTGCAAGCCATGGAAGAGAGGTATACTTTTGTATGTCCGTAGTTTTGCACAGTTTTCGAATAAGCCGTAAAGTTATATTAATTTATAGGATAATTTCAACTATCTAAAAATACGTTTTTAATGAAATGGATTAACGTCAAGGCTGATTCGTGAAGAACTTAACGTAATTATATCATGGTTGAGTATAGCAATTTAGAATTATTGCAAAAAATGAAAATATCATTTTAGTTCGACAAACAGTTCGTAGACAAATTGTTATAGCGCAAATTAATATCAATAGAAGTTTATTGTCGACGAGACTGAGAAAAGTCTATAAAATTGCATAAACGTTTACTTTTGAACAACTTTTTTTGATTAATATCGTAATAAGGGTTGTTGTTGTTCATCGTGGTGAACACACTAGTAAAGAAGTATTTTTTTCGTTTGTCTCACGATGTAGTCACTTTCGATGTGGATCGCGACGTTTCGACTGCATACTGCTAGTCTTCTTCAGGCGATGGGGTCGACTGATTACGCGTCACCTTGAGAAGCACGATGCTCTGCTGTGATTGGTTGGTTTTCAACAGCTGTGACTGGTGCATTTTGATCCTCGTTGTTTCGGCGAATTGTTCCCTCGGCGGTCCGTAGTCGTACGGCTCTCCTGTTGTGTTTCTTGATAGTGGGCATCCATGCTTCTGGAATTTCTATTCCACTGTCCCTGTTGATGTTGTTAGGGTTAAGTCTTATGTGGATCGCCTCTTTGACCCTGCGTGAGTACCAATGAGGATCACGATCAATAAACTTTACTTCATTCCAAAGCGGACGGTGTCCGGTGTTGTTGGCGTGCTCTGAAACGGCGGAGGTCTGGGTACGGGCGAATCGGATGTCTCGGTCATGCTCTTTTATTCTGTCTTGCATAGGTCTTCCAGTCTCGCCGATATAAACTTTACCGCATTTACAGGGATTCACAGCAGAGCATCGTGCTTCATAAGGTGGCGCGTAATCAGTCGACCCCATCGCCTGAAGAAGACTAGCAGTATGCAGTCGAAACGTCGCGATCCACATCGAAAGTGACTACATCGTGAGACAAACGAAAAAAATACTTCTTTACTAACTCTTTTGGAGTTTAAGTGCGCGTTAACATTTCAATATAATATTCATGCGGTCTTCAGCTTTGCTTTCTTGGTATAAGGTAGTGGAAACATGAAGTAGTGCGTGAGTTGTCCGGATGAAATTGAAGAAATATCGAATCGATTTTCAGCACAAAATTTAGAGCTTATCAGCTCTTTCATTAAAATTGACACAAAATCGTAACTCTGACAGTTGTTGCATGCTGGGGACTAAAGCTACAAAAAATACGGCTCAATTTATAATTAACAGTTTAATGTCAAGTTTACTTAGAAGTTTAAAGACAACGATCGAGTAGAGCTTCGAATGAAAGAGAAGATAAACAAAATAAGGACAAATTTAACATTGAGTCAGAGAAAATAAGAATAAAAAAATTGATTGAAACATTTGAAGAACTTTTAATTAAAGGCTAATAAAAAGAAAATGAAGTTAAAAAAATTACTGAAGACGTGAAGCTGGAGATTAAAGCAGAAGAGGGAAGGTCATTTGTAACTACAATTACAAACACTCCCACCATCAGACTTTAAACTGAGCTTTGAAGTCTTCAACGCGACACAATAGATCCAGGAGGGAGAAAGATCAAGAAGAGAAGACGTCACTAGAAACAAGATATTCAGATGGAAAAGTTCATGTTATTGAACTTGGAAATGATGATGCAAATTGCATGTACCTATTGAACGAGATGAGAATTACACGAATATGTCAACTGAAAGAAAAATGGAACTGAATTGAAGGCTGTTAAGAAGCAAATACACTAAACTGAAAAGGAGATGAAACTCAGAAACGTAACTGAAGATCAGTGTGGAAATTTGATTACAGGAGAAGTAGAAACTAACTGAAGGTAATTTCGCATTCCAGCAACAAACCGTCACACTCCAACCTTTAGACTCCCAAAGTGGAACTCACTTAAAACAGCATGGGAACTTTAAGACAACGATTTCAAAATGAAATGGAAGAAAAAATTGAATCCGATATAGAATAAGGAGAGTAAACAGAAAGAGGAAGGCAACGATGAAGAAGACGAAAAGGAGATTAAAAGGCGATAGATTATAGAAAAAGAGGAAAGCAAAAATATTAAAAAAAGAGCTGATCTAGGGAACTTCAATTATAGAAAACAGAAGGAATAAGTTGATACTCAGATGAAAAGGATATGAAGCAACACAATTCAGCAATACTAGTCGAACTCACTTTGAAGAGCGTGGAAAAGACTAGAACTACAAGAGAGGTCTAGAAAGAAGTGAACAGGAACGCTCTAATTGAGAAGTGTACAATGTAGTTCTTCTTAGTGACAGAATTGATATGAGGTAAAATGTCGGGCATTCCCGATTCTTCAAGCCGAAGCAGTACTGAATAGACATGTAGTGGACTTGACACAAAGTAAACGTTTGGAAGAAACTGATAAGGATAACTGAACGCAACTGTTACGCCATGCTCACTGGCAATCGCGTAGCGACAATTCGATCATCAAAATTAAATCGGCCAAATATCTAAGTATGTAATCATTTTTTTCTTAACACCGATATATCTTTTTAACAGGCACAACAAAAGTACAAGTTTGATGGAAAAAAGATTTCAAGAAATGGAGAAGCGGTTTATAAAGCGGTAGGCTTAATTAATTTCCTTGTAACTCTGAAGAACTATTTTTATAACGTTCAGTTTGTAAGATCAGGACGACGCTAGATGTGAGTAAGTCAATTTTGGTGTGATTCAGATCTTAAATGGACTATCGATCCAATTCTTTGTTACAAATGTCCTAATGGTTTCGTGCTTCTTCAGTGTAGAATGATCAAAATCAATGCGACAATTTTCTCACTCAAGCCGACAGAAATAACCCTTTTTATTGTTCTGCGGAAATATCGTAAAATAAATATTCAGACAAAAAAATTTATTCGATCAGATCACAGTTTAATTTTGGACTTAGAACTTAGAACAATTTATATGTGGTGGTAAAACAGTCTGATCTTCCCAGCTCTTTCACCTACAATCTTTTTACAGACTTGATGCCTTGCTGCAAACACCATCCCGGTCAAGTGACTCATCGCTTTTGGCCTACCTGCTTGGTTGGTACACTAAAGATTAACAACGACAATTTCATTTAATCAAAATAGAGTTATGTTTTTATATATATAAAGGCCATAACAAAACCAAGTGCTAAATCTACAGAACAAGAAAAATTCCTGAAAGTACGTTGCCTAGACAAGCAGAAAATTACTCTCAATTTAAGTCACTCTGTTGTGATATCGTTTTTATGGTAATATGAGATACTCTTTAATTTTTGTTTAATGTTGTTATTTCAGTGCGGGATGGACGAAGTAACGGAAAGCACCCAATGGGACCGCCAGGACTTCCAGGAAAACCAGGACTGAAAGGTAGACAAAACAAATGCTGTTGCGTAATTGTCAGCCAAAGTTATTAGTGCGCGACACAGCCTGATGGCCTAAAAAATGTTCGACTGAACTATTAAATTTAAACTCTTTATTCAGTACAACAGAAGTGGAGAGCTTAGAATCTCTGCAACTGATCGGTGTAATTTTTCATTTCGGTTTTATTGGCTAAGACATGTGCATAAAATAATCACTGATTGAAAAGTCATATTGCGACCGTTGCGTAGCTTGGACTGCAGCTAGCTTGCAGAACAGCTCGTAACAGGGGTAACAAGCGCGAGGCGAACTACCATTTTAGGTAACATAGGCTTCTCATCCAATGCCCTATTTTATCTTACCTCTCCTGTAAGAATCAACACCCCAATCTATTTACATTGCTCTTCAGGTCCTAAAGGAGATCAGGGAGCCAATGGAGCTCAGGGAGCTAAGGGCGAAAAAGGACAAGAAGGAGCTGTGAAGTCTGGGGTGAAGTATGTTCGCTGGGGAAAGACCTCATGTCCTAGTGGTGCTCAGATAGTTTACAAAGGTAATACGAAACGGTATATTTTTTAACGTCTACTTTCCAAATATGAAGATAAAGGGAAATGCAACATTTTTATCATTAGTAGCATTTTTAAGACGGTGTATTTAATTTTCGGGCTATATGATTCTAGTTTGTTAAATTAAAAGAATATTACTTTACTCAAAAATGTTGCTAAATTTATAATAGAGCTCTTTTTTACATATGGCTCAGGATCAGCTGTTAAGAGTTACGCCGGTATATCTCACAGGATCGGAAGAAGATTACAGATTTTCAATAGGAAGAATAAAATCCACACGTGCTCATTTCGTATTCAACAAAACTCTGAAAGCTGCTTGTCAGCTTCGCCTGAGCTCAGATGCGGAGTAGCTTGTAATCCCAACAACTATTTCTCCAATTGCAAGCTCTTCTAAGCAAAAAGCAATCGATGTAAAAGTATTGCCATACCTTGAAATTCATGAGGAAGGAGTTTGACACCCAACTGCAGGATAATTTTCGAAAATTGATGGAAAATGCAGCATTGGAAATTTGAGCAGGTTTTGGAGCATTTTATAATATTTACAGAAGTAGTGAATACTTTTTAACGGTTGGCACGATTTGCAATCGGCTTATAATTCAGATTTAGCAACTATTGGGAAGGCTTCTCCCAGAAATTTGGGTTCGTAGATTGTTTTGTCAAAGAGCATGAAGTATTTAGAATTTTAAGAGAATTTTAGGGCTAAGTTTTGATGGCGTTAATTCTTCCGCATTTCTGCTCCAACGATTTTGCTGAAACTTGGCAAGGGTATGTATTAAGTCAATGTAAGCTGATTCCAGAAATTTAACAAAAATATAACAGCAAAAATTTTCACAGGGTGCGATTTTGTTCAAAAAGTGGGTTTCATTAAAGCCCGATTATCACTAAATATATTTTTTCCCCATGAAAATCGAATTCTATCATATTATTGCTAAATAATATAGCTGTAAGTTTTCGCAAAGTTTTAGAAGCATCGCTTTAGAGCCGGAAAAGTTATGAGACAAAGTTTGTCATAGACGAGTGCGTCCGAAATAACAACGGAGCCACCTTAAAATATACTGGCCTTGAGTTGCACACAAAATTTAAATAGCGATCTCTTGTTGTAGCTCTATAATTAATTGATCATGATCAACATCAGTACAACACAAAAGACATTCCGATCTGATGAATTTAATTACGAGCTACATCAGATGCATGCCCGCGTGAATTGAGGGATGGCTTTTATCATAATTCTTCTTGCTTTGTACTTTGACCACTCTTGTAATTTAGCTGAGAAGCTACGAAAAGAGTAATTAAACTGATTATTATTTGATTATTATTATTATTTGCTTTATATGGTGTCCCCTAATATTTGGCTTATAACCAACGAAATCATTTTTAGATGGTACGCTGTGTCTGTTGGGTTAACATGACCAGCCACGCCCTGAATTTTGCAAAATTCCGAATTTTCAGATTACGGTATAGACCCTATTCATAAATGGCGACCGGTTTATTATTCTTTTATATTCATGCTAATCAGCTCAACTAGCCTCGTTATCATGTACAAAATTAAAAAGAATTTTTGCTCTAAAATGAGGCTAGTTGGGCTGATTAGCATGAATATAAAAGAATAAATAAATCGGCCGCCATTTATGAATAGGGTCTATGAGAAGTCACTTAAAAACTCCCGCTTTTTCTTCCTTCGTCTTCAATTTACCGAATAATACGTTAAATTAAAAGGGGAATTTCGAACACTTTTATTGCTGCATTATGATTAGTCCCAGTAGTTCCTGTCTAAAATTAAAACTTTATAGCGAGTTTCAGAAAGCAAATAACTTTGGTAAAACCCCGATTAGTTCCAACTGCTATGCTTCCATAACCCTTGTGCAATGATCATTAATGCAAAACAAATTAAATAGAAAATTTATCTGTTAAATTTAGATCGAAATAAATTGCCAAGTCACCTGGCATTGACTGATGGATGGGAAAAAAATGTTTGCAACAAATAGATGCCGCTTGAAGAGTATCAAGTCAATAAGTCAAGTGTGTTTTAATGCAGACCACCCCCTTCAAGTCTAACGAGAACCCCATTCCTAATTCACCGGAGTGCGAAATAATATAAGGTGTATATGATTGAACTGGACTATAGTAATTCAAAGTATTCTCAAGGCGCCGTCGTTATTTAAAAAAGCGTGATTCTATGTTTCAGGTTGTTCTCTATTAAAAAATACAAATTATTCTGTTATAATAAAAAGATGCTATCGATTTACGAACATAGTTAACTAATGCTGATTTTCTGTTCATAATTATTAGGTATAATGGGTGGAGAAGGTTATGGTCACACTGGTGGTGGAGTGAACTACCTTTGCCTTCCACACAATCCAAAGTATGACAAGTACAACGATGGCAAACAATACTCGGGATACATGTACGGCGTTGAGTATGAAGTCTCTGACTACAATAAGAATGGTGACCCTTTCAAGAAAAGTATCCATAACCATGACGCACCTTGTGTTGTCTGCTTCGTCAAGTCACGTGGTTCAATGCTGATGATGCCCGCACGGAATGACTGTCCATCTGGATGGACTGAGGAGTACCATGGGTACCTGATGACTTCATATTACGGTCACAAAAATCAGAAAGACTTCATCTGCGTTGACAAAGACCCAGAGTATGTTCCTGGTACCGGAGCCAGTAAGGATGGTGCCTTGCTGTACCCATTGGAAGGAGCGTGTGGTTCACTTCCGTGTGGTCCATATGTCAACCATCGTGAGTTGACATGCGCTGTGTGCACCAAGTAACAAGGAAACTGCCCTGGCTTTCAACGTCCTTCAACGATAAAAGGACTATGATTTAATAAAGTGTCATGATTTGCCGTTTAAATTAAACATAAACTAGATGGAATACACCGACTTGTTTTCAGTCAAATTTTCACGCGACTTTCGTGGTGATATTAATGTAGAGTATGAGCAATAACTTCAAAATAAACGTAAAGTGAGATCATTGATGCAATTTGTTTTCTTGTTTTAACTTTGCTGATATCTAAGAACCCCTGATATTTTTCTTCCAGTAGCGTGAATGGCGATGATGTCTTGCCGATGTCAGCCGACTTTGATCGAGTATTTGAAGAGTATCACCATTTGAGGAAAGGTTCATTGCATTTGGAGGGCATGTCATTCAAACATTAACAATACCGTCCTTGATAAAAGTCGGCCGACGTTGGCAACTCAATTTTAAAGACGCGTACATTCTTTTTACGTCTCTTCACAAACATTTTAAAGGACAGAGTCCCGGCCGACGTAAATTTTTCCATGAGTATGGTCAGCAACTTACTTTATTTATCTTGAGACTATAGGAAGGAAAAATCACTAAAAGACCCTAAAACAGAAAAAGAAGCAAATAAAAACTGTTTTTGAGCAGGCTTTTGAGCCGGCCGGTCGAGATATCACTGATTTGTTATCCTGTGCAGTTTATCCTCAAAGTACTCGTATCGTTTTGCTTTTTATATAGAATCTTTTTATCCAACTAGCCAGTTGTATATTTGGTTTATTTGGCAATATAACATGAAAATTAGGTGAGCAGAATTTCGCTATTACGGAGGAACACTGTCTTGCATGTTGTGAAAACCCGATGGCGAGGTTACATTCTATGAGCGGGAAATTGTACTACAAATTCCCAGTTTTCTCGTCTACTCACAAGCACACTGCTTCGAACGGTCAACTCATTCGGATTCTGCTCCCCAGACCCACCCCCTTCGGTATGATAACCTAATCCCTCGTATTTTGTTGTGACTACTAATTAACCGGAAGCGGAAATCCATAAGCCAGAGGTTTGTCAGTAGGACAAACACACGGCTGGATCCCGGTTTCTATATGTAGTATAAAGCAAGTGAGAGTATTCCTTCTCCCCCTGGATGGGATGCTAGCCCATCGCGAGTTTACCCCAAGTATAATGTCGCTGATTCCCATAATCATACACCTGGCTGGGGCGAGACTGTGTGGAGCAAAGTTTCTTGTCTAAGGAAACAGATCGAAGCCAGGGACCAGACCTCAAACCACCTAACTTTCAACGCTCTAATTACTATACTACACCACCGTGCCTCCACTAAGACAAACAAGGCATGTCGCGTTCCTCTCTTGAGCAGCAGCGCGCGTTTTGCCCCGAGATCGCCATCTCGCCTGATATCTTTATTTTTCCACCGTTATTCGCCAAGTGATTCATAGTTTCCACTTTCTCCTCATGCCTACCGGGGCACATGTTAGAGCTGTAAAGCATGCGCAGTCATGTGTTGAATCTTGTCTGAGGATATGTCCAATGAAATTTCCATTTTCGTCACCTTACTTCTTTTTTGAACCTCTCCATATTCACCTCTTTAGCATCTCTTTGTTTGCTGATTTTGTCCTTCCATGTGATCTTCAGTATTCTTCTTAAACAACGGTTTTGGGACAAGTCACACATTGATCTTCTTTTCGTCTCCTTTGTTCTTATTCCACTTTTCACAGCCATACTGAATAATGCTGGTTTGACCAGTGTCATGTATTTATTTACTGGATCTTTATCTCTTTCTAACACTGCTAGTATTGCCTACATTATCACTCCTTCTCGCCGACTTACCTATTCTTGTCTTCGTATCATTTTCACGTCCCCTTTACTTGGATACTGTGGCCCTAACTGTATTAACCTCTATGTCTTCTATCACTTGACTTCACTGTAATACTCTCATCATTCTTTGCATTTACTCGGATAACCTTGCACTTCCCCACGTTCAATATGACTATCCACTTCTTGCTGCACCTCTCGCAAAGTCTACTTGTTTTTAGCCGTAGATGTTGCCTACGTCGGATGAAATTAGTGTCATGCACGTCACCAGCAAACAAGATCTTCAGGTTTAGATGTAAATTTCCATCTCTGTTTCAGTAGAAAAAGAAAACCTGGCAGCGTAAAACCGTCTTGGTTTTAAACAGACCAGACAGTACTTTGACCATCTTGATGATCTTTTGTAGAATTTCTTGTTGCATAGTTAACGATTATGACTATTATAGGGTTCTGTGCATGTCAGCCCCTCCAGACCCACTAAGAGCCTCGAGAGCGGTTCTAGCCTCCAATTGTGAGTCATCTTGGCAAGAAATCCTGCTCACAGGCTTACCAGATTTTGAATCAGGTGCCCAATTTAATCAAGATTTTTCGTCACATATTCACAACTTGTACAAGTTCAGTTACATTAACATGGGCGGTACGAACCAGGAAAAAAGTGGTTTGAAATGATATGAATGTTTGGCTTGAAGAGCAATATTGGCGCCTTGGTTGAGCATTTGTTTACCATATAAATTATCTTAGCGCTTACTCCTTCGCTAGTCCGTTATTCAGGCTCCACCGCCATTCCGTTCACGGTACGCACACCGCATCAGAAGTCTCTTCTCTTCTCTTCGCTTCTGCTTTGCGCTTTTCCCGTTCTCTTTTTTACAGTGTAAAAAGGAGCACGGGAAAAGCGCAAGGCAGAAGCCTAGTATTGAATTTAAAAGATTTGGACAAGAACTGAGCACTTTAACTGAGAAGAAAAAAATTTATGGCAGGAGATGAAGGAAGTCAGCCGGACGTCACGTTTTAAAAACTTTCTGGTACTTAAAATGTCATTACCCTGATCCTGACCTCTAAGTAGCATATTTACTCATGCGCGAAGCGGCATGAGGTAAGGTTTCGGCTCCGTTTTTTCTTGTTATTATTATTTTTATTACTCATGCGCAAAGCGGCATGAGGTAAGGTTATTCGGCTCCGTTTTTCTTGTTATTATTATTATTTTTGTGTCACGATTTTGCATGCAAATTTATGCACGCATATTTTAAATTGTGCACTTCCGGTTCATAGCTTTGCCACTACACTTCCTGTTTAGTTATTTCCAGCTACTCTCACTTCCGGTAAGAGCGTTACTTAAGTGTCACGACAGCGTCTCCTACAACCTTCCTTACATTAGTAATGTTCATTTTTACAATAACTGTGCGAATTCTCGCGCGCTGATTGGCTAATTTTTATTGTCAATACGAGTACAGACAGATAAAACGATAAAACTGACGCCATCAGCGAAGGTTGTCCCAAACTTTTTAGCGCTGCGTTTTTCGTGGCGAGAATTCTTTCACAAAACCAGAAATATTCAATGAGAAATTCGTCCAAAATAGATGAGATGAACCTCAAGAAGCTAAAACACAACTTTAAAGCGGAAAGATGAAGGCGTTTGTTGAGAATCCAGACCTGAAAATTGGCGGTGGGCAGGATTATAGCGCTGTCGCTGAAAGAAGCTTTACCGGAGTTGAACTGAGCCGTGTTTCAATGGATTATTTGAGAACAATTTTAACCGGAATAAAGGTTAGTTTCAAAATTCCAATTTTTCTATGTGTTTCTGACTTACTCTACTCAAACTTTTAATTTACGAGCCCGTGTTTCTCCGAATATGGCGTTGAAATTTTGGTTTTGTGGCGATCTCATCTTGCATCTCCTTCCTTCGTTTCAACATCAGTTTTGGCGTTTTGTTATTGTAACAAACAAATTGACGTCATTTTTTTATGCGTCTGTCCTCTTATTGATGATAAATTTCGTCTTAACATTGTCAAAGTTTGTTGTGGATCGACGAGCCGCAGGCGAGTGGATCCACAGCACGTTGACAATGTTATGACGAAATTTATCATCAATAAGAGGACAGACGCATAAAAAACTGACGTCAATTTGTTAAGTTCAGTATATATAAGACTAAGAAGAATCACTGGCTTCATTGTGGTACAGCCTTTATTTCCAAAACAATCAATAGTAAACAACGTAGTTTGCAAGAACGATGACTGAATGAAAGGAGTACTCTTCGCCATGTCGGACATCTTCTTATCATGTTTAAAATATATCATAAAACTTTCTTACGCATGCGCATGAGTATAGGCTGCTTGGAGCCTCTTGTTTTACAGAAATAGGGACTGATACTCATGTTACAGATTCACGAATCACCTATCTCATAGATCGTTCAGTCTAGTTTCGGTCCGTTCCAAAATACAAGCGCAGTGAACTCAATTACGCGTTAAAACCGCAATAGACGGTTCTACACTGACTACACTACACTAGGGCTGTGCTACAAACGGCCACTAACCTTGCAAAGTTTGGCTAAGCGAGTTAACGTCAGTGATAGAAAACAGCTAAGTAGAAAGTTGTTTGGTCACAATAGTTTTATTTTAAACTAAGCGGGAGTCATTTACTGTATGACTAACATCGCTTGAACGCTGCTAGAAAATATTCATAGGAATGATAACGCTTGATGAATCTGACGAACTGAACACGTCTTCAATTTTCTTAGTAAATCCGCAATGGATATGGGGCTAATGGTCAAGCACTAGTAAGGAAAACCACCAAAAAATGAATAGAATGCAGTAATAAAAGAAGTTTAGTTACTTTCTTAGATCTCTGCATCTTCAAAGGGCACATGACGACTCAGTGAAGGAGTCAACATTATCAAAATTGGTCAGAATTGAACACCAATAGCTTTATAGTACGTTTAAAACAGTTTACACTTTTTTTTATCTATAAATGGAAGAAGAAAAACACAAATCGTCATATAGTATATAGAAAGTCTCACTTCTGATATGAACAAAACATGAATAAATGTTAATACGCGATGGTTAAGCTTAATACGTTGTTTATGTCATGTCTTTTGCTCGAGACGTGCGACCATTTTGAATAAGTTAGGCGCGGTCGTCTATTGCAAGGTCTGGAAAATGATTAAGGTTTGGGAGAATAACTGAGTCTTCCGATACCAAACTTTTCCAGTTTCAGACCTCGCAATAGTCGACCGTGTGTAAATTATTCGAGTCGAGTGAAAGACACAAACAGCGTACTCACAGATATTGAGGTAGACTTTCCCAAAGTCGTTCGCTCCTCATTTCCGGTCTGAAAAATTCTTAAGTTCGACTTGTGGGCAAGTCTAATATTGAGGTAACCTCTTTTGTTCAGTAGAACAATCAATCAACCAATCAATTTATTAATGGGCAAACAATCAAAGGAACTAATTTAGGTAAATATTAACTATAACGACAGTAATTCTTTCATGTTTTTTTATTCATTAGATTACGCGAGAAAAACAGAACTGTTGCTGAAAGTTGGTTCTTGAAAACGTTACTACGAGGTCAGCAACAAATCAATCTGTATATTTATTGAATGCCGTGATTTGATTTAATCCAGCGCATTTGCTTGAAAAACCTTCTTTTACTTCTTGGAGCGCTTATTTTTAAGTTTCGTATTCCTACCTTTTCAAATTTATTGCCCTTGACAGTAACATGAAATAAGATGTAATTTCAACCTTCTTATACTACTTTTTATCTGGATGGGACTGGTGGTTATTTCAGTTTTTATGACAAGAAGGGGACTTCATATCTACACAACGGTCCTTCATCATGAACTAGAATAATACCTTATGGAGTCGCGAAAATTAAGTGTAGCGAAAATTCGTTTTGACCAACATAAAAGCTTGAAGTGATCGAAATACTAGCCCTTTAATAATCGTTCTGAGTCCACTTATTACGTTTACATTTCTTGTGGAAGACAGTTTATTTCCATTCATCGTTTCACTTATTGGCTCACCGGGAAGTTGTACACTCCGCCTCCTTTACTTTGCCCAAGTTACCGTTTTGTTGCAGTTGTACATCGTTATTTTTTAACACTAAGCATTGTACCATGCAGCTTTTTACCAACTGGTGTGCCATGATCACAAGCATAAGAGAAATATAAATCAAATACAAAAATTTATACCTAGTATGGTTTATTTTTTCGTTTTTAAGTCAAATAGCGAAGGTATTAAATGATTGATTTATCGACTAAATCGCAAAAATTAAGTGACTCAGTTTCCACAAGTTAACAAAATCACGGACACCTGCACATTCATGACGGACACTCAGTCAGCTTTGTCCTCTGTACGTTCCTTTGGTGTCCATATTAGAGAGGTTCAAATGTATCGTTCCAGACATCATTTACCTTTTCGACGGCAATTAATTGATATTTAATTGAGTCCCCTTTACATTGTTGGCAATTATCAAAACTTGAACTCAAAATAAGCAATATTTTCATTCGCCTTAGTGCACTTTTAATCTAGATTAACTTGAACTTAAAGAGTGTGCTTTCAACCTCGACAGTTTGTCTCGGATACCTAAAGGCCTGAACTGGACTGAGTATGGTCACATTGCGAGAGAAAGACTTCTCTCTTCACCCAGCTGGTCACGTAGTTTCGAAAGAGTTGATGGGAGTTAGAAAAGATTCACTGTACACTGTATGTGCTTACAAGGCAAGGACAAAGACGGATTGAGATTATGTCCTCTTTAAATTAGTTTGCTTACATCACGCACTCTCCTGTGTTAGGAGAGCTCAGTCTTCCCCCAGTTTTAGTGAGTGCAAAACTTTTAACTTTATGCATTGCCAGAAATCTGGGTCAAAATGGCGGAAGCGCGTGCGTATTGAGTCGTTATGGGCGGCGAAATCGTGTAAGGAAATGTACAAAAATACAACAAATACGAGTCAAATTGTTCCCTTGCTCCGACTCGAAACATGTTCAGTAGAGATTAAGCTGTACTTCTAACATAAAAATTATTCAAAAGCCGTTGTCTACTTACTTCCAGCGATGTTTGATATTCGAGGCTAGCCATTACCTGCATTACCTCTTGTTTGTTTCAAAATACAGCGTATTCCATGGCAAATGATCGTCGATTTGAGGAGCAACCCTCCAAGAAGTCAACTCATGATCACCGCGCTCAGACTCGCATTAAATACAGGGAAGTTCGAAGTAAGCAAATCGTCCATAAAAAGAGACATTTCTTGACAATACGATACTCCAAAAGAGCTTGAAAATTGCTTTTTTTTTTTTTTTGCTTTGTGGAGTCTGTGATCTGAGACCATCCTTGATAACGCACGAGGAAGGAAAGCGTTAAAAGAAAAACCCTCTTCGAAACCTTCAAACTGTCGCCATATTTGTTTTTCTTATCCAGCAATGTTTGACGGGAAATAAACTTGATCCAGACCCCCTCATTCTAAAGTAGAGCCTTGAAGAAATTTATTTTCTCGCGCGAAAACAGGGTAGCGCGAAAATTAAAAAAAAATAAATAAATTATCCGACTGCAATGTAAGATACTCCGCTGAGCAATGAATGCGGGAGCAAAATGTCCTCGATTTCTGGCGATGGATATATTTTCTCTGGGCTCGAGCCCACATTTCTCCCTGTTTCTCCTCTTGAGTTGTCTGCGGGGTAGGTTAATAGATTCCTTCTTTACTTATTTTCTAGACGAAATTCGAAAAAGGACTGATTGGGACGACCCAGGTTCAAAACCGCGGTACATGTTAGAAACAAATAAAATGTAAGGCTGATCGTACAGAAAGGAATATATTTTTAACCTTTTTAACCGATTAATTTCGAACGGCACGGCCGTTCTTCTTCAGGGTATAACCGTGCCGTTCGAAATTAATCGGTTAAAAAGGTTAAAAATATATTCCTTTCTGTACGATCAGCCTTTCATTTTATTTGTTTATAATTATTTCTGCTGATCAGATCCTTCACAAGGATCCAGTACTTAAAAATTGTACATGTTAGCTCGAAACTTGCACTCTTTAAAAGTCAATTTTTGTCTAAGCAAATACAATACATGTCAACCATGATTTCTATTTTACTACCCCCTACATATATGATTGATATATTGTCAACGTACAACGCAAGGCTCTCAACATCAAGTGCATATCAAACTTATTCCATACAAAGTTGAACATTTGCTCAAATCGACCCCAGTCCTCGAAATTGCTCACCTAGCATGCGCAGTATAATTAACTCGCGCGCGTGACTTATTTTCAAAATGGCGGACCACGAAGTTCTTGGTTTTCCTCAACCAATGCTTAGTCTGTAGTTCTGTAGTTCGTGGTAAAAATTTTAAATGAGTAGTTTTTATCTCGTTAATGCGCATGCGCATTAAACGAGATATAGGTATCATGTACAAGAAAAAGGGACAAAAGTTGTTAACAAAGGTTTCTTTGTTTAACTTTGTGGACTTTCGTCCGGGGGGTGGGGGGGGGGGGGGGGGGGTAGTTCTTTATACAAGCTATATTAAGGCATTGAGGATGTAGTTGGTTAAACCGGTTAGGATTTCAAGAAGGTCGTCACATACGGCCACTAAAATTTTTGGGGAGCTCCCCCGGACCTATTGTTAATTTCCCTAGGGTATTGGGATGTCATGTCATGTCATGTGGATGTGTCCGAGGCGGCTTAATTGATCTTCAAAGGTTTAAGAAATTTGTGTTTTTCTTGTCAATCATTTTTCGTAAAGCCATTAGACCTCGTTTTGGAAGGGTAAAAAAGGTCAAATGTATGTTCTTGGGAAACGCAGTTTTAGAAATTCACAGTGTATTTTTATAATGAATGGAGACGTTTTAAGGAAGTTAAATGGCACGGGAAAGTTTGTGTTTTCATATGAGCGATAATATAATAAATTGAGGAATAATCAATTAAGGAAAATAACGAAATATAATATCCAATTTATTCAACACTTTTGAGAGATTTGGCAGATTGTAAAGTATAAATAGGTGATGTCATGTTTAATTCTCGCGGAGAATGCAGAGTGAATTTTTGCTTTTAGTTAAATATACGTATTGGATTCGTTTAGCAGTAAAATTTTGTTCCTAAATATTGTTTTTTTTTGTGTGTGTTGATAGTTTGTCGAGATTTTTGATTTTGATTAATTAGTAATTTCAGTTTTGAATGGGTAAAAATGTTGAGGTGTCATGATTATGCAATAGTATGCAAGAGAGATGAGATTTTGCCGACTAAGCTAATGAAGTATCAATCTTTCGGTTTGATTATGCAAGAGTATGGATTTGGCTTTTGTTCTATTCGGGAGCTAAACATAAGCTTACCGCAATATTGCGTTACGTGTTAGCATTTCTTATTCACGGGTTGGCTGTGGCGTAATACAATCAAGTTGAAGTTTCCCCTCAGTCAAATAAAGACTATTTTGAATAAATACGCTACACTAACATGAAAATTATTTATAGTCACACTCGAGACTCTTTTGTTACTCACGACTTTTATTGATTTGCTGGCTCCTAAAAGGGCTCTTGCCCTTACGCCGGCTATAATAAACACAAGCAACAAGTCGCATTACTACCGTCTAAAAACTAATGCTACACTACATTCACCTACATGTATTCATAGAAATATACATATATTTGCCTCAATCAAACAGTGGATTGGCATAAACGTAGCAGTCGCTAGACTGTCAAAAATGCCAACGAAGGTTTTAGCGAGCTCCACGCAGCTATAAAGCGTAACGAATACAAGCTCAAATTACAGCCTTTACTGAGACACTTACGATACGACCAAAAACAGATCGCTGGATTCACCCCTCTCATAAAATAGATGTCTGTATACGGGTGAACATTTCAAGTTCGTTTACCAACAGGTTGCAACTGAACTGCTGAAAATTCTAAAAACTGACAGGAATCTTCTGCGACACCTCCTTTCAACAACCTTGACGGGCTGTTTTAATTTCGTTCCTGTTACAAAGTTTTGTGGGCGGCACGGTGGTCTAGTGGTTAGCGCGTCGGACTTTCAACCGGAAGGTCGGTGGTTCGAGCTTGGTCTCTGCCGTCGTGTTGTTTCCTTGGACAAGAAACTTTACTCCACACTGTCTCTCTCCACCCAGGTGTATAAATGGGTACCGGCGATAAAATGCTGGGGGTAACCCTGCGATGGACTAGCATCCCATCCAGGGGGGAGTAGCAATATTCCTAGTTGCTTCATGCTACAGAAACCGGGTTAAGCTCCGGCCGTGTGGGCCATTGTGGCTCGAGTGCGACTTTACCTTTTATTACAAAGTTATTGTCTCTTTCGTAGAAAAATGCGTAAACATTGGGAACATCAAACTTTAAGAGGGTATAAGGGAAAAGTAACACACATCTAAACAGCGCCACCATTTTGGACGGCAATATATCCGTTCCGATGTTAATCGCGTAACTCTTTCCGGTTCTAGATTTCTGTTAGTGAAATGACGAGATCAACCCCCCCCCCCCCCCCCCCCCCGAAAATAACCTTTCAGGCTGATAAGGGTATTACATTTCACAATTCCAAAACTTGAAAAACTTAGAAATTACAAAAAAAAAAAACTAAACATAAATATATAGCGTTAAATAACGCGAAAACGGGAGGATTTTTACCGGATATATAATTGATACTATCCATTAGATTATTACAATGGAATTCAATTCATTCTATAGGTGCCAGAACATTCACTGAAGCGTGATGCTTGAAGTTGTTTCTCGCGGTGAATTTGCCTGTAAAGAGCTGTAAACCCGGCGCAGCTTTTTCTCGACAGCTACAGTGAGCTTACTTTACCATTTTGTAAACAAGGCCAAACACACGACAAATTAATCTAGCACTGCTAAATGAGGGTGCTAATGGGGGTACCCAATTGTCAGTTAACTACTATTTTTTCGGCCAATTGTCAGTTAACAAGAAGCTACACTGGTAGCCTATACTCATGCGCTTGTATAAGAAAGTTTTACGTTTTTATTTTTTAACTGGGTCACGCTGTCGGAAATCGGTTCATTTCAACATTTTCATTCATTGATCTTATCAAGTGATTTAGCTTGACAAGTAGGAAATTACGTATATCAGTAAGGCTTTTAAGTTTGCAAAGTTAAGATAAGGTTACTTTACAGGCCATGTGAATGACCAGAGTGAATGCGTTTTCGGGATTGGTGAACATTGTGACTAAAGATCTAGGGACTTTGCGATTAAATCATTCTTACTTGAGAATTCTTTATATGGGAATACTGAAATAAATTGTTGTTGTTGTTGTTGTTGTTGTTGTTGGCTTCTTGTGCCAAACAGAGGCGTTCGCGACAACGCACCCCTTCCCTCTCAACGAATTTTGCGTGACATAAGCCTTGTTTTGTTTACATAAAACCAGAGACAGAGAAATGTATGGAAAACTAAAACAAGCAACAGGCCCCCAAAATTTGTCAGTAGAACTCTTTGCCGTGTAGCTTTAGTTTATATTTTTTTTAGAACAGCCGCTTTACGAAAATTATTCGACATTAGATTCTCATACAAAAACCATAATTTCTCACCTGTCAAGATAGCTTCCAAAACCGTAATAAGGATCGTCAGTAAGATGTCTGTTTGATCTTAAACAGAGAGTATGGGAAGGAAAAATCGAAACTCACTGATGCTTGTGTCCAATAAAATACGGTGTGTCCACTTACTTTGGAGTCGGCTTAATGCAGGTTTTAGTGTAATCAGAAATCTTACTCATTTAATCTAACACTGAAAAGGGCTCGTGTGGTCAACCCCGGGGTCAACCCGCGTTCGCGTGCTAGGACAAAATTCTAAACAAAAAGACGAAACAAAATACATACCATGTATCTCACTTGTCGCACTTCCCATTAGAAAAGGTAGCTCCATTTCCAACTGAGCCTTTGTAACAGCTTTCCCGTCGATCTTCTCTAATCGGAACAACTTTAAATCAAACGCACCGAGTCCAAACTTTCCGCTTATTGTTTGATTATACGTCCATTGAATTGTGCTTTGTCATGTCAAACAGTATGCGACTTATGTGTCATTCGAATGCCGATCCTTTGTCATCATCTCCATAAAAACTCAGAATAACTTTGACCACGCCACTCGACGCCATCACGGAGATCAAGGTCAACGCTCTACGACCCTGGTACCTTTCGCATATAATATCGGTTAATATGCCACCTGGTCACGCAGCGAGGCAGGTAAAAGTCACAAAATAGCTTTGCTGTTAGGAAAAAACTATGTTGCTTTTATTAACAACAACAATCGTTAATTTAGTATAATTAATAGAATGTCACTTAACTGTTACCATATTTTCTCGATTAAACGCCGGGCCCCCGAATAAACGCCGGGTATAATAGAGGAAGTTGTAAGTAAGCTCCTCAAACGTTTGTTTGTGGTATAATAAACTTAAGATTTAAGGGCAAGGTACAAGGCTGCCAAGAAAAACGAATAATAAGCCTTTCTTAAAAAATGGCGGGCGAGAAAAAACTGCTGATACAAAGAAACGCCGGGTCCACTAGGCCAAGTTTGAAATAAACGCCGGGAGCGTTTAATAGAGAAAATACGGTAACTTTTCATTTATCAGTTAACTACTATATTTTTGGGCAATTGTCAGTTAACTGTTAACCCCATTAGCCTGTTAGCAACCTCCTAAATGCACTGGTATTCTGAATTTCACTTTTGCCGGAACGCAATTGGCATTAAAAAACAAAACGAAAAAAACTCACGAGATAATGATGCCTTTTGTCACAACATTTCACCCACGACTGAAAAACCTTAAACAAATACTGATGAAAAATGGAGTTTCGTTCAAAACCAACCATTCCTGAAAACTATTTACAAAACGCCGCCTAACATATCATACAAGACGTAAATCACTTAACGACATACTCATAACAGCCAAACTTTGAAGGCTAATATAAATGCATCGCAACCGCAAAACCACATAACGGAGTCGGTGCGGGCCTGTCATGAACCTCATTTCGATCTAAGGGAAACTAAAAAAGTGACCGCCAGGAGTGGTGTCCTGTTTACCCGCTCCAGACCCAATATTTTCTATATAAGTGCGTCCATAGCAGACGTGACCGAAAAATGACCACGTGATCACCATTTTCCCGCCATTTTTCACGTCAACATATATAAAACAGCAGACTTGATACTTTAGCTAACTACAAAACTTTCCGTTTCATTATGATAGAGTAGGAACAGCAAAATACCATAAATTTTGACTTTCGTTCTATTTTCGAATACTGCTGGAGAGTTGAAAAAGAAATGGCTGATGGCGCGATGTCTGCTAAACATAGCTCAAATTGTCCTGGCATGGGGACGGGCAGCTCTAGAGAAATGACATGTTGTTACGGTCTCCTTCCATTAGATTCGGCACATGTGAAGTTCAATGTTTGAACCGGGCCTTACTTGAAAGAATATTAAAGATTCAGTCACCATTTGTTGTGTCAATTGATATTTTGATAATTAACATTAATATGTCATCTGATCAGATATAAAGTCATTGCACGTGACGTATTATCGATCACTTGATAGGTTTGTGGGCTTTTAATTGTTTTGAAATTGCGGCAATCTATTGTATTTGATTTAGAAAGTCTTTTCTATTGTCAAATATCCCAACAGAAAATAGACAAGCACTGTGTAAATTGAACCAATAACACATTTTCATCGTCAATTAGCTAGCAAGGCGGGAAAAGTCTTAAACTTTCACTTCACTAACATCAAAATTATTTACATTCACACTCGTGATTCTTTGTTACTCATAACTTTTATTGATGTGTTGATGAGCTGGCTGATACACTTTCCCCCTTTTTTGAAGATTTCTTAAATGCGGCATACAGAAGACATTTTTTCCATAAGACTCAGGGGCAGAAAGAGGGCGCGAGTAAAACTCGAAGCAGGTGGTAAACAAAGTTAAGTCAAGAAAGCAATATTACATTGAATCGTCACCGTAGGCATGTGGCAATCTTCTTGAAAACACTTGAACAAACTTACAGCGAAATCTTATTTAAGAGGGAATAACTCTTGCCAGCTGGAATTGTAAGGAAAGCAGAATAACAGCATTCGCGGTACAGAGTGTACATGTGGGGCCAGGCAAGTGCTGTATTTTGAAATTTCTTCAGTGTGTTTATCCGCCATTTTGGTCACGGGTTTCGCAAAATATAGACCGAGGGTGGGAAGAACTGGCCCCAATCCTCCTGGTTAACTCAGCGCTCGTTCGCCCAAAAATACGCCTGCATTGCAAAGAGGCTACCTAAAATACGCCGGCATTGCATAGAAGCTACCGAAATTCGAAATACTCTTTTTACAGCCGATTTCACCGCAGTGCGCGGACCTGGGTTTTTCAAATACGCATCGCCGGCGATGATTCGTCCGTCATGGTCTGTTCAAGGTTAGAAAGTTTTAAATTGTGAAGGCAATTTACACAAAAACTGAGTTATAAATCTAGAAGGATCTCACTGCAGTGTGCAGAATCGCTTTTTCAGAGTGATTCGTAAGTTATGATTCCCCCGCCATGATTCACGTTTCACGATTCGCCCATTTGCCCAACTTCAGAAAATGGTGAAGAAAATTTAAAGATCTTGTTCTTTGTAGGTAGTAAATTATGTTTGATTTCATTTTATAGTCGAATTTCTT
This sequence comes from Cladopsammia gracilis, assembly GCA_022457155.1. Taxonomy (NCBI): domain Eukaryota; kingdom Metazoa; phylum Cnidaria; class Anthozoa; order Scleractinia; family Dendrophylliidae; genus Cladopsammia; species Cladopsammia gracilis. Next base: position 1,064,357 of record JAJGOT010000212.1, on the reverse strand, counting down.
CACCACCGTCATTGTTATCTTGAGCGAATCTTAAGGGGCGAATCATGGTCGGCTTATCATGTTTAAGAAAAAGGGTCTGCACACAGCACTAAAATCGTCTGTAACACGCCTTTTTAAGTGGAAAATGATTGAAGAAAGCAACTGATTGTAACACAACAGGCTTTATTACAGATTAAATCTGTGAAAGCGCTTTCGTGATGTTTTCTACTTGGTGCACACAGCGCATGTCAACTCTCGGTGATTGACATATGGAAGACAAGGCAGTGAATCACAAATTCCTTCTACAGAGTAGAGCAAGGCACCATTACGGTTGACATGGCTGCCAGGGACATACTCGGGGTTCTTGTCAACGCAGATGAAGTCTTTTTGGTTCTTGTGGTTGTGATATGCTGTCATCAGGTACCCATGATACTCCTCGGTCCATCCAGACGGACAGTCATTCCGCGCGGGCATCATCAGCATTGAACCACGTGACTTGACAAAGCAGACAACGCAAGGTGCCTCATGATCATGGATTTTTCTGTTAAAAGGGTCCCTATAATTATTGTACTGAGAGACTTCATACTCGGTGCCGTGCATGTATCCCGAGTGTTGATTGCCATCGTTGTACTTGTCATACTTTGGATTGTGTGGAAGGCAAAGGTAGTTCACTCCACCTCCAGGATGAGTGTAATGCTCTCCGCCTATTAAACCTATAATGATTGTAAAATTAATGTTTGAGACTGTTATCCTTCACTGACAAATGTTTCTGGAATAAAATTCACTGAAATAAAATATTTTATTTGAAAATCAACCCATCAGGTCGTATAAAGTATGTATAAATTGTCTACTGTTTCTACACAAAATACCAGAAGAAGAAAGAGTGGCATGTGATGATAAAAAAGGTCCTTGTATGGACTAAATTTGCAGGAGATAAAAAAATACGATTGACGATTGACTACCACAACAATAAACCGGTTTTGTTGCTATAACGTACCTTTATAAACTATCTGAGCACTTCCAGGACAAGTGGTCCTTCCCCAGCGGACATACTTCACCCCAGACTTTCCAGCTCCTTCTTGCCCTTTTTCACCTTTATGTCCTTGAAGTCCTCTTATTCCAGGACTCCCAGCAGAACCTCTCTCTCCTTTAGGACCAGGAGGCCCTGGAGACGGTTTGTTAATACCAGGCTTACCTACATCTCCTAAATTACGACACAAACAACTGTGAGTGTACCAGAACAAGAGCAAGGTTAAAAACAGAACAACTTTTCTGATAAGCTTAGAGACAAAGTAAAGGTTCTAAAATACTGCTGCTGCATTTCATATTAGTTTTCACGCATACTGTAGTTTTTTTTAAGTATCCAAACTTGTGATATTTTCAAATTAACTTAGTCACAAAAACGACTGTAAAGTTAACATTTCAGAAATTATCTTCCTGTTTTCCCTGCAATTTATCCATAAGGGCCAACATAAAATTGATAAAATGTAACACCTTTTGGCCCAGCTTGGCCTGGTGGCCCAGCTTTGCCAGGTGGCCCAGCTTTGCCAGGTTGTCCAGGTAATCCTGGAGAACCTGCAGGACCATCGCGACCGTCCCGTCCTGAAATACAAGAGAATACTGATATTAGTAATAATGACGTATGGATTGTCTTCTACTTTCTTTATTCATATATTGTCCTTTTGATTGTCCGTTTGTTTATTCATTCATATTTTATTTAATTATTTTTCAAAGAAAGCGATTAAATGCTGAAGAAAACTGAAAATTCTGTGTAAGTGTGATGTTTCGTAATCGAAAAATATAACAAAAATGTTTGCTTGTAAGGCCTTAATTAGCCTATGTAGCAGGCGATAGAGAAGCTGAGAAGGAAAGAAAAATGGTAAAGAGGGTTAAAGCGCACGCGAGAAGCTCATGTAGTAAATTTCACGCACGGCCGGAGGCGCCCGAATCCCCTCCCCCTCCCCTTTTGTACCGCCTGATACATACTGGGGGGGGGGGGGGGGTGGAAGGGGTTATAGTTATACTACAGGCATGTGTCGTTTGGCTATCCAATAGTTTCGGCTCCCCTGTAAAGGATATCCTTGGTAAAACCCGTCTATTTTGTCGGCTTAAATACTGTACCTCGAATTATGTAGGAAAATAACTTGTTTGACTTGTTGATTAATGCGCCAACTCTGGAAAGGTAGAAGACAGAGAGGGAAAGATCAATTTGAAAGGACCATCATGATAGTGAACCGTATTCCAAGTTCGTCTAGATGACTCTAATTTAGCCTTTTCGTAAGCTCTTACATTTAGAACCGTGATTAATAGTTTCTTGATATTTGCTATTCATTGTTCACTAGTGTCATTTTTTCGACTGTTCTTCTGCTGCCCCCGTCGAGAGCCCCGCCATGAAAGCTCACGATTTCGACATGACTTCAAAATGACTAATTTAGAGATTTAAAAACTTTCAACGTCAACTCACCTCTCTTCCATTGCTTGCAGTCTCTTTTCAAAATCCGATTTATGACTGGGAGTCTGATTTGATGTTGACCTCTTCTTCCTAGTCCTCAATCCAGAAGACACATCAGAAACGTTAACAGTCGCTTCTTTCCGGCCTTCTCGACGCAATTTCTTCAGAGCGTCATCAAACGCTGAAATCCGTCGATCCATCCGAAGATTGGTAAAAACCAAGACAGCGCACATTGCAGCCAACACAACACACAGGACCAATTGTAGAGAAGCATAGCCAGAGAATAATTTCTTCTTTGGTTGTTTCTCGGACTTGTGATCCATTTCAAGACTTCGAAAATCGAAACTCTCTCTCAAACAAAGAAATATTTCTGGCTGATGAAAGAGAACTGCAACGAACTGATCTTTGATAGTAATGGCACTATAATCAAGGGTTTTGTGACACATCATCATTAACCGAAAATTTTCGCGTTCGTTAAATGCAAATCACTCGTACTTCTTAGCATTTTGTCTCTTTAAGCTTATATTTATACGCTGTATAAAATGTATCCACAAATTCCTAATTTCAGTCGTTGTCCAAAAGTCGCTAAGCGTCCGTGTAATTGATAAAACTCAAGGGATCGAGTGAACATTAGCAAGTGCAAGTAATATAGTTCCAAGTCAATGATATCTTAATCGTTTTTTAGTAATTATTCCAAATAAATAATTCACGTTTCACTGACTTCTGTATGTCAAAACATCTAGAATTTTTTTAACTGCAAGCACTTAACAAGAAATTATCAGACTTAATGTTTACACTCTTTCTTTTTTATAAGAATATTGTTTTTCCGGCCCAGGCTGAATATTCCTATTTTTCTGCCGATTTTAGGCTGGAAATATTCTTGTAATATTCTTAATTGTAGCTTATGACATTTCCGTTTAAGGCTGTATTGGGGTATAAATACATTACATGTACCGCTCATCATTGAACATTTGGCTATCGCTAGTGAAGAGTGTTTCGTTTGTTGGCTAGTTGTGCCGTTTAGAGAAAGGAATAATTTTATACAGTTAAGTAAAAACATATCATTGTATTGTATTTACAGATTTTCAACGCACGAAATTATATTCTTTTCACAATTTCAACCTCGGGTTTATTTTTAAAATATTCTTAAAATTTCGCAAAATTTCAGCCTCGATATTCTTATAAAATATATTCTTATAAAAAAGAAAGAGTGTAAGTTACGTAAACGTGAGATTTACAGAAGTCCTGTTAAGATATTATGATTTTGTTTCAACTTACTTGCAACAAAACAACAATAATCGAAACGTGCATGCGTCGACGGGAAAAGTAAAATATATTTTTAGGACCGTGGTTTGAAAGGATTATCGAACGGAAAATGTATTGTCTGAATAAGATAGTAGGTTAGTTTAATAATTTAAAGTATGATATAAATACGTTGAACTGTAAAATTGCCAAGTACTAAAAAGTCTCGGATTAAAGGCAGTACCTATAGATTGTACACTGATAAGCAAGCAATCATTGATCAGTGTTTATGACATTGCCTCCTGGTTTCTCGAATTAAAAATTACGAATCGGAAATCAGTCTTGCATTAATTCCACAACAATTGCCATCCTAAAATTATTTTCACGAACACACCGCCATTTCTGCTGCAAGATCAATCCAGGCTCCATGTTTGATGATCCATCCCAGGGTTGGGTGCTTCGAATGTGTTGTGTATGTGGTTTTTTGGTTTAAAAATCTTCAAACCAGTATTTTATTTGTTTTCCTTTGGCTCAGAATATGGTAACGAATCCGAGAACCTCAGTAGAAGTAGCTCAATTCCTCGCTTTCGAAGGAACTGAATTCTTAAGTCGTTTCCAGACGCATTATCGTTTCTTGACGAGTAAACGAACTAGCCACCATTTAGTGGACCGTGGATCCGGATGTTTAAGGAAACCTAGAGAAATCGATCTCAGACACATTAACAAAATCATTCCCTTGACCGTCCCTCACAGATGCACTGTCATCCTCTGAGTCGCTGGAGTCCGAGTAACATTCATCCACCAGTCAGTACCCCTTTTAGGGTCACTTTTGTTCTCGCAACTTTGATTGGTTTCGCTTTGCCGTACCCAGCAACCTGCGTCAAAATATCCCTAAGATAAATAATAATAATAATAATAATAATAATAATAATAATAATAAACTGCTGATAATAATTCTAAAGTAGCCTATTAAGTAGCTAATTACTCATGCTATGAGTGGCACGAGTTAAGGAGCGCTTACCATTTGAATGGAATTTCCGATTAGAATTTTCCGACAAATGATATACTAAACTTTCCTTACTGAAGGAAACGGAACAGGAATGACCTATACCAATTGTGTTTTACCGAATGCCGAGAGGCACTGGGAGTGAAAAACAAAATGACGGCGGAAAAAATAACAGGCAAATACTTTTATAAGCTTACCCTAAAACGCGATTGTACACTTTCAAGCCCTGCTACAATTCTCCAATTTTACCAGAACAATCATTTATTTATTTACTTATTCGCTCAAGTTAACGCTAGAATTCCAGCTCTGATTCTTTGCTACGTACGTATTCTTTGCTCTGATTCTTTGCTATATCATGAAATACAGGAATTATATCCAAACTAAGACACTACCTTTCTATTAATCAACTTAAGGTTACAGAAGATTCGCTGGCTTCCTTGTGGTACAGCCTTCATTTATAAAACATTTAATAGTAACAACGTGGTTTGCAGGAACGACTGAATGAAAGGAGTAACTCTTCTCCATGTCGGACATCTTATCGTGATTATACTATAAAACTTTCTTACGTATGCGTATGGAGCCTCTTGTATACTTCTATGACATACAGCATGGGCTGCATACTTTTGAAGATGGTTTGTAGGAATGACAATCTGTTGAAGGTATTTTTTCAACAGATTGTGCAATAGTATTTATTTATTTACTTAGACACCTTATTCCAAAATTGTGGTCAATTTATTATTCTTTTATATGTATGTTAATTAGCCCTTGTTGCCCCGTCGGCATGTGCAAAATACAAGAGAATTTTCACGCGAAAATGAGGCAAAGAGGGCTAATTAAAATGCACACAAAAGAATAATAAACTGCCCGCCATTTTGGAATAAGGTGTATTAACAACCGCCTCGCTAAGTGAAGGTTAGGTGCCTGGGACATCCAGGAGCTTCCACTATTGGCAGCCAGTTCCTTGATGGAGAACCGCCCCCATGGCTAGCAAATCCTGGCAACCCAGCCATGAGACCCCACGCTCAAATAACACCCGCCACAAACACGCCACAAGAAAACGCTACGAGAGAAACGCCACGCCAAACATGCTCCACTCTGATAGCACATGGAATCCTAGCACATGCGCACGTGCCAGATACCGCTGACCAAAGCGATTACACACGCTCCTTGTTGTTAACTCCGTTAAATTACATTTAACTGCATTTTATTTATTTATTTATTTATTTATTTATTTATAACAACTTTATTTGCAAGAGAAAAATGCGACAATAATGGCAAAAGGGTGTCAACAGAGGGTTACTGAATCCCCATAATAAGTTAACCCCCTATATGACAAAACAATTCTGTGTGTGTTTTTTACATCGTAAAAATCCTGCAAAATTTCTCTGAAAACAAATGTAGAATGCTAAAAATGAAAGTTGTACTTACAGCTTTTGACTACTGTAACATCATGCTCGTCTCATATGGTCCATAAACCTGAAGAATGAAATATGCACAGTATATTTAACAGCTGTTCATCAAAACAGAAGTACATGTACATGTACATGTACATGTACGGCTATATTGTTGTTTACCTGTACACAATTGCAAAAGACTTGACTTGTATAACATGTATCAATATAATTTGTTTGCAAGTTCGTCTTTGCGTTCAGTGTGGTATGACTTGAACAGAGTGCCATATGGGGTAATAGAGCATGGAACTTCAATGACCTCCTTCCCCATCCTGCCCTTGTTGCAGCTGCTATACTTTGCTATACTTTGTAAGCCCAACATGTGATGTTTAAATCTATTTTAACCTTCTCCCACATTCATCTTCGTGTTTCAATTATACTATGCATTGCAAATTAACTTGAAAGCCAAAAATTTAATTATCACCTCTGCTTTATCATGTTCAGTCCATTTATACTCCCAAAAAAGAGTTGGATTATTGATATCAACACCTTTCCTCTTTTTCATTCCTTCGACAATGATGACATGAAGTCGTCGAAACGTCATGCAGTTTTCCTATATATCGTTAATTTTCTCGTTAGAATTCTTTCTTGATAAATAAAGTCACGTTTGAAAACACTCAGGCACATTTTAGTCTGATAAAGTCTGTTTTTTTTTACAACTTTTGTTACAACTTGTTCTTATATACTGGGCGTTCAAATGACAAATTGTAACCTAATGGATCCTCATTCAAAGGTTCTTACATGCGGATAGGGCGGTTTTCAATTGAGTATCTTAAGCAATTTCGAGCTTGCTTTGGTTTTGCATTGCTACGCTTTGTGATTGGCCAAAAACTCTCGCGCCACTTCTAATATCAACCTAAGAAGTAAAACCAAAACCAATCGTGACTTGCTCGCACACCTTTTCCCGCGCTTGGTGCCGGCTACTTGTATTTGCTTCGAGTTCTGATTGGTTCATTGAACTGTCTGCGTCTGTTGTGATTGGCTGGAGTAATTGCTTTAGTTTTGGTTTTACGACACTCAATTGAAAACTGCTCTATTTAGTGTACAGTTAAACCTACATCATTATGAACACCTCATTATCAAGTATCTGATCTCGATCACGGATACCTGCATATGACGGACACTCAGCTTTGTTGTCCTCTGTAAGTTCCTTTGGTGTCCATATTATAGAGGTTCAAGTGTATCATTCCAGCAATCATTTACCTTCTCGACGGCAATAAATTTGGTGCTTAAATTGAGTCTCCTTTACATTTTTGGCAATTATCAAATCTTGAACTCAAAATAAGCAATATCATCATTCGCCATGGCGCACTTTTAATCAGGATTAACTTGAACTAAAAGAGTGTGCCTTTCAAAACCTCGACAGTTGGTCAAATGGAATTGAGCGGGGTCTCGGATACCTGAAGGCCTGAACTGGACTGAGTATGGTCACATCGCGAGAGAAAGAATTCTTTCTTCACCCAGCTGGTCACGCAGTTTTCGAAAGAGTTTACACTGTATGTACTTACAAGGCAAGGACAAAGACGGATTGAGATTATGTCCTCTTTGTTTACTTGCATCACACTCTCCTGTGTTAGGAGAGCTCAGTCTTCTCCCAGTTTTAGTGAGTGCAAAACTTTTAACTTTAATTTATAATAGATTTTCTCGGTGTTTGAGCCCAACTTGCAACCTGTTTCTCATCTTGAGTTGTCTAAGGGGGAGATAATAATAGATTCCTTCTTTACTTATTTTATAGACCGAAATTCGAAAAAGGACTGATTGGGACGACCCAGGTTCGAAACCGCGGTACATGTTAGCTCGAAACTTGCACTCTTTAAAAGTCAATTTTTGTATAAGCAAATACAATACATGTCAGCCATGATTTCTATTTTACTTCCCCCTACTTTTGTGATTGATATATGGTCAACGTGCAATGAAAGGCTCACAACCACCAATTGCAACTGAATACAACTGCAATAGACAGTTAATTTACTTCATAAACACGGCAAGGACGACCTCGCGCAAAACAAACAAATTACTTCATGTTATAGCTTTTTCTAAAACAAATTCACAATTTAGTCAGGCTTCAAGAATTTTATTCTTCTTTTTTTCTTTCTTTTATTCTTCTTTTCTACAGCAAACGGTTCTTAAAGGTCTTTTGTTCTGTTCTAAAACTAGTGTTTCAAGCTTCGTTATTCTTGGCCTGGTTCGCTTCATTTGGTACACACAGCGCATGTCAGCTCTCGGCCATTAACGTACGGTTGGCATGGCAACGAGTCGCACTGTCCTTCTACAGGATACAGAAGGGCGCCATTTTTGCTAGCGTGGCTTCCATGAACAAACTCCGCGTCTGCATCAATGCACAAGAAATCACCGGATTTCCTGTGTCCATGGTGCCACGACATTAGATACCCATGATACTCCTTGGTCCAGCCAGAGGGACAGTCATTCCTTGCGGGCATCATAAGCTGAGACGCACGTGACCTGACGTAACACACGGTACATGGAACATCGTGATTGTGAAGATTCTTTTTGAATGGGTTGAAAGCAGAGCTGATCTCATATTCGGTGCCATAAATGTATGATCCATGCTGATTTCCGTCCTTGCATGTACTTGTCGTACTTTGGGTTGTTTGGCAGGCAAAGGTATTGGCCGCCGCCCCCATAATGGTGGTAGTAACCACTTCCAACTAAACCTGAACATGAATAATGAATGTTTAAAAGAACAGTAATTTTTACGTAGAAAACGATAACCCTTAGGGAGCGTTCAAACTTTATTTAGTAGTGGGTGGGGTCTATGGAAGTCCCTAATATTCTATTAAGTGAAATTCGTCTGGCTTCTCTCAAGTTCTTCTAAAGAAACCAAAGCATTAATGGATGAATAAATCTCTTTTGAATTCGTAGCAGTTAACCCTTATTGAACAAAACTAAAACTTCGCTTCTTGTTTTAGAACATACTCGATTAATTGTCATAAGAATGTTTATTGATCATTCTCTCTTTTCAAATCTGGAAATGTAACTATTAACAAGAATTAAGTTCTGGGTCTCCAGCATATTTGGTCTTACCTTTATATACTATCTGAGCACCATTAGGACATGTAGTCTTTCCCCAGCGAACATACTTTACCCCAGACTTCCCAGCTCCATCTTGTCCTTTTTCGCCTTTAGGACCTTGAGATCCCTTGTCTCCAGTCCTTCCAACAGCTCCCTTGTCTCCTTTAGGACCAGGAGGGCCTAGAAACGGTTTGTTGGTTCCAGGCTTTCCGGCCTCGCCTTAAATATGTAATACAATGCAAGTTGATGTTTTTTAAAACTTTAGGTTGTTATACATTTCACTACCCACAGAATTTCGCTCGCGAGAAAAAAAAACGTCCTCAGGTTCTAATTGAACTTTTTCTACTGCAAATAGTTTGTCCCCCCCCCCCCCCCCCAAAAAAAAAAGAAAACAACAACAACAACAACAACAAACAAACAAACAAAAAATGACAAAACAAAAACAAAACTGAAGTCTGACATTCAATTAGTTTACGTAAAATGGTAAAACGTGAACCACTACTGACCAACCCACATGCAAAAACGTACCTCCGAAGAGAACATTTATTCGGATTTACTAAATTTAGTCTAAAAGATGGCTTACTTTGGTCATTCAACACATCCGATACAATAATGCAACAACTACTTAACTATACACCTTCCATTACTAACATTAGTTGTCTTTGTAGTTAGTTTCAACTTTACTATTAAACATTGTACCTTTACGTCCTGGGATTCCCTGTTTTCCAGGTGTTCCAGGGATACCAGATTTCCCAGGAGGACCAGATGGTCCCATCAGACCTTCTCTACCGTCTCTACCATCCCTTCCTTAAAATGTGAAACACATCAACAAGATCAGGGAAGAGTAAAATCTAGAAAACAAGCGATGTAAAAGAACACTCGAAGGGAAACAGAACCTCCAGTCAGTAGAAACAGCCGAACATAGGGGGTCTGTGTGAGAAAAGAAAAATCATGAACTGGCAGCGGTTAACGATTGTTTCAGGGCTAAAAGTTGTATGAGAGCCTTGTCTGTGTGACACGGTATCAATGATTGCGTCAGTTCACCGTTCTGTTACTCTGGATACGAGAGCGTTTTCTTGAGGTAAGCTTTTCTGCAGCAGTCGTGGCTTGAAGCCGGCCGCGTAACGAATTAAAGAGACATAAGACCCCGAAGGGGGGGGGGGGGGGGGGGGACTCCCATATAGAAATGACGGGGGTGCTCGTCGGAAATTCACGAAAAACACCATAAAAGGTACCAGAATCTCGTTTGATGGGCGTGGCTCAAAAGAAGTTTTACCCTTAAGAGGTACCAATTGAAAACAACACATGTCATCTTTCTGTCATATTTTTTTGGCTCAGTTTTTTTGAGCCGTTTTACCGTGTTTAAATAAAGTTAATTGATTGATTGATTGATTTACCCTAAAAGGTACCGCGATAATTCTAATGGTGTCATTTTAGATTTTCGTACCCAAAGCGGTACCAAACTACAAATTTTGACCCCTAAAAGGTACGACGAGCACCCCCGTCATTTTTAGATGGGAGTCCCCCCCCCCCCCGGACATAAGAGTGCATGTAATACGTAACACAGAAGCGCAAGTTAAGTCTCTGGCACGAGGGAACTGGTTTTTTTATATTGGGCAGCAAATTAGGTTCCATTTTCACTTCCTGATCGATTCATTATTCTCTGTATACTTGGCTGTAAAATACATGATATTGAAATCAATCAATCAATAAGTCAAGGTATATTTCCAGATGATTGGAAATGCGCAAAGGTTACCCCACTTTTTAAACAGGGCGATCGGGACGATCTAAACAATTATCGTCCAATTTCGGTTATCTCAGTTGTTGCCAAAGTCTTTGAAAGAATCGTCTATGATCAATTATATGCCTATCTAGATGAAAACGAAATCATCTGTAAATATCAATCAGGTTTTCGTACTATTCACTCAACTGTCACGGCTCTCCTTGAAGCCACTGACGCTTGGGCGTATAATATCGATCGTGGTAAAGTCAATGCCGTTGTTTTTTTAGATCTAAAAAAGGCTTTTGACACAGTTGACCACGGGCTACTTTTATCAAAATTAAGCAATTATGGCATATATGGTAATGCACATCAATGGTTTAAGTCATATTTAGAGAATCGTACCCAAATGTGCTCTATTAACGGATCGCTCTCAAAAAGTTGTCTTTTAAGTTGTGGTGTTCCCCAGGGGACGATCCTAGGACCACTACTATTTCCGTTATATATTAACGATCTTCCAAATTGTCTCTTAAACTGCGAGCCGAGGATGTACGCTGACGATACCCACCTTACTTACGCAAGTAATAATGCAGACGACATTCAATTATATCTAAACCAAGATTTAGAAAAGGTTTACAATTGGCTGAAAGCAAACAAACTCACTCTAAATATGACTAAAACTGAATTTATGCTTATCGGATCTAGACAGAGGCTAAGTACTCTCACGGATTCCCCAGCACTTGCAATTAAAGATCTTCAAGTTAACCGGGTCACTACCACAAAATCACTTGGGGTGACCATTGATGACAAACTTGGCTGGAGTGACCACATCGAGAAAGTCACAAAGAAAGTTGCTTCTGGTATTGGGGCCATGAAACGAATTAGGCACCTCGTTCCTCAAGCGACCTTATACTTAATTTATCAAGCATTGATACAGCCACACTTCGACTACTGCAACATTGTTTGGGGAAACTGTGGGATAACTCTGCAGAATAAACTACAAAAGCTACAAAACAGAGCAGCTCGTGTTTTGACCTATTCAAACTATGACGTAGATGCTGGTAACCTATTAGAACTCCTAGGATGGAAAAATCTTGCCTGCCAGCAACAAATTCAAAGAGCTACGATGGTTTATAGGTCTCTACACGGGTTGGCTCCAAACTATCTAAGTTCTAAATTTGAGAAGCGAGAAATTAGTTACAACCTAAGGGACTCTGAGGATAAACTTAATGTTCCATTGCCGCGCACAAACTATTATAAAAATAGTTTCAGTTATAGTGGCGCCATGCTCTGGAACAGCCTTTCTCATAATGTAAGGAAAGCTGAGTCCCTTGGGCAATTTAAACGACTTCTCAAAGAGGAACTATAAGGCACGGCATTCGTGGAAAGCAGCTTTTTATTATTTAATTAAATTCTTCATATATAGACATTTTTTTTTTTAATATTAGTTTATTGCTTTGTGTTAAGTATTATAATGATTTTTAGCTGACGAATTTTTACCGTGTTTAAATAAAGATTATCTATCTATCTAAATAAAGATTATCTATCTATCTATCTATCTATCAGTTCTTTTTTGTCCTTTGAGCCATTTCAGTGCACAAACGGCGCTGACCTTAAACCTTTCAACCATTAAAGGCCCACTATCACCCATTCGGCTTTGCGGTCGTTTGTTTTTGTTTAATCAAATGACGAGCTTGCTCGTGATTGGCTCTTTCGGGAATTTTCGACTGCGTTAAATTCGCAATGCATTTTGGGTGATAGTGGGCCTTTAAGGTTTCCCTACAACTAGGCCAAACAAGGGTTTTTATGAACCCGATCAGCCCGAAAATCACAGAGAAGAGAGAGAATAGGAGAAGAAAGCGAGAGCGAGAGAAAAAAAAAAGACTAGCAAGAGTCTTTATTTTTTATATTGACCCAAAAGCTGATATTGATCGATTATATCTTCCAAGATCGAACGTCGACGGTGGACGAGGTCTTGTCTAACTAGAACTGACCTATAAGACTACCACTATTGGCCTAGATGCCTATTTGACATCAAGCAAGGATCGACTCCATCACTAAGTCCAACGACATGAAAAAAAGAATAAAAATGTATTCTACCTCGAGAGAGGCTGAAAAATACAAACAAGAATTAGACCTTCAAGAAACACCCCCTAGAGATGATGAAGCGGCAGTTCTGCATGCAAAGAAAATCAAGGCAACCGAAAAACGCCAAGGCCAGCAGCAACTGGCTTTATTATCCTAAAATAGGAAGAAAAAAATCGCCGAAAGTGATTAACGCAAAGAAATATGAGCTACAAAGACAAAATGACGACTAAAGAACTCAAAATTCTACCAGAATGGAAAGTTTGACATCTGCGTGGACCACCTGTCACGAAATCATAATCCACTTCCATCCTTGTAATCCTGCACTTCTTCTCTTCTGCTTTTGTTTTGCTCTATAGAATATTTTTATCCAATTTAGTTGTATATTTGGTGGTATTTGGCGATATAGCAAGTGAGTAACACAGTTTCGCTATTTCGGCGGGATCGTGTCCCTTTAACTAGGTAGAGTCTAAATGCTATAGTACAGAAGGAGGTCGGACACCTTAATGAGAATATATGATGTAAGAACCAGATTAACTACCCATAACCCTAAGCCTGACTGGTTAGCTTTTAATTAGGGTTAGGGTTAGCACGTAACATAATTTCATTTAAACCGAATTGACGCAAGCAGCTCGATAGTGTTGTGGTCATGTAAGCTCTCTCACAATCTAGATACTGCCTGAGCTCACAGGTTCGAGCCTTGGTGGGAACTTTGGACCTTTTTTTGTACAGTTAAAAGTTCATCGAAGATAAAGTGTCGACATTACGTCATATAACTCTCAATAAGGTGTCCGACCTCCTTCTGAGCTATAGTAGGTAGACTCCACCCTTTAAATAACAATCAGAGAAATATATTTATCGAACCACAATCATTGGTTGTTCTTGATATTTAGACAGCCTCTTGAAGTTTAAAAAAATGGTTCGTGGTTGCCACACAGCAAATTATGAAATTGTAAAAACTAATTTACATTTTAGATTAACAAAACCAGAGTTAAAATAAATTTGTGTTACGCTACTAACAATATGCAGTTCTCTTGTCATCCTTTGTTTGAAGTACTGAATACAAGTTAGCCTGTCATGTGTAGCAAAATAACCTTCCCTTGGGGTAGGTAGTTCCGTTTGATTGACGTCCGAAAATTAAATAAAATGAGAAACAAAAGAGAACTGTTTGCACGTATTTAACACGTCTAAAACATTTGCATAAATAAATAGTTTTACAAAATAAAATAATACTCGCGATATGCGATTTAAGATTAAACCTAACAAGGACAATGCGGACGCTATCGGCAAAGCGATTTGATGATCGTGTGTCCAGCTTGGCGTTAATTTTTCTGTATTTCTTTTGCATCGTGGGATTTCTACTTGGGATCGTGTTTATTTATCTGAACGTGAACGACAGAATTACCAAGCTCGAACGAAAGGTGTTCCCCCGGTAGCAATGAACTAGAGGTACTTTTTACAGATATTTCTACATAACTCAGCGGATGACTGTTGCTCAGGTTTCGTCCATTTTCTGTCGATCATGCAACAAAATGGGTATAGATTTACAAAGAGCAAGATGGAATTCGATGATCCCGACTGAAGGTAAGTTGTTATAATTGTAATTGGGTTTATGTGACCTGATGTTGTCTTCAGTAGAAAGAAGACTGATTTGAAAGTTATCATGATTGTTCCTAATATGCCTCAACGCTTGAATCGTGTGTAATGATTGGGATTGAAGTCTGACCTGGAATGCAGAGTTTAAGAGAGAAACATATACGTACATCATTCACTTTGAAACAAATAACCACCATATATTTTGCATAATTTTGAAGCGATGCTAAGAAATATTTTCAAATTAAGCTCACTGTTTAACGAATTCTTTTAGTTATCAAGTGAAAAATTTAAACCTTAGTTCATAGAAGTGAAGGGTGGATGTTCGCAAAAAAAACGGATTTTCAAATAGCTGTCGAAGAACATCAGATTTCACATTTAAATCGAATTATTTCCAGGATTAATTTCGCAGCAGTTTTGTTTCAATAGATGGTTTAAGTTTAATTTATGTACCCTTACTATATCTGCTTTGCAGACGAACATTCCTTTGAAACTAAACAACAAACCGGTTTAACTTCCTTATTTCAAGAGAATAGGGTCCTAATCTGCTTACTCGTGGATTTATAAATAAAGACAAAGTTATTTTTTCCTGATAAAAATTAAGAAATCACTTTCCTATTTTTGTAAATAAAATAATTACGGTGAAACCATAATTTGCTTTTAAAAACAGTGATTTCAGAATTGTTATGTTCAAGGAGTTGCACCACAACATATATAATTTTACATCCTGCATTCAATTTCAATTGTAATAACTTCTGGAACATCCATCGTAATATATGTTTTCAAAATTAAATAAAAAAAAGTATTTTTTAATCCCACTATTTTCTTGTTAAATCTACGACTAATTTGTACATTTCGTTAAAACGAGTGTAATTAACGTCGGTTAAAGATGAATGGCTATGCAGCGTGTTCATTGTTAGAACACAAGACAATCACAGGACATATACCACAAGCCGAAATGGCGGACATAAACCAAAATTAATTAAAGCTCTTGCTTTATAAAATCTGACATAATTTAGGTCATTCCCTTATTATTATAACCTCAACTTCTAACTCAAAGTTGTATCATCGTTTTTAGGACAAGAAAGAGAAGTCAGTCGGATGGCGATGAAGCAAGGCGAGAAACCTTAAGCAAAATCCAACATCACCTAAGATTGATAGCTCCAGCCTTCTTTAATGCATCTTTGGATAGCCGCATGGGTTTTGTACAATGTTTCCTTACATGCTTTTGACTGATTTTCGAGCTTATTGCATGCCTACCTCAAATGAATTATAGCCTCCAAAAATGCCTTTGCATTCACATGGAATCACATTAAGCAACGTAGCACAGTTCTCAGTGCTTCCTTAATTAATTGTAAAAAGAGTAGGTAAAGATATGGACAAAAAGACAAAGACTCCATCTATTTAAAATGGACAGTAGTCAATAAAGAAGTCATAACCAAAGTTTACAATTCAGTTTTGTCCAGCAATCGCGAAACAAGTTCTTGGAAAATATACATACTGTTTAACTTAGTTGTTTTGACCTCTGTCGATACAAATACTGTTGAGATTTAGAGTAGGTAAATTGCTGGTAATTAGAATGTAAAAAAGTGATTTCTCGCTTCCTGTCGCCTTATTATTTACCTATTTTTTTCTCCAAATTTACATTCGGTACAGCTATTTCGATCGTTGTCAATACAAAAACTGTTCAAACATTATAGCTGCTAGTTTATTTTTTTAGTGTTAAACACAATGGAGTTAGAAGGACAAAAATAAATTAAAATTGTATTTTTAGTATTAAAATACCACAAAGCAATTGTTTCAGGCTCCTTTTCAGTCTAAATCAGTAATCCGATGTAGTGTATTATCTGGAATATACTTGACAACTAAAGGAAGCTAAAAGTTGTATGGACTGTCCGTATGATAGTTGGCGATGATAAGGAAACTAATCTTTAATTTGCGTTGTAAATAGCAGTGTAGTAAATTGCCAAATATGTCCTTCGCCTGATCACACCACCCCATTCCAGCATTTTACGACTGACCAAGCCAAGCAAACGAATCGCCGTGTTAAGCCTGCTTCGGCTGCCTATATATATTTAAATAAATAAGTTAAATTTTCGAGCAAAACTCATTGATAGTTTTTGATAGCTATCCTTCCGTATTACTCCGAACAATTGCGCTACGTCATTTTACGTCACAAACGCGAAAAAATTCTCGCCCATTTTTCAACGTAATGTTCTTTGGTATCGATTGCACATCACAACTTCCTTGTTGTAGACAGAAAGTAGGTTCCTTTTTTCTTAAAGTCAAATTCGAAGCGTTCTGTTTGTACGGAAAACCCATCCAATCCGCCATGAAACATGTCCCTGTGAGTTCTCGCTTTGGCCTACGTCTCATTGCTTTGCTTGTGATGTGCTGTGCCATTCTGGCTCACATCTCGGATGAAACTTTGGCAGATCAACGCGGAGGAGAAGATCAAAACCCCAATCGAATCTTCGATGATGACGCTGAAACTGGAGAAAAGCAGATCTTGTTGCATCGTCAGCGAAAATCAGTTAAAAAGAACGCGACACCCAGTCTGTCGGAGGTTGAAAAACGGCTGCAAGCCATGGAAGAGAGGTATACTTTTGTATGTCCGTAGTTTTGCACAGTTTTCGAATAAGTCGTAAAA
This sequence comes from Cladopsammia gracilis, assembly GCA_022457155.1. Classification (NCBI taxonomy): domain Eukaryota; kingdom Metazoa; phylum Cnidaria; class Anthozoa; order Scleractinia; family Dendrophylliidae; genus Cladopsammia; species Cladopsammia gracilis. The sequence continues at coordinate 1,047,146 of JAJGOT010000212.1, read as the reverse complement.
TTATAATAATTTATAGGATAATTTCAACTCTCTAAAATATGTTTTAAATGAAATGGATTAACGTGATGGCTGATCATGATTCGTAAAGAACTTAACGTAGTATATCATGGTTGAATGTAGCAATTTAGAATTGTCGAAAAAAATGAAATATAGTTTGACAAACAGTTCGTAGCCAAATTTTTATAGCACAAATAATATCAAATAGATGCTTACTGTCGACGCGACTGAGACATAAGGCTATAAAATTGCATATGCGTTTACTTTTGAGTAAATATTTTGAAATTAAAGTGCGTGTTAGCATTTCAATATAATATTCTCATATGGTATTCAGCTTTACTTTCTTGGTATACGGTAATGGAAACATGAAGTAGCCCGGATAAAAATGAAGAAATTTCGAATCAATTTTCAGCACAAAATTCTAGCTTATCAGCTCTTCCGATCCATTAAAATTGACGCAAAATCATAACTCTGATAGATTAGACGTGCTGGGGAAGCTACAGAAAATACGGCTCAATTCATAATTAACAGTTCAATGTCAAGTTTACTTAGCCGAAAGCTTAAAGACAACGATCGAGTAGAGCTTCAGATGAAAGAGAGGATTAACAAAATAATGAAAAATTTAACATACTAAGAATTAAAAAAAATGAGAAAAAAAATGGGTTAATCAAGTGAAACTTTCAATGGAAGAGAGAAGAAGATGAAGCTCAAGAAATTAAACTGAAAGAAACTGAGGATGCTAGACTGAAGAAAGAAAGAATATATTCAGATGGAAAAGTTGATCGGTGGGACTGGGAAATGATGATGCGAAACATGCATGAGCGAGATAAGCACTAGAAAGACACTACTACATGTAAAAAGAAGATAAAGCTCGAGAAATTAACGAGAAACTGAGGATGTTAAACTGAAAAAAGAAAGAAAGAAGATATTCAGATGGAAATGGTGTTGCTGCTGAATCTAACTTGGCCATGATGATCGATGCAAAGTGCATGAACCAGGTGACTGAATTGCACGAATTAATTGCAAACAAAATTGAATTTAAGGTTCAGTTAAAAGAAAGAAATCATTACACTCAACTGAAAATGAGATGAAGATAAAAAAAGCAACAAAAAATTTGGAGCTTAGACTACAGTTACAATTAAAACTTTCAGACTTAGCTGGAACTCAGTTAAAACCGCATGGAAACTTAAAGACAATGATTTCACAATAAAATGGAAGAAACAATTTGAGGGAACAGAAAGAGGAAGGCAACGATGAAAAAGACGAAAAGGAGATTAAAAACCGATAGATCATAGAAAAGGAGGATCGAAAACAGAAATATCACAAAACAGGGCTGATATAGGGAACTTCAATTATAGAAGTCACAAGGAACAAGTTGATACTCAGATGAAAAGGTATTTACGATTCTTCAAGCAAGCAACAACACGTTTGAATGCTCTGCAGTAATAGACATGAAGTGGACTTGATACAAGACAAACGTTTGGAAGAAACTGATAAGGATAAAAGTAACGCAACTGTTTCTCCACATTCCAAAGCGCAGTGACAATTGGATCATTAAAATCAGTCTGATACCTGTGTAATCATTTTTTTCTTAACACCGGATATCTCTTTTTAACAGGCACAACAAAAGTACAAGTTTGATGGAAAAACGATTTCAAGAAATGGAGAAGCGGTTTATAAAACGGTAGGTTTTATGAATTCAGTCAATTGTGATTCAGATCTTAAATGGACTATCCAATGTTTTAACTGAGGATTTCGCGCTTCTTCAGTATAGGGTTCGAAGGTTCCCTTTTCGGTCGGATTCGCCATCTCGAAACTGTCCACTAAACGCAAAAAGGCACCATTTTGACACGCATCTTTGATCAAAATAAAATGCAACAGTGAACTTGATGAATATGAAAAACCGGGATGAAAAAACACATGGATTAACATTTCTAGTTCATTGACAAGAATAACGCAATAGTCAGTCTTTATCGATGCGACAATTTTCTTACTCAAGTCGACAGAAATGACCCTCTTTACTATTCTGCGGTAATATCGAAAAAGAAATATATCAGACAAAAAGTTTTTCACATGATCAGATCACAGTGTAATTTAGAACAATGTGTCAAAAGTTAAACAGCCTGATCTTCCTCTTTCACCTACTGAACTACAATCTTCTACAGACTTGATGCCTTGCTGCAAGCACCATCCCGATCAAGTGACTCGTCGCTTTTGGCCTACTTGCTTGGTTGGTATAGTAAAGATTAACAACGACAATTTCATTTGATCAAAATATTATAAGGCCATAACTAAACCAAGTGTTAAATCTACAGAACAAGAAAAATTCAGAAAATTACTCTCAACTGATCCTGTTGTGAAATCCTTATTTATGGTAGTATGTGATGCACTTTAATTTTGTTAAAATTTGTTATTTCAGTGCGAGATGGACGAAGTAACGGAAAGCAACCAACGGGACCGCCAGGACCGCCAGGAAAACCAGGACTGAAAGGTAGACAAAACAAAAAAAATAAAGCTGTTGTGTAGTTGTAAACCGCCAACTGAGCTATTAGTCCGCGCACAGCCTGATAGCCTAAAAAATATTCGACTGAACCATTAAAATTAAACTCTTTATATATATTACAACAAAAATGGAATGCACATAAATTCTGCAACTGATCGGCGTAATGTTTTATTTGGGTTTTTTTGGGTAAGACATAGTACATGTACATAAGATTATTGCTGATTGAGATATATTGCGACCCTTCCGAACGGCTTGAACGGCAGCTAACTTGCAGTACAGCTCCTAAACAGGAGGTATGCGGCTAGGTCAATAGCGAGGCTAGCTAAAACGCGAATTTATGCCCGCTGTTGAACCGAGACGAATGACCAACACATGACCTTCTGGTCATATGAAAGATGATAACAACTAGAGGGGGTATCAACTAATTTTAATTACTTTCTCCCCAAGCGCACTCGGATTTATTAACTAAAAATACAAAAAGGCGGGAAAAGGCATAAAAATTCTATTCGCAAGCTATATTTTATTTAAGTTAATTGCACGATTAATAAGTCATATCATACATATTAATAACCCTAGTCTTACAGCAAAATAAGATTAATATAAGAAAGCTAAGGTCTACGCGATGTACTCTTGGATGCGATATCAAGGAAGAGAATTGAAATTCTGATAAACATAATTCTGAAATTTTAGCTATAGGTAATGTAGGCTTCTCTTGCATCTATCTCTTGCATCTATCACGAGAAATCAAGTGATAACTAGTCTCTTGAAAATCAGTCCGAATAAAGCAGTCGGTATTGACAAGATCAGTCCCAGTGTTGAAGACGGCGGCTCCAGTAATCGCTAACTCAGTTGCGCGGCTGATTAACCATTCCTTTACAACCAGAGTGTGTTTCCTCAAAGATGGAAGACAACAAAGGTAACACCTCTTTTTAAAACTGGCGATGAAGATGAAGTATCAAACTACCGCCCGATATCTGTCTTGCCGATACTATCGAAAATCATTGAGAGACATGCCCATGACTCTCTGTATACCTTTCTCACTGAACATAATCTAATTTATCCTCGCCAGTCAGGTTTTCGAAAATGCCAAAGCACAGACACAGCCCTTATACAGATAATTGATGAACTGCAGACAGCTATTTAATCTGGATAAGAACAGAGTTAATGGCTTGATGTTAGCAGATTTACTGTAAAGTTTTCGATATGGTCGATCACGTTATTCTACTGGACAAGCTTAGGATGAAAGCATATGGTGTTGATGGTTCATGGTTACATAACTGACCGGCGCCAACTTGTATCTATGGGAGGAAACTGATATCTCGGACACTGCATATATGAGGCATGGGGTCCCTCAGAGTAGCATACTTGGCCCTTGCTATTCATACTATTCATTAACGACTTGCCGCTACATGTAAGTTCTTCAAACATTGACCTCTATGCCGATGATACCACAGTCTCCTCGTCTGCTGATTGTGAGAGTATGGAAAGACTACAAGACTCTTTGAACCAATCTGTCTCAGAAGTTGTTGACTGGGCTCTGGCTAATAAGCTGCCTCTTAACGAGAAAAAGACTAAGGTCCTTTTAATTAAAGGAAAGCGGCTAAAAAGCAAAATGAACAATGTACCTAAAATTGATTGTAACGGCAGTTCGCTATCTAATGTTAAAAATGTTAAACTGTTAGGTCTTGAGATTGACGAAGAACTATGATATCTTTTTCTCAACATGTGGACAATCTTATAACAAAAGTTTCCCAGCGCATTGGCGTGTTAAGAAAAATTACAAACTACCTACCACTAAAACAGAGGCTACACTTTTAAAATGCTAGTATAAGACCAGTTATAAACTACGTAAGTGTTATTTGGACCGGTTGTTGTGATAAAGAAAGCTTAGGAAGAGTTCTTAAACTCCAAAAGCGAGCAGCAAGAATGATCTTAGATGCCCACCCTCAGGAACCATCAGTTCCATTTTTTAATAGCCTGAAATGGTTGCCGTTTTATGAAGACGCTAAAATAGCTAAATGCATCATAGCTTATAAACGAATACGGGGTGAAGTGCCTTCGTATCTAAAAGAGCTACTTAAGTTAATAAATAGTTAATTCCACACTAGACGAACCAGATACTCAAATTGTCCTCGCTTTAAACGTCAGACTGAAGGAGGAAAAACGTTTACCACCACCTGTTGTCAACTATGGAATGCTTTATCTCTTTCTTTAAGACAAAGGGACACATTATATTCTTTTAACTTTTTAATCAGCAACAGCTTCTTAATCATTTTATTGTTTAAATGTTAGTTTTTAGATTTCTTATTCTTATAATGTAAAGTAATTAGTTTAAGTTTTATTGTCTATATTCAAAGCTACTCAAGTTCGAACTTTTTAGTGCTATTTTTATCAATATAAATTATACTCGCTAAATTCGTAATTTTTATAGTTTTGTAAATTAGAGTAGTTTTACAGAGGGCCACAAGTTTATTAGCTTTGCTATCTAGTGCAACCCTCTTTAAATAAAGACTTTATTATTATTGTTGTTACAAGGTCCTATTTTATCTTATCTTTCCTTTACAAATTTAAACCAACACCCCAATCCTTTATATTGCCATCCAGGTCCTAAAGGAGATCAGGGAGACAAAGGAGCTCAGGGAGCTAAGGGCGAAAAAGGAAAAGAAGGAGCTGTGAAGTCTGGGGTGAAGTATGTTCGCTGGGGAAAGACTACATGTCCTAGTGGTGCTCAGATAGTTTACAAAGGTAATACGGAACTAGCAAACAGTTTATGGCAAATTAAAAAAAATCAATTTTTTCAACTGCATGTGCATTTCTGCTTATAGGAAATATGTAAATATATTAGCTGCCCACAAGTCGACTTATGAGTCGCTGGGAAATGTCGAGCGTTCCCCACCTGAGCTCAAACAAAACTTCAAAAATATACACTCTGTGTATTTAATTTTTGGGTTGTTTGTTAAATTTAAAAGAATGTTCTCCAAAAAGTTGTTAAATTTATAAAATGAAGAGAACTTTCTTGCATACGATTGGTCTGCTGCAAACAGTTACGCATATCTCACAGGAAGAATAAGAAGTTCTACTACAACTAATAAACGTCGGCGAATTAAAATAATTTCTATAAATTAGAAAGATATTTCCTCGCTCCTACGTATTATGGTGATGTTGTATACTTTATTTATTTTATGGCTAAGTTTAATTGCATCTTAAGGTTACAGTGTACCTTCGGGGGTGTCTCCAGTATAACAGCTCTAGCGTCTTAAGATTACACTTAATATACCTAAACCCAGATATCAAATTAAAGCTTATAGAGCTGGCTATCTAAATATGGAAACCATTTGGTAATAAAATGAATTGTCGAACTTTTTACGACATCTTAATTCGAACGTCCGAATCAGCTTTAAAACGCTATAACTCAAGGCGATTATTATATTTTGCTAATTTGAATTGTTCTCGGGTTTCCGGACACGAAGCGCTAAAAAAGCGTGTCGGCGATTTTCCATATTCAATTGCAGTGAAAAGTTACAGAATATTTTCGAAAAGGGGAGGAAAAAAAATTGGAATGATCGCACGGAAATGCCTCTTGACGAAAAAGTTTTCGGAATTAAGAAATTCGCCGACACATTTTTGTTGATTATATGTTAGCCTAGCTTCTGTCCAAATTTAAGGAAAATCGAACAAATTTCCTTTGAGTTGTAGCTCTTTAAAGTGTCCCCAACAAGCGAAAAATTAGACTGCGAGCAGTCTCTCTTTTTCCGCTAAAGTCAGTAGGGACGAACGCAAAAAAATAGCGTGATGAGCGGAAAAAGAGAGACTGCTCGCAGTCTAGCGAAAAATTAACTTTGAGAAAACGGCGCTTAAAAAAACATATCGCTTAATAAACAAACTCCGCCCACAAAAGTTTTACCGTCATTTCTCCGTAAATTTTCACTATTTTTCGATACTTTTTTTTTTTGGATGAAAGTTCATTCTGTAAACTTTATTTTAACGCCAAAAAAAAATTTCAATAAATTTTCGATCTGAAGGTACACTGTAACCTTAAAAAACGTAACTAAATGAAAAGCCCATTTCACCCTAAATGCATTGCATGCGGAGGTACATTTTCCCTATATAGAAATTCGAAAGCAAATTTTTACCGTGCATGTTAATCGTTAAGGTGCTGTTACATGTGGCAATTTTTTCCTGCAACTTGCAACGCAACGCTGACGATCGAGAGCCGTTGCGACATGTTGCGAGACAAGTTGCTGATTACATGTTACACGTTTGCAACTAATGTCTCGCAACGTTGCAAAAAGTAGATAAGTGGTCAACTTTTTCTGCAACTCGCAACGCAATTTTTCGTTGCGAAATAAGTTGCGCAGAAAAGGTGTTACACGCGCAATTTCATCCGCAACTTGTCTCGCAACGGCTCTCGTCATCGTTGCGTTGCAAGTTGCAGGAAAAAATTGCTTCGTGTAACAGCACCTTTAGTTTTAGGGCTCTCGAGGTACATGTGTTTATTTTAAGCAAAACAGAACTATCTATCATGATATTATGTATATTTTTGATATATTTTCCGAGTGTTTTCTGCGCGTCAAAAGTAGCAGGCTGAAAGTCGTCTTGGCAGAGCGAAATTTCGTCCACTTCAACCACTGAACCATAATCATAAAAAATCACAAACATTACGACATTTTTTTGACATGGACGCATGCGGAATAATGTCACGTAGATACGATTCTGAACTAAATTAGTAACTCGAGACGTGGTGCGATATATTTCAGGTTTTAAAATAATACAAATTTTACTGTTATAATTTGCTATAAGTTTATGAATATAAAAACTCATGCTGCTTTTCTGTTAATAATTATATATCAGGTATAATGGGTGGTGAACATTACAACCACCCTGGTGGTGGAGTGAACTACCTTTGCCTTCCACACAATCCAAAGTACGACAAGTACAACGATGGCAATCAATACTCGGGATACATGTACGGCACTGAGTATGAAATGCTAATCCCTTTCAAAAAAAGTCTCCTTAATCATGAGGCACTCTGTGTTGTCTGCTTTGTCAAGTCACGTGGTTCAATGCTGATGATGCCCGCGCGGAATGACTGTCCGTCTGGATGGACCGAGGAGTATCATGGGTACCTGATGACTTCATATTACGGTCACAAAAACCAGAAAGACTTCATCTGCGTTGACAAAGACCCAGAGTATGTTCCTGGTACCGGAGCCAGTAAGGATGGTGCCTTGCTGTACCCATTGCAAGGAGCGTGTGGTTCACTTCCGTGTGGTCCATATGTCAACCATCGTGAGTTGACATGCGCTGTGTGCACCAAGTAACAAGGAAACTGCCCTGGCTTTCAACGTCCATCAACGATAAAAGGACTATGATTTAATAAAGTGTCATGATTTGCCGTTTAAATTAAACATAAACTAGATGGAATACACCGACTTGTTTTCAGTCAAATTTTCAGGCGACTTTCGTGGTGATATTAATGTAGAGTATGAGCAATAACTTCAAAATAAACGTAAAGTGAGATAATTGATGCAATTTGTTTTCTTGTTTTAACTTTGCTGATATCTAAGAACCCCTGATATTTTTCTTCCAGTAGCGTGAATGACGATGATGTCTTGCCGATGTCAGCCGACTTTGATCGAGTATTTGAAGAATATCACCATTCGAGGAAAGGTTTATTGCATTTGGAGGACATGTCATTCAAACATTAAAAATACCGTCCTTGATAAAAGTCGGCCGACGTTGGCAACTCAATTTTAAAGACGCCTACATTCTTTTTACGTCTCTTCACAAACATTTTAAAGGACAGAGTCCCGGCCGACATAAAATTTTTCATGAGTATGGTCAGCAACTTACTTTATTTATCTTGAGACTATAGGAAGGAAAAGTCACTAAAAGACCCTAAAACAGAAAAAGAAGCAAATAAAAACTGTTTTTGAGCAGGCTTTTGAAGCGGCCGGTCGAGATATCACTGATTTGTTATCCTGTACAGTTTATCCTCAAAGTACTCGTATCGTTTTGCTTTTGATATAGAATCTTTTTATCCAACTAGCCAGTTGTATATTTGGTTTATTTGGCAATATAACATGAAAATTAGGTGAGCAGAATTTCGCTATTACGGAGGAACACTGTCTTGCATGTTGTGAAAACCCGATGGCGAGGTTACATTCTATGAGCGGGAAATTGTACTACAAATTCCCAGTTTTCTCGTCTACTCACAAGCACACTGCTTCGAACGGTCAACTCATTCGGATTCTGCTCCCCAGACCCACCCCTTCGGTACGATAACCTAATCCCTCGTATTTTGTTGTGACTACTAATTAACCGGAAGCGGAAATCCATAAGCCAGAGGTTTGTCAGTAGGACAAACACACGGCCGGATCCCGGTTTCTATATGTAGTATAAAGCAAGTGAGAGTATTCCTTCTCCCCCTGGATGGGATGCTAGCCCATCGCGAGTTTACCCCAAGTATAATGTCGCTGGTTCCCATAATCATACACCTGGCTGGGGCGAGACTGTGTGGAGCAAAGTTTCTTGTCTAAGGAAACAGATCGAAGCCAGGGACCAGACCTCAAACCACCTAACTTTCAACGCTCTAATTACTATACTACACCACCGTGCCTCCACTAAGACAAACAAGGCATGTCGCGTTCCTCTCTTGAGCAGCAGCGCGCGTTTTGCCCCAAGATCGCCATCTCGCCTGATATCTTTATTTTTCCACCGTTATTCGCCAAGTGATTCATAGTTTCCACTTTCTCCTCATGCCTACCGGGGCACATGTTAGAGCTGTAAAGCATGCGCAGTCATGTGTTGAATCTTGTCTGAGGATATGTCCAATGAAATTTCCATTTTCGTCGCCTTACTTCTTTTTTGAACCTCTCCATATTCACCTTTTTAGCATCTCTTTGTTTGCTGATTTTGTCCTTCCATGTGATCTTCAGTATTCTTCTTAAACAACCGTTTTGGGACAAGTCACACATTGATCTTCTTTTCGTCTCCTTTGTTCTTTTTCCACTTTTCACAGCCATACTGAATAATGCTTGTTTGACCAGTGTCATGTATTTATTTACTGGATCTTTATCTCTTCCTAACACTGCTAGTATTGCCTACATTATCAGTCCTTCTCGCCGCCTTACCTATTCTTGTCTTCGTATCATTTTCACGTCCCCTTTACTTGGATACTGTGGCCCTAACTGTATTAACCTCTATGTCTTCTATCACTTGACTTCACTGTAATACTCTCATCATTCTTTACATTTACTCGGATAACCTTGCACTTCCCCACGTTCAATATGACTATCCACTTCTTGCTGCACCTCTCGCAAAGTCTACTTGTTTTTAGCCGTAGATGTTGCCTACGTCGGATGAAATTAGTGTCATGCACATCACCAGCAAACAAGATCTTCACGTTTAGATGTTAATTTCCATCTCAGTAGAAAAAGAAAACCTGGCAGCGTAAAACCGTCTTGGTTTTAAACAGACCAGACAGTACTTTGACCATCTTGATGATCTTTTGTAGAATTTCTTGTTGCATAGTTAACGATTATGATTATTATAGGGTTCTGTGCATGTCAGCCCCTCCAGACCCACTAAGAGCCTCGAGAGCGGTTCTAGCCTCCAATTATGAGTCATCTTAGCAAGAAATCCTGCTCACAGGCTTACCACATTTTGAATCAGGTGCCCAATTTAATCAAGATTTTTCCTCACATATTCACAACTTGTACAAGTTCAGTTACATTAACATGGGCGTACGAACCAGGAAAAAAGTGGTTTAAAATGATGTGAATGTTTGGCTTGAAGAGCAATATTGGCGCCTTGGTTGAGCATTTGTTTACCATATAAATTATCTTAGCGCTTACTCCTTCTCTAGTCCGTTATTCAGGCTCCACCGCCATTCCGTTCACGTTACGCACACCACATCAGAAGTCTCTTCTCTTCTCTTCGCTTCTGCCTTGCGCTTTTCCCGTTCTCCCTTTTACAGTGTAAAAAGGAGCACGGGAAAAGCGCAATGCAGAAGCCTATATTGAATTTAAAAGATTTGAACAAGAACTGAGCACTTTAACTGAGAAGAAAAAATTTACGGCAGGAGATGAAGGAAGTCAGCCGGACGTCACGTTTGAAAAACTTTCTGGTACTTAAAATGTCATTACCCTGACCCTGACCTCTAAGTAGCATATTTACTCATGCGCGAAGCGGCATGAGGTAAGGTTTCGGCTCCGTTTTTCTTATTATTATTATTTTTATTACTCATGCGCGAAGCGGCATGAGGTAAGGTTTCGGCTCCATTTTTCTTGTTGTTATTATTATTTTTTGTGTCACGATTTTGCATGCAAATTTATGCACGCATATTTTAAATTGTGCACTTCCGGTTCATAGCTTTGCCACTACACTTCCTGTTTAGTTACTTCCAGCTACTCTCACTTCCGGTAAGAGCGTTACTTAAGTGTCACGATAGCGTCTCCTGCAACCTTCCTTATATTAGTAATGTATGTTCATTTTCACAATAACTGTGCGAATTCTCGCGCGCTGATTGGCCAATTTTTATTGTCAATACGAGTACAGACAGATAAAACGATAAAACTGACGCCATCAGCGAAGGTTGTTCCAAACTTTTTAGCGCTGCGTTTTTCGTGGCGAGAATTCTTTCACAAAACCAGAAATATTCAATGAGAAATTCGTCCAAAATAGATGAGATGAACTTCAAGAAGCTAAAACACAACTTTAAAGCGGAAAGATGAAGGCGTTTGTTGAGGATCCAGACCTGAAAATTGGCGGTGGGCAGGATTATAGCGCTCTCGCTGAAAGAAGCTTTACCGGAGTTGAACTGAGCCGTGTTTCAATGGATTATTTGAGAACAATTTTAACCGGAATAAAGGTTAGTTTCAAAATTCCAATTTCAATTATTTTATAGTGAGCTCCTGTAATTGTTTAGTGTGTAATAACCCGCCACGATTAACTTTAGTTATTTGCGGGTTGCTAATATAATTTGTTTTATTATTATTTGTAAATAAATTGTTGTTGTTGTTGTTGTTGTTGTTCCAATTTTTCTATGTGTTTCTGACTTACTCTACTCAAACTTTTAATTTACGAGCTCGTGTTTCTCCGAATTACGGCGTTGAAATTCTGGTTTTGTGGCGATCTCATCTTGCATCTCCTTCCTTCGTTTCAACATCAGTTTTGGCGTTTTGTTATTGTAAAAAACAAATTGCGGTCAGTTTTTTTATGCGTCTGTCCTCTTATTGATGATAAATTTCGTCATAACATTGTCAAAGTTTGCTGTGGATCCACGAGCCGCAGGCGAGTGGATCCACAGCACTTTGACAATGTTATGACGAAATTTATCATCAATAAGAGGACAGACGCATACAAAACTGACGTCAATTTGTTAAGTTCAGTATATATAAGACTAAGAAGAATCACTGGCTTCATTGTGGTACAGCCTTCATTTCCAAAACAATCAATAGTAAACAATGTAGTTTGCAAGAACGATGACTGAATGAAAGGAGTACTCTTCGCCATGTCGGACATCTTCTTATCATGTTTAAAATATATCATAAAACTTTCTTACGCATGCGCATGAGTATAGGTTGCTTGGAGCCTCTTGTTTTACAGAAATAGTAGCCTGCATGACAGGCGCTTTATGAGCCAAGCGGGGGCGAGCGAAGCATTTCGCGCGAAGCGCGACACGAGCGCGAAGCGAGAACGAGGGGAGGGAAAAAAATAAAGCGCCTGTAGACAGTCCATTGTTCTGACTCTTCCGCCCGCTAACTCCACCAATTATTAACTGACCGCAGTGAATTCGAAATAACCAATCAAAACACGATCTATATCGCAAGTTATGCTAACCGCAGGCTAACCGCAAACTTGCGCTCGCATTAAATCACGAACTCAGAAATGAGCTGATCCTATAAAGCAGCGAATAACTCCTACTTTAGTGGTAACTCTGGATCTGACAATTCTTTCAAATTGAGAAAAAAAAAACATTGTTATGCCAAGAGCTAGAGCTAGCAAACGACGGCGTAGCTAAATATTCTAAACGGCTCTGGAAAGCGTAAATTCCTCCTGTCAGTATCACAGCTAGATATTTTTATCTAAGATCAGAAAGGAAAAATCTCTCAGGCACGTACTTGGGGTAGACTTATTCTAAAGCTGGGCTAAAATGCTTTTAGCGACAAGCAGGATTTGTGCTTGGCCTGTCACCTTTTATAACAACTGCAGGAGGAAATCCAAGGTTTGATGAATGTTCCAGTCGAGGAAACACAAATTTTACAACACGAGCGAGAGCTTTGTTTTTATCTTGTTGTTTACATTTGGTATAATTGATCTCACACATCATCGTCACGTGGTATAAATAGACCAATCAGCATTACCGTCTACCAGATGAACGGTCGAGGATTTGTGGAAGAGCCAGAACAATGGACTGTCTACAGGCGCTTTATTTTTTCCTTCCCTCGTCTCGCTCTTCGCGCGAAATGCTTCGCTCGCCCCGCTTGGCTCATAAAGCGCCTGTCATGCAGGCTACAGAAATAGGGACTGATACTCATGTTACAGATTCACGAATCACTATGTCATAGATCGTTCAGTCTAGTTTCGGTCCGTTCCAAAATACAAGCGCAGTGAACTCAATTACGCGTTAAAACCGCAATAGATGGTTCTACACTGACTACACTACACTAAGGCTGTGCTACAAACGGCCACTAATCTTGCAAAGTTTGGCTAAGCGAGATAACGTCAGTGATAGAAAACAGCTAAGTAGAAAGTTGTTTGGTCACAATAGTTTTATTTTAAACTAAGCGGGAGTCATTTACTGTATGACTAACATCGCTTGAACCCTGCTAGAAAATATTCATAGGAATGATAACGCTTGATGAACTGAACACGTCTTCAAATTTCTTAGTAAATCCGCAATGGTTATGGGGCTAATGGTCAAGCACTAGTTAGGAAAACCTTCAAAAAATGAATAGAATGCAGTAATAAAAGAAGTTTAGTTACTTACTTAGATCTCTGCATCTCCAAAGGGCACATGACGCCTCAGTGAAGGAGTCACGATTATCAAAATTGGTCAGGATTGAACACCAATAGCTTTATAGTACGTTTAAAACAGTTTACACTTTTTATCTATAAACGGAAGAAGAAAAACACAAATCGTCATATAGTACATAGAAAGTCTCCCTTCTGATATGAACAAAACATTAATAAATGTTAATACGCGATGGTTAAGCTTAATGCGTTGTTTATGTCATGTCTTTTGCTCGAGACGGGCTGCCATTTTGAATAAGTTAGGCACGGTCGTCTATTGCAGGGTCTGGAAAACTGAATGATTAAGGTGGCTCGACTGGGTTTTTGAGCGACGATACCGTTTAGCTTTGAGAAACTTGTGTACCACCACAAACAATCCAACGGAAAATTGATTGCCACAGCTGTACTAGAGAAAGATTAAAGTTTCAGATGAGATTAGTTTTATGGAAATCGGAGTTGCCAAAGCAACGTTATGACGTCACTTCCGGTTTTACATAATACCGAATTACTTGTCATCAAGAGATAATTTTGGAAAACGCTCTCTGGATCTTCGACCTGACGTACTTGTCCTTAGGTCTACAAAATTTTACAAATTTTTATGGAAGCGTTTTCGAGAAAATTTCGAGTGAATTTTTAAGGTGTTAAAATACAACAAAAACAAAACAATTTTGAAATGTTATTAAAACTTATGTCTACAGGGCTTGATGAAATAATGTTTTGGTCTGACATGAATTTTATACCATCCAAATACATTAGGTGAAAATCTCAAGGAAATCGCTCCGTTTGGATTTCAGAAATATTACCTTGAATATGAACTGGCCTGGAGTGTTTTTTCGCTTTTACATCAAAAATTGACCTTACACTTATTAAAATTGTCATGAATTAAAAAGCGAATGATGAATTTTTTTAAAACTTAGTCCTCATAAAGATTAATTAATATTCAATACAACTGCCAAGTTTCAAATTAATTGAAACGTTCTAAGGCTGTCAATTTACAGCCTCAACGTAGGAAAATATTGAGCTGATTTTCACGAAAGTGATTTGTTGATCTCATTAAGCGTCTCCATTGTCTCGAATCGCCATGCAATTGTAAATTTCAATACATAATGAATTCATAAACACTTCATTGCTTTGTTTTAAGTGTTATATGAATTCATGATGTACTGAAAGCTACAATTCCACGGCGATTTGAGACAATGGAGATGCATAATGAAACAACAAGCCACAAGCGCGAAAATCAGCTCAATATTTTCCTGAGTTGGCGCTAAAAATTTACAGCCTTAGAATGTTTCAATGAATTTGAAACTTGGAGATTGTATTAAACATTAATTAATCTTCATGAGGACTACGTTTTAAAAAAATTCATCATTCGCTTTTTAATTTATGACAATTTTAATAAATGTAGGGTCAATTTTTGATGTAAAAGCGAAATAACACTCCAGGCCAGTTCATATTCAAGGTAATATTTCTGAAATCCAAACGGAGCGATTTCCTTGAGATTTTCACCTAAGGTATTTGGATTGTATAAAATTCATGTAAGACCAAAACATTTTTTCATCAAGCCCTGTAGACATAAGTTTTAATAACATTTCAAAATTGTTTTGTTTTTGTTGTATTTTAACACCTTAAAACTTCACTCGAAATTTTCTCGAAAACGCTTCCATAGAAATTTGCAAAATTTTGAAGACCTAAGGACAAGTACGTCAGGTCGAAGATCCAGAGAGCGTTTTCCAAAATTATCTCTTGATGGCAAGTAATTCGGTATTACGTAAAACCGGAAGTGACGTCATAACGTTGCTTTGGCAACTCCGATTTCTATAAAACTAACCTCATCTGAAACTTTAATCTTTCTCTAGTACAGCTGTGGCAATCGATTTTCCGTTGAATCGTTTGTGGTGGTACACACGTTTCTCAAAGCTAAACGGTATCGTCGCTCAAAAACCCAGTCGAGCCACCTTAAGGTTTGGAGAATAATCGGAGTCTTCTGATACCAAATTTTTCCAGTTCCAGACCTCGCAATAGTCGACCGCGTGTAAATTATTCGAGTCGAGTGAAAGACACAAACAGCGAACTCACAGATATTGAGATAAACTTTCTCAACTAAAGTCGTTCGCTCCACATTTCCGGTCTAGAAAATTCTTAAGTTCGACTTGTGGGCAAGTCTAATATTCCCAATATTGAGGTAACCTCTTTTGTTCAGTAGAACAATCAATCAATCAATCAATCAATTTGTTAATGGCGAAACAATCAAAGAAACTAATTTAGGTAAATATTAACTATAACGACAGTAATTCTTTCATGTTTTTTATTCATTAGATTACGCGATAAAAACAGAACTGTTGCTGAAAGTTGGTTCTTGAAAACGTTACTACGAGGTCAGCAACACTGAAATCAATCTATATATTTATCGAATGCCGTGATTTGATTTAATCCAGCGCATTTGCTTGAAAAACCTTCTTTTACTTCTTGGAGCGCTTATTTTTAAGTTTCGTATTCCTACCTTTTCAAATTCATTGCCCTTGACAGTAACATGAAATAAGATGTAATTTCAACCTTCTTATACTACTTTTTATCTGGATGGGACTGCTGGTTATTTCAGTTTTTATGACAAGAAGGGGACTTCATATCTACACAACGGTCCTTCATCATGAACTAGAATAATACCTTATGGAGTCCCGAAAATTAAGTGTAGCGAAAATTTGTTGTGAGCATACATAAAAGCTTGAAGTGATCGAAATACTAGCCCTTTAATAATCGTTCTGAGTCCACTTATTACGTTTACATTTCTTGTGGAAGACAGTTTATTTCCATTCATCGTTTCACTTATTGGCTCACCGGGAAGTTGTACACTCCGCCTCCTTTACTTTGCCCAAGTTACCGTTTTGTTGCAGTTGTACATCGTTATTTTTTAACACTAAGCATTGTACCATGCAGGTTTTTACCAACTGGTGTGCCATGATCACAAGCATAAGAGAAATATAAATCAAATACAAAAATTTATACCTAGTATGGTTTATTTTTTCGTTTAAGTCAAATAGCGAAGGTATTAAATGATTGATTTATCGACTAAATCGCGAAAATTAAGTGACTCAGTTTCCACAAGTTAACAAAATCACGGACACCTGCACATTCATAACGGACACTCAGCTTTGTCCTCTGTACGTTCCTTTGGTGTCCATATTAGAGAGGTTCAAATGTATCATTCCAGACATCATTTACCTTTTCGACGGCAATTAATTGATATTTAATTGAATCCCCTTTACATTGTTGGCAATTATCAAAACTTGAACTCAAAATAAGCAATATTTTCATTCGCCTTAGTGCACTTTTAATCTAGATTAACTTGAACTTAAAGAGTGTGCTTTCAACCTCGACAGTTTGTCTCGGATACCTAAAGGCCTGAACTGGAGTGAGTATGGTCACATTGCCAGAGAAAGACTTCTCTCTTCACCCAGCTGGTCACGTAGTTTCGAAAGAGTTGATGGGAGTTAGAAAAGATTCACTGTACACTGTATGTGCTTACAAGGCAAGGACAAAGACGGAGATTATGTAATCTTTAAATTAGTTTGCTTACATCACGCACTCTCCTGTGTTAGGAGAGCTCAGTCTTCCCCCAGTTTTAGTGAGTGCAAAACTTTTAACTTTATGCATTGCCAGAAATCTGGGTCAAAATGGCGGAAGCGCGTGCGTATTGAGTCGTTATGGGCGGCGAATGTACAAAAATACAACAAATACGAGTCAAATTGTTCCCTTGCTCCGACTCGAAACATGTTCAGTAGAGATTAAGCTGTACTTCTAACATAAAAATTATTCAAAAGCCGTTTGTCTACTTACTTCCAGCGATGTTTGATATTCGAGGCTAGCCAATACCTGCATTACCTCTTGTTTGTTTCAAAATGCAGCGTATTCCATGGCAAATGATCGTCGATTTGAGGAGCAACCCTCCAAGAAGTCAACTCACCGCGCTCAGACTCGCATTAAATACAGGGAAGTTCGAAGTAAGCAAATCGTCCATAAAAAAAGACATTTCTTGACAATAAGATACTCCAAAAGAGCTTGAAAATTTCTTTTTTTTTTTGCTTTGTGGAGTCTGTGATCTGAGACCATCCTTGATAACGTACGAGGAAGGAAAGCGTTAAAAGAAAAACCCTCTTCCAAACCTTCAAACTGTCGCCATATTTGTTTTTCTTATCCAGCAATGTTTGACGGGAAATAAACTTGATCCAGACCCCCTCATTCTAAAGTAGAGCCTTGAAGAAATTTATTTTCTCGCGCGAAAACAGGGTAGCGCGAAAATTAAAAAAAAAAAAATAAATTATCCGACTGCAATGTAAGATACTCCGCTGAGCAATGAATGCGGGAGCAAAATGTCCTCGATTTCTGGCGATGGATATATTTTCTCTGGGCTCGAGCCCACATTTCTCCCTGTTTCTCCTCTTGAGTTGTCTGCGGGGTAGGTTAATAGATTCCTTCTTTACTTATTTTCTAGACGAAATTCGAAAAAGGACTGATTGGGACGACCCAGGTTCAAAACCGCGGTACATGTTAGAAACAAATAAAATGAAAGGCTGATCGTACAGAAAGGAATATATTTTTAACCTTTTTAACCGATTAATTTCGAACGGCACGGCCGTTCTTCTTCAGGGTATAACCGTGCCGTTCGAAATTAATCGGTTAAAAAGGTTAAAAATATATTCCTTTCTGTACGATCAGCCTTTCATTTTATTTGTTTATAATTATTTCTGCTGATCAGATCCTTCACAAGGATCCAGTACTTAAAAATTGTAAATGTTAGCTCGACACTTGCACTCTTTAAAAGTCAATTTTTGTCTAAGCAAATACAATACATGTCAACCATGATTTCTATTTTACTACCCCCTACATTATGATTGATATATTGTCAACGTACAACGCAAGGCTCTCAACATCAAGTGTATATCAAACTTATTCCATACAAAGTTGAACATTTGCTCAAATCGACCCCAGTCCTCGAAATTGCTCACCTAGCATGCGCAGTATAATTAACTCGCGCGCGTGACTTATTTTCAAAATGGCGGACCACGAAGTTCTTGGTTTTCCTCAACCAATGCTTAGTCTGTAGTTCTGTAGTTCGTGGTAAAAATTTTAAATGAGTAGTTTTTATCTCGTTAATGCGCATGCGCATTAAACGAGATATAGGTATCATGTACAAGAAAAAGGGACAAAAGTTGTTAACAAAGGTTTCTTTGTTTAACTTTGTGGACTTTCGTCCGGGGGGGGGGGGGGATAGTTCTTTATACAAGCTATATTAAGGCATTGAGGATGTAGTTGGTTAAACCGGTTAGGATTTCAAGAAGGTCGTCACATACGGCCACTAAAATTTTTGGGGAGCTCCCCCGGACCTATTGTTAATTTCCCTAGGGTATTGGGATGTCATGTCATGTCATGTGGATGTGTCCGAGGCGGCTTAATTGATCTTCAAAGGTTTAAGAAATTTGTGTTTTTCTTGTCAATCATTTTTCGTAAAGCCATTAGACCTCGTTTTGGAAGGGTAAAAAAGGTCAAATGTATGTTCTTGGGAAACGCAGTTTTAGAAATTCACAGTGTATTTTTATAATGAATGGAGACGTTTTAAGGAAGTTAAATGGCACGGGAAAGTTTGTGTTTTCATATGAGCGATAATATAATAAATTGAGGAATAATCAGTTAAGGAAAATAACGAAATATAATATCCAATTTATTCAACACTTTTGAGAGATTTGGCAGATTGTAAAGTATAAATAGGTGATGTCATGTTTAATTCTCGCGGAGAATGCAGAGTGAATTTTTGCGTTTAGTTAAATATACGTATTGGATTCGTTTAGCAGTAAAATTTTGTTCCTAAATATTGTTTTTTTTTGTGTGTGTGTTGATAGTTTGTCGAGATTTTTGATTTTGATTAATTAGTAATTTCAGTTTTGAATGGGTAAAAATGTTGAGGTGTCATGATTATGCAATAGTATGCAAGAGAGGTGAGATTTTGCCGACTAAGCTAATGAAGTATCAATCTTTCGGTTTGATTATGCAAGAGTATGGATTTGGCTTTTGTTCTATTCGGGAGCTAAACATAAGCTTACCGCAATATTGCGTTACGTGTTAGCATTTCTTATTCACGGGTTGGCTGTGGCGTAATACAATCAAGTTGAAGTTTCCCCTCAGTCAAATAAAGACTATTTTGAACAAATACGCTACACTAACATGAAAATTATTTATAGTCACACTCGAGACTCTTTTGTTACTCACGACTTTTATTGATTTGCTGGCTCCTAAAAGGGCTCTTGCCCTTACGCCGGCTATAATAAACACAAGCAACAAGTCGCATTACTACCGTCTAAAAACTAATGCTACACTACATTCACCTACATGTATTCATAGAAATATACATATATTTGCCTCAATCAAACAGTGGATTGGCATAAACGTAGCAGTCGCTAGACTGTCAAAAATGCCAACGAAGGTTTTAGCGAGCTCCACGCAGCTATAAAGCGTAACGAATACAAGCTCAAATTACAGCCTTTACTGAGACACTTACGATACGACCAAAAACAGATTGCTGGATTCACCCCTCTCATAAAATAGAAGTTGTTGTGTAATCGAAGTAATATGCTAATTACAGTAATATGCTAATCGAAGTTGCATGTTGTGATATGACGGTTTATATGCTAATTAGGATCTTATAGCGAACGCACGGGTTCGTTCGAGTCAGTTGGCGATTAAACTTGTTACTACTCAGAGCTCCTTGTCTCGTCCTTGAAAGTTGAACTCAACAGAAGTCTGTATACGGGTGAACATTTCAAGTTCGTTTACCAACAGGTTGCAACTGAACTGCTGAAAATTCTAAAAACTGACAGGAATCTTCTGCGACACCTCCTTTCAACAACCTTGACGGGCTGTTTTAATTTCGTTCCTGTTACAAAGTTTTGTGGGCGGCACGGTGGTCTAGTGGTTAGCGCGTCGGACTTTCAACCGGAAGGTCGGTGGTTCGAGCTTGGTCTCTGCCGTCGTGTTGTTTCCTTGGACAAGAAACTTTACTCCACACTGTCTCTCTCCACCCAGGTGTATAAATGGGTACCGGCGATAAAATGCTGGGGGTAACCCTGCGATGGACTAGCATCCCATCCAGGGGGGAGTAGCAATATTCCTAGTTGCTTCATGCTACAGAAACCGGGTTAAGCTCCGGCCGTGTGGGCCATTGTGGCTCGAGTGCGACTTTACCTTTTATTACAAAGTTATTGTCTCTTTCGTAGAAAAATGCGTAAACATTGGGAACATCAAACTTTAAGAGGGTATAAGGGAAAAGTAACACACATCTAAACAGCGCCACCATTTTGGACGGCAATATATCCGTTCCGATGTTAATCGCGTAACTCTTTCCGGTTCTAGATTTCTGTTAGTGAAATGACGAGATCAACCCCCCCCCCCCCCCCCCCCCCCCTCGAAAATAACCTTTCAGGCTGATAAGGGTATTACATTTCACAATTCCAAAACTTAAAAAACTTAGAAATTACAAAAAAAAAAACTAAACATAAATATATAGCGTTAAATAACGCGAAAACGGGAGGATTTTTACCGGATATATAATTGATACTATCCATTAGATTATTACAATGGAATTCAATTCATTCTATAGGTGCCAGAACATTCACTGAAGCGTGATGCTTGAAGTTGTTTCTCGCGGTGAATTTGCCTGTAAAGAGCTGTAAACCCGGCGCAGCTTTTTCTCGACAGCTACAGTGAGCTTACTTTACCATTTTGTAAACAAGGCCAAACACACGACAAATTAATCTAGCACTGCTAAATGAGGGTGCTAATGGGGGTACCCAATTGTCAGTTAACTACTATTTTTTCGGCCAATTGTCAGTTAACAAGAAGCTACACTGGTAGCCTATACTCATGCGCTTGTATAAGAAAGTTTTACGTTTTTCTTTTTTAACTGGGTCACGCTGTCGGAAATCGGTTCATTTCAACATTTTCATTCATTGATCTTATCAAGTGATTTAGCTTGACAAGTAGGAAATTACGTATATCAGTAAGGCTTTTAAGTTTGCAAAGTTAAGATAAGGTTACTTTACAGGCCATGTGAATGACCAGAGTGAATGCGTTTTCGGGATTGGTGAACATTGTGACTAAAGATCTAGGGACCTTGCGATTAAATCATTCTTACTTGAGAATTCTTTATATGGGAATACTGAAATAAATTGTTGTTGTTGTTGTTGTTGTTGTTGGCTTCTTGTGCCAAACAGAGGCGTTCGCGACAACGCACCCCTTCCCTCTCAACGAATTTTGCGTGACATAAGCCTTGTTTTGTTTACATAAAACCAGAGACAGAGAAATGTATGGAAAACTAAAACAAGCAACAGGCCCCCAAAATTTGTCAGTAGAACTCTTTGCCGTGTAGCTTTAGTTTATATTTTTTTTAGAACAGCCGCTTTACGAAAATTATTCGACATTAGATTCTCATACAAAAACCATAATTTCTCACCTGTCAAGATAGCTTCCAAAACCGTAATAAGGATCGTCAGTAAGATGTCTGTTTGATACAGGATCTTACACAGAGAGTATGGGAAGGAAAAATCGAAACTCACTGATGCTTGTGTCCAATAAAATACGGTGTGTCCATTTACTTTGGAGTCGGCTTAATGCAGGTTTTAGTGTAATCAGAAATCTTACTCATTTAATCTAACACTGAAAAGGGCTCGTGTGGTCAACCCCGGGGTCAACCCGCGTTCGCGTGCTAGGACAAAATTCTAAACAAAAAGACGAAACAAAATACATACCATGTATCTCACTTGTCGCACTTCCCATTAGAAAAGGTAGCTCCATTTCCAACTGAGCCTTTGTAACAGCTTTCCCGTCGATCTTCTCTAATCGGAACAACTTTAAATCAAACGCACCGAGTCCAAACTTTCCGCTTATTGTTTGATTATACGTCCATTGAATTGTGCTTTGTCATGTCAAACAGTATGCGACTTATGTGTCATTCGAATGCCGATCCTTTGTCATCATCTCCATAAAAACTCAGAATAACTTTGACCACGCCACTCGACGCCATCACGGAGATCAAGGTCAACGCTCTACGACCCTGGTACCTTTCGCATATAATATCGGTTAATATGCCACCTGGTCACGCAGTGAGGCAGGTAAAAGTCACAAAATAGCTTTGCTGTTAGGAAAAAACTATGTTGCTTTTATTAACAACAACAATCGTTAATTTAGTATAATTAATAGAATGTCACTTAACTGTTACCATATTTTCTCGATTAAACGCCGGGCCCCCGAATAAACGCCGGGTATAATAGAGGAAGTTGTAAGTAAGCTCCTCAAACGTTTGTTTGTGGTATAATAAACTTAAGATTTAAGGGCAAG
This sequence comes from Cladopsammia gracilis, assembly GCA_022457155.1. Classification (NCBI taxonomy): domain Eukaryota; kingdom Metazoa; phylum Cnidaria; class Anthozoa; order Scleractinia; family Dendrophylliidae; genus Cladopsammia; species Cladopsammia gracilis. Next base: position 1,024,246 of record JAJGOT010000212.1, on the reverse strand, counting down.
GTACAAGGCTGCCAAGAAAAACGAATAATAAGCCTTTCTTAAAAAATGGCGGGCGAGAAAAAACTGCTGATACAAAGAAACGCCGGGGTCCACTAGGCCAAGTTTGAAATAAACGCCGGGAGCGTTTAATAGAGAAAATACGGTAACTTTTCATTTATCAGTTAACTACTATATTTTTGGGCAATTGTCAGTTAACTGTTAACCCCATTAGCCTGTTAGCAACCTCCTAAATGCACTGGTATTCTGAATTTCACTTTTGCCGGAACGCAATTGGCATTAAAAAACAAAACGAAAAAAACTCACGAGATAATGATGCCTTTTGTCACAACATTTCACCCACGACTGAAAAACCTTAAACAAATACTGATGAAAAATGGAGTTTCGTTCAAAACCAACCATTCCTGAAAACTATTTACAAAACGCCGCCTAACATATCATACAAGACGTAAATCACTTAACGACATACTCATAACAGCCAAACTTTGAAGGCTAATATAAATGCATCGCAACCGCAAAACCACATAACGGAGTCGGTGCGGGCCTGTCATGAACCTCATTTCGATCTAAGGGAAACTAAAAAAGTGACCGCCAGGAGTGGTGTCCTGTTTACCCGCTCCAGACCCAATATTTTCTATATAAGTGCGTCCATAGCAGACGTGACCGAAAAATGACCACGTGATCACCATTTTCCCGCCATTTTTCACGTCAACATATATAAAACAGCAGACTTGATACTTAAGCTAACTACAAAACTTTCCGTTTCATTATGATAGAGTAGGAACAGCAAAATACCATAAATTTTGACTTTCGTTCTATTTTCGAATACTGCTGGAGAGTTGAAAAAGAAATGGCTGATGGCGCGATGTCTGCTAAACATAGCTCAAATTGTCCTGGCATGGGGACGGGCAGCTCTAGAGAAATGACATGCTGTTACGGTCTCCTTCCATTAGATTCGGCACATGTGAAGTTCAATGTTTGAACCGGGCCTTACTTGAAAGAATATTAAAGATTCAGTCACCATTTGTTGTGTCAATTGATATTTTGATAATTAACATTAATATGTCATCTGATCAGATATAAAGTCATTGCACGTGACGTATTATCGATCACTTGATAGGTTTGTGGGCTTTTAATTGTTTTAAAATTGCGGCAATCTATTGTATTTGATTTAGAAAGTCTTTTCTATTGTCAAATATCCCAACAGAAAATAGACAAGCACTGTGTAAATTGAACCAACAACACATTTTCATCGTCAATTAGCTAGCAAGGCGAGAAAAGTCTTAAACTTTCACTTCACTAACATCAAAATTATTTACATTCACACTCGTGATTCTTTGTTACTCATAACTTTTATTGATGTGTTGATGAGCTGGCTGATACACTTTCCCCCTTTTTTGAAGATTTCTTAAATGCGGCATACAGAAGACATTTTTTCCATAAGACTCAGGGGCAGAAAGAGGGCGCGAGTAAAACTCGAAGCAGGTGGTAAACAAAGTTAAGTCAAGAAAGCAATATTACATTGAATCGTCACCGTAGGCATGTGGCAATCTTCTTGAAAACACTTGAACAAACTTACAGCGAAATCTTATTTAAGAGGGAATAACTCTTGCCAGCTGGAATTGTAAGGAAAGCAGAATAACAGCATTCGCGGTACAGAGTGTACATGTGGGGCCAGGCAAGTGCTGTATTTTGAAATTTCTTCAGTGTGTTTATCCGCCATTTTGGTCACGGGTTTCGCAAAATATAGACCGAGGGTGGGAAGAACTGGCTCCAGTCCTCCTGGTTAACTCAGCGCTCGTTCGCCCAAAAATACGCCTGCATTGCAAAGAGGCTACCTAAAATACGCCGGCATTGCATGGAAGCTACCGAAATTCGAAATACTCTTTTTACAGCCGATTTCACCGCAGTGCGCGGACCTGGGTTTTTCAAATACGCATCGCCGGCGATGATTCGTCCGTCATGGTCTGTTCAAGATTAGAAAGTTTTAAATTGTGAAGGCAATTTACACAAAAACTGAGTTATAAATCTAGAAGGATCTCACTGCAGTGTGCAGAATCGCTTTTTCAGAGTGATTCGTAAGTTATGATTCCCCCGCCATGATTCACGTTTCACGATTCGCCCATTTGCCCAACTTCAGAAAATGGTGAAGAAAATTTAAAGATCTTGTTCTTTGTAGGTAGTAAATTATGTTTGATTTCATTTTATAGTCGAATTTCTTCACCACCGTCATTGTTATCTTGAGCGAATCTTAAGGGGCGAATCATGGTCGGCTTATCATGTTTAAGAAAAAGGGTCTGCACACAGCACTAAAATCGTCTGTAACACGCCTTTTTAAGTGGAAAATGATTGAAGAAAGCAACTGATTGTAACACAACAGGCTTTATTACAGATTAAATCTGTGAAAGCGCTTTCGTGATGTTTTCTACTTGGTGCACACAGCGCATGTCAACTCTCGGTGATTGACATATGGAAGACAAGGCAGTGAATCACAAATTCCTTCTACAGAGTAGAGCAAGGCACCATTACGGTTGACATGGCTGCCAGGGACATACTCGGGGTTCTTGTCAACGCAGATGAAGTCTTTTTGGTTCTTGTGGTTGTGATATGCTGTCATCAGGTACCCATGATACTCCTCGGTCCATCCAGACGGACAGTCATTCCGCGCGGGCATCATCAGCATTGAACCACGTGACTTGACAAAGCAGACAACGCAAGGTGCCTCATGATCATGGATTTTTCTGTTAAAAGGGTCCCTATAATTATTGTACTGAGAGACTTCATACTCGGTGCCGTGCATGTATCCCGAGTGTTGATTGCCATCGTTGTACTTGTCATACTTTGGATTGTGTGGAAGGCAAAGGTAGTTCACTCCACCTCCAGGATGAGTGTAATGCTCTCCGCCTATTAAACCTATAATGATTGTAAAATTAATGTTTGAGACTGTTATCCTTCACTGACAAATGTTTCTGGAATAAAATTCACTGAAATAAAATATTTTATTTGAACATCAACCCATCAGGTCGTATAAAGTATGTATAAATTGTCTACTGTTTCTACACAAAATACCAGAAGAAGAAAGAGTGGCATGTGATGATAAAAAAGGTCCTTGTATGGACTAAATTTGCAGGAGATAAAAAAAATACGATTGACGATTGACTACCACAACAATAAACCGGTTTTGTTGCTATAACGTACCTTTATAAACTATCTGAGCACTTCCAGGACAAGTGGTCCTTCCCCAGCGGACATACTTCACCCCAGACTTTCCAGCTCCTTCTTGCCCTTTTTCACCTTTATGTCCTTGAAGTCCTCTTATTCCAGGACTCCCAGCAGAACCTCTCTCTCCTTTAGGACCAGGAGGCCCTGGAGACGGTTTGTTAATACCAGGCTTACCTACATCTCCTAAATTACGACACAAACAACTGTGAGTGTACCAGAACAAGAGCAAGGTTAAAAACAGAACAACTTTTCTGATAAGCTTAGAGACAAAGTAAAGGTTCTAAAATACTGCTGCTGCATTTCATATTGGTTTTCACGCATACTGTAGTTTTTTTAAGTATCCAAACTTGTGATATTTTCAAATTAACTTAGTCACAAAAACCACTGTAAAGTTAACATTTCAGAAATTATCTTCCTGTTTTCCCTGCAATTTATCCATAAGGGCCAACATAAAATTGATAAAATGTAACACCTTTTGGCCCAGCTTGGCCTGGTGGCCCAGCTTTGCCAGGTGGCCCAGCTTTGCCAGGTTGTCCAGGTAATCCTGGAGAACCTGCAGGACCATCGCGACCGTCCCGTCCTGAAATACAAGAGAATACTGATATTAGTAATAATGACGTATGGATTGTCTTCTACTTTCTTTATTCATATATTGTCCTTTTGATTGTCCGTTTGTTTATTCATTCATATTTTATTTAATTATTTTTCAAAGAAAGCGATTAAATGCTGAAGAAAACTGAAAATTCTGTGTAAGTGTGATGTTTCGTAATCGAAAAATATAACAAAAATGTTTGCTTGTAAGGCCTTAATTAGCCTATGTAGCAGGCGATAGAGAAGCTGAGAAGGAAAGAAAAATGGTAAAGAGGGTTAAAGCGCACGCGAGAAGCTCATGTAGTAAATTTCACGCACGGCCGGAGGCGCCCGAATCCCCTCCCCCTCCCCTTTTGTACCGCCTGATACATACTGGGGGGGGGGGGGGGGGGGTTGGAAGGGGTTATAGTTATACTACAGGCATGTGTCGTTTGGCTATCCAATAGTTTCGGCTCCCCTGTAAAGGATATCCTTGGTAAAACCCGTCTATTTTGTCGGCTTAAATACTGTACCTCGAATTATGTAGGAAAAGAACTTGTTTGACTTGTTGATTAATGCGCCAACTCTGGAAAGGTAGAAGACAGAGAGGGAAAGATCAATTTGAAAGGACCATCATGATAGTGAACCGTATTCCAAGTTCGTCTAGATGACTCTAATTTAGCCTTTTCGTAAGCTCTTACATTTAGAACCGTGATTAATAGTTTCTTGATATTTGCTATTCATTGTTCACTAGTGTCATTTTTTCGACTGTTCTTCTGCTGCCCCCGTCGAGAGCCCCGCCATGAAAGCTCACGATTTCGACATGACTTCAAAATGACTAATTTAGAGATTTAAAAACTTTCAGCGTCAACTCACCTCTCTTCCATAGCTTGCAGTCTCTTTTCAAAATCCGATTTATGACTGGGAGTCTGATTTGATGTTGACCTCTTCTTCCTAGTCCTCAATCCAGAAGACACATCAGAAACGTTAACAGTCGCTTCTTTCCGGCCTTCTCGACGCAATTTCTTTAGAGCGTCATCAAACGCTGAAATCCGTCGATCCATCCGAAGATTGGTGAAAACCAAGACAGCGCACATTGCAGCCAACACAACACACAGGACCAATTGTAGAGAAGCATAGCCAGAGAATAATTTCTTCTTTGGTTGTTTCTCGGACTTGTGATCCATTTCAAGACTTCGAAAATCGAAACTCTCTCTCAAACAAAGAAATATTTCTGGCTGATGAAAGAGAACTGCAACGAACTGATCTTTGATAGTAATGGCACTATAATCAAGGGTTTTGTGACACATCATCATTAACCGAAAATTTTCGCGTTCGTTAAATGCAAATCACTCGTACTTCTTAGCATTTTGTCCCTTTAAGCTTTATACGCTGTATAAAATGTATCCACAAATTCCTAATTTCAGTCGTTGTCCAAAAGTCGCTAAGCGTCCGTGTAATTGATAAAACTCAAGGGATCGAGTGAACATTAGCAAGTGCAAGTAATATAGTTCCAAGTCAATGATATCTTAATCGTTTTTTAGTAATTATTCCAAATAAATAATTCACGTTTCACTGACTTCTGTATGTCAAAACATCTAGAATTTTTTTAACTGCAAGCACTTAACAAGAAATTATCAGACTTAATGTTTACACTCTTTCTTTTTTATAAGAATATTGTTTTTCCGGCCCAGGCTGAATATTCCTATTTTTCTGCCGATTTTAGGCTGGAAATATTCTTGTAATATTCTTAATTGTAGCTTATGACATTTCCGTTTAAGGCTGTATTGGGGTATAAATACATTACATGTACCGCTCATCATTGAACATTTGGCTATCGCTAGTGAAGAGTGTTTCGTTTGTTGGCTAGTTGTGCCGTTTAGAGAAAGGAATAATTTTATACAGTTAAGTAAAAACATATCATTGTATTGTATTTACAGATTTTCAACGCACGAAATTATATTCTTTTCACAATTTCAACCTCAGGTTTATTTTTAAAATATTCTTAAAATTTCGCAAAATTTCAGCCTCGATATTCTTATAAAATATATTCTTATAAAAAAGAAAGAGTGTAAGTTACGTAAACGTGAGATTTTACAGAAGTCCTGTTAAGATATTATAATTTTGTTTCAACTTACTTGCAACAAAACAACAATAATCGAAACGTGCATGCGTCGACGGGAAAAGTAAAATATATTTTTAGGACCGTGGTTTGAAAGGATTATCGAACGGAAAATGTATTGTCTGAATAAGATAGTAGGTTAGTTTAATAATTTAAAGTATGATATAAATACGTTGAACTGTAAAATTGCCAAGTACTAAAAAGTCTCGGATTAAAGGCAGTACCTATAGATTGTACACTGATAAGCAAGCAATCATTGATCAGTGTTTATGACATTGCCTCCTGGTTTCTCGAATTAAAAATTACGAATCGGAAATCAGTCTTGCATTAATTCCACAACAATTGCCATCCTAAAATTATTTTCACGAACACACCGCCATTTCTGCTGCAAGATCAATCCAGGCTCCATGTTTGATGATCCATCCCAGGGTTGGGTGCTTCGAATGTGTTGTGCATGTGGTTTTTTTGGTTTAAAAATCTTCAAACCAGTATTTTATTTGTTTTCCTTTGTCTCAGAATATGGTAACGAATCCGAGAACCTCAGTAGAAGTAGCTCAATTCCTCGCTTTCGAAGGAACTGAATTCTTAAGTCCTTTCCAGACGCATTATCGTTTCTTGACGAGTAAACGAACTAGCCACCATTTAGTGGACCGTGGATCCGGATGTTTAAGGAAACCTAGAGAAATCGATCTCAGACACATTAACAAAATCATTCCCTTGACCGTCCCCCACAGATGCACTGTCATCCTCTGAGAGTCAGTACCCCTTTTAGGGTCACTTTTGTTCTCGCAACTTTGATTGGTTTCGCTTTGCCATACCCAGCAACCTGCGTCAAAATATCCCTAAGATAAATAATAATAATAATAATAATAATAATAATAATAATAATAAACTGCTGATAATAATTCTAAAGTAGCCTATTAAGTAGCTAATTACTCATGCTATGAGTGGCACGAGTTAAGGAGCGCTTACCATTTGAATGGAATTTCCGATGAGAATTTTCCGACAAATGATATACTAGACTTTCCTTACTGAAGGAAACGGAACAGGAATGACCTGTACCATTTGTATTTTACCGAATGCCGAGAGGCACTGGGAGTGAAAAACAAAATGACGGCGGAAAAAATAACAGGCAAATACTTTTATAAGCTTACCCTAAAACGCGATTGTACACTTTCAAGCCCTGCTACAATTCTCCAATTTTACCAGAACAATCATTTATTTATTTACTTATTCGCTCAAGTTAACGCTAGAATTCCAGCTCTGATTCTTTGCTACGTACGTATTCTTTGCTCTGATTCTTTGCTATATCATGAAATACAGGAATTATATCCAAACTAAGACACTACCTTTCTATTAATCAACTTAAACAAATTTATTATAACCTAATATATCCATATATATCTTATGCCATCTTAGCATGGGGTAGCGCTTACAAATCACATCTTCAAAAAGTTCAAATTAAACAAAATCACGTAATTAGATTAATATTCTTATGGCAAAGAAACGGAAAGCGCTAAACCATTACTAAATTTATTAGATATTCTAACAGTACATAATGTTAACGTCTTGCCTGCACTTAAATTTACGCACCTATGGCACAAAGGATTATTACCAAATATTTCTAAAAACATTTTTAAATATGCCAACACTGTACATAACTATAATACTAGGTATGCAGCCAATCAAAACCTATATAAATCAGGAGTAAGAACAAATATTGGCAAACAAAGAATCACTTTTGTAGCAATTGACCTCTGGAAAGATCTCCCATCTGACCTAAAGGATCTAAATGTATGCCTCTTCTCGAAAAAATTAAAACGTTATCTCTTGTCAGAACAACACAAATAATTTGTCTCCTCTGTTATGTTTTTCTAACATCAAATTGTTAAATTATTTCACCGTAAATATTTTCACTTGTTTTAATTCTTTCACCTGCTGTAAAATTTAATAAACTGTGGCTGGGGACTAACTAGAAAACTCACCCGTTAATTTAGCTCCCAGACTCAAATTAATATTAACTATTTAAATTAATAGTACTTAGTTCAAAATGTGTGTAGGTATTTTTAAAATATAGTTGTAAAATATAATGAGTAAATAAAGTATTGTTGTTGTTGTTGTTGTTGTTGTTACGACTACGTCAATTATGCGAATCGCTATCCCATGACAAGCATGCAGAAAGCACGATTCGTAAAAGTTACAGTAAAACAACTACCGGCAGTCAAAAATGTCCATTCACCTGTAATTTCGCAGTCATGGTGTAGGAAATCTGATGATGATGATGAAAAGTGGCAATTTTCACACAAACAAACTCGGAGTAAATTTCCTTCTTCAAAGTGATCCGCCATCTTCGAGCTTCCTTATTTCGCGAAGAAGCCTGGTACTAGTTATGCAAACAAATGGTACAGAAAATTCCACTCATTCCGGTGAAAGCGAGAAAAAGGAAATACCTTGAAAGGTATTACCTTTTTCCAGGAAAATTTCCGTTGGATGAACCGTTTCATTTGTTTTTCGAACCGGAATAAACGGTTTTTCCATACAAATGGTAAACGCTCAAGGTTTGCCCTCCGTTTTTCTTGTGTCACGATTGTGTCACAGTTTCTTGACTTCCGGCTTATCTCACATCCTGTTCTAAATGCCGTTAGCAGAACAGCGTTACTGAATTGAAGTGTCACGACACCGTCTCTAACAACCCTCGTTATATTGTTAATGTCCATATTATAGTTTTATATAACACACAGAAGAGTCGCTGGCTTCCTTGTGGTACAGCCTTCATTTATAAAACATTTAATAGTAACAACGTGGTTTGCAGGAACGATGACTGAATGAAAGGAGTAACTCTTCTCCATGTCGGACAACTTATCGTGATTATACTATAAAACTTTCTTACGTATGCGTATGGAGCCTCTTGTATACTTCTATGACATACAGCATGGGCTGCATACTTTTGAAGATGGTTTGTAGGAATGACAATCTGTTGAAGGTATTTTTTCAACAGATTGTGCAATAGTATTTATTTATTTACTTAGACACCTTATTCCAAAATTGTGGTCAATTTATTATTCTTTTATATGTATGTTAATTAGCCCTTGTTGCCCCGTCAGCATGTGCAAAATACAAGAGAATTTTCACGCGAAAATGAGGCAAAGAGGGCTAATTAAAATGCACACAAAAGAATAATAAACTGCCCGCCATTTTGGAATAAGGTGTATTAACAACCGCCTCGCTAAGTGAAGGTTAGGTGCCTGGGACATCCAGGAGCTTCCACTATTGGCAGCCAGCTCCTTGATGGAGAACCCGCCCCCATGGCTAGCAAATCCTGGCAACCCAGCCATGAGACCCCACGCTCAAATAACACCCGCCACAAACACGCCACAAGAAAACGCTACGAGAGAAACGCCACGCCAAACATGCTCCACTCTGATAGCACATGGAATCCTAGCACATGCGCACGTGCCAGATACCGCTGACCAAAGCGATTACACACGCTCCTTGTTGTTAACTCCGTTAAATTACATTTAACTGCATTTTATTTATTTATTTATTTATTTATTTATAACAACTTTATTTGCAAGAGAAAAATGCGACAATAATGGCAAAAGGGTGTCAACAGAGGGTCACTGAATCCCCATAATAAGTTAACCCCCTATATGACAAAACAATTCTGTGTGTGTTTTTTACATCGTAAAAATCCTGCAAAATTTCTCTGAAAACAAATGTAGAATGCTAAAAATGAAAGTTGTACTTACAGCTTTTGACTACTGTAACATCATGCTCGTCTCATATGGTCCATAAACCTGAAGAATGAAATATGTACAGTATATTTAACAGCTGTTCATCAAAACAGAAGTACATGTACATGTACATGTACGGCTATATTGTTGTTTACCTGTACACAATTGCAAAAGACTTGACTTGTATAACATGTATCAATATAATTTGTTTGCAAGTTCGTCTTTGCGTTCAGTGTGGTATGACTTGAACAGAGTGCCATATGGGGTAATAGAGCATGGAACTTCAATGACCTCCTTCCCCATCCTGCCCTTGTTGCAGCTGCTATACTTTGCTATACTTTGTAAGCCCAACATGTGATGTTTAAATCTATTTTAACCTTCTCCCACATTCATCTTCGTGTTTCAATTATACTATGCATTGCAAATTAACTTGAAAGCCAAAAATTTAATTATCACCTCTGCTTTATCATGTTCAGTCCATTAAAACTCCCAAAAAAGAGTTGGATTATTGATATCAACACCTTTCCTCTTTTTCATTCCTTCGACAATGATGACATGAAGTCGTCGAAACGTCATGCAGTTTTCCCATATATCGTTAATTTTCTCGTTAGAATTCTTTCTTGATAAATAAAGTCACGTTTGAAAACACTCAGGCACATTTTAGTCTGATAAAGTCTGTTTTTTTTTTTTACAACTTTTGTTACAACTTGTTCTTATATACTGGGCGTTCAAATGACAAATTGTAACCTAATGGATCCTCATCCAAAGGTTCTTACATGCGGATAGAGCGGTTTTCAATTGAGTATCTAAAGCAATTTCGAGCTTGCTTTGGTTTTGCATTGCTACGCTTTGTGATTGGCCAAAAACTCTCGCGCCACTTCTAATATCAACCTAAGAAGTAAAACCAAAACCAATCGTGACTTGCTCGCACACCTTTTCCCGCGCTTGGTGCCGGCTACTTGTATATGCTTGGAGTTCTGATTGGTTCATTGAATTGTCTGCGTCTGTTGTGATTGGCTGGAGTAATTGCTTTGGTTTTGGTTTTACGACACTCAACTGAAAACTGCTCTATTTAGTGTACAGTTAAACCTACATCATTATGAAGACCTCATTATCAAGTATATCTCGATCACGGATACCTGCATATGACGGACACTCAGCTTTGTTGTCCCCTGTAAGTTCCTTTGTTGTCCATATTATAGAGGTTCAAGTGTATCATTCCAGCAATCATTTACCTTTTCGACGGCAATTAATTTGGTGCTTTAATTGAGTCTCCTTTACATTTTTGGCAATTATCAAATCTTGAACTCAAAATAAGCAATATCATCATTCGCCATGGCGCACTTTTAATCGGGATTAACTTGAACTTAAAGAGTGTGCCTTTCAAAACCTCGACAGTTGGTAAAATGGAATTGAGCGGGGCCTCGGATACCTGAAGGCCTGAACTGGACTGAGTATGGTCACATCGCGAGAGAAAGAATTCTTTCTTCACCCAGCTGGTCACGCAGTTTTCGAAAGAGTTTACACTGTATGTACTTACAAGGCAAGGACAAAGACGGATTGAGATTATGTCCTCTTTGTTTATGTTAGGAGAGCTCAGTCTTCTCCCAGTTTTAGTGAGTGCAAAACTTTTAACTTTAATTTATGATAGATTTTCTCTGTGCTTGAGCCCAACTTGCAACCTGTTTCTCCTCTTGAGTTGTCTAAGGGGGAGATAATAATAGATTCCTTCTTTACTTATTTTATAGACCGAAATTCGAAAAAGGACTGATTGGGACGACCCAGGTTCGAAACGGCGGTACATGTTAGCTCGAAACTTGCACTCTTTAAAAGTCAATTTTTGTATAAGCAAATACAATACATGTCAGCCATGATTTCTATTTTACTTCCCCCTACTTTGTGATTGATATATTGTCAACGTGCAATGAAAGGCTCACAACCACCAATTGCAACTGAATACAACTGCAATAGACAGTTAATTTACTTCATAAACACGGCAAGGACGACCTCACGCAAAACAAACAAATTACTTCATGTTATAGCTTTTTCTAAAACAAATTCACAATTTAGTCAGGCTTCAAGAATTTTATTCTTCTTTTCTACAGCAAACGGTTCTTTTAGTGCTTCTGACTGTTTGTCTTCTCTCTTTCCTGCACTACTGGAGCGACTTAAAGGTCTTTTGTTCTGTTCTAAAACTAGTGTTTCAAGCTTCGTTATTCTTGGCCTGGTTCGCTTCATTTGGTACACACAGCGCATGTCAGCTCTCGGCCATTAACGTACGGTTGGCATGGCAACGAGCCGCACTGTCCTTCTACAGGATACAGAAGGGCGCCATCTTTGTTAGCGTGGCTTCCGTGAACAAACTCCGCGTCTGCGTCAATGCACAAGAAATCACCAGATTTCCTGTGTCCATGGTGCCATGACATTAGATACCCATGATACTCCTCGGTCCATCCTGAAGGACAATCATTCCTTGCGGGCATCATAAGCTGAGACGCACGTGACCTGACGTGACACACAGTACACGGAACATCGTGATTGTGAAGATTCTTCTTGAATGGGTTGAAAGCAGAGTTCACCTCATATTCGGTGCCATAAATGTATGATCCATGCTGATTTCCGTCCTTGTACTTGTCGTACTTTGGGTTGTTTGGCAGGCAAAGGTATTGGCCGCCGCCTCCATAATGCCAGTAGTAACCACTTCCAACTAAACCTTCCTACTATCTATTTCACAGTTGAAGTAAAACCACTCTAACATTAGTTGTCTTTGTAGTTAGTTTCAACATTACTATTAAACAATGTACCTTTACGTCCTGGGATTCCCTGTTTTCCAGGTGTTCCAGGGATACCAGATTTCCCAGGAGGACCAGGTGGTCCCATCAGACCTTCCCTACCGTCTCTACCATCCCTTCCTTAAAATGTGAAACACATGAACAAGATTAGGGAAGAGTAAAATTTAGAAAACAAGCGATGTAAAAGAACACACGACGGGAAACAGAACCTCAGTAGAAACAGCAGCAGCATGAACTGGCAGCGGGAAAGACTTGAAAAAGTAACAGCCACCAGCTACAGGACGAAAAGAGGAACACAGAGGAAACAGGGAAATAGAAAATTAAGGTCAACAAAGGAAAAAAGAAACCGCATGAGCAACTGAGTGGGAACACAGAATCAGCGAGAAGAAAATCACTAATGACAGTAATCAAAGGAAAAGAAAAACAATATGGGAACAGGCAGAGAAACAAATGGAACTAAGGATAGCACAGAAACGAAGAGAAACAACTGAAGAAAGGAGAGAAAAACAGTGCACAATTAGTTGTGCAGCAGATCAGCAGTGGGAACAGACTCAGATCAGCCAGTGATCATGATAAAAGCAAAATTAATGAAACAGGGTGTCAATATAAAAAGACTGGGGGAATTTAATAAAAGAAACAGAGAAATTTAAGGTGGCAGCGAGAATTACTGAGACGTAATAGTAAGAACAATAGGTAGGAACAAAACGACGAGCAGAAAGGAGAAACCGAGAGCACAGTAGAAGAGAATCAGAGACTCTGTGTATTACTGTGTATACCTCGCAGATAGGCAAGAAGCCACCAGTCACTTGATTCTTTTGGGGGCATCACAGATCGATTATTTGCGTTGACTCTGTAGTGAAAAAAGGAAAATTTCTACCCGTTAGTAACTTACACCGGCTGTGCGAGTGTACGTGCAAATTTAAACGATCCGAAGTTGGAGTAGAACTGAAATAATTTTTACTAGAGAGTAGAATTTTGTTACCCTCAGAAGTGCGCAAGGGAGAAAATCAATTAATTTCGAAAGTATGACAAACACACTAAATTAATACTTAAAGAGTTTTTACTTGCCGGAACAGTCACGTTTAGGGTTTAATTTTCATCCACGTTCAGACTCAAAGTTGAAGCCACGGGAGATTAAACGGTATGATTTGTCAGCCCGATTCATCTTCCGTTTAAGAAACACGAGGTTAAACATCTACCCAATTCATGTGGTCAGCCTATTTTATGAATTTCGTACAATTCATGCTTCGATCTGATACCGTCGGGACGAAAAATCCGGTCGATACATTGTAAATTACATCGGTGTAAACTTGCATTTATACGACTGAAGGCCAGTTTAATGGTTAAGGAAATTTCAATAATCGAACAACGCTGACATTTTTATTTAAATTCATGGACCCAAATTATTATTAAATTTCGCTACGTAAAGATGATCGCTTTCAATTACGACTAGTGAGTAAAAGGACAAACGAGAAATAACTATTTAAGCACCTTTTCTCTAAATCTTTGATTCGTTTTTCCAAATCTGCGATGGTAATTTGTGTCTGCTGTTTTACTGCCCTCCTTTCCCGGGTTTTAGCCGACAACATGTAATGGGCGCCCCTCTGATCGTCCAAGTAAGACAAGGAAGCGTTGTGAGAATTTTGGTTTTCGTCGTTCCTTTGCAAGCCTTCCAATAATTCTTCCATCGCGGTGATACGTTGATTTACCAGAAGGTAGTTACAGATCAGAAAAGCGGAGCAAATCATAAACACAGCAACAATTAAATGGCCCAAACGAGGCGCGCAAACTGCTGGGGAAGGTTTCATCGTGGACTTAACACGTTTTTCGTCCATGAAAGTGACTCCGATGCTCTGAGTGTAGAAGAGTTATATCGATGACTACTGGTCTTAGGTTTCCTGTCGAGTGTGAATACTCGAATGTCTTGACATTATGAACAGGAATTTTTTCCAACAGTATTACTAATAAAAACAATTAATAATATTTAATAATATTACTAGGTTTGCGGTGCTGATGAACGGATCGATCGGTTGAGTTTATTCCACTTATTCACCTCACTTTCATGTAGTTATCTGAGAACTTTAAAAAAATGCCCACGTCGATGGAGTCAAAAGGAGCAATTCAAAAATGATCACCGACATTAATTACCAATGCGTAGCCAGCTCACCAACGTTGACATTTTAGAGGCCTGTCTCTGTCATAAATTAATTAAAAATATACAATGTACTTATATTCCGGCATTTGATTTAAGCTTTATTAACTTATATAAGTAGATCTAAGTAGGCACGATGACCGAGGACATGATTTTTCAGTTTTATGTATATACTGGTACGGAGAATTGACGCGATGGTTTCATTTCAAAGTCAATGATCGCTAAAACGGATAATTAAATTCAGATTACGAGACGAAAGCTCTAACGACAAAGTAAACAACTTGAAGACCCCTAAATATGTTCAAAATATATATATCTACGTACCTCAAACTGCGCCGCTAGCTAAATGCAATTCATTGCATCGTATCCACTTCAACTCATGAAGGCATGGTTTCAATTAAATAGTCTTTCGAGGTTTCACCATTTCTAACATACCGCAACTCGTTCTTTTTGGATACTGTTTTACTGTTATTTCGTATTATTATACATTGGTGTCACTAGCTCGATTTTGATTGGCTATAAGCACGCAGCTTATTTTTGCTTGCTGTTTCTGTTACGTCATACCTACAGACAATAGTTTTATGCATGCAGAAGTGACGTAAGTTGTTCACTTACAAGTTGACTGCTGTGCATTGATCACTTTTTTGTGCGCGCCCTTGTCTTTACAAGTGCAGCTCAGGAATATGCATAATAAAACAATTATTTCTCCTTATTTTCTGTTAAGAGCGTTCAAGTGTACTGTTCTCCCTTCCCAACATGGGTAACCGATTAAAAAATAAAGCCTTTCAAGCAAATCTAAAAAAAAACACGATATATGGTATGGTTATTTCGGACAAACATGAGGGAATTCAAAGGTTTATAACAGAATTCGTAAAGTTGACCTTTGATCCACTGCTTTCATTCCGGAACTCTTCTTGCAGGTAAACACGATGGGCCGGTTATTTAAACGATGTCTAACTTAGACCGCGGTTTAAGAAAATTAATCGACCTCCCTAACTGTTTAATTTATAAATTGGTTATTTTAAGGAGATAAATGTTTTTCTAGTTCGTGCTATATGTCTTCTTGACATTGTATACAGTAAATAGCGTTTAAATATTAGGGTTGGCCAGATTGACATCGAGTTAGACCGCGGTTTTGTTAAACACTGTCTAAACTTCGTTTAAATAACCGGCCCCGTATGTCTGCACTTATAAAGTTGTCCCGCAAAAGCTGCAAAAGCTTCGAAGGCTCCAGACATTTTGAAACTTTTCTGTTTTCGCCATTCTTAGCAGTAAACCTTTCCTGCAAAATTAAAGCCCGAAGATCTCAACAATTCTTGAAATAGAAACACAACTTTTAACAGTTTCGCTAGTGTTGTGCAAAATATGGCCTGGGAACAAGCCTTCTGGTTGGGGATAGGGTGAAAACATTAAGGCCTTCTCTCCCTCCTCAGTTCTTCCTGGGCTTGCTTTGCTCGCTCGCAATCTACCTTTTCATTTAACCGCCTTTCTCTCTCCTCAGTTCTTCCGGTGCTCGCTTTGCTCGCTCGCAATCTACTTTTTCTTTTCACCGCCTTTCTCTCTCCTCAGTTCTTCCTGTGCTCGCTTTGCTCGCTCGCAATCTACCTTTTCATTTAACCGCCTTTCTCTCTCCTCAGTTCTTCTGGTGCTCGCTTTGCCCGCTCGCGATCTGCTTTTTCTTTTCACCGCCTTTCTCTCTCCTCAGTTCTTCCTGGGCTTGCTTTGCTTGCTCGCGATCTACCTTTTCTTTTCACCGCCTTTCTCTCTACTCAGATCTTCCTGGGCTCGCTTTGCTCGCTCGAAATCTACCTTTTCGTTTCGCTCTATCCTTTCTCTCTCCTCAGTTCTTCCTGTGCTCGCTTTGCTCGCTCGCGATCTACCTTTTCTTTTCACCGCCTTTCTCTCTCCTCAGATCTTCCTGGGCTCGCTTTGCTCGCTCGCGATCTACCTTTTCTTTTCACCGCCTTTCTTTTCGCCCTATCCTTTCTCTCTCTCTTCTCAGTTCTTCCTGGGCTCGCTTTGCTCGCTCGCGATCTACCTTTTAAAGGCTTTTAAAAGAAAAGAAACATTACCACGGAACATTTTTCAATATTTCTAAAATTGTGTCCGTTTATTTGCAGCGCGCGCACCCAGTTGAATTATCGAGGAAGCAAAATTTTCTTCGAAGAAGCACACAACGCTCTTATATACATATTTTTTTTTTCAGAAGCCTTTTGCTTACGCAACAATTGCGTTTGTATTATGCTCAGAGACCCAGGCCAGTGGCAGAAAGATGGCGCGAGTAAAAGTCGAAGCACGTGGTAAACAAAGTTAAGTCAAGAAGGCATTATTACATTGAATCGTCACTGTAGAACCAATTGAACCAAGTCAAAACGAAATCTTACTTAAGGGGAATAACTCTTCCTAGCTGGATTTGAAGGGAAGGCAATAAAACAGCATTCGCGGTATAGAGAGTGGGGCCAGGCAAGTGCTGTATTTTCAAATTTGTTCAGTGTTTATCCGCCATTTCGGTCGGGGGTTTCGCAAAATATAGACTGAGAGTTATGAAGAACTGGCCCCAATCCTCGTGGTTAACTCAGCGCTCGTTCGCCCAAAAATACGCCTGCATTGCATAGAGGCTACCGAAATTTGAAATGCTCTTTTTCTACAGCCGATTTCACTGCAGTGCGTGGACCTGGGTTTTTCAAACACGCTTCACCGACGATGTTTCGTCCGTCATGGTCCGTTCATGATCTGAAATTTAAATTGTGAAGGCAATTCATACAAAAGTTGAATTATAACTCCAGAAGGATCTCAGTGCAGTGTGCATAACCGCTTCTTCAGAGTGATTCGTTAGATTTGATTCGCCCGCCATGATTCACGTGTCACGATTCGCCAGTCGTGATTCGCCTGTCATGATTTGCCCAACGACAGAAAATGAAGAAAATTTAGAGATCTTGTTCTTTGCAGATAGTAAGTATTTCATCTCATTTTATGGGCGAATTTCTTCACCACTGTCTTATCTTGAGCGAATCGTAAGGCGCGAATCATAGTCGGCGAATCAAAAAAAAACTGGGTCTTCACACAGCACTGAAATCGTCTGTAACACGCCTTATCAAGTGGAAAATGATTGTGGAAAGCAACTGATTGTAACACAACAGGCTTTATTGCAGATTGAAACTGTTAAAGCGCTTACGTAATGTTTTCTACTTGGTGCACACAGCGCATGTCATCTCTCGATGATTGACATATGGAAGACAAGGTAGTGAACCACACTCTCCTTCCACAGGGTACAGCAAGGCACCGTTACGGTTGGCATGGCTACCAGGAACATACTCTGGGTCCCTGTCAACGCAGATAAAGTCACGCTGCTTTTTGTTTGCGAAATATTCAGACATCAGGTACCCATGATACTCATCGGTCCATCCAGATGGACAATCATTCCGTGCGGGCATCATCAGCATTGAACCACGTGACTTGACAAAGCAGACAACACACGGTGCCTCATGGTCGTGGATATTTCTCTTGAATGGGTCCCCATAACTATTGTACTGAGAGACTTCATACTCAACGCCGTACATGTATGCTGAGTATTGATTGCCATCGTTGTACTTGTCGTACTTTGGATTGTGTGGAAGGCAAAGGTAGTTCACTCCACCACCAGTGTGACCATAACCTTCTCCACCCATTATACCTAATAATTATGAACAGAAAATCAGCATTAGTTAACTATGTTCTTAAACCAATAACATCTTTTTATTTGTATTTTTTTTAACAGAAGCCGGAAAACCTGAAACATACATACAACCACCAGGGTGGGTGTAATGGTCTCCGCCTATTATACCTAATGGTTATAAAATAAATGCTCAAGACAGTTACCCTTCACTGAGAAATGTTTGCAGAAACAATTTCAAAGAAATAAAATATTGTGTGAACATCAACCCATCAGGTCACATACAAAGTATGTATAATTAAATTATCTACTGTTTGTACACAATATTTCAGAACGGAAGAAAGATTAGTGTGTGCCGATAAAGAACTCTGTAGGGACTTAATTTGTATGAGATACAAAATATATACGATTGACTACAACAACAATAAACCGGTTTTGTTGCTGTAACGTACCTTTATAGACTATCTGAGTACTTCCAGGGCATGTGGTCCTTCCCCAGCGGACATACTTCACCCCAGCCTTACCAGCTCCCTCTTGTCCTTTTTCACCTTTGTGACCTTGAAGTCCTCTTATCCCAGGACTCCCAGCAGAACCTTTCTCTCCTTTAGGACCAGGAGGACCTGGAAACGGTTTGTTGATACCAGGCTTACCCGCATCTCCTAAAGCAGGACAAATCATGAAGTACATTGTAAAGCTAACATTTCGTATGTTTTCTTTCTGCATTCTCTACACTTCAGCAAAATTTCTTACACGTTGTTTTTGATATACTACCTTTTGATCCAGCTTTGCCAGGTGGCCCAGCAATGCCAGGTTGCCCAGTTCTGCCAGGTTGCCCAGTAGTCCCAGGCAGACCAGGGTTGCCGGGTATTCCAGGCTTTCCAGGCAAACCGGCTGGACCTGCTGGACCGTCTTTGCCATCGCGGCCGTCTCTTCCTGAAATGTAAGAGAAAAAAATTAATGGACTTTGTATAAAGTTTAAGGACATCATCCAAAATACTGGGTTATTTTCTAAGCAAGAAACAAATGCCAATGAAAAATTATTATAAATAAAATAAATAAAATAGAATAAATAGGAATTTCAGTGGAATCCACGCGGTGGCAATCTTACTTCCAGCTTACTTCCACTGTTTCCGGATCGGAATTCGAATTATTATCCTGTGTACCTGATGTTTCCTTATCGAAAAATAAAACACCGAACTTTGCTTGTAAGACCATAGCCTTCGGGAATGGCGCTAGAAAGGTTCGGGAAAGGGTCAAGCGCAGAGAGAACGTGGAACCTGAGGGTAAGGCCGCCATGTTCGCGCGTGCCCAATTCCGGCCCTTTTC
This sequence comes from Cladopsammia gracilis, assembly GCA_022457155.1. NCBI lineage: Eukaryota > Metazoa > Cnidaria > Anthozoa > Scleractinia > Dendrophylliidae > Cladopsammia > Cladopsammia gracilis. The sequence goes on along the minus strand of JAJGOT010000212.1, from coordinate 1,004,679 downwards.
CTCTCCTTTCTCGCGCCTGAGAAAAAGAGTTAGAGAGTACGAGAATTGGCTAAAAAACTAAATGCATTGTTTCCCAAAAGTGCGAATATTGCAATAGGCCATTTCCCGGTTGCTTTGTGGCTTGTAATCAAAACGGGAGGCTTGCTGCACGACCTTTCAAATGAAAATGAGTTTCAACCATATGAAAACTTGTGCACTGGTCCTCGCTTTGATAACGAGGCAAAGCGTAACTCGGAAATGGCCAATTCAGCGAGTTTTGTTTTTTGGATTGGTGGGATGGGGGGGGGGGGGAGGGGAGGGGAATTGTTTAGCTTTCCATTACTTCTCTCTGCCTTATAAAGGAAATGCTACATAAAACCGCGACCATTTGTCAGCCTGAATAACATACCTCGAATTATGTAGGAAAAGGACTTCTGAGCACTGACTTTACCGGAAAATATTTCCGACTTGTTGAATAGCGCGCCAACTCTGAAAAAAAAGACATCTGAAAGTAGCATGATCAAGCGAATTCAAAATTCTTCTAGAAGACACAGGTTAGCCTTTTCCGGCTAATAGTTTCAATAGTGAGCTATAGTATGCCGTTACTTTATTTCAAAACCCAACAAAGCACTTGACTAAGGTTAATGTTTTTAGTTTATATGTGTAAGACTCATTTACAGGCCTTTATAAGATGGAAGTATTGAGTCAGCGGGATTGCCAAATATTTCTGATTCGATTCTAATGCTGTACTATACCTGACCATTACAACTTAATGAAAGAGAAAACCTGTGTAAGCTGATGATCATGATAAGGAGAGTGAAAACAAACTGAACAGGATTGCCAAATATTTTTGTAATTATTCTAGATAGTTCACGATGTTTAGCTGCGATGTTCATCGTATTTCTGGTCACAAATTAAAAGAAGTCAAGCGTGGGTGCTGACCGAGGTATTAAAACCGGTTTCACCATCAACTCACCTCTCTTCCACAGCTTGCAGTCGCTTTTCAAAATCCAATTTCTGAATGGGAGTCTTGTTAGATGTTGACCTTTTCTTCCTGGAGCCCAATTGAGAAGACACATCAGAAACGTTAACAGACGCTTCTTTCTCTTCTCCACGCAATTTCTCCAGAGCTGAAATCCGTCGATCCATCCGAAGATTGGCGAAAATCAAGACAGCGCACATTGCAGCCAACACAACACACAGGACCAATTGTGGAGAGACGAAGCCAGAGAAGATTTTTTTCTTCGATTGCTTCTCGGACTTGTGATCCATTTCAAGACTTCGAAAATCAAAACGCTCTCTCAAACAAAGAAATGTTTCTGGCTGATGAAAGAGAACTGATGTTTAATCTAGTTATGGCTACTTTATCAAGAGTCTTGTGACACATCATAAGTAACCGAAAATTTTCGCGTTCGCTAAATTGCAAATCACTCGCACTACTTTGCATTTTGCCCCTTTAACCTTTATACGCTGTATAAAATTTATCCACATTAATTCCTTATTTCAGTTGTTGTCCAAAAGTCGCTCGTAAGTCCGTAAACCTCAAGGGTCGAGTGCACATTAGTAAGTGCATGTAATATGGTTCCAAGTTAATAATATTATAATCCCTTTTTTTTAGTAATTATTCCAAATAAATATTTCACGTTTCATTGACTTCTGTCAAAACATCTAGAAAGAATTTTTTAACTGCAAGCACCTAACAATAAATTATCAGACTTCCTGTTTAAGTTACGTAAACGTGACATTTTACAGAAGTCCTGTTAAGATATCATGATTTTGTTTTAACTTATACTTGCAACAAAACAACAATAATCAAAACGTCGACGGGAAAAATAAAATATATTTTAGGACCGTGATTTCAAAAGATTACCGACCGGAAAATGTATTGTCTGAATACGATAGCAGGTTAGTACAATAATAAATACAGTGGATCCCGATTTTTCAAACCTCCAAGGGAAACGGAAATTGGTTCGAAAAATCGAAGGTGGTATTGACTGAAGTCAAATCCAAGGGAAACGAGTTTTGGTTCGAATAATCGGGAGTTTCGAAAAATCCAGTATTCGAAAAATCCAGTATTCGAAAAATCGGGATTCCACTGTACGTCGAACTGTAAAATTGCCAAGTACTGTATAGACTCGGATTAAACACGGACCCGCGCTATAAAAGGAACCTTGACCTAGCCTGGATAACAGGCGTTATTGGGGCGCTCAAGCGGATTTTAGGTCGCGAGCGCGTAGCGCGAGACACGAGCGCGAAGCGCGAGACACGCTACGCGCTTGCGACCTAAAACCCGCTTGAGCGTCCCAATAACGCAACAACAACAACAACAACAGTTTATTTGCATTCCCAATTGGAAATGGTATTGCATATAAAAACAACAAAAAAAAACAACAAACAAACAAACAAAAAAACGTATAAAATTAAAGTAGCAAAATCGGTTAATTTACAATTTATACAGGCTAACCTTGGCCTGGCCAAACCACCAGTCATTTCACACTTGACACCGAACTGTCAACATCTCATGTAGCAGCTCTCGTAAAGTCTCACACCATTGGTTCGGAGAACAATAGAACAACAACCCAACAATGGGCTCTAGACCTAAAAACAATAGAAGCTGTGTTTTACAAGGCCAATGAAAATAGAGGTTTCGGAGAGCTGCTACACTACTGTCAACATCACGTGCATCCTCTCGCCAATGGAGAACCGTTACCGGCGCGAAATTTAAATTTGGCAAACTAAAATATTATATTCATGCTAATAATGTTTTTAGTTTTATTTTCGTGAAAGATAAATCCTGTACAAGATTGAACAGGTGAAAGTAGAATTAGACCTATTTTAGGGGAGCAACGGTCTTCCTCCGTGTTGCTCGCAGTGTAAGCCATCTTTGATTAGCCGTTGAAGCAGTGATGGTGTGACAAAGAGGGGGCGGATCTATCCCTTTTATAGCGCGGGTCCTTGTTTAAAGGCATCTATATTGTACAATAAGCAAAAATATTGATCAGTGTTTACGACATTGTCCTTTGGTTTCTCGAATTAAAATTTCGAATCGGAAATCAGTCTTCAATTAATATCACAACATTTGCCATCCTGAAATTATTAACGCCGCCATTCCTCCCACAAGACCAATCCAGGTTCCATGTTTGATGGTCCATCCGAGGGTTAGTTGCTCCCTATGTGTTGTGGTTCAATTTTTTTTTTTATATTTGTTTTCCTTTGGCTCAGAATATGGTAACGAATCTTAGAACCTCAGTAGAACTAGCTCAGTTCTTCGCTTTCGAAGGAACTCAATTTTTCTCAATTCTCAATTCATAAGTCGTTTCCAGACGCATTATCGTTTCTTGACGAGTAAATGGACTTGCCACCATTTTAGTGGACCGTGGGTGTTTAAGGAAACATAGAGAAATCGATCTCAGACACATGAACAAAATCATTCCCTTGACCGTCCTCCACAGATGCACTGTCATCCTCTGAGTCGCTAGAGTCCGAGTAACATTCATCCACCAGTCTACCCCTTTTAGGATCATTTTTGTTCTCGCAACTTTGATTGGTTTCGCTTTGCCGTACCCAGCAACCTGCGTCAAAATACCCCTAAGATAAAAAAATAATAATAAACAGCTGTAAATATATATTGAATGATGTAAATAGTATCTATTTTAATTCTTAGTATTTTAATATACGACCACATCAGCTCCGCTGTAATTTTCATCGTGTTTAAATAAATGCTATTTTGATTATTATTATTATTATTATTATTATTATTATTATTATTATTATTATTAATTCTAAAGTAGCCTATTAAGTCGCTAATTACTCATGCGATGAGTGGCATGAGTTAAGGTTTGCCCTCCGTTTTTCTTGTGTCACGATTGTGTCACGGTTTCTTGACTTCCGGCTTATCTCACATCCTGTTCTAAACAATACCTTTAGCAGAACAGCGTTACTGAATTGAAGTGTCACGACACCGTCCCCAACAACCCTCATTGCTATGTTCAGGTTAGGTATATATAACACACAGAAGAATCATTGGCTTCCTTGTGGTACAGCCTTCATTTATAAAACATTCAATAGTAACAACGTGAAGTAAGTATAGTCAAGTGAGGCCTTCAAGCTACTGTGTCCAAGCCCGAAAAAGCCTGGAAAAAATCAGGGCTTTTCAACGGGAATCGAACCCATGACCTTCGCGTTACCGGTGCGATGCTCTACCAACTGAGCTATCAAAGCCACATGTTGGGAGCATGGTCAAATGTGAGACGAAGTAGACTCGGCCCAAGTCTAAATAACAACTACTAGTGACAACGTGGTTTGCAGGAACGATGACTGAATGAAAGGAGTAACTCTTCTCCATGTCGGACATCTTCTTATCTTGTTTAAAATATACCATAAAACTTTCTTACGTATGCGCATGAGTATAGGCTACTTGGAGCCTCTTGTATACTTCTATGACATACAGCATGGGCTGCATACTTTTGAAGATGGTTTGTAGGAATGACAAATTTGTTACAATTTGTTCACGGTATTTTTTCAACAGATTGTACAATAGTATTTATTTATTTATTTATCTGTTTATTTATTTACAGTATTTATGTATTTATTTATTTATAACAACTTTATTTGCAAGAGAAAAAATATGACAATAATGGCAAACAGAGGGGTACTGAATCCCCATAATAAGTTAACCCCCTATATGACAGAAAAAAATTATGTGTGTGTTTTTACACCGTGAGTGTTGATACATTTGGATAACATGCTAAAAATGACAGTTGTACTTACAGCTTTTGACCACTGTAACATCAAGCTCGTCTCATATGGTCCATAAACCTGAAGAATGAAATATGTACAGTATATTTACAGCTGTTCATCAAAACAGAAGTACATGTAAATGTACATGTACGGCTATATTGTTCTTTACCTGCACACAACTGCAAAAAACGTGACTTGTATAACATGTATTAATATAATTTGTTTGCAAGTTCGTCTTTGAGTTCAGTGTGGTATGACTTGAACAGAGTGCCATATGGGGTAATAGAGCATGGAACTTCAATGACCTCCTTCCCCCTCCTGCCCTTGTTGCAGCTGCTATACTTTGCTATACTTTGCAAGCCCAACATGTGATGTTTAAATCCATTTAAACCTTCTCACACACTCATTTTCGTGTTTCAATTATACTATGCACTGCAAATTAACTTGAAAGCCAAAAATTTAATTATCACCTCTGCTGTATCATTTTCAGTCCATTTATACTCCCAATAAAGAGTTGGATTATTGGCATCAACACTTTTCCTCTTTTTCTCAACCTCAGAGTGTTGAGCCTGTAAAACAAACAGACAGTTACCATTAAATAAGCGGACACCCTCGGGAATTGAATACGAGAATTATTCCCATAAGCGGACACCAAAGAAAAATAGGGTGGATGTCCGCTTATGGGAGAGTTATGTGGAGTTATGCGGTTGCTGTAGTAAGGCCTAATCTTGAAACCACAGCCAAGGAACCAGCTAACTGGATTAGATGAGATACTTGGTCACATTCCTTTGAGGATGACTGTATTTGTCACCACGTTTTTAAAGCGCGGAACAAACAAAGGGAAAGCCATCGCAATGGGTTAAGGTGTCAACAGAGGAGCTGGGTACGGCCTGGAAATTCCTTGTAAATACCTTTTTTATGCTGATGTTAAAACATCTTTAACGTGGCTCAAGTCCAAGTTTGATTATCTGGGATACAGTGTTCGGTACAGTCAGTGATTGAAAACAGAAACAAGAAGGAAAGTAGACCATGACGAACGTAACACTACAAATGTTACGTCGTTCTCTTGTTAATGTCAAACGAACGGAGCGTACAGCTTGCTTTTCCGCGGACAAAATGGAGATTTGACAAAACCGACATATTTTTCATGGTCATATAAAGGTCATATTTTTGTTGATTTATTGCAAATTAAAGGCAAATGTCATTATCAAGAGTCAATTATTATAATACATGGGGTGTCCGCTTACGGGAATGTGTAAATACAGAGTTTGACTGGGAGGTAAAACGGGGATTTGAAAAGGCGTCCGTAAGTAGAGCTGTCCGCTTACGAGAGTGTCCGTTAGCAGTGAGTTGACTATGTCAACTTGACATGAAACACTTGTGACAACAGACTGAAAGAATGAACTTACACTGCAATCTGAAGTGTGAGCCGAAAGAAACAGCATTTACTTTTTACATTCTTATACAGATAGTAACCACAGAATGGGAATTAAGTTTCCCTTTATTACTCCTCTTGTCGTGTACATGTACTCTTCTCAGATATAAAAATACCTTACATTAAACAAGTGTCAAAACTAAATATTATTTCATTCTAGGTAACATTTGGATGTTCTCAAATACTTTACTTAAAAAAATAGGAACGAAGGCATACTTGGAGAAATTTTGTGTGCGACATTTGACATGCAAAGTGAACATAATTTCTATTCACCTTGAATGAATGCCTTTAAATTGTAGAAAACTCAGCAATGCTTCAGGTGTATTCTAGACTAAAACTTGAGTGTATCGTGGCGGAACAAAACAAGTATATTTTAAGACTATAAATGGCATTGCAGGAAGTTATGAAAATTTATTCACCTGTCGGCGCTCAGCTGTTCTTACTGTAACATTTCTGTCATCTATTTTCTGGCAAAAGATGAAGAAAATTATGTTAGTGTAGCCTGGGCATTGTATTATGTAGTTGTACTCTACCAAAATAGAAAATACGAAATTTTTCTTAATTTTCTTTCTCACATCTAGCTCAATTTAAGTGTCTTCATACATGAGATGTGAATTCACTCACCAGTTGGTTATAGGCACACCATGATTTACACTTTGCTGCTGTAAGAACAAAAACATATAAGAAATTGTCAATTAAGAAAACGGTTTTTAATAATTTGCTGCTTTAATAGGGTTGAGAAGGGTTTGTAACTAGCTAGAGAATACAAGTACAATGTGGTACATGTAAGTGTTTAGAGTGATTTTACTTCAACTGTGAAACAGAAACTATTAGTTAGTGTGTAACACTATCTATTACACTAGCGCTAGACCTTGATAGAGTGATTCACAATCTAACAATTAATGTGTGATAGTCCAAATTAAACAAAAGAAAACAATGGAATTATTGTCCAATAGTGCGTACTATTCTACTAACTATTTCACGGGTTAACTGTAATCGCTCTAATATTCGAGGATAATAGAAACTGATACGAAGTACTACGGCGTAAAATCCTACTTTCTATTTCACAGATGAAGTAAAACCACTCTATAACTAAAATTAAAGTTTTCCTACTTAGTCGTACAAACAATTTTACTACAATTTACGTGATACTAAATCGAATGATAATCAACGAGAACAAACAATCATATTACACAGTTTTTACACTGTTTTAACTCCTAAACTCCTATCACAGTTTTCAATGAATAATAATACCGTAAAAACACTCACAAAGTTTGCCATAATGTTCGAAACTTTACAAAAAAAGAATAGTCTTTTATATGAGTGATTTGACAATCGTCAGTCCTCTTAGCTTCCGGAAGCCCTCAGAAATATATTTATTCCACCCAAAATCTTCACCTTTACTTTAACTTTACTTCGGACAAACTTGACAAATTTGCGTACCTGATTTAAAACTAGTGAAGACTTAAACGCTCGTGTCTCCAGTAATCACTTTCATTATGAAATTCCTAGTTACACGATTTATACTCCAATTTTCGATGATGTTGATGATGATGTTGAAAGTAAACTCTACTTTACTAACTCCAAAATTAGCAAAGCGAAGCCGCACGCTGAGTGTATATTCCTCGAGAAGATGATCACAAGTCGTTGACGAATCGCCCTTTTGTTAGCAAATCCATTCAGTTTTAGATTCGAAAACACATTTCCCAAAAGAAACATAGCGTTCCATAACAATTTTTAAACGGGTTGAACAAGCGAGGAAAGTGAAACAAAGTCGGTTACTTCACTCCTCCCATATAAGGTATGATCGACGGCACTGTATTACCAACTGCTCAGAGGAGTTTTGATTTGAAGGGTCGCGTATCAATCATCCCAGAAGACCCTGGGGCAGTTTACGTCGCGCCGATTCTTGCCGGGTTTTTACTTCGTCCGATTAACTGCGCCTGGGTCTCCGACGATGCGTATCAACTAAAGTCGTGAGATCCGTATCGATGGTAACAATGATTCCTCTACGTCAATGTCAAATCGAAGTTAACTCCTGATTGCCCGCGATATAAAAACATTATTTAAACAATATTTAAGACCAGTTTGAAATATCGCCTGAGTAAGATAGTTCACGTTTTTTGGAGTGAAAATCACAAGTATTTGCCTTGCTTTTCCATAAAGCTGCAATATCAGTTTCCACCGACCATGTTTTGAGTCCCGTGGGACTCAAATGACAAAGGCCATGGCGGCCATGTTGGTGTACATAACAAAAGAAGTTCATTAAAATTCTTTTGTAGTTGTACACCAATATGGCCGCCGTGACGTAACGTCAAAAACCATCTTAGATAGATGGTATTCACGTTAGATAGATATAGATGGTTTTCACGTTACGTCACGGCGGCCATATTGGTGTACAACTACAAAAGAATTTTAACTTTTTGTTATGTACACCAACATGACCGCCATACACCTTATTGCGTTCGAGGAACGAGAACGCAGTCCTAATTTGTGTTGGGATTTCTGTGCATTATTGGGTATCCTGTGCAACTGATAAGGGAGGTTTTTTCGAGATTGCTTTGGTTCGTCGACACACATTTGCCTCGCTTTGAGGCGCTTGCTTACGTTTTGCCTCACTTTGACGAACTATCTCACGCGTGGCGAGATTCATCTCATCCTTGCTCACATTGTGTATTTCCATGTGCTTTTCGTGCGTCCTTCTGCTTTCGAAGCTTTTTTGCAGTTTTCAGCGAACTTCACGCTCACAACACGCTGGCACAACACTCTTAGTGTGTCCTAAAACACATAAAATATGCTAATCAGCGAGAATCAAATCATGGCGATGATTCGGCTGACACGAACGAGACAAACAAACGAGAATTGAGCAAGAATAGAGGGAGACATATGTACCGCCGTGACATTCGAATGGCTTGACTGAGCTTGAATCGGATCATATTCAAGCCATCCCGTTCGAAAATTTATGGCCGGACACGAGCGAGATTCAAGCCAGAAAACGAGCAAGAATCAAGCGACGAATGTTTTTCTCGCTTTGATGGAGATTATGCGGATGGATCGATGGAACGCCCGCGAAACCAAACGCGGCTTATTTATTCCCGGAGACACACCAAACTTTCTGTGATTTTTTTAGCGCGGTGGAAAACTTGGAAATGAAGGCTGAGAGTTTGGAAATGCTTAATCTTAATTTGGCGAGCGAAACTACAAAGAAAACGGAGGATTTGTGGAAGCGCGTAGTCTGTTTATATATATATAAATACTTGCGAATGTCGCTTTCGCCAGCGTGTTTACCGTTTTGACATATGCAAATTTGGTGCACTTTTCCCACTTTTCCCAAGGGACTGCCAAGCACTTTTCTTTTAATACCGACAACTACAACAAACTTCAAAGGATTTAATTTGTTTTTCTGCTACCAAACTTTCCCTACCGCCTTCATACACAGAGTAAATACAGGTTTCACTGTACACAATAACCCTTAATTTGACAATATGCCATAGACATATTCATCTATCCCAATAACTAAAAAACAAAATCCCCCCCTTTCAACCGCCGAACGCACTGCCGTAATCTCCGATTACTCCTAGTTCATAAATGGCGGCCGATTTATTATTCTTTTGTATTTATTTTAATTAGCCTCACTAGCCTCATTTTAGAGTATAAGTAGTGAGGCTAATTAAAATAAATACAAAAGAATAATAAATCGGCCGCCATTTATGAATAAGGTGTATGGCCTTTGTCATTTGAGTCCCACAGGACTGAAGGTCTATTAAATTTGAATTTACCTAGGTAAAGTGGTTTTCTACGTGTAACCGAACTTACCTAGGTAAATTTTCACGGACACGCCATGGAAAACAACAGATTTTTCCTTTCGGTAAAAAAAGCCTACATCTATAGCAGGACCGATAACGTTCCCAGGTACACCAACAAATAAAATGTCGAGTTCTCACAGCGAGATGACAACGGCACGCTCGATGTCAGTCGTAATTATAAAAACGCAAATAATTTTTTTTTCAAATTGAGTTTTTAAGTACACAGGCGGCAAAGCCATCGACGTGGAAAATATTCCCATGTGTGTATTTAAAAAGCGAAATAATAAAACCTAAATTTCATGAAATATTAAAACTACATGTGTTTTACCTAGCACTGAGGTAACAGTGCTATGTGTAACCGCGGCTAATATCTTTGAAAAGAAATCAGTAATTTGCACAGTCATGTTTTTTGGCTAGTTACTTGCCATGGAAATATGTGAAACTAATTAAAATCATGTTTTTTGTTTACTGTAATACAACCCCTGAAATATACACCATGCGCGATTTAGGGGTAACACTTATTCTTTTGTTAAAACAATAGAATATTAGAACACAAAAGAACGACAAAACAATGGAATGCAATGAAATAGAATATATTAGAATGCATAATTTTACATAATACAATGGAGGTTTACAATATACAATGGAGCTGACACCCTAAATCGGGCATCATATGCTGAAATAAACCTGTCGAATCTTAATAGTTTCGGTGTTAGCCTGTGGCTGAGGTTATTATAAAAGTGCGGGAGAAACCTTTTCCTTTTCACCGTGCTATCCAAGGCGAGAATCTTTTAACACTATGATGTTAAAGATTTTTTATGGCTTTTCAGCCGTTACACTCTTGATAATGATTTTTCTTAATCCCATCGAACTAATAATGCGTTTCAACGATGCACGAGCGGTTAAAAAGGACGTGGATTGGACAGTGAAGAAAACAGGCGCGCGACCGTTTGTTTTTCTTACGCAAACGGAACAGTGTCTCCCACTTCAACTGATTCATAATTTGGAACTAAGCACAGCTTTCAAATGTCGATGTGATGTGATTGTGTTGAGTTATAGAACAGAATGTAGAGAAGTGAAACCACCACATGTCACGTACTTGTTTGACAACACAACCACTTGGGGATCAGGGCGAAATACGCTGTTCTTCCACGCAATGGACAAAAGACCCGGTTACATCTATTACATCTTCACCGACGATGATATATCCCTGAAGTTTAACAGTGCAACCACTCCGGAAATGAAATGGCTCACTCCAATCTTAGTTTTCCAAAACTGGCTTCTGGAGTACGGACCAGCCGTCGGTGTAGTCGACTATGAACTGCGCGAAGAAGGACAGAATGTTCGCAATAAGATGCAAACCATCTGTGGGAAAGCACTGAACAGCACTCCTCTTGCCAATCCAACCATATTCTTTGATCCTGTTTTTAACGCGTTTCATGCAAATGCCGCTCGCCATATATTTCCACTTGACACGCGACACGAATGGGGTAACTGGTGGCTAACTGACAAATATGTCGCTTCTGCTGTGGAGCTAAAATTTCGCGGTCAAGCACTGCTGTTTTTTCCTGTGTCAGTCGTGAACCCATTGCATCGCGGCTATCCACGGTCGCTTAGAGGGACTAAAGAAGCTTGGCGAGGGTTTATTGAAAATATTCAAAGGAAAGCGCCTGCACAATACGTGAACCACAGTTTATTTGACGAATTTAAGAAAGATCCACCTCTTTACGTAGCAACATCTAAGACCTACTGCAAGAACGTGACTCGTCATCAACCCATTGCTCCATTTGCGCATTTTGCTTAAAGAAAAGTCAGTAACACATTTTTCCGTATAATTTGGCCTACAAAAGCACTTATATGGAAGAAATTGGTGAAGAACTCAATAAATATATATGATTTATTCCATATATATCATTTCACAGAACAGGGACTATTGTTACAGAGGATTTGTCAGGGAGGGGGGGGGGGGGGGGGGGGGCTCCCAATTTTTCGTTAACTTGAAAATTAAAATGAATTTTAGTTTGAATTTTATTTCCTGGGGAGAAGGCAATGAGTCTACTGGGTGTCATGGCAATTGTAGCTTTTTTTGTTTTCCGAATTTCCGGTATTAAAAACGTTTCTTTTTCAATTTCTTTCAGAATTTGTAAGGGGAGTTTCTGGTAATTATTTACACTGGAAGAGATGAACTTTTGTCAGAATTTTCAGTTACTCACTGGAAAACTACGGTAAAAGAAAATGCTTTCTTGAATATTCATTTACTTCGTTTGAAGTATAAAAGACAGTCTCTCTTTTAGGGAGGAAGAAATCAATGGAACTAAAACTCGCTGGAATCGCTTTGAATCGACCCAAAAACCATTCACTACACCAGTAAGCACAAAAAGAAGTTCAGATGAGCCATTTTTATCGAAATATCGTTCGTAATTTTACGCTCAAATTCGAAGCGAATTTTCCTCATACAAATCCTTATAATTTCGTTATTACGCAACAGTTACATGTACCACGACGTTCAAATAACAAAGTGTAAACATGACTTGAGCTTGGGGTGCCTGTGGTTCATTTCAAAACGTAAACAAGACCAGTTCGATCTGATATCCCTCGCGTCAGGTCACGAAATGCAAAATGTCTGCATACATTTTTGAAAATTTCAAATTATTATTTTAATTATTCTACACTGAATAGAAGTTGATATTCTTTTAAGTCTGTGTTCGCTGTAAAACTTGTGTGCATTACCTGACGTCGCGCTGGTATACGAAACAAAAGCTTCTAGCTTCTATTTCTTTCTTTTGTTCCGTCCACCAGCATGGCCGCGGCTCTTTTGTCCTTTAAATCCTCAGGGAATGGTTGCAAACCACCAATACTGATACTTACCGGCTATTTTTCGATATTTCGGAATTTAAACGGAGTCAAGGTGAAATCGTTCCATTCTCTTTTATTAGGCGCCAAAAGGCTGCGCGCATGGAGCAAAATGGTTTCCTCGTTGTTAACAGGGTCGTCGCTTAGCGACGAACCGGTTATTAACAAACAGTGCCCCGTTTTTATTAAACTGGGTGGTCGCTTAGCGACGAAGCGGTTCTGAAAATAACCCGTTTTTAACGTTTTTAAGGTGGCTCCGTCGTTATTTCGGGCGCACTCGTCTATGACAAACTTTGGGTCATAACTTTTTCGGCCTTAAAGCGATGGCTATAAAACTTTGTGAAAAGTTACAGCTATTATTTTGCAATAATATGATAGACATATTTATGAGCAAAATCGCACCCAGTGAAAATTTTGGAGTTCTTTTTGTGTTTAATTTCTGGAATCAGCTTACATTGACTTAAAAATAATATATACCCTTACCAAGTTTCAGCAAAATCAACGGAGCAGAAGTGCGGAAGTATAAGTCCATCAAAATTTAGCCCTAAAATTCGCTTACAATTTTAAATACTTGATGCTCTTTCAAAAAATAATCGACGAGCTATCATGTTAAAATATTAACTTCTGTTTAGTGCCCATATTTAAAAACATTGCACACCATGGAAACTTCTAATGGAGCACACATGCTCCTTCCCTCCCTGGGGTAACTGGCGTGCATATCACTTACGGCCCCCTTATCAAGCTTCACTCCTTGGCCAGCAGCAACTATTCAATTTTTGGAGAAGAATTTATTTATTAGCCACCTACAGGCAGGGGGTATGAGCAGAGTGAAAATGTAACAGTATGAAAAAAAAATTGCAGCCTTAGTCTGCCACTGATGTATATGTTGTGGTTCAAACTTTTATTTGGTTTGAAAATTTTCAATCCCAGTTTATAAATATCACAATCTGAGACAAGAGAAACTGAAAATCAAACTGGTTTAAAAATTTTCAAACCAGTTTAATTTGTATTTCCCTTTGTATCCAATTTATTACCATGCATAACATAAGACAGAGGAAATAAAATATCAAGCTGGTCTGAAATTTTTAAAGTAAAGAAGAATTGTAACCACAACATATACAAACCACATGAAAGGGTTTCATCTACTACATGTCTTAAAAGTAGCTCATTATTCTTTATTTAATATACATGTAGCTACGTATTCATGTAGACCATAAGTGGCTTCTATTCTATTAAACGTTCAGTGAATATCAATAATTCTATACCTGATTCGGCTTCAGAGAATGTAACAAAGGCAAACCCTCTTGATGTACCAGTTTCATGATCCTTGACAACCTATATTGTTGCACAAAGTCAGAATCAAAATTGATTATTAAAAAAATGTGAAATCTTGACACTGAACTGTTAATGTATACTAAGAAAATGATGTATATAGAGAATTTAGTACAAGTGTACATGTACACCTTCAATAAAATAAATCATCAAATTTATTTTGAAAATACCGATCAATAGTCAAGAGGGGGGGGGGGTACTCCCATATATGAGCTTTATAGGTATGTGCCGCTGTGAAGGGTATGGTTTTCAGGCAGTTTAGTCTAGGATAGGATATGGTAATCAGAGATTTTTGGTCTAGAATAGGGTATCATTTTCCGAAAAACTGATCAGTTGCGTGAAGAATTTAGTCTTGACAAGGTTTACTGGGAAATGGCATTTAAAAATCGGTATTTATAGGTATGTGCTGCTGTGAAGGGTATGGTTTTCAGGCAGTTTAGTCTTGGATAGGGTATACACCGAATGCAAATATGGCCGACCAACAATTTTTTGTTTGGACAGGTTCTCAAGAAAAGAAAAGCAATTGGATAACAATAAAGATCAGGTCAAAATGAGTCATTGTGTGCATTTTCAAGGCCATATTCTTATTTTAGGAGAAGTTATAGGCAATCAAATGTTGGGAAAAACATGAAAGTGAGGCTAGTGAGGCTAGAATGTCTTTTTTCATACAAATGCTAAAAAATTTCAGTGAGCCATAACTTTGCAACCATTTAACCAAAAACACTCAAACTTTGCAAGATGATGCACTTAGCAGCACTTGTCTATGTGATATCATTAATTTCTCTGAAAACTTGGCCAAACAAAAAACTGCCTGACGGCCATATTTGCATTCGGTGTATAGCAATCAGAGATTTTTGGTCTAGAATAGCGTATCATTTTCCACAAAACTGATCAGTTGCGTGAAGAATTTAGTCTAGACAACGTTTACTGAGAAATGGCATTTAAAAATCGGAATGGCCGGCAGTATGGCATTTTTACTGACCCCTGTTAACTAGAAACTGTGATAGTGAACGAGTTTCTGGAAAATAGCGAATCTGGAATACATGTAGGCCTAGAATAGGGTGGGGTTTTTCAGTGTTTATAAGTCTAGAATAGGGTTGCAAAATGCAGCGAAAATGGTCTAGTGTAGATTAAGGGTCAGAGCAGAGTCCCAGCGGCACACCCCCACCCAAAAATTTGCAGAGTACCCCCACCCCCCCAGGGTTGTGTTATACCTAGCCTACAGTGTAGAGCTAAATGTAATTCTAATTGCAGTCTTATTGTTCCAAAAGGAAATGCCACACGCCCTTTGAGGTGTTTGTTGAATTAATTTACGGTAAAACCAGTAATGATCGCACAAGAGAAGAACTCAAAGGGTAATTTTTGTGGGTTTATGATTGCAAAAGCTGTAGAATAAAATAAGTTAAATGATGAATATTTCATGTAAAGCATAAAAAAGAACTTTACAAAATTTGGACTATTAACAATACATTTTGTTTGCCTGATACCGTAGTTTATTGAGTCCATTTCATGGACATTCAAATTTTGTGGCTAAAGTACATGTAAAATTGGTTTGAATGAAAGCAACTCGGGTAGCCTGTGATCAACCATGCCCCTTTTTAAAAGCACACCAAGAACTACATAATTTGTAAAACAAGTCTCATGGATGTTTCTTGGTGTTGCGGAAGCGCATTGTTGGTTAGCTTTTGTGTTGTGGTGTGGGTATTATTCACTGTCTTTTGAATCTTTTGTTTTACGTCATTTGGTGATCACACCATCCGCAAAACCAAGAAACTACCAGTCTCATAAAAACTGAGTTTGGCATTTTTTTTTCAAATTAATTGTCTTGGGCTTTACAGACAATACTGGATATTATTCTTCATCAAACTGTTTTATTCAGAAGAAGCAAATCTATTTTAAAAAAATAATATGCAGAGAATTTGTGATTGACAGGGTATAATATTTAATGCCTGAACCTCTGTTACATAGGCTTGCTCCATGTTTGAACAGCAAGAGAAATGAAACTACATGTGACTCAAATTATACAGCAATGACTGTATACATTGTACTATCAATTTATTATCACAGACTCCAATACTGTAAACATGTGCTTACCTTAACAGCTTCAATTTCCCCAAAGGTGGAAAAATATTCAGCAAGGGTAACTGAAAAATACAACAAACACCCAGTCATCAGCAAAAAAATCTCAGGATTAATAATCAATAACTAAAAATAATTTTAGGCAGCACTCATTTCAGGGCTCGAAATTAACACTCGCAAACTCGCAAAATGCGAGCGGTTTTTGGAAGTTGGGAGTCTGAAAAATATCCTCTAGCAAACTTTTGCGAGTAAGCATTTCTCTTTCTAATAAAAGTTGGAGGAAAAAAGTGAACGTTCCTGGAGAATTTTGTGGCAAAAGTTCAGACATCATCGAATGTCATCTACGGGAGAAAATAAGCGTGGTTTTACACAGAACCTGTGCACACTTTATCCACGCATGAACACATTTTGTCAGAATCAGCAACGTGACAAAAGAGAATGAATTTCTCGCTTTGTGAGCCACTTTTGTTGTAGATGTCTAAAATAACAGCTTTTTTCAAGAGGCCCTCGACCTCTAGACTACTTATAGTAACATGACCGACGATGATGTCTTGCCCGACAACCCCTAGCTGCCA
The DNA here is from genome assembly GCA_022457155.1 of Cladopsammia gracilis. Taxonomy (NCBI): domain Eukaryota; kingdom Metazoa; phylum Cnidaria; class Anthozoa; order Scleractinia; family Dendrophylliidae; genus Cladopsammia; species Cladopsammia gracilis. Next base: position 987,880 of record JAJGOT010000212.1, on the reverse strand, counting down.
AAGAAACAACAAGACAACGCCGGCAAAGAAGACTACAAAATTTACAGTATACTATTTGGTATTTTTACCATATTTTCAGTCATCAAAGGGAAAATGACTGCAAAAAATAGCTAGTGACCTTGCTAGTTTTGCTGGGAGAAAAAAAAAAATCTTACCAGAAACACTTTGCTAGTGGACTAAAAAATTAAGTTCGACCCCTGCATCTGGCCATATAATTATTCTGGAAAAAACATACAGTGTAAAATGACTACTGACAGTAAAACCTGTATTAAGAGGATGCCATTTTACCCCCCTCCCCTCGCCCTCTCTATACAGTTTACATGTAAGTCCCAAAATGTTGTTCCCAAGCACCACCTGCATTAAATGGACACCTCTATTAAGCGGACACGGACACCTAAAAGTTGACTGAAATGGTTGTTTTTATTGTTAAAAGCCCATTTACTAACTTTTTATTTTTTGCGTTTATTGGGTTTGCATAATAAACAAAACTACTGTTAGTATGTACAAAAATTGTCTTTTTTTGATCAAGAACCAAGAAACTCCTACCAAATTGCCAATTTTATGAAATTTACTGTGTGGAATGCATGCAATTTAAATGTTTTATACTAACTATATCATGAAAACCTCTATATTTTCATGATGTCATCACAATAAACAAATGCATGCTCATGCAATTTCGTGCCCACATGCCTCACTGCCAAAAAACAATATGGAGCCATCTTACTTAAGTTAACAATAATTTGCAACATTGTGGAATGGTATTTGAAGAAGATATGTTTTCTATAGGATTTCCTGTTTTAAGCGGACAACCTGTATAAAGCAGACACTAGAGCATTCCCTGAGGGTGTCATTTTAACACAGGTTTGACTGTAATCCTCAGATATCACTTTCTAAGAAAAACTGTACAAAATGTAGTATTTAAAGACCCAGTATTGTCCATTATGCTTCACACGCCTCTGTACAATAGAAGCCTCACTCCTGTGCAAACCAAAACAATAACAGAGGTGTGTGAAGAATAATTAACAATTATTGGATGAGGTTGAGCATGATTAGCGATAATTATCAAGGCCAAAGTTTGTGTTATCTGCCGAAGCCCAACTCTGAGGCAGATAACACAAACTGAGGTCTTGATAATTATCGCTATCATGCGAAAACCGAATCCAATAATTGTTTTATTATGCATATTCCTGAGCTGCACTTGTAAAGACAAGAGCACGCACAAAAAAGTGATCAATGCACAGCAGACAAACTATTGTCTGTAGGTATGACGTCACTTTTACATATATAAAATTCATTGTCTGTAGGTATGACGTAACAGAAACAGCAAGCAATAATTAGCTGTGTGCTTATAGCCAATCAAAATCGAGCTAGTGACAATAATAATAGACAATACTGGGCCTTAAGTCTTGCAGACACAATTAAACTTTTACAAATTAATACTAAATTCTACTGGGTTGTTTGGTAAGGCATACACATGTATAACAAGATAACTTTGGAGCACATCAATAGTAACAAAGGTCACTGAGTAAAGGCTGTGGTGATGTGGTAATGAAATATAATTTGATCTCCAGTATTAAATATTAATCACTATAATTATACCTTCTTTTGTTTTCCAGTCAAGGTTTCCAACAAATATTTTGGCCCTTGGATCATCTAGTATGTATAAAAAATGTAATCAAAAAATTAATACAAAAAGAGATCAAATAACTGAATATTAAATCAATCTAAATGTACACTGTACAGTGTATGCACATATTAGTCATGTATAAATGTAATAATCAACCATCAAGGCTTTTGGTTTCTCTGCAAACCTTATTTATTGGAATGAACCCCTCCTCCCATTTTAGGTATACATGTATGTACCCTAGGGTGGATCCAAGGGGGGGGTGAAATGGGTGAATTTTCACCCCCCTTTTCTGAGACCCTTTCTTTCTTTCTTCTTTTTTTTTTTTCTCAAACAGGCTTTGGTTCTATTGCATTTAAAATTTCACCCCCCATTTCAAAATCCTGGATCCGCCCCTGGTACCCCTCTTAAAAATCGGGTCATGTAGCAGCTCTCTTAAGGTCTCACACCATTGGTTCGGAGAACAATAGAACAAACGACCCAACAATGGACTCTAGACCTAAAAACAATAGAAGCTGTGTTTTACAAGGCCAATGAAAATAGAGGTTTCGGAGAGCTGCTACACTTCTGTAAAAATGCACTGAATGAATGCAACCTCGTTCCCAGGGTCGACTCTCTTCTTCCTGCCCCCAAAAGCGAGAGAGAGAGACCCTCAGCTGGTTGGGGCTGGTCACGTGTCTCCCAGAATATGGGAGATTACAGATAAATGACTGGAGGGAGGGGCGGTTAAGTGTCATTTTGCCTCTACTAAGCGAACCAAGGAAGAGAGATATGCCTCAATCAAAACAAGCTAACTATTCCCGCGTGTTGTAAAGGTCATGTCCAGTGTTAGTCATCCGGAAACTCCCAAAAAAGTATATAAAGCGAGCGAATCTGTGAATTTGAGCTGCTGTCGACTCTGTAAATCAGTTGGAGATGTTAGGCAAAAAGAGTGACAAAAGAAACCACTTGCATCTGTAAGAATTACAAAACAGCTATCATGCTGGAGATTCAAATATTTCAAACCTGGGATGCAATGACACTATGCTTCTGACAATGGAGATACTGCCTAGCTCCGAGAAAACACAACAACTTAAACGCAGAATAAACTCTGAGGAGCTATAAACAATTGAAGGGCTCAAGGCATAATCAACATATGTTGCTTTTGAGGTCGTTTTTTATTTTTCTCGTTCAGATTTGTCCATTTTTGGCATGTGAACTACAAATTAGCTGCAAAACATTGTTCAGAAGTTTTTACTGTTGTTTTCGAGAAATACCGTATGCAAAAAAAGGCTCCTATTGTAACGCAATATTGCGGTAAGCTTACATTTTCACACGGACACGGTTCGATATTTTTTTAAAAATTAAGCGTAAGGATTTTTGATGAACGCAAAAAAAAAGTAAATCACTGTCATAATGTCCAGTTTGAACAAAAAAAGAAACAAAAAGGATGCTGAGTGTGACTCGAACCCGGGGCCTTCCGAGTGCAAATCCCGTACCAAACCTACTAGGCCACCGAGGAACACATGCTCAGTTAAGACTAAGTTTTATAAGTTAAGGGTAGATATGCATCAAAACATGTATCTCGATTAAAAAATCCTTTTAGATCAATTTTTAAGGTTACAGAGTACCTTCAGATCGAACATTTATCAAAATTTTTTTTTTTGGCGTCAAAATAAAGTTTACAGAATGAACTTTCATTAAAAAAAAAAATTATCGAAAAATAGTGAAAATTGATGGAGAAATGACAGTATAACTTTTGTGGGCGGAGTTTGTTTATGAAGCGATACGTTTTTTTAAGCGCTGTTTTCTCAAAGTTAATTTTTCGCTTGTTGGGGACACTTTAAAGAGCTACAACTCAAAGGAAATTTGTTCGATTTTCCTCAAATTTGGACAGAAGCTAGGCTAACATATAATCAACAAAAACGTGTCGGCAAATTTCTTATTTTTCGAAAACTTTTTCGTCAAGAGCCATTTCCGTGCGATATTCTGTAACTTTTCACTACAATTGAATATGGGAAATCGCCGACACGTTTTTTTAGCGCTTCTTGTCCGGAAACTCGAGAACAAATCAAATTAGCAAAATACAATAATCGCTTTGAGTTATAGCGTTTTAAAGCTGATTCGTACGTTCGAATTTAGATGTCGTAAAAAATTCGACAATTCACTTTATTGCCAAAATGTTTCTATATTTAGATAGCCAGCTCTTTTAGCTTTAATTTGATATCTGGGTTTAGGTATGTTAAGTGTAATCTTAAGACACTAGAGCTGTTATACTGGAGACACCCCCGAAGGTACACTGTAACCTTAATGTTGCATTGAAGACTCCAAATGTGAAACATCTTTCGGCCGGCCAGCAAGAAATCACATCAAGCTGCCCATGCAAGCTGTATTTCAAGTGCCCGACCATGCACAGCGGACCCATCTGCCACTGTCGCAAAGCATGTCGGAAAATCCTACGGCAAAACCAAAAGGGAACTTCCTATACGAAATTAGAACAAAATATTTTAAGTCTGAAAGCACTTCGATTATCGGGCATTTCGACCATGGTACGGGATGGGAAATGGCCCACAACTCAGAATGCTGCCCCTTTTCTGATCTGAAGTGATTCCAGACTTTCCCACCAGCTCATCTTGTCCACCAAGGTCTGTTTTTCACCTCGAGCGCTAAATGGTGCTTCAGACACAAGTTACAACAAGAAACACGACTCGTTTCTTTGAGAGGTGCTAGAGACTTAAGGATTTCCAGACTTAATATCTTTCAATCACCGGACGGGCCTTAAACATATTGGCTTATACGCACGCTACAGATGATATATTTGCCGAAGCACGCTCGTGATCGATAAGCGAGCCGGGCGTGCGTAAATAATGGTATTTTCGTTCATGTCATTGGCGCGGGTCAGTATAACAGCAAGCAATTTGTGTTAACTCTGGTATTACTGTATTACGATAAACATAATTATTTAGTAAAGTCTATGTACGAGTCCTCAACTTCTCTGTTCGTAATACTTAGAATAACTGGACAACGAGTGGTATAATTTTATTATTCTGTTTGCACAATGAAGTGATGGCCTGTTCCAGGTGTTAAGATTGTGGGGTCAGCTCAAAACTTTACAATCTTCTTGGCATGCGAAGAGCAGGGAAAACGAGGGGAGACTAAGAAGTGCAAGTAAGTAATGCAAGTAATGCATGTAATGCAAATGAAATTGAAACAAGGCTAAGCAGTACTCGTGCCGAAACAATATCCACTTGTTTTATACATGTACATGACTACCGTGCATCTTAATCACATGAGTAAAAGGAAAATTGACCAGCGTATACACATGTATCATTTCCTTAATTTAGTCATGAACTTCTGTTTGTAAGAAGTGAGAAAGTCACAAGTAAAGAAATGCAAATTCAATTAAAACAACAATAAGTGGCACTTGCATTGTACAGTCAAACCTGTATTAAGTGGACCCCATATTAAGCGGACACCCTCTATTAAGTTGGGTCCCCATAAAAATTATTGACTGCAAACTGAACCAGGCTGTATTCAGTGGACCCCTCTATTAAGCAGACATGGACACCAAAGTTAGGCCATTTTGTTACACGAAAGCTGTATTAAGCGGACATTTTAAGTGTTTTTAGAATGCATTTTTATTAAAATGTGGGATTACTGACTACTCCTAAAAGCATGATTTCAAGTAAAAGTAATTCAACTCCATACAGACAGTTGCGACCTAGGTTTATGAATTAAAATGTCATGAAATCAGTATGTGTGGGTATAATAAACATGGAGATATGAGAATTAATGATTAACTGTTATTGAGCAATGTATCAGAACCTGTATTAAGTGGACACTAACGAGGGTCCTGAGGGTGTCAGCTTAATACAGGTTTGACTGTACTAAGAAAAGGAGGTGTGATTTTTTTTAGATGCGTTGATTAGAATACATGTATGAATAACTCACCAGTATTCCAGTTTAGGGTTTAATTTTCGTGTTATAAATATTAATGTCAAGTAAACGTTTCCTTGAGTGTTATTACATTGTAATTCACGACCCTCATTAAGTAAAAAAGTCACAAGTGTTATTTCAACAGCACGGGTCTGTATTGTTATGAGATAGCCAATGAGATTAATTTTATTCAGTTTTTCGATCCACCTATGCTGTGTATAAAAGGAGAACTGGCGTTTCGAGCTCACAACCGCTTCAATAGCAATGAGGAATATTTCAGACGAGAAAATTTAAGCTTCAGGTTTTAAAGATGGCTCTGTGCATTTCATGCAATTTCCCAGTTATAAATGCATTGCAGTGTCTACCGCAACTGCAAAAATGCATCTTTGAGCTGCGGGAAGAATACAGGCAGGAGAGAGGACAAGCAAACAGCTCCTACGGGCCTGCACACACCTGTGTGGTCTGCATGACATTTAATTCCTGAAAGTCTAACCGTGGTGTTAGACACTGCACTCATACAGTGTACAGGGCCAAACGGGTTGAGCCACCAAATGAATATAAGTTATGACAACACGATCAAATACGATCAATGAATAAAGTATTGTATAAATAATATTACATATAATATTATTGGGGCGAGCTCGTTACAAAGGGGGCGACCTTGATTGAATTAAGGGGTAAATTTGGTTGGTATGGGGCGAATTTCCAAGGGAGCGAAACCACTTACATTTAATTTGAGAGTGATGGGAGCGTGAGAAAAGCCTCTGGAACCCGGGGTATAAATCTACATCTACATCTATTTAGTCGGTAAAAATCCCATTGGACACCACACCAACATGTTATTTATTAGTTAATCGGCATACTAATCAGCATACTAAGCAGGGAAAATTACAAATTAGAACCCACATGGCTTATGACTCACATTTTCTCCTTCTTTGTGGCGTCCCAGCAGTCAAAGTTTCTGCAGTGTGTGACTGCGGATGAAGTGGTTTCGTGCTTGCATCAGGACGGTTCTTCTGCCATTCCTCCACTTTTCTCGATTGCTCACAAGGCCGTTTGCTTCCACTTACGTTTGACTTATAACTCCAACCAAAGGTGGCCATTATAGGCACAAACAAAGCCTCAATTCATCAAATAAACCATACCACAAGTTGTCCGCCATGTTTGTTTTGAGCCATATTTGAGCAGCGGCTTTGTTAGAAATAACATGCGCATTTGCTAGCATAACTCTTGAAAGCAAACAAACCTGACATGTTTCTATTTCAGTGTTTTGAAATTGCAATCGAAAAACGCCGCCTTATTTTGAGCATTTCTGTGGATCGATGGTGCATAAGATACATTGATCATCAAAGCAGGTCCTGATGCACGGAATTCTGCGCTGTAAAATTGATAGTGAACAACTACAACTTTGGTTTTATACTTCGAAGCCGCTCTTCCCACGCTGAGCAGCGTTTTCCGGTTTCGTGGTAATCCGTTTACGATTGTTACAGCCATTACAAGCTCTTCGTAATGAAAAGACACGCTACATTTTTTAAATTTGCAAGCGAATAACATTTTGGATCAAGGAGAGGGAAAAACTATTCTACTGAAAGTTGTACGGTGAAATCAAAGTTGACTAATTAGCAATTTAATACCGTCGTGTCGTCTTGTTGCATTTCACATGACGTAAAACATGGCGAATTTGGATAACCTAATGTCCTTTTCGTCCGACGAAGAAGACAATGCGGCCATAAATTCGGAATTATCTTGGTCATCAGTTTTGTCTTCTGAATTCAGCGCCGCCGCGAGAAGTCGTTCTGGAAATGAAAGCACACGTTCGTTGTCACAAAACTTCTGTCCGTCAGACGGCCATCCGTCCAGCAATGCTCTAAACGATAGTAAATATTCTGACCACCATGTGCAAGCTGTAAAAACGGAAACACGATTCGCAAGTCTCCCTGTTAATGGAGACCCATTCAAATGGGTTGAATTCTCGAGAGACAGTGAGTCAGGTCCCGACAGTTTGTTTAATCAAGAGTGTAAATTAAGGGCATCTCGTTCGTGGGATGAGTTATCGCCGCCTAGCAGCCCAGTGAAAAAACAAAATAATATCCCCCAGTTTCCTCATGGTGGATTTGCTTCTTATCATAAGTCATTTAGGCCCCCTTCTGAGTTATTGGATTATGAAGGAACAACTTCTCACAACAGCTCAGGGGTGTATAAAAAAAGTCACAGCTCACAGTCTTACACCTCCAGCCTGTCTGTGACATTGAACAGTCAACGTTCTGCCCTAGGAGTTCAAAGTACAAACCAGTCTTTCACAAGCAATTCATCAAATGTCAGTAGTGAACATCCTTATGGTTCTATCACCCTCAAGCTTAAAGGGGAATTAGGAAGCAGAGAGGAAATGCTTGCCTCTGAAACGTTTCCAGCAAGTAACTGTGTCTTTCCAGAGGAGGTGAATGAGAGTACTAACAAGCCCAGCACTTATTCTAGCAAAATAAGGCCTTTGAAAGTGCAGCTTCCCCCTGAAGAGACTGGCAAAGGGCCCATCAAGTCACAAAAGGAGCCTGTATCTCACAGGAAATCTGTCCCTCCCCCTCGTCCACCTACTCCTAAGCTCCCCCATCGCCCCTTCTCCTCCTCATTCCCAGACAAAAAATCACCAAGTCCATCAATGTCAGGTGATCGCAATTCTAAGTTTCTTTTCTATGGAGATGGGCTATTTGATGTTGCCAAAGAGAGAAATGAAGAGGCTGTTGCCTTCAGTGCAATGATGTCTGGACTCAGATCGAACTTCCACTGGGATGATCAAACAAACACTGGTCATGTGATAAGTCCTACAATACCTTATGATTATGAAACATTTCCACACAACACAGAAGCATGTATTGCTATCTACACTGAGGAACGGCAAGACACGCTAAAGTTTACCTTCAATGTTCACAGTCACATCAGCAAAATTATTGAACTTGCATTGAGTGTTTTATCAGATGACAGTAAACTAATAAGCTTGAGCTCCGCTTATGTTTATGTACTCAAAGTCTGTGGACGATCTGAGTATTTCCAAGCAAACAGTGTTCTGATTCAATATGGTTATGTCCAGGAATGCATTAAATTTGGTCGCGAAGTCGAACTTGTGCTCCTTGAAAGTTGGCAAATCTCCAGACAGCTGATTAGAACTGAAGAAGACGACTTAGATGACAGTGTCCCGCGAAACTACAAGGAGTTCTTTGATTGCCCCGTCAGCACGGCTGTCTCTGAATATGGGCTGACTATGCTCTTAGAATTATTTAATGATGAACTTATTAAGTTAGTAGAAGAGGTCACCAGCCAAAGTAACCCACGCTTTGAGCCCAGACCAGTTATTCAATCTGTGAAAGCAGTCTGTGCAACTCTAGCTACTTTGGAAACGAAACAAGTGATCAATTCAGTTGAAAACTTGAAGAGTCTTCACAACGCTGATACACCCGAAAGAATGGTTCCAGACCAGGCAGTGTTTTTTGATGCCCTCTCAAAGCTGCAGTCAGCCGTTTTGCATCTGATTGAGATGTACTGCGACGCTTATGATACCGAGTTTGTACCCACGAGGGTTGACAGACCCAAACTGGCCGGATCCTTAGAGGTGACCGCCATGACAGACAACGTTCGTATCCACGTGGCGTTCGCCAACAGGCTGCCCGTGCAGTGGAATCAGGACTTTGATCGCTTCGAAGTCCATTGTGGCATTTACTACGGAGGACGCTTGTCCTGTGCTGTTGAAGTAACGCAACAGCGGAAGATTACCAGGCATTTCTTCGACCAGCTGCGATGGGATGAGTGGCTGCAGTTCAATATCCAAGTGCGTCAGCTCCCGCGAGAGTCACGCCTCTGCCTGACCCTTTATGGCATTGCCCCAACCAGCAAGGGCAATACTCTAAACGCAACCAGAGCACCGCTTGGTTGGGTAGCAGTGCCCCTCTTCGACTTCAAAGGCGTGTTGGTGTCAGGGACGCAACTTCTTGGGTTGTGGCCCGATGACGTTGCAAACCCTGTAGGTTCCTGTACATCAAACCTTCTCCATCCCTCAAGTGTCATTCTGCAAGTCGAGTTTGAGCACTATTTGGCTGACATTGTGTTTCCAGATTTCGAAAGCAGTGGCTGGTTAGTCTACGATGAAACTGATCGCTGTGAACCACAAGCCAAGACAGCCGATGTGTACAAGCCCATTTTGGAGAAAGATCTTTTCAACGAGCTAAAACCGGAGGAGAACGAACTTTTGTGGGAGCACCGCCATTACTGTAAGTCAGTGCCCAAAGCGTTGCCTCTTATTCTGTCTGCAGCTCCATCTTGGGAGCACCAATACCTTCCAGTAATCTACAGCTTACTGTCTTCGTGGGCGCCTCTGAGGCCAGTGGACGCCATGGAGTTGCTCAAAGTCAGCTTTCCAGACACCCGTGTGAGAACTACAGCGCTGGAGTGGATGGAGGCACTTCTGGATGACGAACTCTGCGATTACCTTCCTCAGCTTGTCCAGGCCTTGAAGTATGAAATCTACCACGACTCCTCCTTGGTTCGTTTCCTCGTGCGCCGTGCTCTCAGCAGCGTCCGCGTTATGCATTACCTGTTCTGGTACTTAAAAGACAACATCAGCGATCCTCAGTTCGGTCAGCGCTTTCAGATCATTCTTGGCGGCCTGTTGAGCATCTGTGGAAATGCACAGAGAACCGAGTTCACCAAACAAGACGAGATCGTGTCTGATTTGACCCAAGTGGCGCAGCTTGTCAAGGGCGCTAAAGATTCTTCAAGAATGAACGTTCTTCAGCAAGAGTTAGCGGTGGTCGCTGCTAACATGTTCACGAGCGTTAGGCTTCCTATAAGCCCTAGCTACGAAGTCAAAGGCGTCGACTTGCGAGCCTGCGGCTACTTCACCTCCAACTCCGCACCTCTGAAGCTTATTTTCAAGAACGCAGACCCGTTTGGTGAAGACGTTCACGCCATGTTCAAAATCGGCGACGATATGAGACAAGACAGGCTGATCATGCAACTAGTGGGTATCATGAACAAGATCTGGTTACGAGAGGGAATCGATTTAAAAATGATCACCTACAAGTGCGTAGCCACTGGCGTCGGAATGGGGATGGTGGAAATCGTTAAGGAGTCGCGAACACTTCGGGAAATCCACACCGAGCTGGGTCTTGCTGGATCTTTCAAGGACGAGCCAATTGCAAGATGGATCCAAAACTGCAATCCTGGTGAGGAGAGCTACCACCAAGCTGTGGAGAATTTCACGGCTTCCTGCGCAGGATACTGCGTCGCTACCTACGTCCTTGGAATCTGCGATCGCCACAACGACAACATCATGATCAAGAGAAGTGGTCACTTATTTCACATCGACTTCGCCAAGATCCTGGGAGACGCACAGATGTTCGGTTCATTCCGCCGCGATCGGGCTCCCTTCGTGCTGACTTCGGACATGGCTTTCGTCATAAACGGTGGTTACGAACCGAGCAGTCGTTTTCAGGACTTTATTGACCTTTGTTGCAAGGCTTTCAACGTCATCCGGTGCCATTCCAACCTGTTCCTGAACCTTCTGTCCTTGATGCTTAATTCCGGAATTTCTTGTTTGAGCCAGGTCGCTGATTTGAAGTACATCAGGGATTCCTTACTCCCAGATTCCACCGAGGGAGAAGCCACCGCCGCTTTCACTCGGCTCATAGAGTCCAGTCTCTCCTCGTGGTTTACTCAAGTCAACTTCTTCATTCATAACGTGGCGCAGATCCGCGACGTTAGCCAACTAACTCTTTCAAAAGCTACGACCTCTAAATCAGGCCCTGCTGTTCTTTCCTTCGCTCGTGGGACGTACTCAGTTGACTCGGACGGTTTAGTTGATTCTGCGCGAGTCGTAGACTTCCAGAAGCGTTACAATCCTGAGAAATATTACATGTACGTTGTCAACATCTGCCGCGTCGGTGTTCAAGAACCGTCCTTCGTGTTTCGTCGATTCAGTCACTTTCATGAGCTGCACACAAAGCTCACCGAAGCGTTTCCAGACACCAACTTTCCGAGGCTTCCGAGCAAGATCTACATCGGTCGGTCGCAAATCCGAGTAGTTGCCGAGCGGAGACGAAATGAACTCGACGATTACATCCGACACCTGCTGATGATGCCGCCGGAAATTGCCGAATCTGATCTTCTGTACACCTTTCTTCATCCGCTGAAGCAGGACAACCGAGAGGCCAGCTCATTCTCAATGCGGTTACTCCCCGAAGAGAAGCGACACCGCGAGCGACCTATCGGCGGTAAAGTGAAGTTGTTGATTCGACACGAGCGTGAAGCACTCCGTATCATGGTCATGCATGCGAAGGAGTTATCTCCAAGGAATCAGACGAGTCCGGCGGATCCTTACGTCAAATTGTACCTGCTGCCGGACCCTATCAAAGCCACGAAACTCAAGACGAAGATTGCGCGGAAGACGCTTAACCCAACGTTTAACGAAACCTTGTGTTACAGTATGTCGGAGCGAAAGGCACGGCAGCGCCATCTTCAGGTTACTGTGCTAGATCATGACTATGTCGGTGAGAACGAATTTCTCGGTGGAGTGCTGATTGATCTGTCAGAAGCCGAGCTCAAGACGTCAGTGGCGCAGTGGTACACGCTAACTGACATCAGGAATCCACGTTGAATGCAGATGGCTTCAAAGCTGCTCGAGGAGGCTTCCGAGACTGCGAAGAAGTCTTGTGAGTGCGCTGGTGACGGACTAATTTCCCTAAAACCTGGCTTGACAGAGTGAGAATGTTCGTATATGACAACCCGTTTCCTATCCTTCAGTCGGAGCGCGAAAAGCCTCTGTGAACTAGCGGTAAAAGAAGACTGAGAATCGGCCCAATGGAAACAAAATGCCATGGCTGTATCCTTTTATGCAGAGGGTTGCATCATTAAAAACAAGTATGTCAATTCCGTAGTACCTGACTTTTGTTTTAAAATCTAAACGGGTGAATTGTCTTCACGCTTGGAATTTATCTCGTGACGTTTACAAACTTTTATTTATCTTGTGACGTTTACAAACTTCTATTTATCTTGTGACGTCTACAAACTTTTATTTTTCTCAAATCAAATAGATCAGAAGCTAGTTTAAACACCTGGCGTGCGTTTCTCAAAGTTCCCGAAGCTATTTTTTAAACTCAGTTTCTATCAAGTGGCTCAATAGTTAGTAGCCCGCAAACCTGACCAACTTGTTTCTTCAACTAAGATTTTATTTCTAAGCTTTCAAAATCAACGAAAACTAATTTTAATTTTTGGTCGTAAACATTGTGCACAAGACAACTCTTTTCCGCCCCGAAAAGGTTTCCGGGACCTTTGAGAAACGCACGCCATGATGAGTGTTTTAGACGCGTGCGAGTAAGGCATAGTTGTTGTTGTTGTTGTTGTTGTTGTTGTAACCGTTCCGAACTGAGGCAAAATTGGAAGGGTCTGTATGAGGCCATCAGAGTATAAAAGTGCCAATATCTCACCCCTAATATTTTAACGAATATCCGATCAAAACCCATAATTTCACAAATTTAGTTTTTGTGATGGGGTAAGGGTAAAATGTCAATTTTTATTCCCTTCAAGGGTTTGAATTATATTTTTTGTGGTCGGAATGTTTACAGAAGCTGTAATTTAGACATTGCACTTCATGGTAGTCAGAGAGTAAAGTGCCAGTAAAGGTGGCTTATATTGTTTCCACTGTTTTAGCATTGCTTTTAGTTAATCAGTTAAGATGTTTTTTTTTTTCTGCTTTTGACAGCCAGAGCGTATTTTACAGAAATATACTTCAGGATCATGCGAAAAGAAAAAAATTGATCGTTCGTTATTTATAATCTCATTCATATAGTAACATAAGAAATACGATTTTTTAAAGCGTTTTTCTGTGAAAATTCCTGAATACTTAGCTTATATTATGCATAAGTCGACAAGGGTAAAATATCCATTTTTATTTTCTTCAAGGGTTTGAATTCCATTTTCAGTGGTCGGAATGTTTACAGAAGCTGTAATTTAGACATTGCACTACATGGTATTCAGAGAAAAGTGCCAGTAAAGGTGGCTTATATTGTTTCCACTGTTTTAGCATTACTTTTAGTAAATCAGTTAAGATGTCTTTTCAGCTTCTGACAGCCAGAGCGTATTTTACAGAAACATACTTCAGTCTTCTTCAGGATCATGCGGAAAGGAAAAAAATAATCCTTCCTTATTTATAATCTTATTCATATAGCAACATACGAAATACGATTTTTTAAAGGGGTTTTCTGTGAAATCCCTAAATACTTAGCTTATAATTATTCTGCATGTATAGCAGAGGTCGAAATGGGCACTTTATTACGAAAAAATGACAAACATGTAGCTGTTCATTAATGCTTAGGAAGAGATTTTTTTCAACGTGAATTTCAAAAATGGTCTGTACATTACATTATTTTATATTTCGATTTTATAAGTTTAGAGCAGTTTTCAATTGAGTGTCGTAAAATCAAAACCAAAGTAATTACTCTGACCAATCACAGCAGTCGTAAACAATCCAATGAACCAATCAGAGCTCGAAGCAATTACATGTCGATGGCGCCAAGCGCGGGAAAACGCGTGCGAGAAAATCTTGATTGGTTTTGATTTTACTTCTGATTGGTCGAGAAAGTGGCGCGAGATATTTTAGCCAATCACAAAGCGTAGCAATGCAAAACCAAAGCAATTGTGTAATTACTTTCGACACTCAATTGAAAACTGCTCTAAAGTAAAGTATATCTGTGCATACGACGCCTAGTACAAGGGATTTGATTCCCTTCCCGTTCACTCAACATTTGTTAGAATTTATGACGTCAGAGACGGACTTCTGGGCCGGGTTATTCAAAGCACGATTACTAACCCATGATTAGCGTCGATTTTGAATCCAGTTAAACAACTCAACAACTGAATATTTTCCAAAGTTTTCTGCCCTTCAGTTTCGACTTTAACTTGTCTTCACTACTAGCTACAAATGACCTTTTGAAAACGTTTTTAAACAGAGAAATGACATCCTTGGTTAACTTTTAATCCGGGATTAGCGTTAATCGACTTTTGAACAAGCGGACCCTGCCTCGTCCCCAGGGCCCTGTCTGATTTCAAAATGGGGACGGGACGGGACGGGCGTAGGAACTTAACCCATGGATTAGGCTACCAAAACAATCCAACAATCGTGAAGTGCAGTTTGTACATGAAGTGAATGAAACAGTGAAACGTTCATTACAAAGTCAAACGTTAGTTACTATATTCTACATGACATTAAGGTACAAGTTCCTTCCAGTACGTATTTGTAAAACAAGATAAACTTGTCACATAATGTTAACTTTCTTTTAAGTTGTTTCATGCAAAAAATTATGAAAAGAGACATGCTCGTTTATTACAGTGAAACGGTCCGTTAGCGGAGATCTTAGGGATCGCGTTTTAATTGCTGTTCATGCAGTCAGTTTGTGAGAAATACAAGATATCCTAATAATTCGCCTGTAAATAGGAATTGAAATGAATAGGTAGCTATGCGCTTAAGGTAAAAATATTATCGGAACTGATTTTAGTGAGAAATGGCGTTCAATTTTCCAAGAGAATTTATCAAGCACGATAGTAATATAATTTTAGTGACAACTTCAATAAACCAATTCAATAAACAGGTCTTTACCACACCCGACGCGTCTTCGCCATTTTTTTGTTGTTCAATAGTCAAATTTAGTTTGTATTGATCAGCCTACGAACAAGCTCCCTTACGATATGAGTCATATCAATCAAAAGTTTATTTCGCAAAACACCGCAGTGGTCCCCATGAATGGGTTTTCTTGACAAGGGCTACTCAACAGCTTGGTGAGATTATAAGAATTTTTTTATATTCGGTCAAAACTCTGTCTCAAAACAGTCAAAAGTTCTGACCACGAATTGCGTGACGTAAAGTTTTGATCGGCATCAAGTCATTCAGTCACGCGCCGACATTTTGGAGATTTGAGGAAATGGTAAATGGAAATCTCCTTGCAACCTCGTCAGTAACAGCAATTCGTAAAAAGTTACAAACGGAATTGAAATTACTGAAATCAAAAGCTCCTTTTCATACAGTACAAGACCTTTTCCAAACATGTACCCTTATTGGCTTAGAAATGATTGATTTGACAGCGTGGGAAAATACAACATGACTGTATCCCAGCCATAGGGCAAAATATGTATATTTTGGGTGTTATATATTCCAACTTTCCCTTTCCATCATTCCACGGTTTTCAGATAGGGTAAAAGTAGGAACATACGGGACCTCTTATTACGTGACGTCATGCGCGCGCGCAGAGAAAACGTGGTAAGTCGGTTCGTATTCAACGCATTATCGTCGAAAGTTTTCCTCTTTAGTTGTGTGAGAAAAACAAATGGATGAAACCTTTGCAGAAGATGGAAATGAGAACTCTATTAAGCGGAGAACTCACGCGGGGCCATTACCGAGGATCCTTTATGACCTGTTTCTAAACTGCATTCGGCAACGCTCCTCAGCCACCCTCCCTCGGTGGCAATGTCCTTGGCCGAGTGGACCCGATCTAAAAGCGGCGGGTTTTCCAAAACCGAAAGGAGGCATCACAAGACGGGAAAGGTTTAAGCACTGGGCTGAACGAATGGATGTAAGGTGTGATGGCGAAGCGAACTCTGCATTCCTAGTTCACAAACGAACAGGGAAGATAATTGTACCCATCGAGGAGTTTGAGACAGTTGTCAGAAAAGTACATTCGGAAGGACATTATGATGTGAAGAAAACCTTTGCCTTGGTAGGTACCCAGGAAGCTAAAATACTAAAATTATCCTAACAAGTTGACGTTATGGCCGGGTAATTGCATAATTTTAGGGGGCTTAGCTAAAAATCTTGTAGCAAGCCTTAAAAGTATTGAGCTTCAAATTTTATTTGGGCACAAAATACCTATAGGGAAGATATCGATGACGTCACCAATTGTTATTAATGTGCCAACCATAGCCTTATTGGCTGCCGAAACAAAGGGTTCTTTTGTTCCAGTGGTTGGCACATTTGAATAGCAAAAAGAATGTTTGTAAACAGATATCATCCCTATAAAGTTTGGCGAAATTAATAACGAATCAAACAATCAGTTAAAAATTTTCCCAAGCAACAACATATACTAAATCCGTTCATCCTTTTTAATCAGTTAATTTATATTAAGTTGTGTCGCAATACATGCATATACTGTAAAGCCCCAGCTAAACATTCTAACATTGTTGCTAACATTTAACCTTGTTGGAGCATTTAGCTGGCATTTACAACAATTTACATGTAAACAACCAATCATATTTAAGTACCTGGACCCAATCTTTTTACATCTGTCTGCCATTTAGAAATCCCGGGGAAAAAATAAACAAACGCTACACTTGAACAATGTTGACGTGATGTTAAATAATGATGTTTAGCCGCTCGTCCAACATTGCTATACAACAAAATGTTGGACATGTTGTATAACAATGTTAGAATGTTTAACCACTGGGCTTAAGGCCAACGTCGCACATTATAATGGAACATTTGTCAGATTATAAGTGCCAAAGAGCTTAAGCAAAGGCAAGGCTATAAAAGCTGTGCAGTCTTTCTTTAAGGCTGGAAAACTCACTTGTCATTGCATTCCAATGCCAGTTGGCTCCAGATGAGTGTCTGAGTAACTGCTATGCATTTGCTCAAAAGCAACAAATTTGCATTTGCTTGCATCATGTGAAAGAGTCTGACCCACCCAGTTTGCATTGCGTGCTTCTCTTATTGTTATGATATGGCTCTGTTCGATATTTCGCAAGCATATCACCTCTTGCACGAGTGAATTTCTCATCTACAATACAGTATGGACTTTCGGGGGGCCTGAAAATGGCGGATGACCAACGTAGGCACGCAATGCAAACTGCGTGGGTCAGATTCTTTAACATGTGTGTTTGCTTGCACTTGCATTTGCATAACTCATGTGAACCAGCCTATACAAGTACACCCCTAGCTGCAGCCAGATGAGATGACAGGTGGCTGTATTTGTGGACAATAGGGGAAGGAAATGCACAAAAAATATTCTTATTGAAATATGCATTGATGTAGAGTTATCATATCATGTTGCTCCCATCAAAAAGTTGCCACACACGGTTTTGCCAAAAAAAAATTGATATGCTGAGTATGCAACATTTTAAAATAATCACTAAATCATCCGTGTAAGTGCCAGTAAATTGATCCAAAATGGTTTCAAATGTATTTTTATATAATACTTTGAGGTTGTCGTCACTTGGACAGAGAGTGCTTGATAAGTATAGTAGAGCAGGATTATGTTTTTTTACACAACGCGATGTTACAAAACAGTAACTCAAGTTTCACGCTCAGTGGCAATCATCAGACTGAATAAAAAGGTAGTTAAAAGGCATTAAGAGTAGCTCACGTGCACATATCAAATGTCCTATGCAAATGTTGTGGTTCAATTTTATCCTTGGTTCAAATTTTATTTTCCTTTGTTTAAAACTCATTATCTTACATGTACATTACCATACGCAAAAACAAAGGAAAATAAAATTTGAACCAAGGATAAAATTGAACCACAGCACAAACATACTGTACCATTATAAAGAATTTGAATTTGAATTGAAGGGTTGCCTGTAACAAAGCCCTAAGTGACTTGTGATAAACTGCTAGATTCTCCTTCCAAATTGCCTTGTATTTTCTTGTGAAACAAAGGGAGAATTTGACGTTACATCAAAAGTCACTTAGGGCCTTATACCGTGCACCCCTTCAATTAAAGGTTCGAATTAAAAGTTCTAAGAGTCGGTTGTGTTATTGATATAGATTGATCCAAATTGTCAATAATTATTACAAATCATTGTCAGTAATAGCATTACAGGGTTACGGTGTTGCAGCCTGTATCATTGTCACACGACATACATGTAGTTACTATTAACCATTTGACTCCGATAGTCAATGTTGTTATAGAGACATCTATAATAAATATTATGTGTATGTAGTTCTAACTACAGTCTGTTGATGAAATCCTACATGTATGGTGTGACCATTCAAATGAAACCTCTTTGGCAGTACTTTTGCATGATGCCACTTGTTTTGAAATATTATTTTTATAAAATGAAATTTGGGCTTTTTCTTAAATTTAGATTTTTGGCACTCTTGGGCTTAATTACCTTATTATAGGAAATTAACAATGCACCTTATTAACGCGATTTTACAAAATTCGCGTTAATTTAATGTATCTTAATTAATGTCTATGTAAATTTAATGCATGCTATTTCACAACATTGTTATTTTAAAGCACCTTTATTTCATTACAAAACCTTATTAGTTCATGACTCCTCTATTGGCTCTTCAGAGTCACATTTCACGGAGGCTTTGAAAAATCTTTTGAATTGATAGGGTCTAGTTAGGCTTCAAAACCAAATTTTCGGCTTTAAAAAAAGCTTAGAAACATCCGTGCACTTGTCTTGGAAGGTTTTATTGATGGAAGCCAAAACACAGCTTGGCGTTCAGAAATGTAAAGTGCGAGTTTGCAGAATTATGAAAATCGCAGTAAATAAAGCAAGATGCTTATCGAAAAATTCGCGTTAATTTAATGCATGTAAACCTAACTTTTGCAAAATTCGCGTTAATTTAGTGTAACATAAATTTTCTTCGCGTTGTCAATGTGCATTGTTAATTTCCTATAATAAGGTAGTCCTGTAAGTACACCTTTTTTTGAAACTTTCCAATGGCTTCTGTCTCAATCAGCCAATCAAAGTTAAGGTTTAGCTTCATGTTTGGTTTAAGAAAGGTAACATAATTACTGTATCTGCCTGCAATGGTTCTCACGTGACTGTAGTTCATGGCCATTTGGAACAGAAACCATAAGGAAGTTTTCAAAAAGATGTCAAAAGTGTGTCCTTGACTTTGTCAAGGCCTGAAGCACTGTTATTGCAGTTCGTCAACAGTGACCAGGGGTTTCAATAAAATTAAGAGTAAGTGGCAATATTTATAAAATAGACGGCAGTGGCATTTGCAGCATTCTGGGCATCAACTTCAATGAAATTAATCGAAAAGTAGGTGGCGATAATTTAGGAAGTAGCCGGCGAATTTTCCAATGAAACCTCTGAGTGACATCAGTTTGTTAATGTTTAGATTCAAGAAAAGTATACTGTTGGCCACAGGGACTTTGGAATTGACAAGGACGTTGTTAGTATTGTGGTAGAAACCTGTGCAGGTTGTCTGATGAAAGCTAAACTTACTAATGGATTCAAAAACGGAGGTAATCATTTTGGAAATGACAGAGTGCCACATTACACCTGGATGGGAAAGTCTGAGACTTTATCCATGGTCGCCAATGTTCCAGATAACAAGTGCATATGGTTTGACAAATCAGGTGAGTACTGTCATACCCTGGTAGCAGATCCTGACTTTACAGTGTATCTCAGGGGCATATCTGGGGGGGGGGGGGGAGGTGCAGGGAGACTCCCCCTCCCCGTCTTATTTTGCAAAAAAAATAAAGGCCTAAAGGATGAAACAATGTTTCATTCTTAACCATTTTCACTCTTCCTCCTCCCCCGTTTTTACTCCCTCTACCCTTTTGAGAACATCTGGATCTGCCAGTGTCTAATGATTTAATCTTAGGGCAGTTACCATTATTTTGTCAGAACTGGCCTGCCAGACCTGCTAGTTTTTAAATAGAATGATCCGTTTTGAAGACTTGTTCCTACAATTCCATCAAAATGGTACATACTTTTACATTGTAGCTACAATTGGCAACTCAATTGTTGACACACTTTTGTTTAAAGGGTTACCACCCCCTGCTCCCTCCCCGAACCAAAGTTGCATTTGTTGTTGCCCACAGACTACCTGACCAATGGTACAACATTGGATAGAGGGTGGGGGATGGAGATCACTTTTTTAGATAACTTTATGGTATAAGTTTAAGAAAAGGTAAGAAAAGCCTTGGGCAGGGTCCTTATATCCAGAAGGCAAAAAAGTGGCATAAAAAAAGGCTTTGGAATGAGTTGGTAAGCTGATACACCATTATTAAAATATGTTTTCATTTACTGGTCGTTGTTGAAGCCTGTTGAAGAGATGCTTTGCATGCTGGCTTCTAATAATATTAATACCACAGAAAAAAAAAAACATTGTTAGTATTGGATGAGACAACAAAAAGCTATAATTAAATCACTGTTCTGCACTCTAATGTCCTAATTTTCTATTTGAAGTTGTACAGTGTTCTGAAAAGTACACAAGATGGGGGCTTATATCCAGGAGCTGGGGGAGAAGGGGGGTTATAAAAAGAATACTCTCTTCATTTACAGGTAGATGTGCCTACAACTGTATAAGTAGGGGGGTGGGGGGGGGCTTACCTGTATAACCAGCATTTTATGGTACCCATTTGTGCACCTGGTTGGAGAGAGACAATGCAGAATAAACTTATTTTTCTCAGAAAACAACCAGCCCTGTCAGAATGTTTTGTAGTGGTAGGCAGGGTAACAGAAAGTAGTAGGCAATAAGGGCTAGTAATGTATTTTGTTATTAGTCATGATTTTTGAAGTAGATGGCAAATAATTGACTGTAGGCAGCAAAATTGCCAGCACATTTTGACAGGGCTGAAACAACACAAAGGTGGAGACCAGACCTCAAACCACCGCCATTCAGATCAAATATTTTTTTGTAATTTGTAAAGTAAAATTTGACCCTGTTGTCATTAATTTGAAATCTACCGGTAGTACGTTCTTGACTCAGTTATTTTCTTGTGCAGTTTGTGTTGATCTCCACATTTCATAAATTTGAACTGAGGAAATACCAATAACTCTATGGGTGCATCTTAAAGCATGTCAGACCCATATGGCAGCACTTTTTAAGGAGTCATTTGTGGGAAAGAAGTTCATGCCAGTCTAATTGCAAAGAACATCTGCATAGGAGGCTAATTTTCACTGTGTTTTACTTTTTTCTTTTAACAGTCCTTGCAATAAACTTAGATTTTAACAGCAAACTCCAGGGTTTGGTGAATGAACTAAGAGGTGAGATTGGAGGTGCTTTGAGGGGGAATAAAGATGCCAGAGAAAGGCTCTTAAGAAGTGAGTATGCTGACAAATTCACGTTGGTTGTTTTTTTTTAACCCTTTAAAACCCCTTCATTGCCAGCATGACGTACTGAGTATGCCATGTGTCTCACACCTCGTACGTCTGTATGACGTACTCAGTACGTCCATATTTTGGGTGTTTCTTGGTGTTGCGGAAGCCATTGTTGGTTAGCGTTTGTGTTGTGGTGTGGGTATTGTTCAGTGTCTTTTGAATCTTTTGTTTTACATCATTTGGTGATCACACCATCCACAACACCTAGAAACTACCCATATTTTCAAACTTTAAATTAAATTGCTGGCACATGAGATACAAAACCTTTTGGCCTATGGGAGCAGTGACTCTTAAAATGGACTGGTGACTACTAGTTACCAGACTGTTAAGAAATTCTACTGTCAACTGTAAATACCTCTTTGTGAGGAAATAAGCCATGGCACAGGGTGTTACATGGGGGGTGGCAGTGAAGGGGTTAAAGTAAACGATGTAATGCTGCCAAAGTATGAATTTGTAAACTGTCTAAAATACCCACAACAATACATGTATAAATATTTATGACAATTAACATATATGACAACAACAAAATAAAAGAAAGGTACATTTATGATTGTACTGATGGTCAGTCACACTTTAGGTTTTATCCAGAAACTAAAATGTTAGAACCAACTTGTAAAGCACAATAAACAGCACCACCAGAAAAAAATGCTACTCAACAGTTTGCATTTGAATGATCAATGTTAAGAGTTTTTAAAATTACCACTAATTTTTGTAGTAAAGTTTAGTTATCTATTGTTCATTACATTTTATTTTACATCGTTCATTTTTTATATTGACTTCAGTGCAATAATCTTGATTTCAAATAACGATTTTTTCCGTTCTGTTTAGAAATATCAATTACTCAATTTTTAATCAGAGAGCACAGAATTTCATCGCCTCAGCTACCAACAGAAATACCGGAGTACAACCAGGAGTTTATTGATGACATGAATTCACTTCTGGAAAGCTACAGACAGGAAGGGAAAGAACAGCTGTTCAGTGCGGACATGGAATTGTTGGCTGAGGCCTACAGAGGGGCTGGATATACAGACTTATTTCTTCAAAGTGTAGAAGCTCTGATTCGTTCATTAATATGCAGATAGCATCTGCTAAAGAAGACGAGGATTTTTCACGATAAATCTCACCCCATTGCTTGGAAGTTTTCTGTTAGATTTTGCTAATGCCTGTGAAAAATTGGAATTGCAAAACCAAAACGGTCACTTCTGCCCACTTGTAGAGCAGTTTTTCATAGAGCAGTTTTCAATTGAGTGTCGAAAGTAATTACACGATTGCATTGGTTTTGCATTGCTACGCTTTGTGATTGGCTAAAAAATCTCGCGCCACTTTCTCGACCAATCAGAAGTAAAACCAAAACCAATCGTGACTTGCTCGCACGCGTTTTCCGACATGTAATTGCTTCGAGCTCTGATTGGTTCATTGGATTGTTTACGACTGCTGTGATTGGTCAGAGTAATTACTTTGGTTTTGGTTTTACGACACTCAATTGGAAACTGCTCTATTGAGTGTCGTAAAACCAAAACCAAAGTAATCTCTCTGGCCAATCACAACCGACGCTGACAAACCAATCAACAACGATTTTCACGATTGGTTTCGGTATTTCTTCTGATTGGTTGATAAAGTGGCGCGAGATTTTTTAACCAATCAAAGCGCAGCAATGCAAAACCAAAGCAATTGCGCAATTACTTTCGATTTTCAATTGAAGACCGCTCTGTCAAACGGACAATGAATGCATACGGTAGATCAATCAGAAATCAGAACTACAACAAAAAAATGTGAGACCAGTGTCAAGCGCGGAAAAATTTCCCTTTTAATATCAAGTAACGATAAGTTATTAATAGTCATGCTACTGAACTCAATGTTAAAAAAACCAGTGTGTTTACTGTGATTGGTTAGAACATGTAGCATGATATTCCTTTATAACCCTTTAACTCCCAAGAGTAGCCAAAATTGAAATATAGGAATATAGGAAAGTTTTGCCGGAATGTTCACATCGAAGAATTTCACCAGCAGACTCAAAACTTGTAATCACCGCATTACACGAACCAAAGTTTGGCTCTACACTGCAGGAGTTTAAGGGTTATCACTGTATCAATTCTTAAACCAGTCTTCATTACGTTTTCTTCGCTCTCAATTGTCTCCTCGTTTGCTGTGGATCAACTCGCCTGCGGCTCGTGGATCCACAGCACTTTGACAATGTTATGACGAATTTTATCATCAATAAGAGGACAGACGCATAAAAAAACTGACGTCAATTTGTTAATTCGAAAGTAACATTATGATTGGCTAAAAAATTTCGCGCCACTTTCTTTACCAATCAGAAGTAAAACCAAAACTCGCACGCGTTTTCCCGCGCTTGGCGACGGCTACATGTATTTGCTTCGAGGTCTGATTGGTTCATTGAATTATCAACGTCTGTTGTGATTGGCCATAGTAATTTCTTTCTTTCTTTCGTTTTGGTTTCACGACAATTGAAACTGCTCTAAGCTCTTTATGAACTTTGTTTTGGTTTCATGACAGTACTAAGAACATCTGTCAGAAGATAAAGTGAATAATTATTATAGTCAAGGTTACTTTTGCCTTACGTAAACTGTATATATGGACAAATAGTAAGTTCTGCCATAGTTAATAAAGTGCAGTGGTTATGAAACCTGAGAAATGTCTTTGTTCGATGTTTTTGTTAATGTTTTTCTGCCTTGACCCTGCACAACATAATAGATGTTGAACTTTTGTTCGAGCAACTGACCAATAGAAATGGTGCAATTAAGTTATTCAGTCATAGCACCGGTGTGATCAAAAAACTAAAGATGTGCACGGTCAAGTACGGTTCAACATAAATTGTAGCTCTTTTGTTAACGCCATTGAAGTCTGTAAGGTTTCATAACCAGTCCCTCGATTAACTATGGTTCTGCCAATCAGTAGTTTCGATTTTTTCTATAAATCTTTTCATATCGCGTACTCTATTTACAGCTTTGTATTCTCCTTTTGATAGAAAAAATGTATCGCGTGACAGACTAAACCAAGTTGTTTATGATGTGTACATCGTGAACTTTGTTATAAAATCACTTCAACTCTGTAAATTCGTGTACTTCATCGCTGCGCTTGAGATCAAGGCGTTATGGTAACCACAGTCGATCATGAAGCACAACCTCGTTCCCAGGGCCCCTCTCTCTCTTCGTACGTAGCTGAAAAGAGAGGCCCTGGGAACGATAAAATCCTTTCTTTTTTTTTTTTTTTTTTACTGAAGTGAAGAAACGTTTTCGAAGACCACATTTAGGTATGATACTGCATCCAATGCACTTAAGGATTAAGGCCGACAAGTCCCCGAATTTTCAGACGAAAGTCCTTGATGATTCTCTGATTCAATCTTGTTGACCATGAATAACTCGTTGACGATTTTTTAGAAACACTATTTATACAGTTGGAGCTTTCATCCCGTTCCAACTGGGTGCGTATGGTTAGAGCTTGTTTCCACTTTACATGTATATCCCAACAACAGCCGTGAACACCACCACGCGATGTTGCTTTCCAGCCTGCCCCCATAACCCAACCTCGATTCCCAGGGTCTCTCTTCAGTCTTCCCGTAGTTGGCTTTGATCTCCATCAAAGATGTAACAAAATTGCGCGACACACACAGGCATCGAATGTGATCAAAGGTTTTATAGCACTTTTGACGTTGCTTTTGACACACCCTTGACGCGCGTCAAAAGTACTAGACATTTGATGCACGGACCTTTGTGCAAGCCCGCCAAAGCAACATTTGACAGCACCTTTACCTTTGATAAGCGTCAAAGGTGCACTTCCTTTGACTTGGGTATCAAAAGACGGCCTTTGACACCCATGTAAAAGAGTTGGCAAAATTTATTTCCGTGTCAAAAGGATTTAGAGAGAAGGGCTAGATAGATTGATATTGGTAAAGCGATTCAGTGTAAATCTCCTAGCGTTCTATCACGAATGCTGTTCTCTTATTGGCTACGCTACTCACTATCTATTCTGTTGTAGAAGGTAAGTAACCTTAATGGCGGCCGCTTCTTCGCGTTTTGGATGTGTCTGTGAAGAGTATTTGTTAAGTTTTGAACGTCTAGTAGATTTATACTGAAACAATTAGATTATTCGCTCTTGATTTCTATCGCATGGTTGGTGAGGGCGAAAACGCGATAGAAATCTCGAGCTCATAACCTAATTGTTAAATATATAAATCTCTTTTCTTATTATTCTATTATTATCGTCTCAAGCGGGGGCATTAGATGGGTATTGTGGTCTCCGAGGGTTTGCTTCTTCTTTCTTCTCAAACGACTCACAATCGCCGCTCGCGGCTCGGTCTCGTTTGTGAGGAAAGACGAAAAACAACCCTCTGGGACCAGGGAATAACATGGATACCCCAAGGTTTACTTTATTTCTGCAAGCCACCTCCACTGCCAGGTCTAGCCTGTCACTTATTGTAAGGCGCAGGCTACGGAGCTTCGTACCACTATATCTGCCAACTACAGGATACTACTCGCGGTATCTCTACCTTGTCACAATTTAATACTAATGATTCGTTACAAAACTAAAAATATTAGTTATGTATTGAAACTAAGCATAGTTATACATTCCAAATGTGTTGGTATAAGATATTACAACTGAATCTCTGGTTTAAACAGGATTGGTCTTCCAACCAGGTCGATGTGTAAACTGTACTTCCTTTTCTTGTATGTTAAGAATTTATGATATACATTAGAGTGGTTTTACTTCATCTGTGAAATAGATAGTAGGATTTTACGCCGTAGTACTTCGTATCAGTTTATATTATCCTCGAATATTAGAGCGATTACAGTTAACCCGTGAAATAGTTAGTAGAATAGTACGCACTATTGGGCAATAATTCCATTGTTTTCTTTTGTTTAATTTGGACTATCGCATACTAATTGTTAGATTGTGAATCACTCTATCAAGGTCTAGCGCTAGTGTAATAGATAGTGATAGTGTTACACACTAACTAATAGTTTCTGTTTCACAGTTGAAGTAAAATCACTCTATGCAGTACAGCACTTATAAAAAGGGTAGGTCGATGTGTAAACTGTACTTCCTTTTCTTGTATGATAATATAGCATACAATATGTAGCTGTGTAATTAATTTATGAATATGCAATAAAAGGTTAAAAAGTTAATTACTATACTAATATATCATCGATTTAAAGGACACTGTCCCCGCTGAAATATCGTGTTTTCATGATAATGGCCAGACGATTGCTTCAAGCTTACTTTATTATCTTGAAATTGGAAGAAACCATCGCCAAAAATGATAGAAGCAAAGAAATATGAACAGAACAGACAAAATAACAGCTGGAAAAAAAACAAATTTTACAAGAATGGCAAGTTTGATTTCTTGACCGCCTGTCATGATCAATAAATCAAATTTCATGAACCGTGTAATGCACTTCAATCCTTGCACTCCTGCACTTTATCTCCAAACTACTGCTTTTGTTTTGCTCTATAGAATCTTTTTGTAACTAAGCTGTGTATTTGGTGGCATTTGGCGATATAACGTGGAAATAAGCTAAACGAAATTTTGAGAATTTGGCGGGACAGTGCCCCTTTAACTACACTTCAATTTTGCAGAAAAAAAAAAACAAGCAAACAAATAACTTTGTATCATAATTATACTAGCAGTAATCACAGATTACTTTTCCTCCAGAGGGAAAAGGATATGATGATGATGATGAATCACAGATTATGGAGACGCGTTCGAAGGAATTTCCGGCGGAAATGAGCCCCTGAAAAAAAACCAATAGGGGCGGCCATTTGGAAGACCGGCCACCAAAAAATCTCAAATTTTACTGCACATAAACCACAGGACAACCAACACGAAATTCGAACGCGATTAATGTAGAATGTAATCACGAACCTATAGGTAATAAGCTTCATGCGTTACATGTGTTTCTTTTCATCTTTCTTTGATTTTAGTTAAAACTGACAACTACCTAAGCATTTATGATGTACATTATGCAGTACATAATTAAACCATTCAAAAGCTTTAATCCTCAGGGGAAGTGCCCACAACCGTTAAATACATATTTTCAGAATCCACTCTATGTACGTTGAATAGTTGAATAGTGAAATATTTCTGTTTTTAACGTCGCGTTAGTGAGTTATAGAGATTTGGATTTACCGCAAAATGCTAACAAGATGACGTCAATTCAGGACTCGATTATTATACAACTACTTGTTTTTACCTCCAAGTAATATTTGTTTCGAATCAATTGACCATTCACAGTTTATATTTAATATTTCTCAAATTGATTATCTTTAAGCTGTAAACTGCGTATTGTAAATTGAAGTAGAAATAACGGTAGTCCTTAATTGACCTCATCTTATTAGCATTTTGTAAATTCAAATCTCCATAACTCACTCACGCGCATACAGTTGATTCTGAAAACTGGGGCGCTTTCCATTTGACCAAAAATTCCGGTTTGAAATTCCGGGTATTCCGTGTGGTGAATGGAACAGTATTTTCTGGTTGGTTGCACCGTTGCACCGAAACGTTGGGACAACCTCAGTCGCGAGGTTGTCCTAAAATTCCGGAATTTATTCCGGAAAATATCCGTTCTATTCGCTTTCCAAGCGCCCCTGGATATGTATTTGAGGGTTATGGCACTTTAAGGTCAGTGACTTTCAAAAGAAGCAACTTTGCTTGAAACACCTGACACACACTAAGATTCTGTTATTATATAATATTATATTCTTCTCTTGGTCAATCAAATGTGGAGGCACAATCAAGTAAATGACGAAAAACCGATCAAGATTTGATTGCAGCTGTGTAGTAGTATGACTAATCACAGTTCCCTCTTTTGGGGCTCCACAAGTCTGCATTCATTAACTCGATACCAGTGTAAAATGTTGTATATACCAGTAAGAGTTCAACTCGATGGCTCCACCGGATCGATATTCTCATTCCGGCACGGAACGTTATACTAGCCTCATGCTTTCATGATAACAATAATTAGTTTTAGAACACTGACCATACGGAATCAAACTCGCACCGTTATGTAGATTATAAAAAACCTAGAATTTTTTTTGGTTCGATGTTTCGTTTTTCGGCCTGGGGCTCGTTTCTCGAAGTCCCGATAACTTTCCGGGCCTGGAGCTAAATTTTAAAATCAGAATCCATGGGGTGTATTAATCCTCAAACTAGCCGGAATTGTTTCGTCACCTTAGAATTTATCTTTAATGTGAAGATTGCGGAAACGCAGTTTACAGTGGCATCTCGTTTCAACGAACACAGAGACCACAGACGTCCCTTTGTCTTGTAGACGCGCCTTAATATTGAGGGAGAGTTTGCGTGACGTTTGGCCTTTCCGAGACCAACTGAACTTGTCGGATACAGCAAGGTATCCGTAAACGACAATTTTTACTGCAGATTTGGGACATTTTAATACAGTGGTTTTTATCCTCCGAAAAAAGCTAGTCACCAAATTTATTATACGTACGACTTGTTTTACAAAAATACTTTTCCAGGATTCATGATCCACTTGGGGTCCAACAAGGTCTTGATTTCCTTCATCACTGATAATCCAGTTGGGCCGATCTCTTCAGGAAGTAGGGCTTGCTTGCCACACCCAATACCATGCTCCCCTGTGCATG
The DNA here is from genome assembly GCA_022457155.1 of Cladopsammia gracilis. Lineage (NCBI taxonomy): Eukaryota > Metazoa > Cnidaria > Anthozoa > Scleractinia > Dendrophylliidae > Cladopsammia > Cladopsammia gracilis. Next base: position 958,623 of record JAJGOT010000212.1, on the reverse strand, counting down.
TACCTCCTAGGGCTAATGCACGTCTAATGTGACAGAAAAAAATATATATCAACCCTTTTACTACAATTGCAGAAAGCAGCACAAGATAGCAATGGTCGATACGTTTCCTTTGAACGAAACAACACAAAAGGAAACTACTGCTCAGCGGCTTTAGTTTGAGTGTCATGCTCCATCTTAGACCTACACATGGTTGGGAGTAAAGTGAAGTTTCATAAAGAGCTGCTGATGAAAGTTACCGGCTACGCCAAGCAAATTCATCCGAGTTTACTGCCTACTTTCTTTGAAATTGATCACATTTTAATAAAAATTGACCTGAATAAGCCGCCTACTTCACAGCGTTTGCCACCTACTAGAAAACGAAGTGAATCTCCAGAGAAATGTTTGTAATTATAAGGCGTAGAAGAACATCTAAAGATGTAAGGAGCCCTGGCAATGTGTCAGCCACATGGTTTTTACAAAACGTGCCTTTGATGCAATAACACAACTTTTCTTGAGGTCTATTACACTGTAAAGCATACCTTGCTAGTCTGTCTATAAATTCTTTTGCTTTTCTTATCTCTTCCTCGCATTCCAAATCAAGCGGTATAACGCAATGAAAGTTCCCATCTCCAACATGCCCAACAATTGGGGCTAAATCAAAAAGACAAGGAAGATAATTAACCGATCATGCGACCTTACCTTCCCAATCTCAGGGTGAATTCTTTTGCTGCGCGATGCTCTTCCTCGTCGTCCGGTTTTATTGGGATAAAACAATGGAAATTCCCATCGCCCACGTGCCCAACAATAGGGGCTGGAAACAAACGAGTGTTCTATTAACTACTACCAACAACTGAATGTAATTAACTACTACTTACAATTGAATGCAATTAACTACTACCGACAATTGAATGCAATTAAGTACTACCAACAATTGAATTCAATTAACTACTACCAACAATTGAATTCAATTAACTACTACCGACAATTGAATTCAATTAACTACTACCGACAATTGAATTCAATTAACTACTACCAACAATTGAATTCAATTAACTACTACCAACAATTGAATTCAATTAACTACTACCAACAATTGAATTCAATTAACTACTACCAACAATTGAATTCAATTAACTACTACCGACAATTGAATGCAATTAACTACTACTTACAATTGAATGCAATTAACTACTACCAACAATTGAATGCAATTAACTACTACCAACAATTGAAAATTCAACATAATTCTAGACTAAGAGCAATCAGTCTTTGTCTCTCAGTGACAGTTTGAAAATTTTCATGGCGGTTTTTATGTTTTTGGCCCGGACTGTGCTAGAATTAAAACCGAGCCATCTTTTTTTCAAACACGAAGTAGATATCAAGTGCCATTCATGAAGGGAGAACAAACCATTTCCATCCTGGCCATCTGTAGTCAGAGACACTTGTTAGCTCTTGTTTATATTTTCAGTGTACTTGCGTAGAGTAATTTTAAACAAAACTGGACCATTATGGTTGGGTTTCCATTGATGCAAACATGTCTTTTGGCTTGTCAAAGTGACACTACAGTCGGTGACATAGCTCCCTTAAGTAATAAGGACAAGAATGGTAGACAGGAGCTAAATCCCCTAAAAAAAAAAACAACTCCCGAAAATCTGTCCTCCCGTCTTACTGACACAGACGTTGTTTGGGTTCGTCACGCAATATCTGAGGCAATTCTTACAAGATAGTGCGTGACAAGTGACCAAAGAAATCTTTGTGTATACCGCTAAAGGAATCTTGACTGTCTTAACTATCGTTGTGAGAGAAGAGAAAATGATCGCAGTCTGGTTCAAACTTGTTATTTCTAACACTTTAATCCTGCAAATGGTTTGAAAATGACTTCTCCAGATTCAAGGTAGTCCTCGAGGATCATAGTCAATTACAGCGGACTTTACTGTTTTACAATATCCAAGGTTTGGAGATTGTGAGAGAATTGATTAAAAGTTAAGCCTGGTTTTCATTACCGACATGCATAAGTATAAGCATAAACGGAAACATAAGAATTTGCGTAAAGTGAAAACGAACATTGACATAAGCAGAAGATTAGTCCTTATGCATATACCGGCTTGCAATTGGTCCTTATGCATATGCTGACTTGCACTTATGCCTATGCTTATGTCAAGCCCGTTTTCACTCAGCTGAACATAAGGGCTGTTACGCTTCTTCTTCTGTTTATGTTTGTTGCTTGTGAAAACCAGGCTTTAGAGATATGAGGACCTTGTACACAAACTGTGTTAACAGAATCATTTGTGAAAGCTTGGGTACACATTTGGAGAAATGAACAACTCGCTTTCTCATTTTTTTTTTCTTTTCTCTCTCCTTTTTTAAAGACGAAAAAAGAGAAATACAACGAAGGAAGTTAGAGGATAATGAAATCCTACCTAACTTTTTCAGTTTTATATGTGTATGTGTAACCTGATAATCTGTTTTATTCTTTGGTTTTTGTTTGTTTTGTTTCTTCTTGCATTTACTTACCAATTAAGTTGTTAGTTAAAATGTCTTCTTTGGTTTCCACAATGATTTCTGGTAGTTTTGAAATTGGGACACAAACATCTGTTGACACGCCCTAAAAAGATTTCATAAGACCTAGAGTTTAACGTTTAACGTAAGGCTAAATCGATAGCAACATTTTTAATTGGCATTGCTGGTCAGGAGTGACTTTTATCGTTTGTTTGTTGTGATCGTCTGGGTAAGAGGAGACTTTTAAAGAGGCAGTGTCCCGACTAATAGGGTGATCTTTGCTGGCCTCATTGTTTACATTTTGTCTCATTAGCATACGAATTTACGTAGAGAGGACATTGCGCTAAACACAAATTGACTTCAACAGTTGAAAGAGCTTGTTAAATTTAGTAATCTACCAAATTTTTAGCTTTTTGCATGCAATATTTAAGAAAATATAAGCTATCCAAAACTGCAAAATTGCTGGGTGGCAAAAGCGCTAATGAGCCAATACATTTTTGTAAAATTTAGTGTTTTGAAAACAGCATTGCACAAAGAGTATCTAGTGTATCGGGTTCAAATTTCCAGAGAAAGCTAATTGTACTATGCCCTTTTAATATTCAGAGTTGATTTTGTTGTAGCTCGATTAGAAAATGATGCACATATGCTAATGAGGCAAAAAGTGTAAACAAAGATTGCCCTATACAGACATGTATAGCGTGTTTTCATGATTTTTTGCCAGGAGTTTGCTTTAAACTTGCTTTACTATCTTGAAATAGGAAGAAAACTGAAGTCGCCAAAAGGAATGAAAGCACAGAAGTATTAACCAAAAAGACAAAATGAAGGCTAAAAAAGTCAAAATTCCACAAGAATGGCAAATTTGATTTCTTGACCGCCTGTCATGAAATCAAGTTTGATGAACTATAATCCACTTCCATCCGTGCAATCCTGCACTTTATCTCCAAACTACTGCTTTTGGTTTGCTCTATAGAATGTTTTTTATCTAATTAAGTTGTATATTTGGTGACATTTGACGATATAACATGGAAATTAGGTACGCGAAATTTTGTTCTTTCGGCGGAACAGTGTCGGGACAATGTCGGCACAGTGTTGGGACAGTGTTGGGACAGTGTCCCTTGGCTGTCTGAAAAAGACTTGCTGCTGACTGGCGTTTCAACAAACTGAGCAGAAGTCATCTTTAACAACAGAGTCAAGGAATCCATCGTCAGATGATGGTCTGACTAATTTAACAGTCTCTGGATATGGTCCTGATTGTTCAATTATTATTGTCATGTTATTGGTTGTGAAAACGGAAAAAATGACTGATCTGTTCTTGTTGGTTGCTACACTGTGCGTTCTGGACAACGGTAAACATACATAAAATGTGATCACTTGTTTTTTTTTTTTTTACCGTGCATCCAGGTCTGAGCGCCATATCTGCATACCAGGCGTTGTGTCTGGCTTTCCAAAGTTTGTTTCGTTCTTCCAGTTCAGTGGCCCACTGGAATTTGGAGCCCCCATTACTTTCAATGACTTCCCCTGTGAAAATGAAGAAAGGAAGCTTTTGAATTTTCTTGAGTCATTATAGACTATGAGTAGTCCCTCATTTCTCTCAGGGATAGCTGAGCGCGTGATATCGCGAGCGAACGCGAAAATTACCTCCCGCGAGGAAACTCGACACTGTGATGGCAAGTGGACCTTAATTTTCCATTTCGCCGTTAGGAAAATAAATCTTGCCGTGAAAAATAGTTTAACTGTGATAAAGTAGGTTTTGCCGTGGCAAAGTAGTTTTGCTGTGGAAAAGTAAGTTTTGCCAAGGAAAATTACGTTTTTTCATGGAAAAAGTAGTTTTGCTGTGGAAAAGTACGTTTTGCCAAGAAAAATTACTTATTTTCATGGAAAAGTAACTTTTATTGAGGAAACATAAGTTTTGCAGACCAAAACCGAATAAGGAATAGCCAGAATGGTCCAAAAATAATGTGATTGTACTCTTTATCTCCTGCTTCTTTCCTGCATCGGAAAAGTAAGCCTGTGTGGCAGGCTCTAGGAAGGCGAGGGGAAGGAAGGATTTTGGGTGCGTGGAAAGAGCGTGGAGCGCGAAGGGAGGATTTAGGGTACACGCGAGGCACGTGGAGAGAGCACGGGTGTGAAGGGAGGATTTTGGGAGAGAGCACGAAGTGCAAAGGGAGGTCGCGAAAAGGGGACGTCTGAGATACGGTGCCGCTTATTGGGTTCCGCCTTAGATGTCACTGTGTTTTTAATTTCTACCCTCTGCACAGATGTCCTTTTTTAATTCTTCTTGCATTGGGGGAAGGAAACAGGAAGATATTGACGCCAAGGCTACAATCTTCATTAGTTTCTGACCTGCAATGGAAGCTTGCTCTTGGACACTGTTTTCTGACCCTTGAAATTCCAAGAAAAGTGTCGGAGTCACCGGGTAATCCAAGCCAGAAAACTTGTTACAAGCATCAATCTGAACATCATCTAAAAATTCTAGAGAAAAAATAATACAGTAAATAAATCAGCTCAGTAAGGTGAACTTCTACTGATGGAAAATTCGCATGACCGGACAATCATTGTAAGGACACTAAACAGGGTTCAAAATAGCAGCCGGCTGCCGGCGATAGCCGTCACTTTGACCGCACCTGCTGGCGACTTTTTACCAAACATAGAAAATTCATGTCATGCTTGGATCGGCCAACTGACATCAAAGTCGCTGCAATGGTATCCTGTAATGATAATTCAGGGTTCTCATAACACCCGGGGTGGCGCTACTAAAAAAAGCTTTGAACAGATGATAAGAAGTGGCCTGCACACAAATCGCAAAAAGTGAGGGTATGTGCTCATTCATTATTGACAGCCGGGAAATAATGAGCCTAGACAAAAAAAAAAGCCTACAAATTCAAACTTAAAGCTGTGATTTTATTTTGAACCCTGCTAAATCCTAGGCTGCTCACAGATGTTTCATTTTCTAAAAGATATCGGGGGCAAACGTGAAAACTACTTACCAATTCGCGCCATAGGTAACCCACACTGCAGAATTTCCACCACAGCATCAACAGCTGACTTGACATCAGGAAATGAAGACACCCCAGATGCTGTCTACAAATCAAACAAAACAAAATAACAATGGAATGGAATGGATGCTACCTGATTCTTAATACAATTCTTTAGATTGCACTTGTTGATCGATATATCAATATCAATATTAGTCAAGTTATTACACTGCAGCTCTCCCTACAGATTATTCACTAATCTGTAAGCAGATTAGTGAATAATGTGTACAATAGGTGACAATATTGTTGACACATTGTCATTTTGAACCCCATTTTCTTTGGGACGAGAGGCATTTCAGCCCCACCCCATTATTCCCAACCGCTACCCCCCCAGACAATGTTGTGTATCGTTTAGTCAGGTCTGTCGCTACAATCCTACAACATCGGATAGGGGGACGGGGGTTAATGCGGCAGAGTGTAGTGAATGGAAAGATACAGTGATAAATATGGCACGAAAACCGTTTTTGTTTTACAGTGTGTCAACTATGTTTGTCGCCTATTGTAGATTGTGTGTGCAATACATAATTTCCAAGAGCATGCAATGTCAAGTTCTCGGGTGGGGAATTCTTTTCTTGCTGGAAAATAATAAACTGTGTTCTGTGCAATGGTGCATTTGTCATTATTTTCTTTAAAACAATGAATAATACAACAATTATTATAATTAGATTCAGTTTTTGTGATATCCAGAATAATCAAGGTCTTGTAAAGGGGCTATGTCACCATTTTTAGTATTATTTTAAAAAGCTAAATGACATAATTATTTATATCGGTGGAAACACAAAAATAATGGTCCAGTTTTGTTTAAAATTGTTTTATGAGTTTAATGAAACTACAAACAGGTGTCTCTGACTACAGATGGCCAGGATGGAAGTGGATTGCAACATAAAAAAATTGGCCAATTTTTCATGTTTCTTCAATGTGTTTTGGAAAATTTGCTAAAAACTGATTATGGTTTATTCTTTCTATAAGAATTTTCTTGATTAATCTTATTCTTGGTGTTCTAAGAGCATTTTGTGTTTGAAGTAAGCTGCTCAGTTTTAATTCTAGCACAGTCTGAGACAAAAAAAAGAACCGCCATGACATACAAGTGTACTTAAGGAGGAACTACCTTGCTTTAAGGTTAGCAATTATAATACAACCTGTCTGATGAACAGGGAGTAGGGATGGCGCAGGGGTGAGAGCACTCGCCTCCCACCAATGTGGCTCGGGTTCGATTCCCGGACTTGGCATCATGTGGGTTGAGTTTGTTGTTAGTTCTCATCCTTGCTCCAAGGGTTTTTTCTCTGGTTTTTCCTCCCTCCTCAAAAACTAACATTTAAAAATTCAAATTTGACCAGGAATTTTTAGAGGGCCACCCTAATTAACCTAGAGTTAGCTTGGTGCCACCCCCTTCAAAAATTGTTATTTATTTATTATTATTTATTTATTATTTGATGAACCTAAAGAACAAAATTTAATTTAGCCTGAAATTCAAAGAGGAGATACCAATACTCTATTTGCATGAAGATGACAAAATTGATGTGTAGTTGACTTCTGTAAACATACCGATTCTGGTATGCCATACAACCTCAGAGTCACTTTTGTAATGATCCCCAACGTGCCTTCAGAACCAACAAACAGGTTAGTCAGGTTGTATCCTGCAGATGTCTTTCTGCGAAAAATAAAAATAAAAACCTGAAATGAATGAAACACTAGGAAATTTAACTAAAATAATACTAAAATGCTCATTAAAATATATGTTCAGAATATACATATTTGAAATTCAAGGAAAATGATCATTATTCAGTAATCATACAATGTATCCATCATATAGCGTGCCAGTACAAGTACAAGTATACATGTACCTTGTCCGACGACCTTCACCCGCAGTATTGATAATCCTCCCATCAGCTAAGACAACCTCCAGATTCATCACATTCTCTCTCATAGTTCCATACCTGTTAAAAAGATATTATTTTATAAATCAATCTTTAATTGACTGGCATATTTTAAGAAGGTTTCTTATTATCCAAAACCCAACATAAATGTCACTACATAAAATTATGTAATTTCTTGACTGCATGATTTTGAAACAAATTAGATTTTAATATATGAATTAAAATAATCACTTTTTGCTAAACTAAAGGTACAACTACAATTTGTACAATCTTGATGTAATAATCAATTAGTAGCAATAGTCAATAATTATTAGTAGTATATACTGAAACAGTGGATAGCATTGTTGGCGCACTCTGATTGGCTACTGAAGCAAGTGCTATTCACCTCCCAGCAATTTGTGCGCGGAAATTGTAATCGTTGACAGGAATAAATGAGTTAAAAAGCATCGTTTTCGTTATATTATCTCACTGTTTCAGTACTTGGTAAATATCCACCACTACCCACCTCCACTTTGGTGAATAGTTGTTAACTGTTGTAAGAAGCTACAATTATTATCATCATGAAGAATGTTAAATAATTTAATAAGTACCTGACAGCATTTGTTCCAGATGCACTCGTAGATGCCATACCACCCAAACTGGCATCTGCTCCTGGGTCTACAATTTAAAAGAAGAAGAACAAACAGCCATGTATACTAGAAAACAAAACATGCATTTTATTAATAAAGACCTCCTTTGGTGTAAGCAGTCACCCTCATAAAAACACTTACAGTCTGTGTCAAAAGTGAAATGCAGTGTAAACTGTATTATTGGCGACCACCCTCAATACCCTCACAGGGTGTCTGGTTGATACAGGTTCTGGTACAGTGTATTTAACTATTTTCAAAGCAACCCAGTTTTCAATAGAAGCCCCAGGCATTCTTTAAAAAAAATCTGTAGTATACATACATGTACTTTGTAAGATATTGTAGTGAAATGTGTAAGCTAGTTGTTATTCGCCAGCTAGAAGAAGACAGTTATTGTTGTCATAGATGTTGTGAGTGGCATGTGTAAGGGTAGGATCAAGTATAAAAGGGAATTACACGTTGTAACAGTGTCAGAACATGGAGCTAGTTTTAAATAAAGACTGTTGGTTGTGGTATTACATTTGTGGTTTTCTCCTCCTGTTACAATATTTATGGATATTATAATTATTAATTAATTAATTAATTAATTATAGTTGCAGGTAATACATGCATGTGTACTTGAGTATCTACAGTATATACAGTATATATACTGTACATGTTAAATTGTACCCACCCAAAGGAAGTCACTGGCAATTTAGGAACGGGGGGGGGGGCAGTCTCTAGGGGTGGGAAATCTACTTCTGTGAGGGGTAAATATTATCTCTCTGAAAAAATAAAAATAATAATTATATTATTATTAACAATGTTGACATACCTACTGGGAACCACAATCCTGAGTCTTTCACATAATTATTGAGCTGATTTCTAGTGACACCTGCCTGCACTGTCACATCAAAATCTTCTGCATTAAATTCAACTATCTCGTTCATTTTTGTTACATCTACACTGACACCACCCTAAAAAATGACATTCAACTGTTAATGTTATCGTAATAACTATTGCATGCAACAAATTGTAATATACAGCTGTATGTCAGTGGCTAAGTGAAATTTACATGTAGACTAAGTTAGGCTCAAGCCAATGCTGGTCAGTGGCCGTTCACTGTGGTGCTGTGCTTTGGGTTGTATACAGGCTTTTTGCATGGATGTTACATGCTTTGTGTTCCCGCTGTGTGTGGACGTGCAGTTTAGCTTTGATCATGCTCATGGTGTGGTTTGCTGCTCCTATCCCTCCCTCCCCAGCTGTTGGTTTAGGTACTAAGTACATGTAGTTGGGTTGGTAAGTATCTCCACTGATGCTATCAGTGTGATGGTGCCTGTTGGTTGCCACTCTCAGGGTTTCCATGGATACCTGTGCGCCATGCTCGTATCACGTGTGGCTCCACCATACCTAAGGGCACTTTCCCCAAGCTCTGATACATGTACATGTTTATTTGGTAATGAGTTTAATACATGTCAGAGTAAAGTAGGCAATTTTTGCAAGAGTACGACTTTTTTCTTACTGCCAATTCATGAATGTTCAAGAGCTTCTTATAATTATGTACACATAGTAGTGTAACAATGGACTTTTAAATATTATCATGTTTACTGAAATACATGTACAGTGTATGTGCCCATGGCATTATTTATTATAAGCTCAATATGTTAGAAGAGCCTATAATGAAGAGAAGCATTTAGTCATAAAGGTGCATTCACTTTTGAGGTATTATTAAAAACTTAAATGTGTGCAACATAAAACAGAAAGAGCTCAATACATGTGGTTTGTAACTCAATGTAAAATATATTGCTGTCTTTTGTTTTAGGACAATTTCTTTGCTTTAAGTATCTATACAATTTCAGTAGTATCATATTTTACGATGGAAAAAATCGGGGGACAGAAAAATTAACTGTTTGATCTGGAAAGTTACTTATAAGTTTAAATTAGTATAGAAAAATCACAATCTGCTGCATAATAGCCATCTTTTGTCACACTATATATGTCTGTTGGACCTGAAAATGCCATCTACATGTAATTTTCGATTTTTGTTTTGCATCCCAAGGCCCATCAGAAGGCCTGAAGAGGCTGGGAGATTTATATGAGGAGACAATAATACAACACACAAAACATGAACTGGAGAGTTTTCCAAAGTCTACAATTATGTAAAAAAAATTAGACCAATGTTTCAAAAATATTGTGTACCTTTTTGGCTACCACGCCTCCTTCCAAGCCTGTCCCAGATCCAAATGGAATCAATGGAAGACAGTGATCATTACAAAGTTTTGCCACTTGGCTGACTTGTTCCTTGTTTTCTGGCCAAACAACAAGGTCAGCAGGATGACACTTGTGGTGAGATTCATCTTTTCCATGTTGCTCTCTCACAGCCATTGCAGATGACACATTTTTTTCTCCGACAATGTCTTGAAATGCTTTCTTGAGGTCATCGTCAACTGTATGATAGGCAATCTACCACAAAATATTAATGCCAAGATTAATTCATCCCATAAGATATCTTACAATGTTGAAGGTTCGGATACAGATGTACATCCCTGTTGAAATTCAGCTAGCTCATCCAACAATGATGGCAGTCATTGTCAAGTGTTATGCATTATATTTAATTTCTTATGTTTTGTCTGTGTTTGAAAGCTGAATCAATTGCCCTCAAAGTTCCAGGTTGAGGCACAGGTTTATGTATTTTCCATATTTGGCCACACTATGACAATCTTGAATACCTTGCTTAAAGATGGGCCCCAAGTGTGGCATTTATGTCTAAAACCTGGTTAACACGACAAGCTTTTTGGGCCCAGCACACCTAAATTTTGGCACACGGGTCAATAATTTATGGCACGGCACACCTCATTTTGCTGGTAAAAGCCAATTTCATTGGCCCACATGCCCAAAATTTAGACGGGCGGAGACTGCCTGGCGAGATCAGCCCGCCAAAAAATGGGCCCGCATGCACAAATTCAGTTGCACATGCTCACATGTTCTTCAACAAACAAAAATGGCGTCTTCTGCAAGGTCAGACGCAAAAGTTCTGATACCATTGTTCGTCACTGAACGTATCGGTAACCATTTCAGACCAAGTACACTGTAGCTTCTTGTGGGTTCATCCAGATAGTTCTCAGGGGCAGCTGATTGATGCAGGCAAGCAAAAGTTGCCCAAAGTAATACATATCGGCATTGCCTGTTATATATATACAGAAAAGACGACATTTTTCTTCAATCATTCGATCCCTTTTAGCCCTTCGCTTCTTCAAAAACCAGACAATTGCCAGCTGAATTGCACGCTGTGCCTCATCTGCCATTTTGTCAAACGTGATCCAGATGGTACATAAGGGGTTCACCAAAAAGTGGTTCAACCACTGGCGAATGTACTGAAATGCTCAGAAATTTGGGGGTGCCATTTCTTATTTTAGGCGTGCCCATCTCGAAACTATATGTGCCAAATTTTGTTGTGTAAATGGAACAGTGGCTGGATAAAAAAATTGGCCCGTGTGCCAAATTTTGGAGTAAGGTAAAAGGTAAGGTAAAGTCGCACACAGGCCACGAATGGCCCACACGGCCGGAGCTTAACCCGGTTTCCGTAGCATGAAGCAACTAGGAATATTGCTACTCCCCCCTCGATGGGATGCTAGTCCATCGCAGGGTTACCCCAGCATTTTGTCGCCAGTACCCATTTATACACCTGGGTGGAGAGAGACAGTGTGGAGTAAAGTTTCTTGTCTAAGGAAACAACACGACGGCAGAGACCATGCTCGAACCACCGACCTTCAGGTTGAAATTCCGACGCGCTAACCACTAGATCACCGTGCAGCCCACAAATTTTGGAGTGCCGGGTCCAAAATGCTTGTCGTGTAAACCGGGCTTAAAACAAAACATAAATACACATGGCATGTCACTGACCTGCAAAGAGAAAGGGGAAACGAGTGGGTTCAGTGAGGGAGGGGCAATGCTTTTCAAACTGACTGGTGAATAATTTGAATCATGTGCTTACAACTCATCACTGTTTGATAAATCTGGATACGGTACATTAATTCATTTCCTCGTGGTTTTGTTTATACTGTGGATATTTTCTAAACATTCTATTGCAAACAGCAGAATGCCCAACCACGCACTCATGTTAATAATTAACCTTACAGATCTTGCTCTGAACAAGATCGTTTTATTATTACATGTATAATATATTCTAAACTAGCTTCCAAGAAGCATAAGGACCAACTTCTAACTTTGTCAACACCATTACTGTCGGAAAATATTTTGGAGGTATTAAATTTAGCTGATGTTTAGTACAACAAATTGCGTTACGCGTACCTGGGGTTGTTCTAAGGCAGACTTCCATCGAACAGTGGAACATGCTGGAAGAAAGAACCTTCGATCAATCAGCCGACAAAATGGACGAATAGAAGTTCGAACAAATGACGCCATGACGTATCCGAGCTATAAGAAGCAAGGAAGAGACTTAAACGAGACGAAAACAACACTGGAACTACAAATCATCCAGCATTTCGACACCAGCCATATTTGATTACTTGCCACAAGCGTAGGAGGTCTGGGGACGAGAATGCGAAAATAGGTCCGCAAAGCGCGCGATGCAAAAACGGTCGTTTAAGGCCGATTTACACGGTACAACATTGGGTAGATTCTGCATGTACCGGTCACATATTACGTAAAACAAAAGGAACAAAGAACGACAATAATACAAATGCAAAACAAGACCAAAAATACAATACTTCACAAACAATAGAAGACAATGAGTGGTTCATGGATACCAGTACATGCAGAAAGACCCCAACATTGTCGCATGCGAGACGCTTAAAACATGCTTACGACATGCTTACAACACAAATTACTCCGTGTAAATCAACTCAAGTCATGTCGTAAGCATGCCGTTTACGTGTCGCATGCAACAAAGTTGTACCGTGTAAATTAATCGGCCCTACGTAGGCTATTTTTGGAAGGTGTTGACGACGAGTTGAGAACATGTATATATTTGCACTCATGTGCTACCCACAAGGATTATGCAATAGTTTCCCTGGAGTATTGTGAGCTCTTTCACACACGTTGTGTTATGTGTTTCTAATGTGTTTTTTGACACTTCGAACTATATAATTATATAATATGTTTTTAACTTCACTCATATGTTTGTAATGATCCACATGTTTGCTTGGAGGTCTTGGTGAACTCCAAAAGGTGGTTTCGATCTTCGAAACAATTTGCCTTTGTCGTTTGCAGGGACAGACTGACTGAAGCAACATACAAGGTATGTATTTTTAAGGTCTATTATATAATTACCAAGTTTAGGAATGTTTCGAGAATCTTTTTGAAGCGTGTTTTCCTTTCGCTTGGAGTTTGCCGTATTTTTTGAGCTCTATTCCCAAGTTCAGGAATGTGCTTTACCCATATACATATACAGTGCTTTTCGCATATACAATAACTTTTCTCTCACTACATAAATAAAACTATTGAGGTATAAAAGCTTTTATTAGGTGATGTTGCAGCTCTCGTAAGGTCTCACACCATTGGTTTGCAACCCTTAGAGCTAACAATAGAACAAACAACACAACAATGGACCTTAACCCTAAAAACAATAGCAGCTGTGTTTTACCGGGCCAAAGAAAATAGAGGTTTCGAAGAGCTGCAACCCTACTGTTTATTAACATATAACCTGGTCTGATAGAAGGTTTCTATGTACACATATCTAATACAACACTAACACAAACCAGTTACAAAACGACATTCTAGCTGAGCACTCAACAATTCGTCATAAATTTGGGAGAAAGTCTACCGCCCCTCAAATACCCTGAGTTTAGGCCACAAGATTTGTTTTTGTCAGTTCAAAGCCGTTTAAACTTGCTGGAAACTACCTCAGAAAGCTGGAAATGCTATTTCAGAGACTCTGTATTTCAAAAAAATCCGGGGGGACCATGCACCCGGATCTGGTACCACCAGAAAATCGTGCCTTTCGGCGCTCGTGAGGCCCACCCCCTACCCTCCAATAATTTTTACCGTGCTACGGCAATTGTATCATGTTCAATAAGAATGTATAATGTTTTGAAAGATAAAGGAACAGTACTATAGAGGCGTTACACGATCTGAATTCGAAATAGAAAAAAACACGCCAAGGTAGAAAGGTCCTGACTCGTCCCCAGTCGTCTCTCAATTAACGAGAGGTCTGTTGCCACACAAACCTCGTCACCAGGGCCTTCTCAAGACTGTCAGAATACACCAAGAATCGTGGTTAAGCCTAAAGAATACCGTTCAGAAGGACGTCGGACACCTCATTGAAACTTATATAACGGAGTAACTGGTTAGCTTTCAGTTGATGTTATGGGTAGCAGTTTATATAGTTAAATTTAGGCCTGAACAACCCGAGAAGCTAGGTGGTACAGTGGTACGGTAGGCTATCTAAGCCTAAGCCTAGCTGAGATCACAGGTTCAATCCTGAGTGTGGGATTTTAGATTTTCTTTTTTACACTTAAAAATTTATTGAAAATAAAATTCTAAGTGTCGACATTACGTTATATAAGTCTTAATAAGGTGTCCGACGTCCCTCTAAACGGTATTCTTTAGGCACAACCAAGAATCGTGGATTCCTTTCTCATACGATATACGATTAAATGACGTTTTCGGAGGTTATTTCCAGCGATATACAGTCGTGTTTAAAAATAAAAAGATATTAAAAGTTGACACTGGCTAAAAATGTTGTTTTGGACGTTTCGGCAACTACTGTTGCCTTCTTCAAAATATTCTTTCGAGGTGCGATTTAATATTTGCATGTATCTTATACCATCAGGACGCCGTTAGACATTTGCATTTTTATCTTTTGCTGAAGAAGGCAACAGTAGTTGCCGAAACGTCCAAAACAACATTTTTAGCCAGTGTCAACTTTTAATATCTTTTTATTTTTAACATGCCTGGCTATACACCAAACATTTTACAGTCGTGTTTGTTTTGTGGTAACCTGAATCCGTTGTTTAAACGAAACGCCAAAGACATTTCCTCATCATCATCATCATCATCATCATAATCATCATCATTATATTAGCACTCGAGTGCTACACTGTAAATTCGAGGGTAAATAAAGTTTATTGATTGATTGATTGATTGATTGATTGATTGATCGATCGATGTTGTACGTGATAAAATACTGCAGAATTTTTGGAGTGTTTTGACAACCTTCAGTCCAGGGGTCTCGCCAGCCATAAAAAATGGGGAATAGGTTTTAGTCAACATTAGCTTATTTGTTTCCAGTGTCACTCGTCTTCCCGTTTCCCGTAACCGACTAATTAAGCAACGCGATGAGCCACCATAATTCTTTCCGTGAAATTTCACAAATTTGCTTTACCGACGCACTACACAAGCAAATTCTAGAAATGACGAATAAATTTATTCTTCCAAAGGAAAAGTGTTATGCCAGTTGTTCATTCATTGAACATAATGATAGATACATTTTTTGTTTGCACGTACATCACTGAGTAAAAGAAAAAATAACAAAGAAACTTTGCTCCTGCGCATAAGGGATTAAACAATAGGGAACTTTACCATTATTGGCAACAACTGAAAGCCTCAAGATTAATTTCTTTTTAGAAAGTACTTTAATATTTAATATTTTGGATGAAAACAGAGTCGAGTGACACAATTTATTCTCTGATCATAAAAGAATGCTTTCTTTTACAAATATACATGATAGTTCCATCAAGATTATAAACACGGATCGATATCGGTGAAAAAACAGATTCATTAACATTTAAGGTCGCGGGGGATACCTGGTCATGAATAAATTCATAAGGCAAAATTTTAGCAGGGGTATCACTTTGAAAAACGTTATATCGTGAACGTTTGAAAGCCGATTTCGCTAACATTTAACAGGGATATTGGAGAATAATGGAAGTGCATAAGGATTGTTTTTTATTGAAGGGATCGCGCTTTGCATCAGTGCTGTAAGCTACTAAAGTTAGTTTGTTTAAAACGTGGTTTTGTGTCCAAGTTTGCTCCTCGAGAAGAACACAAAGCAAGTTGATTTCGCCACTCACTGATCCGTCAAAACGTCTATTGTGTCATATCTGACTCCGATTTTTTTATTTCAACTTTAATTAAAAGTTATTAGCTTTTAAAGGAGTAAAATTGTCCATGTTAGAATTTGAAGCCTCATATCTTCCCTTTGAAAGCCTATTTAAAAAATTTGAGTCAGATATGACAATCTAAAATACACCTAGTTTACCTTCCTGCAGTGTCAACTCATGAAATTCTCTATCCACGCTGAATTCTTGGACACAAAATTGCTTGTTTTTACGCTTCCGAAGGCTTCCCGAGCAAACACGAATACAAAAAATATATATGGTAATTTTACTAATTTTAATCCACGGGCTTTTGTCAACACTTCATGCAGAAAGAACAAAGCGTTGACACGCTTTGCACGTGCAATTATTGATACAGAAACATTACAGAGCCTGTTCGTGAATTTTTCGCGATTTTTGGTATCAGCCGTCGCACTTCGTGCATACTCTTTTCATAAATGCATACTGATGAGCAGAACCTGTCCCCCGCGACCTTAAGGATTAATTTGGCCAATTGTTAAGTAAACAATTTTTCGTGTTGTAGACACTGTAACATACTTTCTGCCATTCAGTTTATTCTTCCTTTTCCTTAACTCGACTTTCTTAACAGTTGAACGCAACAATAAGACTTGTAACGAAGATCAGTTTGGAGAACTAGAAAGACAACCATTTGGTAATAACAGACGTCAATTATTGTGCAATAAAATGCAAACACGTTAACTAAACAATGCCAGGCTGGGGTCGTTAACGTCGTCAGGAGAGACTTTGTTATTGATGGCTTCCAAAATTCCCACTTCTCTCATAATGCATTTGCGCGGACTGTTTTTACGTTGTGCTTAATTCATTCATCAAATGTCGCAAAAATCTAGTGCAAGTTTTAAATAAATAGGCAAAAACCCAAAAATTCAATACCATAAAATTCCACGCCTTGTCTTCTTTTGAAAGTTAATATTTCAAACAATTGAACGCCTTTAATAAACTAAGAATATTTCCATTTCCGTCACCTTGTTCAAAACTTTCAGTAACGCTTTTCGATCAATGTATTAACTTTGCCAAGCCTGTTTTTTGTTTCCTTTTTGTTTTGCTGTGCAAGTAGATGAAAATCAGATCGCGGGTGAAAGAAACGTGGACACTGATTTGTTTCTTAACAATTACATAACCTCGACGTATGAATAAGCCGGAAATCAAAAGCGCAAATAATAAGAAGCAAAATTCAACATTTTCCCGTTTCTCTTCAAAGTGAACAACAAACTCAAAAATGAGTTTTAGAAAATGGTTCAATTTTTCCCAGGGGAAACAAACAAATGTAATTAGTAGTCAAATGATTGAGGAAGTCCTCGCGACTCTTAAAATTAAAAATGTTGCATTATACTTTTTATACTGGCAATTTTTTTCTAAATGAAAGTAGAAACCTTTATTTACCTTTGCAACGGACGTTAAATTGAATTTCTTGACATAGGAATTAAGACAACTTTACGGAGACCAAAAGCGCAAATAATACATTACCAAGATTTTACTTTCTTTTTTACAAAGAAAAACTCGAATTTTTAACTATTTTACGTTTAGAAGCCATTAATAATGATGATAAATACTTCTTTATATTCTTTATACAGAGTGACCACTTCGGTTATAAAAGCTGCTATCACCATGGGCCTATTGCCGTTGAACTAGTTCTTGTTACCCCAAAAACGTTACAGACTGTAAAAGAACCCTAAATTTAAGAGACGAAAAGCTTTCTTTTTCAACAGAACTGACAAGAAAAGTAACATAATAGTTCTTCGATCTGTCTAAAAACAGATGCGCGATACCTGGGATAGACTGACATGATAATTCCCTATCATCTTTTCACCTGAGAAAGAAGGAAACTGGCCAAATAACCGTTTCCCCTGCCAACATGTTGACCCACGTTGAGACAAAGCGATCTTGCTGGTTGTTACATTAAGTAGTTTTCGTTAACTTGTAGTAAAATTTTGTTGAAGCACTTTCGTTATTAATTGTTTTACGCAAGAGATGATCAAATTTCAGTATGTAAAGGAACCGACTTCAATTCTTTTTTTTTTTTTTAATTTAATCAAGAAAACCGAAGCTGATCCCTCATTATTTATTTTTTTTTTCACCTGGTACGTAATTAAGCCTCTATTAGTTGTTTGGTACTCATTCAGTAGCTCATATTCAACATATTAATCTGAAAATTTAAAGTCATTGGTAGAACAGGCGGCTTTGAGCCGCGATTATTCTGTTGTTTTCAAAATCGAACTCGCACCGATCTTAATCCCGGTAGTAATAATTTATTATAATTGTCTTATTTTTGTGATATATTTTTAATTAGTACTTAGGAAAAATTGCAATTTCTATCATGATCATCATATTAACCACCATCATCCTTACTTTTACCCACATCTTTAATATAAAACCTCGACAACATCAACATCATCCACCATCGCCATCATTATCACCGCTATCATCAATGTTCAGTCTTGTTAAGAGGATGCCCAACCATTAAATCTTTAATAACTGACACAGTTCCTGCCGGTTTCGATGTAGTCGAGTAGTTTCTTTCCCCATCTACCACGTGTTGGATTTTTCTTTAATGGGCCTTTTTGTGTAGGGCATTTAAAACTGTGACTATCTAAATCCAGAAATTAAAATTAAAAGTCCATATTACGAGGTAGACTTTCATGTAAAAAAGGCGTTGTGAGGATCAGTTTAAATTTGTATTGGCAGACAAAGATGAACTATCAACTCTGCAATACCAAACTATATCCGAAATTTCGTATAAAGGCTTGTATGGAGTTCGACCACGCGGTCTCATACTCATACTCATACTCATATTTATACTCATTTTTTCTTTGGACAAATCTGTCCAAGCGGGGAAAGGTGCAATGAGGTTAACCCTATGTGAAGCAACGTAACCCAGTTCACGATAACTAAAAAATGTTATGCTTATGAGAAGCGTGGTTCGTTTTCACACTGTGATAACTTGTCGAATTTGCTTATTAACTGAAAGGTAAGCTGCAAGCCGTTACTCGGACTGAAAGGAACATCAAAGAAACCTCCTCTAATTTTGCTGCAAGTGCGGGCTACGTCAATCGGGCATAAACATGTCACTCTCAAAGGCGACAAAGACTGAAACATTAGAGAACTGATGTCAAGAAAAATAAAATAAATAAAAATACTGCTCGAGGGCTTCATTTCAGTGACCTGACACTAAATCAACTAAACTGCAGATACCGTGAACGATCCATTGCGTCACATTGGATCAAATACAAACAGTGATAACAAACCACTGCAAGGACCGATCAAACAATGTGAAAAGGCATTCTCTCGAAATGGCACTACGGTCGGCCAAACCTGACATGATCAGCGCTCAAAACTAGAAAGCAGACACAGACAGCTGTTTCGGGCTTATTATGCCCTCGTCAGCAGTGTGCCATGTAGTTAGAACATAATGAGACTCGGAACCACTGCACATTCTGGCCATTATGTTCTAGCTATGGCACACAGACGAGGGCATAATAAGCCCGAAACAGCTGTCTGTGTCTGCTTTCTAGTTTTGAGCGCTGATCATGTCATGTTTGGCCGACCGTAGTGCCATTTCGAGAGAATGCCTTTTCACATTGTTTGATCGGTCCTTGCAGTGGTTTGTTATCACTGTTTGTATTTGATCCAATGTGACGCAATGGATCGTTCACGGTATCTGCAGTTTAGTTGATTTACCTGACACTAGCCTGGAGTTTCACTGATTAATTCAAAAGACTCATAAGTTAGAAGCACATTAATGAGCGGAGGGATTCAGGGATTAAAATGATAAAAAACTATTTTATGGTTATCTCTTTGGATATTGTTTAGTGAAATTGTTGGTTTGAGGAGTTTGCAGCCTTGCAAGTGGAGTGAAGCGCTTGATCATGATTTTGAATTATGCCAATTATAGGGGCTTAACTCAAACCCTGTTGTATCTATTTATTTTTAGTTCTTTTTCACGTTATATCAAGGGTTTTATTTTCGGTAATTTGTCGAATCGAAGGATTTGTCCCCAAAAAGAAAATCAAAATGTAAATATTGTTCATCGGCCATCTTTTAATTTGCTGAGATTGAATGCAAGCAGTTGTTTAAAGGAGGGCATGAAAGTTTAACATAAACAAATCACCGAAAGAAGACGAAAGATAATAACTAAGCTAATCTGAAAAGTCGGCGAGCAGTCAGCGAGCAGTCGGCGGAAGTAAAAGTTTTCGCCAATATTCGGCAGCCGTACTAACAAACTTTTTACAAGAATTACTTTGATTCATTATTGTAAAATAGTGTTATTTCCATTAGAACATCAATTAAAAAAAATCAATGCTTACC
Source organism: Cladopsammia gracilis (assembly GCA_022457155.1). Classification (NCBI taxonomy): domain Eukaryota; kingdom Metazoa; phylum Cnidaria; class Anthozoa; order Scleractinia; family Dendrophylliidae; genus Cladopsammia; species Cladopsammia gracilis. The sequence continues at coordinate 938,227 of JAJGOT010000212.1, read as the reverse complement.
TTTCTCGTCTTTTATTCATTCATTCGGTTGCCTGTTACAAAAATGTTTACATCCAAATTTAAACCAACACATCGGTAAAAAATATATGTATATGCGTTAAGGAACTTTGGGGAGAAAAACATACTTACTAAAATATTACTGTTTGCATTTTCTTTGATGCGTTATTAGTATTTATCTCAGTGAGAAAAAATTCTCATTAAATGCGTATTGTCATTACATGAGAGTTAATAAAAACTTTAAAAAACAGTAATACCGTCGAATTAATGAGTTTTTATTAAAGGAATGCTTCCCACGGCACGACAGACACGATACATCTTTAGATCACTCAGAAAAGTTCGGTTTCATTTGAACCCGGCAAACGTTTGTTTTGCTTCCCAAAGGGCTTTTGTACATTAAAAAGCAATATTTCATTAAAACTAATACCCAATACCCTATAATAAGGGAAACAAATGAAAAAAGAAATATCATAGCATTGGTTTACATGGTTGTATAAACACATCTTAAACATTTTGAGCTTTAATTAGAGCTCAATCAATTCTTCCCAATATAAGTAAGAACACGTTAGGCATAAATGATCACTTCCAACTTCAACAAGCGTGCTCAGGTAAGTTTCAGGCTACCACTCATTACACAATCTTGGTGACTTGTACAAAAATACTTTCGGTCAGTACGTTATAACGATAATAGTCCTGGTTTAAACACTGTGTTTTCTTCCGTGCCAATCTCAATCGCAGTTAGATTCGAAAACAGCACAGCAGGAGCGCGCCTGCAATTTAGCGCCGTATAACAAAGTTATTTCACTAATTTCCCAGCCAGCGAAGAAATCGCAAATAGTGTAATTGGCGCGGATAAAGCATGAATTTCTGATCAATGGATTTAGCCTAACTCGATAAGCTAAAAAATTCGACAGAGAGGGAGTCTCCTTGTCGTGGATAATGTTATTTTAGAAACTTTGGGAAGACTCGATTTCATGAATCAGCGTGTCAAATTTAATTAAGTAACAAATTAAAATATAGCGACCATCGCGGCGGTAATTTTGCATGTGAAAAAGTAGGTAAAATGGTCCTGTTTGAGCAATAGCCACTGGATACATAGATCTTACACGCAAAACTGGTGCAACGAGGGCATGACAATCCAAGTCACTTGACAGATGCCAATCAAGCACCCACACGCTCGGATTGGAGCAGCGTGTACAAAAGTTTGAAGTCGCTTTGCTTGATCGATGGCAAACCCATTTAAACATTTTAGACATGAAATAGTCAAATACTTATTTATATTATTTGTGGCTGAAGGGTGCTCTTCTGAGAAAATCACTTTAAGGGATTTTAACACTGCAAGGAGTTAAACTATCGGTTCGCATGCAACATGCATGGATTTGTTTTCCTACGTTTGCACTTTGTCAGGTGCATCTTCTTTCTCAGGAGCGGATCTAGGGGGGTACAGGGGGTGCGCCCCCCCCCCCCCCCCCTCCTGAGATGACCTGCATCTTTCTTATATAACTAGTATTCTGCAAAGAAAACAAAAATACGTGGTTTATTCATTCCTTAGAGGTGCACCCCCTCCTGAGAAAAATCCTGGAACCGCCCCTGTTTCCATTATATTCTTGACTCAGAATATCAGTTCTGTTGAGGTCAGCTGTTAAATTAACTCTAGAGGTTATTTGGATCGAGCTAAAATTTAAGTAACATTTGTGAAAAAGCGCTTGAATTTTATCATTTCAACAGGCCGCGGTGGTCGCGTTGCATATGGAAGGGCTTTACTTCTTCAAGGACTAAGTACAAATGAGCTTTATGATTCACAGAAGTGATGATGCAACAAGATGTGTTAAATAACAAGCCCATAATGGGTATTTAAAGGTCTATAACATAATTCGAACTTTGGTCAACTGATTTTGTTTCCGGAGAACATTTTTCGCAGAGAAACTAAGATTATCATATGTTTCCTAGCTAATTTGACCGCCTGGAGAAATTTGAGGCTCCAGAAATTGCAGGACGTTTGTTCGATGTTTACACCATTTAATAACGAGCTCAGATAAATTTACCGATTTAAAACTTCAACATCTTGAAATTTAAAATAGTTTCTAAACATTTTGGCTACGAAAACAGTTCTTGAAACAAAAACTAAAAAAGGAATTGAATTTTTCGCCATGTTTCAGATGTTTGATCTTAATTCCTACGATACATCATTCCATTGAAAGGGCTACAAAATCATTATACTTTTCAATCTTGCGAAAATTTTTAGCTCATCAGGTCTGCTTTAATTCTCCTTTTAGTATCCACAGTACAAGCATATACCTGCCAACTTTTTACGAGAGATAGGCGTGAGAATTTTTCCGTGGGAGTGCCAGAATTTCCGAAAGCGACCCGACCAAATCCGAAAAAAAAACGATCTATTCCGACGATGTCCGAAGTTGTACGAAGATGTTCCGAAGAATTCGGAAGTTTCCATAGACCTCAGACCTCTGTAATTGTAATGTTCTGAACGATAAAAACCTACAAAAAAGTGCCATTTTTTCATGAACGTAACTATATTTTTGATTGGATCATGCGATCAGTTAAGGCTGATAGCTCAAATCTGTAAGTCAGGCGTGAGAAATTGCTCTACAGGCGTGAGTAGGCGTGAGATGGGAGTTTTAGTCTCGCAGGCACGGAGGATTGAAGAGAACCTGATTCAGGTAAACAAAAGTACACGCTGCCTTAGTATTTTGAAAACAGATGCATTGCTTCCATCGAACTCTTAAAATTACGGTAAGACATCCATGAAAAAAAAAACTCATAGCGGAGACTTTTTAAAAAATTTAATAACCAAAGCAATACTTTATTAACAAATTTCTTAAAAATCGATTAAGCCTTAACATCAATTTTATGTACACTTGCAGGAAAAAGCTATAAATTTAAATTTAATTGCCTTCTCAAGTTATAAGAGAACACTATTCATAACAAAACATTAAAACTAATTAAAAGTAGCTTATAAACTCAAGCGCAAGCGTAGCTTAAAAGAAAATAAAAAATTTTGGAAATCGGTCATCGAATGCAAAATCCACTGCACTTCCCGCTTTCAAAATCACCAATTTACCAATCGGCCAATATATTAAAACTGAAAACGCCTTATGGGCAGAACAGTTGACTGGAGTGTTCATACAGTTTTACATGTAACACTATCCAACATTTTCGAGAACAAAGAAATTGACTGTTGTAACCGTTTAAACGGGCCTTAAGATACCCCTAAAAAAACTCGGGGTAACTTGATACCGTTCGTTAAATATTTGCCGTCCCTACGCATCTTCAACAAGCATATCAGTTTTGGAAGACAAGGAAAGACTGTAATTTACCAGTTCAGAAAAAAAAACGTTTGTTAAATATAATTTGGCAAACTGTCTTACTTACATGGCCACTAAATAGAAATATTGTTAAATAAAATTTGTTCCTGTGCATAGAGAATATACGAATTTCACCAAATTTGCAACCATTTTTGTGAAACTAAATACCACTGATGTAACATTCAAATGCCTGAATGTTTATTTTCCAAGCAACTGAACGATTTTAATAAAGATTTTTGACATATTCATCACCTTGTTAAAAATTAAAATGTGAAGCCTTTTGATCAATATAACTTTGCCTACAGTTTAGTTTTAAAATCGAGACTTTGTATCATGATCTTATGAAACCCCGTCGCATTAGGTAATGGAAAGCGCAAATAACGTGAATTAAAAACAAAATTTAACAATACCCCGTTTCTCGTCTAAAGTGGACAACAAATGGTTACATTTTTCTCGGGGAAAAATTTAATTAGTACTCATATGATAGAGGAAGTCCTTATGACTATTAAAATTAAAAACTTCTCTAAATATTTTCCCAATATATTTCCATTACATGAAAGCAGAAACCTTTATTTATTTTTGCAACGGTAGCTAAACTGAATTTCTTGACATGAGAAGACCATTATGTGGATACCAAAAGCGCAAATAATCTCTTGAAAAATTATACAGTACTTTTCTTAATCATATTTTAACTATTGACGTTACTGGAAGCCATGGCCGTTTAAAACAAATATTAATAATCAAGGCGTTTTTGTTTTAAAACTTTCTCTTGTTATGAATGGTTCTATCAAATGTGTTGTCTTCAAGATCAAACAACGTTTCGTAAAAAACGCCCTTCATTAAATATGACGAACACCTAAAGTACTCGAAAAGCCGTCGACAGTTACGGCAGTAACAACCATATTTTCAATGTTCTTTTTGTTGTTGTTCAAAAACAACTAGGTAAGCAACGTAAAATTCTACTATTGAAGTGTCTGAAAACAGATGAGCGATCCCTGAAATAAACTGAAACAATACGTTCTTTCACTTTGAAAGTAGCAGAAGGGATCAATGACAAAAAATTACCATTTCCCCTGGCAACACGTTGAGCCACGTTGAGACAGCGATCTTCACCCTCGTCTACAATACTAACTTCAAGTTAGTTTTCATTAACATGTAATAAAATTTTTCTGCAATCGTAAAAAGTTTCAACGCTTTCGGTATGGTTTTAGATGATGACAATTCAGTACGCAAAGGGACCGATTTTAGTCATTGGTTGATTTTCTCTAACTTAACATCAAGAAAACCGTAGCTGATCCCAATTTTATTTCGCACCGGGTGCTTGTTATGATGTTTCATAATCATTGTGTGTTTATGGGGCTATATATGTCAGCATTTTTAGTGTTACCTTAAAAAAGCCAAAAGACATCTTTATATCAGTGAAAACCCAAAAATAAGAGTCCAGTTTTGTTTCTAATCAATATTCTACTAGTGCTCTAAAAGTAAAATTAAGTATCTTGGGCTGCAGATGACCAGGATGTAAGTGGATTGCACCTTGAAAAAAATTGGGCTAATCTTTTCAAGTTTATCGCTATTCTCTTGGAAAACTCGCTAAAACTCTGATTATGGTTTATTTTCTCTTCTAAAATTCACTTGATATTCTCCACTTAGTGTTCTATTAGCATTCCGTATACGGCAAAGGTACTTTATAGTTTTAATTTAAATTTAATCAGTTCTGACCCAAAAACCTCAAAATCACCATGACATAGTTCCTTTAAGCCTTTATTAGTTCTTTGGTATTCATTGAATAACTCGATTGTATATAACGTTATTAATTCGAAAATGTAAAGTCGTGGGTCGAACAGGCGGCTTCGAGTTTTGAACTCGCACCGATCTTAATCCCCGTAGTAATAAATTATCATTGTCTTACTTTTGTGATATATTTTAGTACTTTGGAAAAATTGCAATTCTATCATGATCATGATCATTATTATTATTATTATTATTATTATTATTATTATTATTATTATTATCATCATCGTCATCATCGTCATCATCACCATCAGAGTAACTTTTATCCTTATTTTAAATCTGTGATCATTACCATCGTTATTATCAACGTTATCGTCATCGATCATCTTCATCATCACCACTATCATCAATGTTCTGCCCTGTTGTGTTAGGATGCCCAACCATTAAATCTTTATTGAACAGATCTTCTTTTTATGTGGTCAAGTAGTTTCTTTCACCGTCAGACTTGGGTTTGGCCTACTCTAAGTAGGATTTTTAAAAATGTTACTTTTCCAATCTAGGAGTTAAAATTAAAAGTCTATAATACGAGATCGACTTTAATATGAAAAGGCGTTGTAAGGATCAGTTTAAATTTGCATCGGCAGACAAAGATGAACTATCAACTCTGGAAAACAAGTTATATATCAGACATCAGTTCAGTATAACTAAACAAATCTTAATGTTATGCCTATATGATAAGCGTGGTTTGTTTTCACTGTGATAACCTGTTGAATTTGTTAATTAACTGACAGGTTTAGCGGCAAGCCGTTACGCCAACTGGAACGTACATCAAAGAAACCTCCTCTAAGTTTGCTGGAAGCGCGGGCCACGTAAGTTCCGTAAAGGATTAAACTATTGATGTGAAATCCAGAAAAAAGGCGCCAATAAAAACACTGCTCGAGGGCTTCATTTCAATGTCCTGAAACTGAAGTTTCATTAATTCTAAAGACTCAAAAGTTAGTCGAAGCACATTATTTAATGAGCGGAGGTGCGATTCTGGGATTAAAATGATGAAAAACTTTATTTCATGATATGGATGTTGGATATTGTTTAGTTAAATTGTCGGTTTGAGAAGGTTGCAGCCTTGGAGTAAAGCGCTTGATCATGATAAATTATTTCATTTATTGGAGCTTATGGTTCCTTTTGTTAGCGAGGGTTTTATTTTCGGTAATTTCTCGAATCGTTAGAAGATAGAAAGAGGATTCGTCCTCATAAAAAAATATCAAAATTTAAATATTGTTTACCATCCTGACAAATAAGAAAGTTTTGATCTTTTAATTTACTGAGATTGAATGCAAGAAGTTTTTTTAAGGATTGCAGGAAAGTTTATTTTATAACATAAACAACTAAATTACTGGAAGAAGACGAAATATAATAACTCAGATAATCTGAAAAAGTCCGCAGAAATAAGTCTTTGCCAAGATTTGGTCGCCGTGTTAACATCCTTTGCGAGAATTACTTGAGTTCATTATTTGAAAATAGTGTTATTTCTATTAGAATATCAATTTAAAAATTCTCGTCTTTAAATTTATTCGTCGCATGCTACAAAAATGTTTCGGTCATATTTCAACCAAATTTTGACTGGACCCTGAAAATTTACACATCCGTGAAAAAAATGCGTTAAGGCACAATATACTAAAAATATCACTGTTTGCATTTTCTTTGATGCGTTAATAGACGTATTTATCTTGAGAAAAAATTCTCATTAAACGCGCATTTTCATTACATGAGAGTTATTAAAAACTTTTAAAACCAACAATGCCGTCAAATTAATGCGCTTTTATTAAAGGCGTGTTGTGTATGTGTTATTTTCTCACGGTACGACAGACACGGTACATTTAGATCACTAGAAAAGTTCTGTTTTATTTAACAAAGCTTTTGTTCTGCTTTTCTCAGGGCTTTTGTGCATTAAATAGCAACATTTCATAAAAACTAATACCCAATACCCTGTAATAAGGGAGATTATCATAGCATCGGTTTACATTGTTGTATAAACACATCTAAACATTTTGAGCTTATTACAACTCAATCGATCCCAATATAAGTAAGAGCACCGTTTAGGCAGAAATGATAATTTACAACTTCAACAAGCGTGCTCAGGTAAGTTTCAAGCTATCACTTTTTACATAATCTTAGCGATCTCTACAAAGTACTTTCGGTCAGTGTGTTATAACCTCAACAGTCCTGGTTTAAATTAAACACTATGTTTTCTTCTGTGCCAATCTCAATCGCAGTTAGATTCGAAAACAGAACAGCACCAAGGCTCCAGCTTAGTGCCGTAACAGAATTATTTCACTTAACTGCCGAGCAAGTGAAGAAATCGCAAATAGTCGTAATGATGTAATTGTTTATAAAGTATCAATTTGTGATTATTGTCTCTCGATACGTAAAAGCTGACGACTAGCTATAGATGATAGTAAATCATAATACTTTCCACTTACGAAAATAATTTATTTTATTTATTTACTTATTTATTTACAAACGTCGTCAAAAAGGCAGCATTTGCTCCCTTACGAGGTCCCAGTCTACTTCAAATATAAACAACGAAGAACAATAACGTACACAGTACGTGCAACAAATAAACGGGGCAAATAAAGCAAATACAGAAAGAAGATGAAAATGGAACTAGCAGCATACCCTGTCACTTAGACTATAAATTGGACGGCACACATTTGTCACTATCAACTTTTCAGCTCACGAGGCCTCCTTTTATTCTCTTTTAGTCTCCACAGCACAAGCAACGACTGTCAAGATGGTGTACAAATTAGCTGTGATGTTTCTCCTAATCTGCTGTTGTGTTGTGTTAAACGCACAAGATGGGACTTGTACCCGATATGGCGGAGGGAATCCTTGCTGGTGGAAAAGAGAACAATCTGAAGATGCTGTTAGCATTGACGATTTTCCGCTGGAATCCATTAATGAAAGAAACAAGGCAGCGAGAGATTTTCTGCAACTAAAGCGCAGATTGTATAAAACAGAGAAATAAAGAACCATCGAATAGGGTGTATGTATTTCTGGTTTTCAAACGTCATATGGACTTCCAAGAATAAGTTACTGTCAAAATAGAATAGATCACGTAAAAAAATCAAGAATAAAATCTTAAAAGTAAAACGGCATGTGAGGGGGGGGGGGGGGGGGGGGGTTATTTGTCAATTGATGAATTGTATTCATCTTTAATAAAGTTGATTTAACCCTATTCAGTCGACCGGGCGTTTTTTTGGTCTTCTGGAACCAGAAGGGACCTCCGTAATTACAACCATGCTCCGTCACGCGTGACCAGTATTTTTGAAAATTTGAATGGATTTTTCAAGTTTACGTGTCGGTTTTGTAAATTCATTCCAAGATTCGGAATCCCCGTAAGAATTTTACCACATTTTCGGAAACAAAGAGCAACAAAATACTATTTTATTTGAAATGTTGCATATCCGAACAATATTTGGCTTTTTTTGCGCGTAGCGAAGTTATTTTTCCGTTAACTCGTGACTTTCAAAGTGTTTTCCAGAGAGATCTTCAAGGTTTCATTCAAATCTCAAATCAAACCGAATCCAATAATTGTTTAATTTTATTATGCATATTCCTGAGCTGCACTTGTAAAGACAAGAGCGCGCACAAAAAAGTGATCAATGCACAGCAGACAAACTATTATTGTCTGTAGGTATGACGTCACTTCTACATATATAAAATTCATTGTCTGTAGGTATGACGTAACAGAAACAGCAAGCAATAATTAGCTGCGTGCTTATAGCCAATTAAAATCGAGCTAGTGACACCAATGTATAATAATTTCCTTTGTCAGTGTTTTACTATAGAGCTTTCTGCTTGCTCGCTGCACCTGCAACACACCTTGATTTGAGGCGTGTGTTTTCATTTTGTCTCATTTTCATGCTGTTCATGGTTTTCCTCTTCCTTTTTGACGGGCCTGGAGTTTCTGACTTTCTGGATTTGGTCAGTATTTTTCCCATATATGTACTACTGTGTCACTAAAAGTAGTTTGATTTTTTTTTTCAAAGCAACATGAAGCTTAGTACATCGCTGATTGCGAAAATAAAGAGTAAGCAGCGAGAAAAAGCGACCTATCAATGGAATTAAACTGAATGAATGTCCTCGGTGGCCACTGTGCCAAACGAGACCCATTGATTTGTTATGCCTGTTATATTTACATATACAGCTATTTCAATAGCCCAATTTCGATATATTAAAATTCAACTTGAAACAAAAGACATCACTTCGAGGCTTAGGGGAATGGTAGTAGGGATTTACATGGTTTATTCCCCTAAGCCTCGTAGTGATGTCTTTTGTTTGAAGTTGAATTTTAAATTATCGAAATTGGTCTATTTACGTTGTAGGAAGAAAGCTCAAAGCCAAGACCGCAAGGTAGTATGGGTAGTTGTAAATAGCCATTACATAAAAATCCCATACTACCTTGCGGTCTTGACTTTTCGCCTTTTTCAACCAACAAGGTTAATTGAAATTATAGCTGTATGCAGTGATTTAAATTTGCTCTTGATTTGATTTTTTTTCCTTTGTTTTAGAGTATGAAAAAGAGCCAATAAAAGTCAAATGATTCTCAAATAAAGAACAAACTGTACTTGTACAGAAGAATATAAAGGCAAACAGCTGAGTTATCTTATATACTTCTAAATCGTTGCATGCAGTCATATAATTACATTAAAGGACATTTAATGAAGGGTTGTTGATGTTATATGTTTTGGTACAAATTTTTCTTTGGCTTGAAAATTTTGAAACCATTTCACATGTAAGTTTTAGTTTATTTTTGTCTCAGATTCAACCATAATCTTAGACAGAAGAAACTAAAAATCAAACCGGCTGGCTTCAATTAAAATCTTGAAATAAGTAATCCAAAATAATTTACGCCAGTTTATCAGTTGTTGAAAAGGAAAAAGGTAAGAAATTTTCAAATAAGTGCAGCATCTGGTGCTCTTTTGGCTTTCATGGAAGAAATGCGGAAGTTGTCCAGTGGGTCTAAAAAACCCGACATAAATGACTAAACGGCGTTATTATTTGTGTCAAATCTGTGCCTCCGGAATACCCTTAATCTAATGCTGTCAACATTATATATAAACACTTCATTGTGGATTATGTTTTAATCCAATGCCTTTGGCATGAGATTGCCTGTTGGAATAAATAATGGTGAGTGTGGTACTTTCACAGTTAGTAATAAAAATTATGTCAACTTCGGACATAATGACATGCTCTAGTATTGCCAGTGCATACTGTGCATCCGACAGAAGACAGTTAATGCTGTTATAATTGAAGCACTGATGACTGTATTCAATAACATTTTGCACTAAATGGCTCATTCTAAAGAAGAAGTGTTGTTTTATATTGCACATTCGCTCACATAAACTATCACAGTACAGACCGTTCTTTCTCAAAGGGTGAGTATATCTAAAATTTTATTTAGCCTCATATTCGATAACTGAAACTGAGTGATATTAGCTTCATGTCATATACTCAGATGTACTGAATTGCCAGATCATTATTAATATTTTACTCCAGAACAGGGATAAATGCAAACGTTTTAATACTTAATTCTCAACGGCATGTACAAGTTCTTAATTTCCACGCCACCAGTAAGTTCTGCATTGATGTGAAATTGAATTCAATTCATAAACGCGCCAAAATTGTCTTATTTATTAACCTTTCGTTTTCGACATTCAGCCATGGAACAGTTTAAAAATTTTACTTATCATTCATCGTTCTTGATTTATCGTTGCAGCATGTTAATGTTTTCTTTTAATTTACGGGAAGCAATATTTCGTCTTCTTCGATAAAACATCATCAAAAGTGACTCATGACTCGTTTGTTTGAAATACGCCAAACTACGGTTCAAAATCGTGTAAAAATTGTTAAATGAACTGATGGTTGATCATTCTATTTCCATTGTTTATCATTTTTCTAGCCTGATTTTTAACGGATACGTTTTAAATTAAAGTCGCGAATAGGTCATGCAAACAGTAACTGATTTCGGATTTTTCAGTTCACGAAGATTTGGTGAAATTACATAAAACATTCACCATTCTTCTCTAATCGATTATATTAATTAAAGTGTCATATATTTTTATTTGAAACTTATTTCCTCACGGTTTTAGGATCATTGAGTGATTGACTGTTTAGTATTCCCATAACTGTTATAATTATACTGTACTATGGCGTGCCGTTTGTTTCAAAATAAATTATTCTACCTTGATATTATCTTACTGTAGCTTTTCTACCCCAAAAGACCGCCGTTACTCCGTGATATATCTTTGACATATTTTATATCACCTCAATGTACAAGGTTTGTATGTCGTTTTCTACCTTGATATCACGTTTCTATATGCCGTGATTCAATTTTCTACCTTGATATCACGTTACTATATTCCGTGATTCAAATTTTCTACCTTGATAGAGCGCCTTTAGCGTTAGTATACCGTAATCAAATTTTCTACCTTGATAGACATTACGTACTCTATCTTGATGAAATTTTCTACCTTGATATCACATCTCTCTATCTTGATGAAATTTTCTACCTTGATATCACATCACTCTACCTTGATATCACATTACTCTACCTTGATATCACATTACTCTACCTTGATGAAATTTTCTACCTTGATATCACATCACTCTACCTTGATATCACATTACTCTACCTTGATCACATTGTCTACCTTGACATCACATTACTCTACCTTGATATCACATTACTCTACCTTGATCACATTGTCTACCTTGATATCACATTACTCTACCTTGATCACATTGTCTAACTTGATATCACATTACTCTACCTTGATCACATTGTCTACCTTGATATCACATTACTCTACCTTACTGACATCTTCTACCTTGATATCACATTACTCTACCTTGATATCACTTTACTCTACCTTGATGACATTTTCTACCTTATAGAACGTTACTCTACCTTGATATCACATCACATTACTCTACCTTGATCACATTGTCTACCTTGATCACATTGTCTACCTTGATATCACATTACTCTACCTTGATATCCCATCACTCTACCTTGATATCACATTACTCTACCTTGATATCACATTACTCTACCTTGATCACATTGTCTACCTTGATATCACATCACTCTACCTTGATAACATTTTCTACCTTGATATCACATTATTCTACCTTGATGGCATTTTCTACCTTGATAGAGCTTTACTCCACCTTGATGAAATTTTATACCTTCATATAGTGCGTTTATTCTACCTTGAAGAAATGTTCTACCTTGATGTGATATTATTATACCCGGCATTAGCCTGTTCCAGGCTCTCAGTTAGTGGGGGCGAGCGAAAAATGTCGGAGCGAGCGAAGAAAAAACGAGGGAGGGGGTTGGGGGAAGGGGCGGAAGGAGAGCCTGTAAGACTTTCTTTAACAGACCGCTTCTGGTATACCGGCTCCTGGTATACCCTCTGATTGGTCAATTTTGACAGATAACGTCAACACCCGCAAAACGCGTAATATGAATCACTCATGTCAATCAGCATTATGGTGAACACTATTGTGTATATTGTATATTGTATATAGTGCTATTTTGAAAGAATGTCTCCTAGATTTCCCAGAAGTAAGGTCGCTGAGGAAGGAGCAAAAAACGTGTCTTGTAAACCTGGCTCGTGGAAAAGATGTGCGGTTCTGCCGACCCGTTTTGGGAAGAGTTTAATATTTCAGCTCTTTCCGCGACTGACTGGAGATTTAAATATTTCAAACCGGATGTAATGACGCCATACTTCTGACAATGGAGATACTGCCTAGCTCCGAGAAACACATCAACTTAAACGCAGAATTAACTCTGAGGAGCTAAAAAAAATTGCAAGATGCCGCTATTCCAATATTGACCGTGACTATCGCATAAGACTTGGATCTTAGACTCTTTTAGCCGTGATCAGAAGAAACACTATCTCGCAAGTTATGCTAACCGCAAAGGTGCCAACCGCAGACTTGCGCATACATTAAATCACGGAATGCGAAATGAACTGATCCTAAGCAACGAATAATTCCTACTTAATGGGCTACAACTGATCTTGCAACTCTTTCAAAGTGAGCCAAAAAACTCCACTGTTATGCCAAGAGCTAGCAAAGAAACGACGCATAACTAAATAATTCTAAACGGCTCTGGAAAGCGTAAATTCCTCCTGTCAGTATCACAGCTAGAGATTTTTTCCTAAGATCAAAGAAACGACAACATTTAGCGATCTACTCGCGCGAGAAATCTGAGAATGATTTCAGTAAATTGACAGATGGACATCTTTACAGCAGAAATCCAATTATCCAACAAAGTGACAAAAGTGGGCGGAAGAGGCTCGGTAAAGAAAGTCTCACAGGCTCTCCTTCCTTCTCCCTCTCCCCAGTCCCCACTCGTTTTTTTCTTCGCTATCAACATTTTTCGCTCGCCTCCACTATCTGAGAGCCTGGAACAGGCTAACCCGGCATAGTAAATCGAACGTTCGGAAATCGAACTCAATCGAACTCAATCGAACTCAATCCGTGGATTATGGTGGCCCATTGACGCCATAGGAAAAATGTCATCAAGGTAGAGTGATGTGATATCAAGGTAGAGTGATGTGATATCAAGGTAGAAAATTTCTTAAAGGTAGAGTAATGTGATATCAAGGTAGACAATGTGATCAAGGTAGAGTAATGTGATATCAAGGTAGAGTAATGTGATATCAAGGTAGAGTGATGTGATATCAAGGTAGAAAATTTCATCAAGGTAGAGTGATGTGGTATCAAGGTAGAGTAATGTGAGCAAGGTAGTATCAAGGTAGACAATGTCATCAAGGTAGAGTAATGGTAGTATCAAGGTAGAAAATGTCATCAAGGTAGAGTGATGTGATATCAAGGTAGAAAATGTCATCAAGGTAGAGTAATGTGATATCAAGGTAGAGTAATGTGATATCAAGGTAGAAAATTTCATCAAGGTAGAGTGATGTGATATCAAGGTAGAGTAATGTGATATCAAGGTAGAAAATGTCATCAAGGTAGAGTGATGTGATATCAAGGTAGAGTAATGTGATATCAAGGTAGAGTAATGTGATATCAAGGTAGAAAATGTCATCAAGGTAGAGTAATGTGATATCAAGGTAGAGTAATGTGATATCAAGGTAGAAAATATTCATCAAGGTAGAGTGATGTGATATCAAGGTAGAAAATTTCATCAAGGTAGAGTGATGTGATATCAAGGTAGAGTGATGTGATATCAAGGTAGAAAATGTCATCAAGGTAGAGTAATGTGATATCAAGGTAGAAAATTTCATCAAGGTAGAGTAATGTGATATCAAGGTAGAAAATTTCATCAAGGTAGAGTGATGTGATATCAAGGTAGAGTGATGTGATATCAAGGTAGAGTAATGTGATATCAAGGTAGAAAATGTCATCAAGGTAGAGTGATGTGATATCAAGGTAGAGTAATGTGATATCAAGGTAGAGTAATGTGATATCAAGGTAGAGTAATGTGATATCAAGGTAGAAAATGTCATCAAGGTAGAGTGATGTGATATCAAGGTAGAGTAATGTGATATCAAGGTAGAGTAATGTGATATCAAGGTAGAGTAATGTGATATCAAGGTAGAGTAATGTGATATCAAGGTAGAAATTGTCATCAAGGTAGAGTGATGTGATATCAAGGTAGAGTAATGTGATATCAAGGTAGAGTAATGTGATATCAAGGTAGAAAATGTCATCAAGGTAGAGTGATGTGATATCAAGGTAGAGCAATGTGATATCAAGGTAGAGTAATGTGATATCAAGGTAGAGTAATGTGATATCAAGGTAGAGTAATGTGATATCAAGGTAGAGTAATGTGATATCAAGGTAGAAAATGTCATCAAGGTAGAGTGATGTGATATCAAGGTAGAGTAACGTGATATCAAGGTAGAGTAATGTGATATCAAGGTAGAGTAATGTGATATCAAGGTAGAAAATGTCATCAAGGTAGAGTGATGTGATATCAAGGTAGAGTAACGTTCTATCAAGGTAGAGTATTGTGATATCAAGGTAGAGTGATGTGATATCAAGGTAGAAAATCTCATCAAGGTAGAGTATTGTGATATCAAGGTAGAGTATTGTGATATCAAGGAAGAAAATCTCATCAAGGTAGAGTATTGTGATATCAAGGTAGAAAATCTCATCAAGGTAGAGTATTGTGATATCAAAGGTAGAAAATCTCATCAAGGTAGAGTATTGTGATATCAAGGTAGAGTGATGTGGTATCAAGGTAGAAAATCTCATCAAGGTAGAGTACGTAAGGTCTATCAAGGTAGAAAATTTGATTGCGGTATACTAACGCTAAAGGCGCTCTATCAAGCTTAAGGTAGAAAATTGAATCACGGAATATAGTAACGTGATATCTAAGGTAGAAAACGACATGCAAACCTTGAACATTGAGGTGATATAAAATATGTCAAAGATATATCACGGAGTAACAGCGGTCTTTCAGGATTGAAAATATGTCAAAGGTACAGTAAGATAATATCAAGGTAGAATAATTTATTTTGAAACAAACGGCACGCCATACTGTACCGCCTTTTTTTACCCGTGCTCGAACTACCTCGCGACTTTGTACGAGCATGCATGGGTAAAACTTTACATTGGCAAAGTTTGCCTAGCCTATACAACAGACGATTTTGTGGTGCGCTGGCGCGGAGCGGGAGGCACCGCCACAAAATCGCGTTTGCGCACCACTGGCTACATTTTGCCGAACTGTGATACTTTTCAAGCCCCAAAATTTTTTCCGAGTCTTGTCAAAAGTAAAATTCAGTATAAACGGGGCTACAGTTCACGGCATGGGTCTGCTCATGATGGTTTTTCCGACAATAGCGTGACTACGACATGCAATCATACGGCAACTTGTGTAAGGCTGTTGGAAAAAAGTGCTTGTTGCTGCTCATAAAACTAATTGAATATGGGTGTGGCCTCATGCTTCTGTCAGTCACAAACGTATACATGCTTATTCTGTACATGGGGTTCAGAGCCACCTTAAATTTTCGAAAATTTAAGGTGGCTCTTAACCCCATGTACAGAATTTTTTTAAACTTTGCAAAAAGTTGCACCTTATCCTGCTGATCAAAATTCGGCATTTTTCGAAAGGAAATAATGTATTTCCTAACCTGGCTAAACCACTTTATCAATCCGATCGCGGACAAACGGTAGTTTATTGATTGTATTTTTCGTATTTTCACGGCCGCCATACACATTATTCCAAAATGGCGGCCATTTTATTATTATTTCATATCCATGTAAATTAGCCCTCTTGGCCTCGTCAGCATGTGCAAAAGACGAAAGAATTTTCAAGCGAAAATGAGGCCATGAGGGCTAATTAACATGCATATGAAATAATAAC
The DNA here is from genome assembly GCA_022457155.1 of Cladopsammia gracilis. Lineage (NCBI taxonomy): Eukaryota > Metazoa > Cnidaria > Anthozoa > Scleractinia > Dendrophylliidae > Cladopsammia > Cladopsammia gracilis. Next base: position 921,773 of record JAJGOT010000212.1, on the reverse strand, counting down.
AATAAATTGGCCGCCATTTTGGAACTAAAGGTGTATTAAATTTGCATTTCCGGAAGTTCGAAACGCGAAAGAAAGTCAGCTAGCGGAAGTGACGTCAGAAACTCGCACTCTTGTTTCCAGGCTTTTCTCTCTTCGGGGTTTACAAGATTCACTGAGAGAACAACGATCAACATGACAACAATGCGATGATTTTCTAATGAAAGAAAAATCACTTGGGTGATGTTTAAATTAAAATGGCAGCTATTTTCGATATGTATCAATTCATAATCTGATTTTTAGCCGCTGCATTATCACCGTGAAGATCAAAACCCGCTGTTAGGACTCTATTCACACAACGTGAAGAAAATTATCAAAAGAGGTCGAGAAAATGTGAGAACATTGCTACCATTTTCATTTAAAACATCAATCAGGCGATTTTTTTTTTCGAAAATCAACAAAATGTTGTCGTTTCGATCATCGATCTTCCTGTAAGTCTTGCAAACTCCGAAGAGAGATGATCCTAGGAACGAATTTGTGTGTCTCTGACATCACTCTTGCTGGCTGTCCTTCCCTCGCGTTTGGATCTTCCAGAACAAGTAAATTTAATGGCGGCCGTGAAAATGAAAAAAGTACACTCGAAAAAAAAAACGTTTTCCAGAGATCGGATTGAATAACGGTTTGGACAGGTTAGTCAATACATTATTTTTTTCAAAAAATGCAGAGAAGCTATCGAACTGACACTTTACGATTATAGATCTTTATATGCAACAAAGTTATGAATATAAATACAGGTATAAAAAATAACAAGTCTTAGGATAGACACATAAACACAGTCACAGTTGGACTGCATGTGAAGACAGTGAAACTTTGCGTTCTGGATATCTTTTTTCCAATTTTTTTCTGATTTAATAATTGGAAATTAATTTAAGTCGAGCACTGTGTTTTATCGAGATTACTTTCACTCTTTTGGATGTCCCTTACGTCGTGTTTCTTTTGTTTTCTTTCGCAATTAATGTTTTTTTTTATAATTCCTGTAATATACTTGTAATTGTCATTGCTGTATAGAGCTATATAAATTTGACTTCCAAATTGTTCTCGCTACAACTAAAGAAGACCGTTGTACCGGTCGAAACATGTCTTGTAAAATCAAATATGTCGTCTTCTTTCTTAAAATTATAGCTAGTCTGTTACTATCCAGATCGATTGAAAATTTAACAAATTTACACCGGTTTTCCGCGGTGTGGACTCTTATTTACCACGATTTACGTCATCACATGGTCAAAATGTTGTGGACTCACGAGGCGCAGCCGAGTGAGTCAGCAACAAATTTTGACCATGTGATGACGTAAATCGTGGTAAATAAGAGTCCACACCACGGAAAACCGGTGTAAATTTGTTTTTTACAACAATATTTAGAAAAAAACACAAGGAAAAATCGAAGTCTTGTTACAAAACGTGACAGCAAAGAAAGAGCAAGCGTTGTCTATAACTTTCTCGCAATCTGATTGGTATTTTTCAAGTGCACGTGATGTTAGCGTCAGCACCGTTGTCTGGACTCTCATTTACCACTCAAGTCGACCAATCAGATTGCGAGTTTAGCGGCAATTGTGGTAAAAACTCGTTTATCGCACATGTTCTTAAAAATGACACAAGCATTGTGTTAAAATGCAACATAGATGGCTGAGATTCGGTCGTCAAACATCAAAAAACCCCTGACATATCTTCAGTAATTAACTTGATGAAACCACTGATAAATTTCAGATGGGCAGATGTTAAATTAAAAAAAAAAACTCTATAATGAATTCAAAATCCTGAACGAAACTGACCTCCTACTGTTAGGTACGATATTAAAATTCCAAAAGGCAACAAAAATTTTAGCATCGACCTGATCAAGTCTGAAATATTGCAGCAATATCATCACGGCTCTCTGTAATACGGTAACAGACGTTTTTAGCCATTTAGCCGTTAATTTATTTTTCTCCAGTTTTTATTTTCACAAAAGTGACTCCTAAAGTTTTCCTCTTCAGCTCCAATAATCACTAAACTCAGCAGGCAAATCCGTCGTTTTATTGTAGGTTTACATTGCGCTTTCAGTATAACAGCAGGTTATTTTTTATAGCACAAACATGATAGATTAAAAATTATGGCGATGCGACGTTTCGACAAACCTTTTCTCATTTAACCTGATACAGGCCCGATCAGTTAAAAAGAAAACGATTGATTAAAAAACATTCGCCCAAACACTTAACGATTACGTTTTAGGAACGTTTACAACGAGATCACTCAACGACTGGTCAACATTATAAACATTCACAAAAAGGCCTTAAGGCTAAAAGCAGGTTCTTTCGTCTGCCAGGTAGGTGACACGGGTTTGAGTTTTTAGAAAAAGCCGAGAATATAACTGAAGTTCGCTGTCTCTTTTGGCATATCTTTCAATATCTAACAATAAATTTTTACATTGCTATGAAGATATGAAGTATGCCATATTGAAATTTTACTCTGTTTTGTAATTACACAGTAGCTGCATTACTTCTAAAAGGACTATAAACATTATCAACGGAAATTTTTTACTGTGTCAGGGATTGATTATACACTGGCGGACACAGGAAGATGAAAATTGAGAAATGTACTTATTGTTTCACTGCAAGTTTATTGCTTTACCTCGTTCAGCACATCACGGCAACAAGTTGTAGTGAACAGATTCTACCTCGTATCATCGTGCTAACAAGTCAGACACTTAACTTGTCACACTGGCATAACCACCTAGATGTAGACATTGTCGCTTTGCCTACAGTAAACTTGAGCTTTTATGATGTCATGGAAGCAGCGGATATGATTTCGAGAGCTGTACACAGCGGACGGAACACTTCCATGGCCATCATAGGATCTGGAAACGCCATGATTGATGGAATGATTGCTAGAACCGCTGAATTGCTCTCGATACCTTTTATCAGCACCACGAGACACCATAATTATCAGGTACACAGTCAATCAAACGTAGATCGTTTTTATTGAGTTTATTTTAATTAAATTCATAAACAAATAAAATGAAAGGCTGATCGTACAGTAAGGAATATATATTTTAAACCGATTAATTTCGAACGGCACGGCCGTTCTTCTTCAGGGTATAACCGTACGGTTAGTACCTTGAACAATGTCACTTGAACAATGCCCCTATCCCTAATCCCTATCCCAGCGGGACATGTCTATTGTTTTCTTAGCGAATCACAGACATCGTTTGGACAAGTGCTGGACTACCCAAATATTGGACAACGTTGAAACTTGTTGAATGAGTAGAACACACATTCAACATTTTAAAACAACTGAGATCGAGCCTGTCACTATTTTCGATCAACAACGTTCAACATGTTGAATGGCCTATTTCAATAATTATAATTATTGTAATTATAATATGATTATTATAATTATAATTATAATTACTATTATATATAATTCAGGTACACTGTTCAACATTTATTAAACAGTTGTCGCAACATCTGTTGATCAACAAAAATTGAATTGCAGAAAAAGAATGTGTTTCAACGTAAAAATGAATAAATATAGATCAACACCTGCCATAACGCATTACATGTAAACAAAAGGAAAAACAAACCATAATGATTATGTTTCAGCATCCATGACTTAATCCTATATTCAGACCGGACAGTTTTGGTCTTTTGGGCCCGGGGGCTCCCTACCTACCACCCCTATTTAAAAATAGTTTATTTGATCCTTTTGTACTAGCAATTTGCACAATTGTCTCAATTATATTGATATCGTAAATCGTGGATGTTAAAAGGTAATGGCCCAAGAAAACCAAGGTTATGGTCTTTTAACGGTGTGCAAAGAAATATGTTGACTATAATTTTCATTATTAATGTTGTTCAAAATTATATATACCTATTTAGGTACTTGCATTTGTTCATCTGGAAACTTCACAATATCAATCGATTACATCACTTAAGGAGAAGATTCGTCGTGCTCTTTTCAGCCTAAGACAAAACAGAGATTTTAACAGTCTAAGACTATCTCTTTCTTGCAAAATGTTTATGACATTTTAGGTTACAATAGTAAAATAATCTAAATCAGATTTCAAGTCTTGGGACAGTTCACCAGTTGAGAAACACACTTACATTTCTTTATAAAATACCCAAGGAAATGCACGCGCTATGATTGGTTAAACCGAGTTCATTATAACTCGATAAAGCACGTGCGTGACGTAAGGTTCATTATAACCGTTTTTATTTTATAAAAGAAATAAAAAAACTTGTTCCTCGTGCATTGTTGAGTTATATATATATATATATATATATATATATATATATATATATATATATATACGTAAGTTGAAGGATTAAAGAGGACGCACCGATTCTCTGTGACTCTGAGTTTCGCGCCTAAGCGCTCGTCAGACAGAACTTTATTCAACTAAGAACATACCTTCTTATATACAAGTTAGGTGAGTGGCTAATTAATTCGCTAGTGTGCTAATCTGCTCTACATGTGAAATGATCAACGTGTGAAATAAAGATTCTATAGAACTATTGTTGGCGGCTTATGAAATTTGCTAAGTAAAACTTATTCTCGTGGCGGCATTTAGAAATGAGTTCTGTTCTTTTGTTTATTAAAGACGGTTTCTTGGCTCTAATTAAGTAGAGTTTTTCTGTGAGGCACAAGTGGCACCGCTTGCTTTTGTTGCTGTAGGCCGGGGCGGTCGCTAAAATGCTCCAGTTAATTGTAAAATTGGTGTTGTTGTCTTTGAGTGTCCAGATATGTTTGTCCACAACGTCGTCATCTACAACGCCAACGTAACAACAGAAAGTGACACAACCGGAAAGAATTACATCGGACTAACAGAAGGAACTTTTAAACAGCGTTACACGCAACACAAACTTTCTTTTCGGAACAGAAACTATTCAAACAGCACGGAACTATCAAAACAGCACTTCTCTCGTGTTCTTAAAAATTCCCGCGTGCTTATATAACTCAATAATGCACTCGGCGCGTTTTTTATTTCTTTAGTAAACGGTACTTAGAAGTGAACAACAAGGCAACTAATATTGCATGTAGGGCTGAAGTTTGTCAATTAGAGATGATGTCAATTAATTAGAGACGATGAATTTGTCAATTAGAGGTGTTTTCAATGATGAAATGTATAATCGTTTGCCGAATTTCAAGCAGTTACCACTTAAAGATGTTATTAAAGAACTGATGAGCTCCGAGCTGATTATTTTATAACATGCAGCCATTATATTAAAAGTTCATTTCCTCCTGTTTTGATCAGCGAAGTAAATTGTTATTAGTTCAGTCTAGTACGATTTTATTCTTATTTTTAGTGTAATCTGTTTATTGTGGTGGGATTTTTCGTTGGTTGAGATAGGCCACGTGAGTTGATGACCTCACGTGTCGCATGGATTGATTGCAAATTGTCGCCATCTTGGATCCACCAAGCGCCATAATTGAGTCAAAATTAATCAAAATTAAAAGAAAAAAATGTTAAAATGATCTTAAATTGTAAAATTTACTGCGAGAAAGTTACCGCACGGGTGAGGTAAGACTTGATATATGCGGATACATAGTGGATATTCGACTAGCTATTACCTGGTCTCGCTCTCAGGCATTTCTGTGTTAGAGACATATGTGTTATTTAAGATAATACAATAATGCTACTTTTGGATTCTCCCAAACTACCTTGGGTGATCGTATCAGACAATGTGAGCACAAAAATAATAGGGATTAAGGAATGATAGAACAATTAAGAGACTACTGAAGTACATATTCTTCTCTTCATAGAATCAACTCTTCATAAATTTTATTCCTTCATCAACGGATAGTAGCCATATTGAAACAGACTTGGCGTATGAACTTGGTTGTCAACATATTGCAGCATTTACTCGTGAATACGCAAGCTCAACACCTCAAAGGCAGGTTCCAGTGAAAGCAAAAGATCGCTCTATTACATTCATAAGAGTGCAGCTACCTCTCTCTCTTGTAGAATTAGCGGATGAATTTTACCATATGAGAAACTACAGCTCGGTTCTGGTGGTACTGGACTGTACCGAAGAAGAAGCATTGTATCTCATTCAAGCATCGAAAATGGTCTTTGTTAGCAATGTAGAATTCCATTGGCTGATCACTAAAAGGATTACACAAGAAACCGATAGCTTGGAACGTCTTTCTCCTGCGGTTCTAGGCATACGGTCAAAATTTGATGAACAAAACTGGGTCCACGATGCACTGACCCTCTTGAACTTTTCGCTTCATGTTTGGGAACGGAATGATAATGATAAAGATGATTTCGTCAGCTGTGGAAACGATAACCCCAGCCGTGAGCTATATAGGTAAGTAATATTTGTGAGTTATATAGGCAAGTAAAAACGTGAGCTATATAGGTCAAACAACCAAGGATCTATTTCTCATTAATTTCTGTTTGCGCGCTTCGCGCTTTCCTTTCCTAGTACCTGCCACGCAAGTGAATGATCATAGGCTCGATCAGTACAGCCATTTTTTTCTTGGGCTCTTTTTGAGTTCCTGAGCCTGGAGGGGGGAGGACATTGTGACATTGTGCCCCCCCCCCCCCCGCCCCCGTTGTAACTCCAAGAGTATTAAGGCGGTCAATGGAATGAAACGATGACGTCATATGACGTGGGAATTGCGTAATTAGTTCTACACATCTTGGATTTCTGGACATTTTCAAAACCTTTAAAAACCGTCTAAATTGATCCAAAATAATCAATGCTAATAAAGAATGCTAAAATGGCAAAAAAATGTAAAAGCAACGACGACAAACGTAGTATAGGTTTTTTCATTAAAAAAGTAAAAAAAGTTAAAAAAGTTTTGAAAAACATGGAGAACATAACTTCAAGAGCAGAAAGCCATGACTTTCTATGACACAACTTGAAGAGCATTAAAGCTATGGCAATGAAACCTAGAGAGTATATAGCACGTCCAAAAATGTTTTCTTTGCGGTCACAAATGGGACGATGACGTCATATGAGGTGGTAATTACGTAATTAGCTCTACACAGCCGCCATCTTGGATCCGCCATCTTGGATCTTGGATCTTGGATCTTGGTTTCTCGAATATTTCATAAAACCATCCAAATTTACTCAAAATTAATTAGAACCGATAAAGAAACGCTAAATGGTACAAAATTGTAAAAATTATAAAGGTAAACGTTTTTTTTTTTTATTTAAAAGTAAAAATGCAAATTTCAAAAAACATGGTTGTCAAAATCAAGTCACATGATCAGACCAAATTGTTGCCAGATAAATTTTAGGAAAAGTCATGAAGTTTGATGGCGTTTTATTTCATATTAAAAAAGTTATGAAAGTTGAAAGTTAGCGCACTAAAACGGCCTGTTTTTTTTTTCAATGTAATAGACAGATGCTAACGCAAAAGTTCAAAGGCAAAACTGGCTGGGTTCAATTCAACGAAGAAGGAGTCCGCGTAGGCGCTAGTTACGATATCGTTAAGACAACATCTACGAAGTCCTCTAGTAATGGGACGTCTTGGATGACCGTTGGGTCTGTAGAAGGCTTTCAATTGAGATTAGACAAGTCCTTCTGGATGGAACACATACACGATCACAAAATACCTGTTCGAGTGGTGGCCATTGAAGAAGAGCCGATGCTTGTTGTATTGAAAGAAAAAGTTGGCAGAGACAGCGCATGTCTACTCAGTTACCCTTGTATGCGGTATATTCAATATGGGAACCAATCCAAAGATGTTCGCTCCGTAAAATGCTGTTGTACGGGGTTTCTCATAGACATCTTGCTTTGGCTTGTGAGAGACATTTTCATCGAAGTGGAGCTATACTTAGTACAGGATGGAAAATTTGGATCAATTGATCCAGTTTCTAAACAATGGGATGGCATGATTGCCGACCTGCTCTCTAACAAGACCGACATGGCTCTGACGACGTTAACAGTGACAAGTATTCGAGCAAAAGCTGTTGACTTTTCTTATCCATTCTTTTACGGAGAAACAAAGATACTGATTTCGTCTGATTCAGCAGCTCTCACGCACGCAGGCACCTTTGGTTTTCTGGCTCCATTTGATGTCATTTTATGGATTGTGTTTCTCGTTTCAGTCACCGCTATTCTCGGGATTGTTTGGGCATTGGAAAGGACAAGTCCGCACGGAAACAGCAGGAGAATTAACAAATTCTCTTTATCGACTTGTATGTCGTACATTTGGAGTAACGTGGTCAAACTTGAACTGGAGAGCATGAAGCCGCAGAGCTTGAGTGCAAGATTTACAGCTGCTGTGTTCTCCTTTTGCACTCTTATTATTGTTACGTCTTACACCGCTAACTTAGCAGCATTCCTTGTTCAAACTGAGAACGTATTTCCTGTCAAAGGAATTGATGACTCCAAGGTGAGTTACGTAATTAATTGGTAACTGACAAATGAGGTATATGAATTAATCATATGAACTGCGAAAGGTGAAGAAATGATCCTCGCAGTCGTGAATTGAAAAGAAGCCTGAAAAAATTCAGGGATTCAACGTTGAATTGAAAACTGGTATCCCCTTCCCTCCAAGAGTCAAACTTTGAGTCAAAAGGTGTAGTTTCAACGGCTTCATTTTGCGTTCGTGGATAAAAAGCAGAAAATGAGTTCATTCAAATAAAAGCTTTCTTGTAGAGCTGTTTTTTTTTTCAAAATTTGTGTTGACCTTAGCCCGGCAATAGAGTTAGGATAAAGTTAAAAATAAAACGGTAGTTTCTTGGTGTTGCAGATGGTGTGATCACCAAATGACGTAAAACAAACGATTCAAAAGACACCGAACAATACCCACACCACAACACAAAAGCTAACCAACAATGGCTTCCGCAACACTAAGAAACACCCAATAAAACTGACAGTAACGTATGTGTTACCCCTTTTGGTAGCATGTATTCGGCATAACTGGGCTGAAAGCCACTGGCCATTCATTTATTATTCGTCTTTAGCACGACAGGACATGTAAAGAACACGCAACCAGCTGTGTATTTAAATGTTATTTTTCGGACAAATACTCTCATAGTTTTTCATTAACTTGATCTTTTTTGTTTTAGAGTTTAATTAGCCTCCTTTCTATGTTTCCAATGAACCAATCCAGGTATTAAATGAGTACCACTCTATAAATTCAAAAGATCGGTTTTAGCTTCATAGTGCTAAATTAGCCCCGAGTCCCAAAAGGCTAATTTAATCCTTAATGGAGTCATCATGAGTGTTAGACATTTCAAGCCTGATTCAGTCCACCTTAACTGAGAGTCAATTTAGCCCTTGTTGTTGTTAAGTTGTTTCAAAGACCCATTTTAAAAGGTCCCAAAATAGAACTGTATCTTATTCACTATTGGGCTATAAACAGTACAGCGAACCGGTGATAGGGAAACCTTTCCATCCAGGAATCGCTTTACGCTACGTAAATCGCACTATTAATCTTTCTGGCTCGTTCATTTCACACGATTACCTGACCTTATAATTTATTTCAATCAATCGAATCAATCAATCTTAGATCTTATGATCAGTTTCAGGATCCACCTTCAGGATTCACCTTCACTACTCTTCAAAGCAGCGGAACTCTTTCATTCTTCACTGGTAGCGATGATGTGGCATACCGCAGAATAGGAAGAAACATGATGCCACATTTAGTGAAGAGTTACTCTGAAGGCCTCGATAAACTGAATAAGGGGTCAGTAGTAATATTAAGCGATATAACGTCAATACATCATCATACATTAACTATTGTGCATACATTATCTTACACTGTTCTAGCTACGCATACATTATAATTGATAATCACTGTAAATATTTATCATACACCTTATTCCAAAATGGCGGCCAATTTATTATTCTTTTATATGCATGTTAATTAGCCCTCTTGACCTCGTCAACATATGCAAAATACAAAGGAATTTTCAAGCGAAAATGAGGCCAGGAGGGCTAATTAAAATGCATAGAAAAGAATCATAAATTGATCGGCATTTTGGAATAAAGTTTATACAGCATTTCTTTTGAGGTCGGCGCACGGAATTATTTTTTTGGTAATTCTGTGTATTTATCTTTTCGACATAACTCCAACCGAACTCACCCTAAGATTGGAATCTTTGATCATAACATCGGGGTTTAGCTAAAACGAACAACACCGCCTCCCATTCATTCTGTGGAGCTTGCAAGAATTTTCAAGTTGTTTTCTGATAAAATAATTATTAGACGATAGCTAACTCGTGGTGATAGTTTGTTATTCATTTAATATATAATTTTTTCTATAGATAGGCTTAGCCTAACAGCGGAGCTCTCTGAACAGAAACGATGATGATAAGCTTAACATAGTTGAAAGGTCAGAAGCACAATAATAATTAGAATTAAGATTGATCACGACCGGGCTATTTTTCAATTTTAGCAATTCTCAAAAACAGCTTACGCGACCGTCTCTCGGTCCAGAATAACCAGTATGGCTAATTTCCGAATAAAATACACCAGTTGCGTATCGAAAATTGCCCGAGAAACTGATTTGGATATCAAAATTACAAAAAATACAATTACAAAAATTCTAATTACAAAAATTAGAACTATAAAATCCAAGTGTTGTTTTGTTTACATAAAATCGCTTTTCAACATATGTAATGAATGAACAAACACATAAAAATGGACAACAAAATCTTTTTTTTTAAAAATTTTTTCAAATATGCGTTAGTTTATGTTTAAAAGCAAAAAGGGTACCATTGGCGCTTCGAGGACCTGTCTGGCTGAGCACATGGCGAAATTCAAGCTGTCAATCCGACTGAATTTGAGCACGTTTTATAAACATTTCTCCAAAAATAACAAGAACACAAAGAAAAAGTCAATTAGAAATTGATATCAATATAAATTCCAATAGAAAAATGTTATTTCTTTTACCGTTAAGTCCCTCGGCTGCTTTAAAATTCTGTAAAACACCGACTGCTTCTTCGGTTCTGACTTCCGAAGTTAACATATCGCCCCACATTGATAAAAATGTATGAAGTTAGGCTTAGATACAAAATTCCCGAAAAATGGGCAAAATTATTTCCGAAATTTCTCCAAAAAAGCTCTAAAATTCTTTAAAAATTTCTAAAATTCTTCAAATTTCTCTCTTGTTTCTGACTGTGAGCTGGTAAATGGCTCACTGGAATCAGCCATATTTGCTACTAACAGAGATGGAATTCATGGAAAACTTAATTTGACCTTGGAAGCTGATATTTTTCTAAAATTCTACCAAATTTCACTCCTTGTCTACAATTCCCGAGATTTTCTAAAATTCTTTTAGGTGTCAAAAATTCTCAAAAAAATTCCCGAATTTTGTATTTGCGGCCTATACGAAGTTCCTCGAAGCAAGATTTTATCCCTTAAAGCTCTTCTTTTTCCAATAAACTGGCTTCTGAGTATTCTTTAAAGCTTTCTCTTTCCATTTTGAATATTTTAAATGGGTGTTATTACTCCGATAAGACCTGATAAGATGAAACTACGGTTTTGAAAAACTTGAAGCACTTGCGCGACGTCGTAAGCGCATGTTGGGCGACGTCATACGCATCCGCGATCCAGCCCTACGCGACGTCGCGAAACATTCCGCCCGCGAAACATTCCGCTAGCCATGATCATGAAATATGACGGGCATGGGTTCTATGAGTATTGAGCTACGCGAGCGGGCCTTCGGCCCGCGAGAGTTTCCCTATTCGCCACTTTAGAAACGAGAAGGAAACTGGGCCGAGTGAACTTTCACAACGACTTCTGGGATCCTTTACAGGGGACGCTTCTTTTGTCTTTGTCCCCAGTAACAGTCCCAGAAGTCGTTACGAAAGTTCACTCGGCCCAGTTTCCTTCTCGTTTCTAAAGTGACGAATTATGAGTTTATCATGTAACAAATGTTTAGTCTGTGATGTTGACCAGATGAGCCTCCACTTATAACAAATTAAAGTTAAATTGGTGGAATCAATAACAAGTGGAAAGAAATTTTAGTGAACCAAAAATTGATATGAATATTACCTATTTTCGCTTTTAAATTTCATGCGCGACGCCATTTTGAATTTTTATGAAGTCATACGGTTGCCGAATTGTAGAGGCAATCTATGACGTCATAAAAATTAATATATATAGATAGCCCAAGCCTAACAGCGTCGCACTTCGAACAAGCTTAACTAAGGTGAAACTTAACTAAGGTGAAAGGTTGGAAGCACAAGAATTAAGATTGACGAAGGGGCTATTTTCAATTTTAGCAATTCTCAAAAACAGTATTACGCGACCGTCTGCCAGTACATTTTTATAGACCGTACAAAAGTTCACAAAAACAACTTTTCTCTGTCTAGAATAAATAGTACCACTAGTTTCCGAATAAAATACAGTTTATGTTTGTCAAAAATTGCCCGAGAAACTGATTTGAAAATCAAAAATTGTAAAAATACACAAACATATTTGCATAAGGCGATGCGAGTGAAGATAGAACTGTACTATAAAATCAAGTCTTGTTTTGTTTACATAAAATCGCTTTTCAATCTATCTAATGAATGAACAAACACATAAAAATGGACAACACAATCTTCATTTTTATAGACCGTACAAAAGTTCACAAAAACAACTTTTCTCTGTCTAGAATAAATAGTACCACTAGTTTCCGAATAAAATACAGTTTATGTTTGTCAAAAATTGCCCGAGAAACTGATTTGAAAATCAAAAATTGCAAAAATACACAAACATATTTGCATAAGGCGATGCGAGTGAAGATAGAACTGTACTATAAAATCAAGTCTTGTTTTGTTTACATAAAATCGCTTTTCAATCTATCTAATGAATGAACAAACACATAAAAATGGACAACACAATCTTCTTTCGAAAAAATTTATTCAAATCTCCATTAGTTTACGTTTAAAAGCAAAACGCGTACCATGTAATTATAGCTCATCGAGTTCTAGCTTTCTTCGATGAAATTCAAGAGATAGGCACGTTTTAAAATCAATTCGCCAAAACTAACAATAACACTAATAACAAGTCACTCACAGATTGATATCAACATAAATTCTCATCGAAAACTGTAATCTGTTTTACCTTTAAGTTCCTCGCTTGCTTGGAAATTCAAATCTCCGCTTCTGGTTCTGAAATCATCTCCCGCATTGATAAAAATGTAATACATGAAGTTCCTCGAAGCAAGATTTTATCCCTGAAAGCTCGTCTTTTTTCACTAAAGCGGCTTCTGAGTATACCTTAATTAGTATCCCTGTCTTGAGTAGCAAACCGCGAAAAAATGCAGGAAAATAACGAGTTTAATTCTCCGCTAGGCACAAGAAAACAACTAAAGTGTTTACCGAGCTCACGGCTGTGTGGCCGCGCGAAAAACAAAGCCTTGCTTTCAAGATCCCGGATGTTGTTCCAACACGGCGGGCGGGCGACGGACGGACACGCGCCCGCGAAACATTCCGCTAGCCATGACCATGAAAAATCACGGCGTAGGTTCTATGAGTATGGAGCTGCGCAGCCAGGCCTTCGGCCTGGCAAGTGCTCCGCTAAAAATGGCAGCGCGCTAGAAGTTTAAAAGCGAAAACAGGTGAAATTCACATCCAATTGTTTGTACACTAAAATTCTCTTTCTACTTGTTGTTAAAATAATGAAACGTTAGACTTGATTTCCATCAATTTAACATTACTTTGTTATAATAGTGGAGGTTACCTTTAAAAAGTAATACTTTAACAGTAATTATTATCCTCCCATGCAGGGATCTTGATGCCTTTATTTACGACTCTCCATTTATCGATCTGGGAGCTTCCAAGATGCCCGGATGTTCATTTCAAGTAGTGGGCAGGCCAATATTCACAAAAGCGTATGCAGTGGCATTTCCCAAAAAATCCAAATTGAGGGACCCTGTGACGAATTTGCTTCTAAAATACCAAAGAAATGATTATTTTAGAAAGCTAACAGATAAGTGGTTTCAAGGTAGTTGTCTTCAGTCTAAGGGCTCGCATCAAAATGCCTATAGAATGGAACCTGGACATTTGAGTGGACTTTTGTTCATTTGTTGCGGAGCAGTGGCTACATGTTTTGTGATTCTATTAGGAGAGTATTTATGGTCATGTAAACAGAAGAGAAAAGGGAAGTACACAGCAAACAGCTGGATTGTACAAAACAGTGCTATACAGTCAAACAAACAGTCTTGACATAAAAAACTACTGAGTGATATTTGTTATTTTAAGTATCATTTAAAATGTAAATCCCTGATGGAGGGCCCACTAGTGAGTTTACTTAGGCCATATACTAGGACATGCGGCCTTCACACAGCAATGTCGAAAGGCCTCATGTACGGTGATAATGAAATGAAAAGATGTCATGTTCATCTCATGTCACGCGCGTGGGACAAAGACAAATTTTGTCGGGTACTCTATTTTTTCTTTGTGACGTGATGAACATTACATCTATTCATTTCATTACCGAGCTTAGCATTTACCATCTTTCTTTATTTATCTTCTTTTATTTCGATGACGCGCGTGAAAAAATTGCGTCCTATATATAAGCCTGCGACTGCTTCGCAGGCTATGCAGTCAGCATATAGTCAGCATCCAACGGTGGCCCACAAGGGTCAGCTGCAAACAAGTAAAAGTTGCTGCAAACAAATAAAAGTTACAAATAAAAGTTGCTGAAAACTAATAAAAGTTGCTGCAAACAAATAAAAGTTGCTAACCCTAACCCTAACCCTAACCTAAGCAACTTTTAATGGTTTGCAGCTGCATTTATTTGTTTGCAGCAACTTTTATTTGTTTGCAGCTGACCCTTGTGGGCCACCGTTGGGCATCCTTTTTATCGGTAGTACCTTCTAAAATCTTTCATGCAGGGTCGAAAGAATGACATGAACCGCGTCAATTCTTGGTTTGCACATGACGTCATAAAAATTCAAAAATCTAAACTATATATCCTACAAAGCTGTTTCTAACATGGTATGTCGATACCAGTGTTATAATCGTTCATAAAATATTTAGGTTTTAACGATATTTTGCTTCCGATTTGTAAAGGTTTTAAATATGTCACGCAATTCGTCACGCTATTTCAGATAAGTCGTGGGAATAAACAAAATTGAACCAACTGAAAGTTATTTTTGCATTATAGATGCTTATAAAGCCGATTTAATCAGTGGAACTTGCAGTGAATCCAATCTTTTGTTATGAGATTTTTGATGTAATTAAGACTTTGAAGTTTTGGCCGTCATTGGGGCACCAAGATGGTCGCTCCATACATTTTTACTAAAAATGTATGGAGCGACATTCGCCTAGAACTCTTGAACGAAATGATTGATTTTGCGCTTTAATATTTAGCCCAGATGTGTAGTTTTAAACTCTCTACAATTCCATAAACATTTTGAAATCAAAATCTGTTTTTAATGCTTCTGAATTTTGTCATGAAGTAAGTGCGAACCAAGAATAGGCTAAGACCTCTAGATAAGTTTTAGGCCCGGTTGAAACTTCGAACTTCACATGTGCCGAACCTAATGCAAACAAGAGGTTACTATTGTAGCCTACACTCATGCGCTTGCGTAAGCAAGTTTTATGGTTTGTTTTGAACGGGTCACGCACCCCTTCCCCCCTCAACGAATTTTGCGTGACACACTAAAGAACACGCTAAAACACGTTTTTAAGTCGTGAATACGACTTATTGCGGTTACTGGAGAAAAGTCACTCGCTCATCGTAAACTTTAGGAACACTGTTTGACATGCGCCGGTTCTCGTCTGATCACCGAAGTTAAGCCCTGTCGGGCGAGGTTAGAACTTGGATGGGTGACCGCTTGGGAATACCTCGTGTCGTAGGCTTATCATTTTTCTTTCCTTCACTCCCTTTCATTTTTCATTTTTTTGGTTCCGTCAAGGAGCCACTTGTCCTGAGGAGGGCAAACTGAAGCCAAACGGTCATGTCATGAAAACATAGCATACCTTCGACGATATTCCAACGACAACGAATGGGCGACGAAGTTTGTCTGTAATTTTCATTTTCGCTAGCAAACACATTCCTTCGTGTTAGCATGTTTTATAATTATTTCCTCAAACTAACCAGAACACAGAGAAAAGTGAATCACAAATTGATATCAACATAAATTCTCACCAAAAAATTGTAATTTCTTTTACGGTTAAGTCCCTCATCTGTAAGAAATCTGCTTCTTCGGTTTTGATCGCCCCGCACTGATAGCAGCGTATGAATTTCCTTGAAGCAAGATTCAGTTGCTGAAAGCTCTCCTTTTTCTCCACTATAGCGGCTTTGGGTATTCTTTAAAGCTTTCTCTTTCCATTTTGAATATTTTAAATGTGAGTTATTAATGCGATGACACGAAACTACGGTTTTAAAAACCAAGCACATGCCGAGCGCGGCAGCCATTTTTGTAGAATATGTTGGTGACCCGAGGACCCGGTCACTAAAATATGCGTGCATAAATTTGCATGCAAAATCGTGACACAAAAAATAATAAAAACAAGAAAAACGGAGCCGAAACTTTACCTCATGCCGCTACGCGCATGAGTAATGAGCAAAATCTATTGTTCTTGCTAATTTGCATTAGGTTCGGCACATGTGAAGTTCGACGTTTGAACTGGGCCTTATAAGTTTAAGTAGTTTACAAATCCACTCTCCGGCCTCTCCCTTTTTGAGTCGGACCTAACGCGTTAATTTGCGTGTATGCGACGTTTGTTTATACTGTCAGTCAGGTATATGATGCTTGGTATGGGATCATGTTCCACTAGGCTCTCTTCGAGGGACGTTTTGAGGCCTTCTTCTTAGAATTTTGAAATAAAGTAGGGGATTTGCAGCATAATTGAAATGTGATGTAACTATCATAAATAATCTAACAGTTCCGGTGACATTCGCATCGAATTGAGCCACGCGAGACACAACATTCACTGTTATAAGTGGAAGCCATGCAACCAGAAACACAGCACAGATCTGGTACGTCAGCTTGGTTATTCGATTTTCCGTTCTCCGACGCCAAGCATTTGTGCGTGGTACAACCACAGGGGAGCGAAGCTTCTTGATGACGCGAAAGAAGGTAATAGTTATAACAAGAAACGTCGCCACACTCAGAAGGGTCGCTACACCGACAGTGTATAACCTCGAAGGCGTGTTCGAGTGCTTATTTCTAAGAGAGTTATATGGATCAATTCTAGAGCAAACCGAGCCTTCTTGCCATATCATAACGGCACCTGGCACGGTAAGTGCCGCAGTAACAATCCACACCACTAGAATAACTTTCTTGATGTTGTCTGGCGTTAGACGCAATTGTAATGGGCGCAAAACACGATCTTGACTATCAATCGCCATTATTGACAAAGTAGCAGCGTTTAGAATGCTAACAGGTAGAGCTAACGTTGCTCCTGTAACACAAAAGAGCTCAAGCGAGACCCGACGATCTAAAAGATAGTTCACAATTAATACAACAACCAATGAAGGCAAGTTCACGGTCATGGACAGCAGCCCAGTCACTGATAAATTTGCCAATAAGTAGTGATGAACGTTGCGTAGGACCTGTAGCTTATACAGATGAAGTAACGTGCGCGCGTTGCCAAACGTCCCTAGGAGAATACATGCAGTTGCCATGGTTATTGTAGTTATAGAAACTGCTCGATGTGGGACTCTTGGTGATGGGACAGCTGTTTGGTTTGAGGTATCCATCTGAAAAGTTGGATTTCTTCCTTGGTCCTGTGCTAACAAGGAGGTATGGATTGAATAAATAAGTCAAGTATCCAAAACATTTTGAAAGCGCCGCTCCGATGTTTTATTTTGCATTTGGCCGGTTCTTCGATGGAACATTAAAAAAAATCTGCAGAATTCAAATGGATTTTTCAACAGAGACACGCGTTTTAACGTTTATCCTCGTTAAAAAAATAAAATTTAACCAAGGTTAAGCAGCTAATCCTCATTAAAAAAGTTGACTGTGCGAGACACCAATACGACAGAAACCGATAAAGTAGGGTTGCAACCGTGGACAGCTGTTTCGTTCTTATTGGAACTCGTCAGTACGGTGTAGCAAACTAAATGACGCCTGCAAGAATGCCAGCGCAAATAGAATACACAATGATCCGTTCACATGTTCCGTACTTTGTACTCACTTGTCACCCGAATCACGCGTGCCACATACGTGTTCCGGGGAACAAGGAGCCCAAAATGTCTCAAAGGTGTTTCGCAAAGAAAAATGTAGATGGACAAAGCCAATCTGAACATTTAAACGCATGGACAAAACCATGCTTAAAGAAAGCACAGTATATCGGATCTGTAAAGACCTACGGTCCATGCAAACGGGTCATTGTATAATCTTTCTACGCTGGCATTCTTGCAGGCGTCATTTAGTTTGCTACACCGTGCTGACGAGGTTGCAACCCTACTTTATCGGTTTCTGTCGTATATTGGTGTCTCGCAAAGTCAACGTTATTACGTAGTCAGATCAGCGCTTGCAGTTTATTGTATGTTTGTTCATTTTTTTGGCTGATTATAGGTCTCTTGCAAATCCTACGTATACCGTTAGCAGCATTATCGTTTCCGGTCTTTTGTAGATTTTACTTTTAATCCTCGTTAGCTTAAGGTGGCTCGACTTGGTTTTTGGCGACACAACATTCCAACTTTGAGAGGCAAGCTGCTTCTCAAACCATTAATAATTCATGACGAAAAAACAAAGGAAATTAATGTTTAATGAGTGTTTTGGAAATCAGTTGAAACACTCCTCATTTTTGCATCGATCCTTAATTTCTCCTTCTAAAATCATTTTGTTTGAGAAGTAATATGAAACATTCAACACAGTGTTTCATCAGATTTCCAAACACCTTGAAGTGGGTTAAAAAAAAACTCTGCCATGCCTCGTTTTTGAACCCACTTCGCGGTGTTTGGAAATCTGATGAAACACTGTGTCGAATGTTTAATATATACACTTAATTCAATAAAGGTTGCTTTGGCAGTTGGTCATTGGGAATTGGGAATTGGCATTTGGCATACGAAACACAATGCAATGCTTCGCTTGAGTGACCGCCAAACAATAGCTTCCCAATGCCCAATTACCAATGACCAAAGCAACCTTTATTGAATTAGGTATATAACTTCACACATATACTAGAGATGAAATGAACTTTCCAAAAAAGTAGATTTGATTGACATCGGTGTTACCATAACAACGATTTTTGCATATTAGTAATTTTCTCAACATCTAGACCTAAACTTTTAAAACGACTGTATGCCGCTTAAATGCTAGATGTAGTTCTTCAAGACTGTAAAGTTTGAAAAAATTCTGAGAGCGTTTTCGAATAAAATTGGGTTGAATATTTTCCATAAAATATTTAAAGATTTGCATTACTTTCTGTTAATTCGTCGATGCCAGCGTTTTCCTGACAAGTTGAAACAATATTTTCACCATATATTATTCATGTGTCATAAAACTACATTCCTTGAAGGTTTCTGAATGAAATCTATTTCATCCTGTTTGCTTTACTAGATTTCAGTTGATGTGATCAGAAGCAAAGTCTTAAATATGCTCATTCTACTCACAGAAGTAGAACTTTTGTTAGGGAAGCGTTTATTTAAAAACTAGTCGATGAAATTATTTTTTTAAAAATCTTTTGATCTAAAGTTTAACATGTAATGCACTCTGTAAATTTCAAGTGCATTGAATCATTTTAAGGGCGCGAAATAAAATTAAAAGTATAGGGGTCTTTTTCATTCGTTTTCCAATGAAAGTTTCACTGCCGTATTATTTGCTGACAGCTTATTTATTTCAGGACCTTACCTTTTGTCTGCATTCTACATATTTGTGTGCTTTTGAATCAATAAGTTTGCCATTCCTTCAACACAAACTCATATTTAAACGTGTTAAGGCCGGCACACACTTGGGGACATGTTGCGGGAACATACAGCGGGGACAAGCCCCTTCGTGTGCACAGCATTATTGGCGCATGTTGCAGCGACAGTACGCAAGCTGGTACACACAAAGCGGATTGAGGTATAGAAATCACTGAGGGCGCCTGCTACTGAAGTCTCATGGGATAATCAATGGCGCGTTTTTATTGGTTCATTTCTATTTTGTAGCGGAGACAGTTTACAAGAGCAATGCACACGATGCGACATCGAAATGGGGGTCATTTTGTCCCCGCTTCATGACGCACGAATTTAAACCAGCTGAATTTCATGCAACATGTTGCGGGAACAAAATTGTGTCCCCGCAACACAACTTTTTTGCAAATACGGGGATGTCACACGAGGAAAACTGTCGCTGCATCATGTCCCCGCTTCATGTCCCCGCAACATGTCCCCTAGTGTGTGCCGGCCTTTACACGTGCGTGGCCGCAGCCTTATGTTAATTGCCATTGTGCCGTCAAAATAATTTTCACGATCGCTTTGGCAGCAGCGAAGCGTAGCAAGCAGGCATAGCAAATGTGTTGTTTTAAAAGCGCACACATATGTAGAATGTAGACAAAAGAGAAAGTTCTGAAATAAACCAGCTGCCAACAAATAATACGGCAATGAAACTTTGGAAGACGAATGCAAAAGTCTCCTGTACTTTAAATTTTATTTCGCGCCCTCGCAATGATTCAATGCACTTGAAATTTACAGAAATAGTGTATTACATGTTAAACTTTAGACCAAAAGATTTTTAAAAAATTTCGTCGACTAGTTTTTAAAATATATAAAATATCAAAGGTCACCAAACTACAGCCAGCTGGTCATTCGAACTCAACTCGCTTTAAAGAGTACGCTTACACTCAACCCCTAGCTGCAAGGGACTTTTATAAGTATTTCTTCTTTCCAAGGACAATTGCACAATGGAATCAACGGTGGTGGACAAAACACTGACCCCCCAGTCCATGGACTACCCCGATGGACAACCCAAATGAACTACCCTAACCCTAACCCTACCCCCTAGTACTAGTACTAATACTCATTCGAAATAGTCTTTTTAGGGGTAGGGTTAGGGTTAGGGTTGTCCATTTGGGTAGTCCATTGGGGTAGTCCATGGACTGGGGGTCAGTGTTTTGTCCACCACCGGAATCAACTCCCAAAAGAGACAGCATTGTCTGCCTCACTGGCTGTATTTAAAGACGTGATTTCAAACCTTTATTAACTGATTTATTACTTTGCGCTTATGAGCGCCATTTCAAATTTGTACTTTTCACTTTGCTACCGTTTTATTAATATTCTTTTCCTTTTAGAGCGGTCTAAAATGCTCAACATTGAGCGACAGACCTATGCGGTAAATAAATAAACGCTTGCTTAACAAAAGTGTTACTTTTGAGAGTAAAATAAGCATATATTTAAGATATTGCTTAATTTTGATCACATCAACTGAAATCTAGTGAAGCAAACAGGATGAAACCTTCAAGGAATGTAGTTATATGGCACATGAATAATATATGGTAAAAATATTGTTTCAATTTGTCAAGCCGGAAAACGCTGGCTGTAATGCGAATTTTTAAATAAATGATGGAAAATATTCAACCCAATTTTATTCGAAAACGCTTTCATAGAATTTTTTCAAACTTTGCAGTCTTGAAGACTTACATCTAGACTATAAGCGGCATACAGTCGTTTTAAAAGTTTAGGTCTTACAAGGTGTTGAGAAAATTACTTATATGCAAAAACCATGACGTCATCAGATCGTTGTTATGGTAACACCGATGTCAATGAAATCTACTTTTTTGGGAAGTTCATTTCATCTCTAGTACCTGTGTGAAGCAGCTTGCCTGATCGAGCTCAGACAGTGAAGTATCAGCCGTTCAAAGTTGGGATGTTATACCGCCAAAAACCCAGTCGAGCAACCTTAAACGCTACGCGTTTCTCGTTCTGTCGAAGGAAGCCGGGTTCGAATCCAGGCGAGGAAGTCGTTCTTTTCTTTTTTTGTCGAACTGGACATTGTAAAAGTGATATACTGTTTTTTCTTTGCGTTTGCAGTCGGTCAATTAAAAAATATATATATCGAACGGCGTTTATATTAGCTACCGCAATTGTGTTACGCATCAGCTCGCGTTAGAAGGTTCAAATGACACGCTGGCAGTTATATCGAAATTCCGGCATTTCGATAAGCCTGGGAATTTATTATTAATTTTTTTTTCATGTTTGTCACAAACTTAATTTGTAATATCGCTCCATCTTTATCAGCAATTATGACGCCAGCAAAGTAAGGATTCTTTTCCCATCGCAGTCTGGAGACTTTATTCGATGAAATATTCAACTTGCATTCGCGATCGGGTAACGCAAAATGCGCTGATGCTTCTTTACGGAACTTATTTTCTATTCACAAAATAAATGCCGAAGTACTGCCCTTGGGTCGTACTTATAGCCTCTGCACATTTGGCGTAGGATCTTTCATTTAGAGCGTTTCATATTCACGAGTTGGCTCACTGAGGAGCCTTTGATTGTAAGGGTCGCTCAAATATGAGCCAGCGATGTGTAGAGCATTTCTTATATTCACGGTTGGCTCACAGGAGACTTTGATTATCTTCTCTTTTTTTGTGGATCTGTTTTTGTCCCCTAAGCTTTTAATTAAAAATCGCTAATATTAAAATTAATGTTGCTCGTTAAACGCTAAAAACCTTCAATTTAAGCATCACTGAATAGAATATTTTTAGTTTGTCAAAAAATATACCTTGCTATTTCAGTAATTTCCTCAGGTGATGCGTTTCTCCGCGCACAAGCCAGCTTTTACACCATAAAGACAGCAAACGTAGCTAACACGAGACTTATTTCGTGGTAAAAAAAAACGTAACTTACACGCCAGGTTTTCGAACTGTTCGCCAGGTAATTGAATACTGTAATAGGCCTCAGTGAAACCTTGAATACGAAGCGGAAAATAAATAGACTCGCTAATTACATCCTCTTTTGTACCCAGTGATAAGTGCCGTATATTACAGCCAAGTGCCGTATATTACAGCCAAGTGCCGTGCTTAAATGTAATATTGTATTTCAAGATTTACAAGACTCGCTGTCAGTTTTCGTTCCGCGAATTCCGCCTGCAACCCAGAAAAAACTCAATTCTCTTTGTCTTTCGTATTTGCCTCTGACTGTAATCGACATCATTCTTGTTCTACTTTACACTCGTGACAGCGAGCAAATTAGCAAGCATTAGCAAATTTTAAAATTAAAACCCAAGAGACTCGCTCCCTGAGGATAATTAATGGTTGATACGGAACGTTTAATACTCGCTCCCGCGGAGAATTAATGGTTAATACGTTTAATTTCTAAGTACCATACAGAATATCAATGAATATATTTTTTAGCTATCATGCATGAGCATCTGTTTTACACGTCGAGAAAGAAGATATTTTTAAATCAACTAGACGCGATCGAGAAAGTCCAAAAAAAAAACAACTCAATAATTTCAAACCTTATTTTTAATTTCCAAGTACATGTACTAAAATGTCATCGACACTGATTCAGGCTGACTTTCTCGCGAAAAATAAATGTTCATGCATGATAGCTAAAAAAAAATGTATTGATATTTTGCATGTACTTGGAAATTAAAATAAGGTTGAATTATTGAGCACTTTGTTATTGTAGCTTTTCTCGCGTCTTGTTCGAAAATATTATCAAGTCGCCGGGTGAGCTCGAGCATAGGAGCATAGCACAGATGGATATCATCCAGTTATTTTGGTTGTATATGTAAGTCGCAAATAATCAATTTTACTTAATCATTTTGTATTTTTTTTTCTTGCTTCGACAAAAGCAAAAAATGAAGGAAGGTTGAGTGTTGTAACAGCGTAAACAAGCGAATGCAAATGCTGCCCGCGATGTCTTCACGACTTTTTCTAAAAACACCTTTTATACAGTTTGCTTATCTTTTCTTCACAGTTCGTAACTGTGACAAACAAACGCCTGGATGGAAAAAAATGGGACGTGTTTTGAAGGAAAAGTCATAAAACTGAAATAATACCGTTTCGTGACTCGGCCTAACAGTTTATAATTTGTCGGCTTTTCGCCGTCTGCTGGTTCACTAAACTGATTGGCTGTAAACACTAACATTTCAGACGTATTTTCAGCGTTCACGGTCTTCGTGGTCGCACTGTAAAGTTTCTCTCACTTTTCACATTCGCATCTTCTCATTTGTTTTGTCGACATTGTAGCTGTTTGCTGTAATTCTCTGAAAGAGTTTTTCTAATCGGTTCATTGCTCTGAAAATCAAATTTTATTCTCCGTGTCAAAGGTTAATAGCACCAGTTCCACAGGGAACCCGAGCGCTTTATAGCTATATATTGCGCTTTATATTTATAGCTATAAAATACTAATGTAATTTGTAATAAAAAAAACAAAAACGATTTACCTTTGTGTCCATGTCTTTCTTTAGCCGTTTTGGAAAGGATTTATACAATAATAATAATAAAGTCTTCATTTAAAGAGGGTTGCACTCAATGGCAAAGCTAATAAATTTGTGGCCGTCTATGACACTACACTAATTTGCATCAGAGCGAAGACGGTTTGTCCGTACGGTTTTAAAATGTAATCGTTTCATGAGCGTAGGAAACCACGAGTCTAGCCAGCTTACATTCTAGCAAGTCAGCTTAGTGATTAAGGCGCGCGACTTGAAAATATTTTTCAACTTGACTCGAGTAAGTCCACAAAAACGGCTCAATAATTTCAACCTTTTTTAATTTCTTAGTACATGCAAAATATCAATACATTTTTTTTCAGCTATCATGCATGAACATCTATTTTACGCGACAAAAGAAGATATTTTTAACTAGACGCGAGAAAGTCCACAAAAACAACTGAATATAAATTTCCAGCCTCATTTTTCATTTCTAAGTACATAATTGAAACCCAAGACTCGCTCCCGCGGAGATTTAATGGTTTGAAATACGTGACGTTACGCATGACGTTAACTGGCTAGACATGTATTTTCCTTCGGAAATTGAGCGTGAGCATGTTAGTTTGCACGCTAAGACGTTTGTTTTAGCGCGTGGGGTCTCAGAAGACCCCCACTAAGGTATATACTGAGCAGTGTATAGCGTCAAGATTTTCATCACGTGCAAGGTTCTCGGCGGTGGTATGTAGTTTTTAGTTTTAAGAACCTACATTTAAGTCAACTTGTTTTTCCTTCTTCTGTACGTGTGCTTTTCTTTACCTTGCAGGCGTCGATTGCCTTCTCAAACAGACACCTGTTTCCTATGTGGCAGGAAGGGCCATTGGAGCGCCGATTGTGGGTGGTTCGGCGGGTACAAACCAGGAAACTTCAGGGTGCCAGCCAACGATGGCCTTTTCAGTTCTTCCAGAGATCATTCACGCAAGACAGAATAGCATCTTGGATGTTGATTTTCATGATGAAGTCCCGGAATTTTTTTAGGACCTTGTAAAGGTAGACAGTGCTGATCAGTCGTGTGAGATAGAATCGGACAAACCTATCGCCTCGGTGACAGTGTTAACGACAGGCTTAAAGCCCATGTTCAGTTTTGGGAAATAATTAACGCTCCTGTGTTTATTATTGATTGCATCAAGTAAGGTTACAAAGAGGGTGGCAAAGGGGTTTTAAGTGACGCGTGATTGCCCCAAAATTAACCGCGTGATGCGTGATTGTGCCCAAATTAACGGCGTGATGCGTGATCAGATAGCGCAGCGTGATGCGTGATTTGCTATTTTAGAAGCGTGTGACGCGTGATTTACCTTTTATTTTTCCGTGATACGTGAATGCTTTCGACGTTCTTTGAAAAACTAGAAAGGTTGCATTCAAAGGATTCAACGTAAATTGTCTAATTGAAGGTCTGTCCGGTCTTTTCTTGACCTTTGATGTTTGTGGTGGGTCCGGAGAATCCGTTCCTGACACGACGAGGACAGAATCGAGAAATCAGAAAAAGCAATCAGAAAACTCGAAGCTCACAGGGTACAAGAGACATGTCCTAAGACGTTACGCTACAACGCCAAAGCACACTTATCAGACCCGACGAAGAATTCAAAAAGGAAATCGGAACCATAAGAAAGCAGGCAACATGTCAGGCAGAACAGAAATTACTAGGAGCGCCAATCAAATTCCACTATCGTAACATTGATTCAAATCAAAGAAGAAGAGCGAGTAGGCTACTAAGCCAAACGAAACTAATATGTCAATCAGCCTGAGAACAAGGCACTAAGCCACTTGTAAATGTACAAGAAAGAGTCCAGCTCATACAGAAACAATTCGCGCTCAGTGGTGAAAAACATGTTAGAACTTGAGAAAGCCAATAATAAACATGTTGAATCTCATCCTCGTGCACGTGTGCTCCCTGAGTCTTGATGAGAAATTAAACGGAAGGTCTCAGTTACACGAAAACATCTGAATAAGAAACACATTGACCGCAAAAGACAAGCAAAACGAAATAAAGCCGATAATGCTAAGAAGAAATACACAAACTTTAAATCTTGTCACCCACCGGGAGTCAAGAAAGGTTTCTTCAAGGTAGAGGCCCTTGGACTCCTCAGCATTGAACGAACTTTTCAAAGGAAACTTTCGGCTACGAGGCTACCCTGACAATCTCATTGAGAAGGTGCTCTCAGAAGTAATAGATATTCTGACAGAAAGCCAGCTCTCAATAAAACCCATGTGTACCTAACATAAAACAGATCCCAGGGGCGGATTCAGGATTTTTCTCAGAAGGGGGTGCACCTCTAAGGAATGACGTAACTGAAGGGTGACGTAAACAAATTTTAAAAGTGAACAATCCACAGGTCATCTCAGTGGGGGGGGGGGGCACCCCTGCACCCTTCCGTTCTCCCCTGGATCCGTCCCTGGATCCTCATGAACAAAAGGCATTTAATAGAATCGTAACCTTCACTAACACAAATCTATAAAGAGCCTCCCCTTATTTCATACAAGAGGGGTAGATCTTTTATAAGATATACTAGTCAGGGCTAAACTGTAAAAGTCAAACCAGCCAAACAACCGAGTGAACAAAGGACATAACAACCACACCACGCGCTAGCTGGATTTGTGCTAGGACCGTCAACACCCTTTATTTCATTTTAAGATTCGTGAATTAACATGCAATCCTTCCAAAAAGAAAAACTGAATACAATATCAATGCATTCAATAGGTAGGCATACGCCGACTCTAGGTTGTTTTGTTACCATTTTAATGCCGGATTACTCCTTATTTACGTGACGCGTGATTGCTTAAAAATTTTCTCCGTGATGCGTGATTTCACTTTAAAATTCGGCATGATGTGTGATCGGTACCCCCCTTTGCCACCCTCTACAAAATACCCTTTTTATGCGACTCCTTCTAAGTCGGTATTTAACAACAACCGTTCCGCTCTTAAGCATACCGATTTTGTTCAGGAGGCCATTTTGGAGTTAGTCTCCACGGCATGGTCTCTCAGACCCCAAAGACCCATCTCCAGGTTATTAACCCTCTCTCGGTTTCAGTTCAGAGCTTTGGGGAAAAGCGTTTAATCTTAGATTTAACCCTATTCACCCTGGGCTTTTTTTGAGTTCCTGAGCCTGGGGTTAAAAGGCGCTATATTAAATTATAAATTATTATTATTATTATAAATTATGACATTAAGGCTATGACAATGAAACCTATGGGGTACATAGTACGTCCAAAACTGTCTCCTTTGCGGTCCGCACAATGGAACGATGACGTCATATGACGTAGTTATTAGGTAATTAGTTATACGGCCGCCATCTTGGATCCGCCATCCTGGATTTCTGAAATTTTTTAAAACCTCTTAAAAACCGTCCAAATTGACTCAAAATTAATCAAAACCAACAAATAAACGTTAAATGACGTAAAAATATAAAAGTTATACCAATAAACATTGTTTTTCTTCACTCAAAGTTACAAATATGCAAATTTCAAAAAACATGGCTGTCAAAATCTTGTTGCCATGGAAACATCAAGTCACATGATCAATAAATTGTCATATGAAATTGTTGCCAGATAAATTTAGGAAGTCACAAAGTTTGATGGCGTTTGAATACATATTAAAAAAGTTATGAATGTTAGGAAGATAATATCGATTATGATGACTGGGAACTTGTCCCTGAAATTTTTCAGCAGCTAGACAACCGTTGGGGCCCATAAATTGTTGACTGTTTTGCCACATTTTACAATTGCAAAGTTCCTAAGTTTTACTCCAGATTTTGGAATCCAGGCTCATCATGCATTTTTTCAAGACTGGCATGGCGAAAATTGTTGGTTGGTACCGCCTGTCGTCCCTTTGTCCATGGTCCCTAGGTTTATGTTTCACTGGTAATGGGTATGTTGGTGGTTCCATTTTGGTCTTCTGCCCCCTTTTGGCCTCTACTTGTCAAGGAATTTTGGGGTTTTGTTATAGACTATCAATTTTACCAAGGCATCCTTGCTTTGCGTCAGGGATGAAACACTAGTTCGCTATTGGGCTCCCCTTCGTGGGCTGGTTATATCATAGCAGTTAGACTAATTTTGTGTAGTTTTTCCTATTGTTCGGACAGCAGTGACAATTGGTCTACTTGTGACCGATATTTTTTCCGGATGGCAGTGACAATTGGTCTATTTGTGACCGATATTTTTGCCGTTGCTTCAGTCAGTCTGTCCCTGCAAACGACACAGGCAAATTGCTTCGAAGATCGAAACTACCTTTTGGAGTGCACCCCGGGGAGTGCACCAAAACCTCCCAGCAAACATGTAGATCATCACAAACATACGAGTACAAAGTTAAAAACATAATTATATAGAGCGTATGCACTCACGTGGCAAGCAGCTATGCAAATTTATTGGAACAAAAGAAAGTGTTAACATAAGAAAAGCGTTCAAATCCCACAGGATTGTTTTGGTACACCAACATGGCCGCCGTTCTATTGTTTTGGTACACCAATATGGCCGCCGTGACGTCATGTGCATACGCTGTATAGTTCGAAGTGTCAAAAAACACATTGCAAACACATAACACAACGTGTGTGAAAGTGCTCATAATACTCCAGGGAAACAACTACATAATCTTGGTGGGTAGCACATGAGTGCAAATATGCACCAAATGCGGAAACGTTGTCATAGAAAATACAAAATACCAAATAGGAATTAATTACCTTAATATTACCTGATATTAGGCGCAGAGAATAAAGAAGAGAAGTTGTTAAGAAATAAAAGCTATTCATTCCTGAGATAAAAATTGATTCGTTTATTTGTTTGGAAGAAATATCTGTTGAAATGTCATGTATGCGAAAGAATACCTCCGTGAATATCATTAAGCTTTAATTAATTCCTATTTGGTATTTGATATTTTCTTTGACAAAGTTTATGCAACAAGGTATATATGTTGTGGTTCAAATTTTTCTTTGTTTTAAAAATTTTCAAACCAGTTTGATTTTTGTTTCCCTTTGTCTCAGAATATGATAGAGTGATTTTACTTCATCTGTGAAACACTATCTAACAATTAGTGTGTGATAGTCCAAATTAAACAAAAGGAAACAATGGAATTATAGTCTAATAGTGCGTACTATTCTACTAACTATTTCACAGATGAAGTAAAATCACTCTAATGAATCTGAGACAAAGGCAAAATAAAATTGAGCTGGTTTGAAAATTTTCAAACCAAGGAAAAATTTGAACCACGACATATACATGTTTGGAATGTGAAGTTACAGTGCGGCGCCCAAAAGTGTGACCACTTTTAATTAATTCGCATTCTTTCGTGCAATTATCGAATCAAATGATAGCACTTTTAATTTATGCGCATTCTTTCGTGCAATAGCCAATAAGAATTCAGAAGCCGAAGAAGACTGAACCAAAACAACTCAAACGAACAAGCGACGATGCAGGAACGTAAAAAACATGTGTTTCAAGAATGCTTCAGGGCCTTTACCTTCAACGATCTTTCAAGTCAAGTTTTACGTTTGTAACTTTGAAATTCTACGCTAGACTAAATTTGTAACTCCAAAATGGGAATTGTTGCGGGAAAATTGTGCGCTTCGACATCCGCTCACCGCGATTTTGTTATGAAGAATTTCATGCCACTGCTCAGATCAGATGGTCGACCATAAAGCTGAATAAAGTTAGTCCTACAGCCGATATAACGATGTCTTTGCTCTGGTCTTTGCTTATTTCCACATGAAATTTATATTATGGGGCTTTTGTTTATACTTTTACGGCCGTTTATAGAAGTGACATAATTGACCGTGCTGACAGATGTGGGTCACCGCAGCGACTACAAATTGTCGCTCAAAATATAAAGTGTTTTTTTCCCTAAACAAAATCCCTAAACGTAATAGAAACCTTACCTCAGTGTACCCGGGCTAGTCGATATTCAGTGAGTCTCAGTGGTGGATAATTGTTACGTACAAACCTATTCCAACTCAGCACGAGCGAAATAACAAGTTCACGGCATTTCCCGAGAATCTGATTCTGCTGATTCTAGTTTTCTAGCTATCGAAATCATCAAGTTCGAAGTTTTCAGAGGGCTTATAAATTTTGTTTTTAGTCGTGGCAGATAGCATTTGTAACTTCCGAACATCAGGTGTGGAGTTGTGTTTGTGGATAGCTTTTTAAAGATGCGAGATCTGGTCGCAAATGGGCATTTTGCAAAAACTTCCTAGCTTGCTGCAACAGCATGGTCTTCAATGAAAGATGAGAAAAGTTTCTTTTTATTTGACGCAGGATTTTCGAAAAGCGAAACACCTAGTGTAAATGAATCAGCTCTAATTCAGTGGTTTTAACTCTGCGCC
Source organism: Cladopsammia gracilis (assembly GCA_022457155.1). NCBI lineage: Eukaryota > Metazoa > Cnidaria > Anthozoa > Scleractinia > Dendrophylliidae > Cladopsammia > Cladopsammia gracilis. The sequence goes on along the minus strand of JAJGOT010000212.1, from coordinate 891,186 downwards.
GAGATCGCGCGGCGGTTTCCCTTTACTATACAGAAAAACATACGGAACATAAATACACAATTACCTCGGGATAGTTTTGAATTATTACACCAATGATACTTGTAGGAGAAATAAATATTTGCAATTATGTTCTTCTGGCCGTGGAAAATGCGTTCTTACAGCTATTAAATTGATACGTCGCCCGGCCGAACGTTTACCGTTTACTACAGCAGGTAAGCCGATGTCGATTTACCAAAATTTGACCTTGAGCATTTTGCATTTCGGTGTTATTTTCGAGGCTAAAAACGCCAAAGTTCAGCTGGAAAAGCGTCCAAAAATGGTATTCATGAAAGAGCAACTTTGCCTTCGTAACATGTTGCCTTGATTGGCTGTATAAACTATCTTCGCCTTCTGATTGGATAATCGGCACGAAAGAATGCGAATTAATTAAAACTGCTCTCGCATGATTGGATAATCGGCACGAAAGAATGCGAATTAATTAAAAGTGGTCACACTTTTGGGCGCCGCACTATATAACTGTACTCATATGTTTGTGATGATCCACATGTTTGCTGGGAGGTCTTGGTGCACTCAATAGTTTCGACTCGCTTTGAAGCAACTTGCCTTTGTCGTTTGCAGGGACAGACTGACTGAAACAACGTACAAGGTATGTATTTTTAAGGTCTATTATATAATTACCAAGTTTAGGAATGCGTAAACTTCGAGAATCTTTTTGAAGCGACTGTTTTCCTTTCGCTTGGATTTTGCCGTATTGTTTAGGAAATCAATGTGCTTTACGCAAATACATAATAAATTATACAGTGCCACACGCATATACAATAACTTTTCTCTCACTACGTAAATAAACTATTGAGCTATAAAAGCTCGTGTTAACATATAACCTGGTCCGATAAAATTCGTCATAAATTTGGGAAAAAGACTAAAAAAGGTCTACAGCCCCTCAAATGCCCTGCGTGTAGGCCACAAGTTATTTTTGTCAGTTCAAAGCCGTTTAACTTGCTGGAAGCTACTCTCAGAAGGCTGAAAGTGCTATTTCAGAGACCCTATATTTCAAAAATAATCCTGGGGGAGCAGGTCCCCGGACACCCCTAGAAAATCGCGCCTTCGCGCTCGTGATAGGCCGCCAATAATTTTTACCGTGCTACGGTCCTGAGGTATTTTTCCAAACTATCCGAGCTCTAAATGTTCTAGAATTAAACGGAATGTCGATACGTTTGCTTGAACACATGCGAAACTAATGAAATTCATGTTCACGATTCCGTCAATAATGAAAGGAAAATTTAACAAACAACCGTTAAATTAAATTCTTGTTTATTTTAATTGAAGTTCAGGTTTAACTTCCCTCAGCTTTTAATTCCAACACTACACTTTAAGGAATTGAGAGAGGGTGGGGTGACCGCGCTCATTTTAAAGTCTTCCCTGACAAAAGTTGTAATTTATCAAATATTATAGGTTCGTAAATTTATCATGTAGAAAGAAATCTTGTAAGTAAGTGTACATGGCATATAAAAAAACTTTACGATCGTCAATCAAATCTGTTATCATGGCCTTCGATTGTTCAAGCAGAGAAAGTGCACAGAACCCTTTATATTTTTCAAATTCGGCGCGATGAAATATTATCGATGATATGGGCTTTTTTGAGTTCCTGAGCCTGGAGGGTGGGGGGCTAAATCCTTTTCGTGTCAAAGCTAGAAGATTTGTGTTTCATGATGAAATCCCTACCAAACAAATAATTACTTGGCTTCCCTTGTTCGTATGCGGTTCGTAAAATCAGAAAATCATTTTACATGAATTAACTTTAGAAATTTCATTATTACAGAATATTGGAATACTGGTTAGTACTTCTAGTGACACAAAAATATATAACACTGCCACAACAACAAAACATAAGAAATAGGTTCTGTCTTGCGATACACGACAAGACAACACAACGCGATTTTTCTGGAAGCGACATAAAGACACCTGACTTCACGCTGGTGTACGAAACAAAAGATTTCCCATTAACTGTTCTTACTACTTGTTCGTACACCAGCAGGGAATGGTTACAAACCAACCACACACAAGTACTTCTCGTCTCATGCAAAAAGTGCGCTCGTTTGATTGGTACAGATTGTGTTTTATGCTAGGTTATTTTTCTGGCATAAATTTAGAGCCCTATGAGAAGGTTTTATTTTTAAATCTCGCTCGAAAATAGTGGAACTGGATGAAAACTGTCCGTAAAACTATGAAACCACAAATTCCGAAGACCCCAACTGGATTAATCATAGCCTTCTATGAAAAAGGATTTGATTGAGCTAAAGTAAAGAAACATGGCGGGGGGGGGGGGGGAGGGGGGGGGAGGGGGTAAAGAGACAAGCTCAAACGGAAGCTGTACTCTGAATATATTGTGATTACTTGACTATCGGATGTAAGGTTTTTCTCCGATTTTTTTTCAAGACCATTTAGGGTAACCACATGCCGTCTTCAGTTCTGTTCGTTGATCCTTGGGACACATTTTGGTATAAAAGTTTGGCGACAACCGGTTACTATGGTAACAAAATATGACGTCATAAGCAGCAAGAAGTCCAGTCAATTTTGAATAAAAATGCGTGTTTTTCACCTGTTTTCGGTGAAAAAACATAAAATGCTACCAAAAGCATCAACATGTAAAATTGTATCTTATTTTGCAACTCTAACAAAAAATATTTACAACTTCCGAATTTTCCAATAAATTTGAATTTTTATTCAAATCTAACTGAAGATGGCGGCCATTTTGGATGGCGTCACGGACCCCCAGCAGCGCTACAACCCATAATATGTACTGTGTCTTGTAGAGCACATCACAGGCTGTCAACTGGGCGTAAAGTATTTCAGAAATATTGTAACATCGCAAAAACCAAAAGGGGGCAACAACGCCCCCCCCCCCCCCCACCCCTTTACACCACGGTCCACGGTGGGGATATAAGTTTGTGCGTGTACGTACGAGGGTTAATATGAATTTTGTTTTCTTTATTATTTTTAGATTCCTTCGTCACAAATTTTCACTACAGGCGATTTATACCCTTGGTTGAAGGTAAATGGATTCCCCTCAATGATTGTGTCGACATAGTGATACGTAGTAGAATAAGCGATTTCACGAATCGATTTTATTGCCGTTTAATACTTGGATTTACAATGACCTGAGCTTTAACCTATTTATTTGCAGATGCGGCGTTCCATTTTTCTAATCGTCCTATGTGTCGTAATGCAGTGGAACGAGGCTCATATTTATGGTTGTTGCACCTGCGAGGAAAAGACAGTAAGAATTCCGTATTCATTCATTTTTCCTTTTATACTGAACAACATGTTAACTAGTGAGAGTCCATAATAATTTTGCTACTTTACCGAGACTCCGAGTTTTTCAATTTTCAATCCATTTCCATCCTGGCCATTCACAGCGAAGGAGACTTACTAACAGTTTCACTGTACACACTGGTAGAGTATTTAAAAAAAACGGAACCATTATTTTCGGGTTTGCATGAACACAATCATGTTTCTTGTCTTTTAAAAGAAATACTTACTAGAGTGATTTTACTTTATCTGTGAAACACTATCTAACAATTAGTGTGTGATAGTCAAAATTAAACAAAAGAAAACAAAGGAATTATAGTCTAAAAGTGCGTACTATTCCACTAACTATTTCACAGATGAAGTAAAATCACTCTAGTAGTAATCACAGATTACAAGTGTGCATTAGATACGTTTGTTAGAAGCTGAAGTCCTTCGGTAATGTTAGAAAGCCTAAGTATATGAAATGAATTATTATATACTAAAACAGTAGATAGCGTTGTTGACGCGCTCTGATTGGCTACTGCGACAACAACTCTATGAAATTAATTCCACTCGTGCGTAAAGACTACGTGAAGTATTTAGGTGTTCTAATTGACAGTAATCTTACCTGGAGAAACCACATTGATTACATTTCGTCTAAGATAAGTAAAGGTGTTGGCATCATCGCTAGGCTCAGACATCTTGTACCCAGTATTACCCTTATGAGTATTTATCGATCCCTGATTGAACCGTATATATCTTATGGCTTAAGTGTATGGGGCCAAGCTGCTCATTCACAATTGAACAAAATTCTCCTTTTACAAAAACGAGCCCTCCGCTTAATGCATTTCTCAAGTAATCGAGCACATGCTATTCCTTTATTTATTTCTAATATTCTGCCACTGAATATGCTCTACTTTAAATCGATTTCTGTACTAATGCATGATGTTGCAAACCATTCTGTTCCATCTAATATTTCTGACCTTTTTATTCGCTCAGACCAGATTCACACTCACGACACCAGATTCTCAGCCGCTGGCAACTTTTATGTCAAAAATTCTAGAATTAACCAACAATTGCACTCCTTTTCTAGAACTGGAACTAGAATTTGGAATAATATACCTTTCAATTTACGTAACCAAAGCAAAACATGCTTTAAGTCCAAATTAAACAGATTACTAATGGAGGTTTTGGAGAGTGAGGATATCTATGTTGATGTCGAATTTCTTTGAACCAGTCTTCGTAATTTTAAAACACTTAATTGACTTTAATCTGCATTTTATTACCCCTTCTCCTTAACTTATATATTCATATTTTTTTATTTCTATTATTAATTAATTTATTTGTTGTTACAGTAACTAATCATAAATTATCCATTCGTTATTTTCGTATTTATTGTTATCAGTCAATTATTTTATAGTGAGCTCCTGTAATTGTTTAGTGTGCAGCAACCCACCACGATTAACTTTAGTTATTTGCGCGTTGCTAATATAATTTGTTTTATTTGTAAATAAATCGTTGTTGTTGTTACTGAAACTCGGGATAACAAGTGCTACTCACCTCTAAGCAATTTGCGCGAGAAAATTGTAATCGCTGACAGGAATAAATGAGTTTTAAATCATTATGTTCATGCTATATTATCTCACTGTTTAAGTATACACTAGAACAACTATTCAGCTCAGTGTCTGTGGCCAGTGGTGGAAATATCCACCACCAGCTACCTCCACTTCAGTGAACGGTTGTTAACTATATTGAAGTGTAATTTTTTTTGTTAGTTTCCTAGTGACTGCTACAGCCTGGCGCCCAACTCAGTGAGTGGGGTGTATAAGATACAGCCACTGCCAAACATTGAACCCATTGAGGTGTACTGTGAGATGGCAATCCATGGTGGTGGCTTCACCTTCCTTCCCCGCAGTCTCACTAGAAGACCACATGCGAGTTTGATTGTTAGAGCACTATTCCGAGACAAGAAAAATGTCCTGTTGAAGTTGCAGAAAAAGGCTGACCGCAGCGAGTCATATACTCTCATCCAGCCTCATCCATCTTATAGCAACACAGATTTTGGGGTTCTGGTCAACAGGTTCTCCGGTTACACTACACCAAAGAACGCCTTCATGGGAGAATACATTTTCTTCGGTATTATTCCAGCATCAGCTGCACGAACTAAGAGTTTTCAAGGCTTCAAATCTAACGGGCACACGATCCAGTTTAAAAACTGTGACGCAAATCCCAACAGCTTGTTTGCGTTCATGCCCAACCACAATCTTCAATCCCCCAGTGGCTATCATCCGAACCTGGTTTACGAGACCACCGGTATCGCCGTGAACTGGCGTTCCAGGGCCATTCCCATCACCCATCCTGATCGCATGATGCCAAACGACTTTTTCTTCCTGACAGAGCTGCATTTTGGGGGCTGCGGCTGCTACACTTCCAGTAACCGCTGGACCAAGTACGGCTTCCACGCCACTGCCATTGGAGTTCGCTAAAAGCTCGACTTTTCACTTCCCGCCTGCAGTAGATCGCGCATTCATTTCAACGTAGCTTACTAACTTTATGTTGTGATGTTTTGCGTAACTTTAACTGAACTTAACACTAATTAAACGTCCTTGTCAGTTTTTTTTAATGGACTGGATAAAAAAATGTAACGAATCAAATAGCTTTCAGAAACATCGGCTGGTTTAAATTTTACATGTAACTATAAACTAATTCAAGTTTTTCATAAGTTAAACTTTTGTCAGACAAAAGCAAGCGGACTATTTATAGTATCAGTTGCAACTGACCAAAATAGGCGGGAACAAAAGAAATAAAAATATCGTTGTTAACACATTCAACCCGTTTACTTCTTAAGCCCTGGCCAAACAGAGGAACGCAAGTCAGCAAAAGTTGAAAATAACAACTGTCACAACTTCAGTGTGTTGACTTGCGCTGGGTGGCTATAATGGTGCGGAGTCGCAAGTTGACCCGCAAGGTCGGCCTTAAGTCCCACGCATTCGTGCTTATAACTGGCCGCTTGACTTGGGTTGACTTTTGACTTAACTTGCGTTTGGTGGCCAGACGGTAAAAAATTTGCGCCTACTTACGGACGAAAAATTTGAGCACGATCAAAGTGATCACAAATTAAACCTCGGATATACACGCAAACTCACACCCCCACCGTGGTACAAGGAGGTGGGGGTGGGAACCAAACATTTGAGCACGATCAAAGTGATCGCAAGTCAACGCAAACCATCGCAAGTGCACGCAAGTCCTGGTCAAATGGAGTGCGTTCCCGTTTGGTCAGATCACAGCCGGAATCAATGTAAGAACAATAATTTGAACTCTTTTGTTCAGCAAATTTGGAAGAGCAAACCTAGCAGACACTGTCGTTGACTTCTGAGCACGAAAATTGGGACTTATTTTGCTTGCAGGTAAGCTCGGCTATGGCTGTACGAGTGGGGGAGGGGGGCGGGAGGGGGGGGTGGGGGGGGGTGGGGGGGGGGTAACAATTACCAAAAAAATCCTGCAAAGGAAAATTGTCTTAAGGTCGCGGGGGACAGGTTCCGCTCATCAGTATGCATTTATGAAAAGAGTATGCACGAAGTGCGACGGCTGATACCGAAAATGCGCGAAATATTCACGAACAGGCTCTGTAATGTTTCTGCATCAATAATTGCACGTGCAAAGCGCTGTCTGGTAAAATACATTATTTTTCAACGCATTGTTCTTTCTGCATGAAGTGTTAACAATAGCGGCCCGTGGATTAAAATTAGTAAAATTACCATAAATAGTATATATTTTGCATTCGTGTTTGCTCGGAAAGCCTTCGGAAGCGTAAAAACAAACAATTTTGTGTCCAAGAATTCAGCGCGGATAGAGAATTTCATGAGTTGAAACTGCAGGGAGGTAAATTAGGTGTATTGTAGATTGTCATATCTGACTCAAAATTTTTAAATAGGCTTTCAAAGGGAAGATATGAGGCTTCAAATTCTAACATGGACAATTTTACTCCTTTAAAAGCTAATAACTTTTAATTGAAGTTGAAATCAAAAAATCTGAGTCAGATACGACACAATAGACGTTTTGACGGACCAGTGAGCGGTGAAATCAACTTGCTTTGTGTTCTTCTCGAGGAGCAAACTTGGACACAAAACCACGTTTTTAAAATCATAACTTTGGTCGCTTACAGCATTGACGCAAAGCGCGATCTCTTCAATAAAAGACAATCCTTATGCACTTCCATTATTCGCCAATATCTCTTATAAATTTTAGCGAAATCGGCTTCCAAACGTTCACGATATAACGTTTTTCAAAGTGGCACCCCTGCTACAATTTTGCCTCATGAATTTAATTATGGCCAGGTATCCCCCGCGACCTTAAAAAAAATTCCTGCAAGCAGTTGACCATAAAAAAAATAAAATCCTGCAAGCTAACTGCCTATATATACATATATTTATTTATTTATTTATTTTAAACTGGAACATATGAGAGTATGACATGCTCTCTGGTAGTAAAATTCATCAAAAAGCAACTTCAGGTTGAGTCAAATGCTATCAAAAATTACCTGCCTCAAAGGTCTATATGGTACATGTACCAATATCTTAATATAACCAAAACGTTTGTTTATGTAAATATTTGAAAACACTGTAAACATCATAAAATATGTAACCTGCTCTACTACACGCAAGTATTTTTTTTTAAATACATTACAGATTGTCCAACCGTCCCGATTTCGTCGAGATTACCCCGATTTTGCTTGAAAATCCCGAATCCCGACCAATTTGATCGGGATAGGAAAAATCCCGATTTTGACATCCGGTTCTGTCATTTTCCTCAACTTCTCATAATACTTACTATACAAAACGACGAAATTGCGTATACTTAACTCTGATATCCAGATAAACTAAAGAAACAGCAAGAAATATAAAATGAAATCGAGTCACTTGTATGTGGAGCCACACAAAGAGACGCAAAGCGACGCGAAGCCACATCAATTTGCCAAACATTTTTGACAGAAATTGTTGTCTCAGAACACTAGAAATGGAGTTTTAGCGGCTCGCGCCTTCGGCGCTCGACCACTCCATCTCAATTCTTATTTCTCCCCATTTTTTATGCAAAGGTTCGACAGGCTGACTTAAATCTACTCTCCAGCGTTTAATACCAAAAATGGATTGGGCCAAGCATAAAAAAATTGGAGCTTGCACGCATTTATAAAGAAGATGTCAGAAAAAAAAAACCCTGCAGGCTTGCACCTCCCAAAAAAAAATCCTGCAGGAAACTCAGGCCGAAAAAAAATTCATACACTGAAAAATTTTTGACCCCCCCCCCCCCCCCCCCCCCTCCCAGGATTTCTAGTGGTCCACCCCTTACGGTCGTCTATAAACTCTCTTTATTACGGACACCAAATCTTGGACCTGAAGGTGTCCAATAAAGCAGGAATGTGCGTAAAATATTTCTCTTATTTCGGTGTTTACAAAGGTGTTTAAACTAATCGACTTCCAAATCACGGTTAAATAATGCACAAAAAAAGCTGACCAAACAACGCAATAAATTACATTCTTAAAGAAGTCTTACTGCCACTTTGATTTCAGTTCTTCTTTTTCAACAGCTGATACAGAAGAGTTCAATTGTCCCTTACAAAAATCATTGGTAAGATTACAAATTTTGTTGCTTTTCTGCACTTGGCTTGCGACCGTTTTTAGAAACTTTGCCCCATATTATGTGTCTCCAACCAAAAATAGGGGAATGGTTGCATTCGCTCTGACGAAGGGCTAGCTCTCAAAACATCGCAGTCTCAGTCAGTGACTTACTTACAAGAGGGGGGTGAATAGGGGGATGTAAATCCGCCAATCCGAGCTATTTTTTGGCCAGATCCGTCGATCCGAAGTTGTTTTCGTTCAAATCCGGATCCTCATTATTTGAAACGTTTCCGCAGTATAAATATACTGCACACGGGTGTATACTGATATATTTGTTTTGTTTTCTTGTGCAATATTTAGATTTTACCCAAAGTTTTCTGCCTGTGCTGGTGAAACTGAAAAAAGTAGTCGACAAAACACCAACATAACGTCCAAGGCCGACCAAAAAATTAATGATCAGGTCCACAATCCGAACTTTTAGATAGACAAAGTCCGGAATCCGGTCCAAATCCACGAATCCGCTTAATTTATCGCTTAAATCCGCAATTCGTGGGCTTTTCAAGGCCAAATCCGCCGATCCGCGAACCTATTGTTTCATTGTTTCATGTTCCTCGATGAGTACCACTAGAATTTCTATGTAAAAGGGAAGGAAGGCCTCTGTGTGAAAGATAAACGATGCCATACAGCTGAGGCATGAAAACGGATAGTTCATTATTTGTAAAATACCAATCTACGTGACAGACGGCGGAAATAAATGAGTTTTCCACGAGCCTAATACATACGAAGGAAGGTCTCTGGGTAAAATATATACCGTGTACTATAAAATAGGGAGAGCCGTTAGTATTACGGCTCTGCTGCTGAAAAATGCGGTTGAACGCCTGTGAAAATTGTATGACCGAAAGAAATTGGTGTAACTAGCACGCGTGGAGGCCGGTTTCGCTAATGAAAATCTGCGGCGAGGCTTTCAGAAAATTCTAAAAGGGCCATAACAATGAAAACTATTTTGAACTGCCTCGTCTGCTAAGCTTCGAGCTCTGCTATGTTACCGTGAGTGCAGGCATGATGTGCTGCCCAAAGACACTAAAGGCTGGTTCTCATATAATCGTCCCGGTCGTCCCGGTCGTCCGAGTCGTTTCAAAAAGTGCACGGACGACCGGGACTGTAACGGTTGTACTTTAATCAAGATGCTGTAGAACGTGAAACAAACATGTTGACAGTACTGAGAACCAAAGTAACAAAACTGAACCGCATAAATTTATGGACAGCTTAATATATACACACATGCCACGCAAGGCATTTGCACGTGCTAACGCGCAATCACTAATTATAATAACTGTCGGCACATCTTCCCTTGACAAAAGATAAATAAACTAATATGAAAAGAATAACGACGCATCTTCCCTTGACAACAAAACAAAAACCGACAAACAATAAATAAATAAATAAATAATAATAATATTTCTTAAAGTCACTGATATTTCACGGCGCCAGAGTCCTTTACGGTCACAAGACCAAGTCTTCAAAGTAAACAAAGTCCTCAAAGTCCTTATGCGAATCACTCACGACATAACAAAATCCTTGTAACGTTCAGGAAGTCTTCTTTGTCTTGTGGATCTCCTACTCGGCACGACAACATCCTCAGCCTCAGAAGATGGTACTGTGGATTCAGTTACAGGGCATGGGGTCGACGATTCAGCAACAGGAGACGGCACTGTGGACTCAACTTCAGTGGGCGAGGTCGGAGGGCTGACCAACGGGGCTGGAATAACAATATCAGGCTGTGCAACCGGTTCACATTCATCAAAAACCTGCGCGGACTGAGGTTCGCCAGTACGCCATATGTCTTTGCGATTCCGACGGCGAACTTGTCCATCAATTAAGACCTCATACGATCTAGGAGCAACTTCTTTGAGACACTCAGCTCGCTTCCATGTTCCAGCAGGTGAACGAACGCGGATAGTTTCGCCAGGCTTCACAGGAGAAAGGGTACGCTTGCCACGGTTGTAGTACTTGCGCTGAAGCTCTTTCCGCGCTCGCAGCTTGTTAGCATCGTTGGCGAGGCTGAATCCAGGCATTAGGAGTGTTTCGGTTGTCGGCAGTAAAGTCTTACATCGGCGACCCAAAAGACGCTGGGCGGGACTCGTATCCATGCCCTCACTCGGAGTATTACGCCAGTCCAGGAGAGCTTGAAATTCACTGATACCAGCTGCTCGACATTTCGTGAAGAGACGCTCAACAGTGCGTACTGCATTCTCCGCCTTACCATTACTCTGAGGATAACGTGGGCTCGAGGTAACATGCTGAAAGTTCCACTGGTCTGCGAATTTGGCGAACTCAGACGAAGCAAAACAAGGTCCATTATCTGTAACCAAGGTATCTGGCACTCCAAATCGGCTAAAAATTGCCATGAGACTTCTAATCACTGACTTAGAGGTTTCAGATGAGAGGGAATCAACCTCTATAAAGTTACTAAAATAGTCACTGACGACCAGCAAACTCCCGCCAGAGTGAAAACAGATGTCCGCAGCAACCTTTGCCCAAGGACGAAGTGGGACTTCATGCTGAAGTAATGGTTCTTGTACTTGTGAGTCGCGATGCGTAAGGCAAACGTCACACTGGCTGACTAAATCCTTCATTTGGGCGCTCATTCCGGGCCAGAACATACACTCACGAAGCCGGCGAAGACACCCCCCTAAGCCAATGTGAGTCGAGTGAGCAAGGGACATAAACTCCTTTCTAAGTGCACTGGGGACATACAGGCGAGACCCGCGGAAGACCAGATTTCCTTGAACAATCAGCTCATCGCGAAACTGGAAGAAAGGGCGCAAGGCAACATCACACTTGTGAACATCATTAGGCCAACCTTGGAGAATGGCTTGCCGAAGATTAGCACACACAGGATCTCGGGCTGATTCTTGCTCAATTCGCGCCAACCGAGACGGCGAAACGCGCAGGTTCTCCGTGTGGTCCACGAGCTCTAGCGATTTCACTTCTTTCGAAGTCAAAGTTTCCTTAAGATACGCGCGGCTTAGCGTATCCGCGATGAGCATGAGGGGGCCTCTCTTGTATCTGACGTCGAGGTTGTAGCGCTGAAGACGCAAGAGCATGCGCTGAAGTCTTGCCGGTGCATCACAAAGGCTCTTTTTAAAGATTTCTTCCAGAGGCTTGTGATCAGTTTCTACATGGACCACATCACGCCCAAAGATGTACTTGTCGAACTTCTCGCATGCAAACACGATGGCCAGGAGCTCCTTTTCTATTTGCGCGTACCTGGTCTCTGTTTGGGTAAGGGCTCTGGATGCAAAACTCACTGGCTGCTCAAGCTGAAGCAAAGTGGCTCCTAACCCTGTCTCAGAAGCATCGCACTGAAGGGTAACCTCATCTTGAAGGCTGTAAAAGCGCAGAACGGGAGCTTGTGTGATGGCAGTCTTAATATCATTCCATGCTTTCTCTTGGGCTTCAGACCAGATCCACTCAGCGTCTTTGCGAGTCAGCTGACGAAGTGGATGGGCCATGTCAGAGAGGCGAGGCAAGAATTTAGCCAAGTACTGGACAGTTCCATTAAAACGCAGTAAACTCTTTACATCGGTTGGGCGTGGCATTTCAAGTACAGCTCGCACCTTCTCAGGATGGATTTTCAGACCAGACTGTGTGGCGTAGTGACCAATCAGAGGGACTTCTTCCAAGCACAGCTGAAGCTTTTCCACCGAAAGCTTGACACCACGTTCAGAACATCGCTGAAGAAATGCGACAAGGTTTCTGTTATGGCCACGAACAGCTTCCTCGAAAGTGTCTCCGAAACCGGCAACTATAAAATCATCCGCAACAACCTCAGTACCGTCAAGACCTTCAATTAGCTCATGCATGCGTCGCTGGAAGACTTCAGGAGCCGAGCTAATTCCAAATGGCATCCTACACCAGCGATAGCGCCCAAAGGGCGTGTGAAAAGTTGTCAGGTACGATGATTCCTCGTCTAATTTAACATGCCAAAGACCATTCTTTGCATCCAGGACGGAAAACACTTTGGCACCATGGAGGCGAGTTGCAATGTCCTCGATGGTAGGCATAGGATAGTTCTCCCTGAGAATCGCTTTATTTAGATCGTTCGGGTCCAGACATATTCTGATGTTCCCATTCTTCTTCGGGACAGCTAACATAGATGAGATCCAGGGCGTTGGCCTTGAGACTGGTTCAATGACCCTGAGCTATGTAATTCTTCTAGGCTTTCTTTGATCTTACCGCGAAGTGCGACTTGACCTCGCCGGGGAGCGTGTTGAATTGGCTTAGCTGAGTCGTTGATTTGGATATGGTACTGCCCTCTAGTAAACCAAGGCCTTCGTCGAACACAGTGGGAAACATCTCTTTAATCTGCTCCTTGGAGAGAGGATTGGAACTAGATATCGCATCCTGGACAGAAAACACTCGACCCCCACTCGTATCAGGCTTATGGATAGCGTCAGAATCCTTAATTTCAACCACACCCATTCCTTCGCAAGCTGATTTTCCCAAAATAGGACGACAGCGCTTGCTTTCCACGAGACGACACAGCAACAGACAAGTGAATGATCCTCTCCAAACTTGGAGTTTCACAGTTCCTAACACTGGGATATTTCCACCATCATAGGATACAATGGACGACTTTGTTGGGGACACCTGCTTTAGCTCAAAATCACCAGTTGCCTTCTTGTAAATATGCACAGGCAAAACATTGCAACGCGCCCCGGTATCAATCTCGAATCGTATGAAATTCCCACTTGGTACTTTCAACGTCACAAGATTCGAATCCGCACTCTGGTAAGAAACAACTTTGAAAACTTGGAAAACAGGCAACTCATCCTCTTCCTCGAGCATCGAAACTCTACTGACGCTGGCAGAAACGGGGCATTTCCTTGCAAAATGGTTCTCCTTGCCGCACTTGATGCACTTCTTTCCCCACGCAGGACAGGCCTCACGTTTACCCTCATGTTTTCTACCACAGAATCGGCAAGGATAACGAAGTTGATTTGCAGAAGACGGCGGCTTATCAGACGGTTTATCTTCTAAGGAGTTCTTGCTTTCCTTGAGTAGATGAACGTTGGATGGGTTGAGTTCGCTCACCGCCTTTACCTGCGCTTGAGACATCTCCGAAGCGCGGCAAATATCTAGTGTCTTCACAAGGTCAAGTTCGGGTTCACGAAGAAGCCTTTCTCTAACTTTGTTGTCAGCAATGCCAAAAATAATCCTATCTCTTAGAATGTCATCGGGTGTAATAGTATCAAAAGCGCACTTATCAGCAATTTGTCGAAGCGCAGTCACATAACGATCAAACGATTCACCAGGCTCTTGTTGTCGTGAATTAAAACGATAGCGTTCGAAAGGAACATTCTTTCTCGGGTTGCAGTAACTGTCAAATCGCTCGATGACACCTTTTATATCCTTTTTCTGGGTAGCCGATAGGTTCCACGTTTTGAAAACTTTTCTTGCTTCAGGACCGATTGCAGTTAAGAGGGCAGCCACTTGAACGTCACCTTCTTCTTTGTCGACTTTCGAAGCGACGCTGTAGTGCTCCCACATCTCTTTCCATTCGCTCCATTTTTCAGCCACATTTGAGTCATTGATGTCCAGAGAGTGCGGTGCCGGCAACGAGTGAAGGAAAGCCATCGATTGTATCCCACTTCTGACACCATGTAACGGTTGTACTTTAATCAAGATGCTGTAGAACGTGAAACAAACATGTTGACAGTACTGAGAACCAAAGTAACAAAACTGAACCGCATAAATTTATGGACAGCTTAATATATACACACATGCCACGCAAGGCATTTGCACGTGCTAACGCGCAATCACTAATTATAATAACTGTCGGCACAGGGACGATTATATGAGAACACTTCTGAGACGACCCGGGACGATCGCAAACGACCCGGACGACTGGGACGATCGCGGTCGCTTGGATAGAACTGTGTTCTATCCGGACGACTGGGACGATCGTGAATAATCGGGGACGATCATATGAGAACTACTCTCAGGCGACCGGAACGACTGAGGCGATCGAAGCGACCCAAATCTAGCCCAGAATGCAGTATTATTGCCCAAAACATGTTGTCGGACACAGTTTACGACTGCGCTATTGACGTTCGAGACGACCGGGACGATCATATGAGAACCCAAATCGCTTGAGTCGTCCCGATCGTCTGAGTCGTTTGCAAAAAACTTTTGAAACGACTCGGACGACCGGGACGATTATATGTCTGAGAACCAGCCTTAAGAGAACATCACACATAAAGACGATTTCGCCGCGAGTCAATTCTCAGGCAAATTGACTGTTTATACGACTACGATGTTCCATTCGCGGCAGACATGCGACCCGCAAAAGAATTACGCTATGAGTTTCTCAGCAGCTCCGCTACAAAGTACTTTCAAGATCAAAATATTCAAGTGTCTTTATCTTTCCCTCTATTGGTCTGGAATATGGGAAGACGATACCCAGAATACTTTCCCGCCATTTTCCGCCGTAGCATACCGCCATACGCGGATAACCATTTTCTCTCCACTTCATGATGAAAAACTTTAAAGGATCTTAAAGCGCTGCAGATTATTATAATAATTTAAAAGTTCTATATCACAAGCATAATGGAAGTTTTTTGTCAAATGCATGCAGAATCAAAATCTTCACGTTATCTTGATAAATTATTAGTATTTCACACTTGACCACACTTTTACGGAGGAATTTAGCTTGCTCCGTCTACTCGCAAGCTAGTAAAGCGGACATTTGTTGTTGACTTTTGTTGGAATTTCCAAACGTTGAAATTTTTCTTTTTGTTACAATACGGTAATGATAATAAACACTTGCCAGCACTTACACCATTTTAGGAATACTCTTGTTAAAGAACTAATATTATTATACATTGGTGTCACTAGCTCAATTTTGATTGGCTATAAGCACGCAGCTAATTATTGCTTGCTGTTTCTGTTACGTCATACCTACAGACAATAGTTTTATGCATGCAGAGGTGACGTCATACCTACAGACAATAGTTTTATGCATGCAGAAGTGACGTAAGTTGTTTATTTACAAGTTGACTGCTGTGCATTGATCACTTTTTTTGTGCGCGCTCTTGTCTTTACAAGTGCAGCTCAGGAATATGCATAATAAAACAATTATTGGATTCGGTTTTTGCATGATAGCGATAATTATCAAGGCCTCAGTTTGTGTTATCCGCCTCAGCCTTCGGCTTCGGCAGATAACACAAACTTTGGCCTTGATAATTCGGCTGAGGCGGATAACACAAACTGAGGCCTTGATAATTATCGCTATCATGCTCAACCTCATCCAATAATTGTTAATTAATTTCATTTTGTTCTCTTCTTGACAAAGTACGTAAAGGCTACGAAGATAGAAACGTTAGTTAAGCTTAAGCGTTAAGCTTAATCTAGAAGATATTTTTAATATGGTTTGTGGAGTGTTAGAGTTGAGAGCTGAGAGAATTTAGGAGCATCTTCATTTGACATTTGTGAATGTAATTAGTTCAGTTAGTTAATAAAGGAAAAATTTTTATAATCTTCTTTTTTTATCAGAATTATGCCATCACTTGGCCAGCAATACGTCCCTCGCCTTGCCCCAGGGACAGGCCCTGGAGGCCGTGTAAGTGTTATTGAATCTCTATGATTTCATTAAAGATTCAAAATGTCCAAATGTAGAAATAGCGTTTAGAACTGAAGATGATGCTTAGAACTGACACGCCATATTTACGAGTTGTTTATATTCGGCTTTCCAAGAAATTGTTTGAAAAACTTTTTTTTTGATTTATTTGTGATTATTAAACATCCCAGGAGATATTCCGAAAATAATAATTTAACCTTACTTTTTGATACATTTTCAGTCAATTTGAATTTTAAAATATTTTAACTTGGCCAAAGGGACATTTTATGACGGTTATATAAAAAGTTGAAAACAAATCAAATTATGGGCTTTCAAAATGGCGACGAAATTACGGCTTGACGTTGTTATTGAAACAACGCATTGTTGTCAATCTTCAAGTGAAAGAAAAAGGCGACAGATGATCATATTAACTGCATTTGAAATGATCTGGTGGACATGATTCACCAAAAGTGTGAAAGGATTTCAACTGTAATCAACTTGGGGCAAAAGCCAAGTGTTTGCAGGAGGGTCTTCTGAACGCGACGACACCCATTGGCCGTTTTCATCGTGAAGTTGAAAATAATTTTCAGTTGTTGACAGAATTCAAGGACCCATAAGTTAAAATTAAACTTTTAAGACGGGCGTTTGATAGCAGACTGGACTACAACAAATTATAGCTGAGCTGGTTTGTAGACAATTAATAAAGATTGGGTGATCATTGTAGTGACGTGCGTGTATTCTGCTATTGTGTTGTACTAGGTTTTGCATGTTTCTTAACTTTATTGCAGGTGTTGATTTTAATTGGAAAATAGTGATATCTTGTTGTCATTTAGGTGACAAATAAGCGTTCAAACTATAAATTTCATTTGTGCATGATGGTGCAATTTTTGGAAAATAATAACAAACGCTTTAGGTCTCAACATTACTGATTGAATAATTTATTGCAATTATCAATGTTGACATTCAAGCTACTCAGTACTGTACTTGTTTATATAGTAATACATAGATGTTATTTAACTAGTTTGTTCATTACATATTTGGAAAACATTGTTCAAGCTTTTGTTCCAAGCTTAATATGGAGTAAGCCAAAGGTTAGCGGGTTGGCTAAAGCTTGCGAACCAACACATGCCTCAATAGGGATGATATCTGTTTACAAACATTCTTTTTGTTATTCAAATGTGCCAGCTACTGGAACAAAAGAACCCTTTGTTTCGGCAGCCAATAAGGCTCTGGTTGGCACATCAATAACAATTGGTGACATCATTGATATCTTCCTTATACTGTACACAAACAGTACACTGTAGCTCCAAAAAAGTGTTTTATGGATGAAAGCTTAGTACATGATAGACAGAGCACGTACACATGTTACGAAGGTAAAACATTTTTACTCGTGCGCAAAGCGCAAGAGTTAAAAAATGGCCTTCGTTTTTCTTTTTCTTTTGTCAGATTTTGCATGCAAATTTATGCACGCATATTTTAGTGTACGCGAACTCGCCCCTGCCTCCCCAAGAAAGTTATTTCTGTCCCCTATTGTTATAAAAGGCTTCAAGAAGGTTAAACCATTCAAAATCCGTCTACGGCGCACATGTTTGGGTTTTAGGAGGGACTAGAGAGAACCGGTTTGTCACTCGGAGAAGACTATCGTCAGATTTAAAACAAATATGAACGCTTCTGTACTCCACACTTCAATTTTTCAGACGTTCATTTTCCATTACCAGAATGTAAACACGCCTTTTAAGACTTCGAAATGGAAAGAAAAACTGAAGTCCTTAAGACGATTTGTTTGCCTTTGAAGTGGCGGTTAGAGAGCTGACAGCGATGGGATCTTCCTGTGAGGATCAGCATCCATTTATCACAAAGCGCGCGGGACATGTCTTCCTTCAGAATTCATACTCGAAGCGCGAAGCGGCATTTTTTAGTAAGAATTTTCAAAAGAGAGTCCACCATAGGACCAGGCAAGTGTGGCACAAACCATCTCTCCGATTTCTAACAAACTTTGCCAGTATAAAGCTAGGTTTCGATAAAAGATTTAAAAATCCCATTCACATTCTTTCAAAATTTGTTTGTCTGCTGAAGTTACAAATTCATTATCGCCCACATTAAGCTGGCTAATTACACCGTTTTTGAAGTGTCTCTTTTAAAGATTTAAAAAATATTTTGTGTTTTTTTCACCTTCATTATATCATCTGCATTTTGCTCTTAAAATCGCACCCTTTGTTTTGTATTCAATTATTTTTTCCAGTTCTCTCATTTTATCTTTTAAATCCTTGCGGTTTGTCTTTTTTTTTATTATCGTTGGTTTTATTGGATTCGATTTCTCTTTGTAGCGTGTTTATTGACCTTTCTAATTCTTCATCTTTCCGCAATAATTTGGCCTTTTTAGCTATTGCGTATTTAATAGTTTGCTCTCTAACTTTTAACTTGATCATTTCCCATTTTAGGGCAACATTAACGAGATTGTCATCTTGATATTCATTTTGGATTTGGTTTATATATTCAGACTCTGTTAAAAACGACGTATTTAACTTCCAATATCCTGGACCTCTTGGATTACAGTGAAGATTAATTTTAATAATTATTAGGGAGTGATCTGTTTTAAAGCCTGTTCCAGTATCAGCATGTGTAATATTGCACATTAAACTCTGACTCACAAGAAAGATATCTAGACGGCAATGTATTTCGGGTGTTTTACGGCGCCAGGTGTATCTACGGGTATCAGGGTTTAGAACCCTCCATGCATCTACCAAATCTAATTCATCTACGTGATTTTTACTGAGTACATTAACTGTCTTTTTATGGGTTTTGACAAGGCCGCCTCTTTTATTCCTTTCTAGTCTAATACGAAATTAAAATCGCCACCTGATATGATGTCATCACATTGAAAATCTTGTAAGTATTTGAAAAACCCTTCAAAGAAGCTTGGATTGTCCTCATTTGGTGCATAAATAATGACCAGAGTAATAATTCTCTCATTTGTTTTGATGTCACAGATAATAAATCTACCCCTAGGGTCAGAATAAAATCGCTGAAGTTGAAAAGCAAAATTATTATTATTATTATTATTATTATTGAAAAGAATAGTAACTCCTCCTCTGGCACTAGAACAACAATTGAATAAAGTTTTGTAGCCCCATTCGGCCGATCATGCAGAAGTTGTATTTTCAGCACTGTGGGTTTCTTGTAATAAATAAATTGAAAATCGTTTTGCTCTTAGCCAATTAAAAACTTCTCTTCTCTTTTTGTCGCTCTCCTAAAACTCGTACATTAAGTGAACAGATATTAAGATCCATTAACCAAAAATCAGATATAATATCTCAGCTTTTTCAAAGGAGGTTGATACGGAAAAAAAAGTCGTGGAACTAGCTGAAACGGGATTGATGAAATTAAAACACCAAATTTTAAGCTGGCGAGCTATAAACATAAAACATAAACATAAACACCGTAACAAATAAAAAACCCTTGATATTGGTCTATGGTCCCAGTTGGATTCATAGGTGTTATTTTGCATCCTAATTAAGTTGAAATGGGTTTCAACTGCCTGTCAGAATCTTAAATTTGCATATTGAAAGAATATTGTGATTTTAATTACATACAGACAATTCTAGCAGATTTTGAGAGACTACATAAATAAATATGTGTACAGAGAATCCAAAATTTGATGTTATTGCCATACAAAAAAAAGGTTCTGCGCACGCGCATTTAGAGTTATTTTAGATATTCCGGAACATTTTGATTCAGAATCGTTTATTTCACTATTTATGTCAGTATAAATATCGACCTTTAACAGGACCTTTAAGGGCTCACTGACGTATATTTTCGGACCCGCTGCTGGGGACAGTAATGGCTATTTATTTTTAGTAATTTTAACCGTTTACATACGGTCAAATCTTCAACTCAGTCCTAAACCAAAAAATAACGTCATCGAGCCACGCCCATGATCACGTGAAAAATAACGAAAAAGTCTTAAATTTTTGATGTGTCGCATTTTATCGGAAAATCGTTGACGGTGTTATGGTATTAATTCATTTTCCCATTTTAGTAAGTATGGATTTCGTTTTAATTTGAAAAATAGATTTTTTTAGAGAGATTTAAAATATTGATTTGTCCATAAAAATTGTATTGAAAATGATTTCAATAGACGCATACTTAGTTATATTCCATATCCAGGTTAGATAAATGTAACATTGAAAAAAAAATGAATCAAGTTAAGGACCGCCAAGAATTTAGGATTTTTCTGCAAACCGCGAAAGCAATCTGAAACGAGGATACTAGGAACGAGGTTGAACCGGAAGTCATTTTATCAACGCATGCGCTATTTGTCTGACCAGTGATCTGTGCTTTAGTGGGTTCTCGCGGGTTTTTTCTGATTGGCTGCCGAAAACCGGAAATGATTTTTTACTTCTTTAATGTTGTCGGTTCGTAATAGGACATTCGGCCTGCACGTACAAGTTGTCTCTTTTCTACATCGGTCATCACGCCTTAATACGAATACATGTCGAATACATGTCGAATACATGTCTTTTATAGTAGAGTTCCCGCCACTAGATCTTGCGGGTATCCCGATGTTCGATCCAGGCCCTACCTACAGTAACGCCATTACAACTTCCTTAGCAACGCGCGAGAATTAAAACCGTCCGTGAGCCCTTACCTTTAGCATCGCTCTATCCATGTTCAATTCCTTTTGACTTTTATCATTGTCTTAATCAGTATTTTCCGATTTTCCTGTATGACCTTTGCATTGTCTTCTGTGATGTATGTTTCCGAGTGTGTCCTAGAATTTTTGATCTTACCTCTCGCTGACCAAACAAGATCTCGATCCTCCCGACATACAAATCTGGCGAGAATTGGTCTGTGCCTGTTTTGGATTTTTTTTACCAACCCGATGTACTGCATGAAATCTCATTCCGGAGGTGTCAATGCCAAGATCTTTCTTGATGATATCATTCACGAGCGATTTACAATCTTCGTCTTCTATCTCATTTGCATTTAGTCATGGACATAACTTTTATTTTTGTATTCAGTACTCAGGAAATAACTCTCATTAACAGCAGTGGCAATTCAAGGAATTATATCTGATCTCCTCCATGACTTTACTTTGTGTACCGGACACAGATGATGTAAAACAAAAGGAAACAATGCTTTATCAAAATTCTTTGACCCAAAAACAATGGCCGAAAACAATGTTTTCTATTGTGTCACCGGTACCCCAAGTAAAAGTCATAAAAGCATATAAGTTTCAAAACATAGAAGAAATATTTTAGTGAATAAATACTATAATATTTTGCTGTATAAATTTCCAGAAATCTTTGTTTTTAAACAATAACGACAAGTTATAGCCCAAAGTCATTGACGCAACATTACATGTATATTGTGTGGATGTTGTTTAAAATATCTACGTATAAAGAAAAAGTAAATAATAATTTCAATACTCATTATAGCATATTTTCAGCTTGTTTCTGACCTCTTTAATTTATATATGTAACCAACAAGTATTAAAACTGTAAATATAAAAATCGTAATCTGTCAAAAAATTCATATGATCGATGCACGATTTCGTTATAATTCCATGAATCTTTAACTTTAAATGTAATATAGCTACTAGTCACTGTCACTCTCGATGTCGATATTTGCTACTTCGGTGGCATCATTACTCTTGCACACCTTAACCCGTTTGTTTCCCTTCCTCGACATTTGTATGTGGAAGGCATGTGTGCATTAGGCCAATGCAAGTTCATTAATACCGCATTTTATCTTAATAGAATTAATAGAATTAATCCTTTTGTTGTGACTGTCGTTTTTATTGTTTATTTTGTTTTTATTGTTTATTTTGTTATTGCCAAAAAATGGCTAGTTACTTGTATCTCCCTCGCCCCCCCCCCCCCCCCCCCCCCCTTCTTGCCGCCGTATGAAAGACACGTTTATATTAAAAGTCCCTATATCCGTTATGAATCCGGGTTTTACTCAGTAAAACTGTACAGACTTAAATCTACTCGCCAGCGTTTAATACCAAAAATAGATTTTGCCGGGAATAAATAAACTTGGAGCTTGCACGCATTTCTAAAGAAGATCTGACAAAAAAAACATCCTGCAGAGCTTGCACCCCCCCCCCCCCCCCCCCCAAAAAAAAAAAAAAATCCTACAGGAAACTCAGGCCGAAAAAAATTCATACACTGAACAATTTTTAACCCTCTCCCAGGATTTCTAATGGTCCACCCCTAATATACGCCACTTATTACTGAGTACAAAGAGGATGCAATTAGCGAGTCTATTTATTTTCCGCTCCGTATTCAAGGTTTTACTGAGGTCTATTACAGTATTCAATTACGTTTTTTTTACCACGAAATAAGTCTCGTGTTAGCTACGTTTGCTGTCTTTATGGTGTAAAGATGTAAAAGCGGGCTTTCCGCGTGGAGAAACGCATCACCTGAGGACATTACTGAAATAGCAAGGTATATTTTTTGACAAACTAATATTATATGCCAGCCACAACATATTCTATTCAGCGATGCTTAAATTTAAGGTTTTTAGCCGCGATTTAACGAGCAACATTAATTTTAATATAAGAGATTTTTAATTAAAAGCTTAGAGGTCAAAACCAGATCCGAAAACAAAGGCTCCTGTGAGCCAAACCCGTGAATAAGAAATGCTCTACACATCGCTGGCTCATATTTGAGCGACCCTTACAATCAAAGGCTCCTCAGTGAACTTACTCGTGAATATGAACCGCCCTAAATGAAAGATTCTACTCCAAATGTGCAGAGGATATACGACAGTACGACCCGAGGGCAGTACTTCGGTATTTATTTTGTGAATAGAAAAAAGTTCCGTAAAGGAGTAGCTAGGAATGTCAACGGATTTTGCGTTGCCGATCGCGAATGCAAGTTGAATATTTCATCGAGTCAAGTCTCGAGAGACTGCGATGGGAAAAGAATCCCTACTTTGCTAGGGGTGTTTATATAATGCAAAATTTTGTTTAATTGTTTTAAATCTCTCTCTATATATATAACTGAATTTTATCCATTAATTCGATTTGAAGACATTAACTTTTCTTATATACTCATTGTTCCAACTGATCAGTTTCGTCGTTAAGTAACGGCTGAATATCGGATCAGTATATTATACACGGTGGTCGGTTGCTAGGGCTTTTCCTCCTGCAACTCTCGAAACTGAGAGTTTTAGGCTATAGACAAAGGTAGAATACATCGAATCTAACGAAACTTGGAAGGAAAGTAGGTGGATTAATTACCTATCAATTGATGATTATTTCATCCCATTTGACTGCTATTGTGACGTCATAAATGATGTCCAAATTTGGCATCAGAATTAAAATTCAGGAAAAAAAGTGTGAAAATGTTGTATTAGTTTTCAGTATAGAATTCTATGATTTCTGGTGAAAACCCCATCTCAATCGGATAAAAAGGCGTAAAGTTACAGCTAATTAAAGAAATTCAAATTTCCCGCCAAATGACCATATATGGTCAAACTTTAGGGGTATTTAAACGCGAAAACAATGAATGTAGTCGCAACGGAGAAAGGACAAAGTTGCATAAAATCGAAATTGTAGTTTTTTCAACTTAGCATATGTTGTACTATGACGCGTATTTCATCACGAATTACGTCATTGTGACGTCACAATGACGTAATTCGTGATGAAATACGCGTCATAGTACAACATATGCTAAGTGTTATAAGTGTTATAAGAAAACGGATTTGAATTTCCTTTCTCCGTTTTGTCCATTTGGCAGCCCTTCCTGTCAGCTCGAGAAGGCTTGAAAACCACTTATATGTTTTGGCGAAAATAACAAACAGTAATGGCGCTATTAGAAGGTGTTCTTGCTCATTCTTGACGAGGATTTTGTCCGCTGTTTCCTTACTCAGCAGAAACATACATACGAAGATCTTGTCGTGAAAATTAAGAATCGATATATCTGAATATAAAAGTGGGTGTACCGTAAAAAGGCTTTGCAATAATCACGGAATCAGGAAAAGAATGCCAGTTTGTGATGGAGCATTAGATATCGCAGTTAGTACGAACCGCCGTATCAGAGGTGAGGATGTGTTCCAGATCTAGAGTAAAGGTCATGAAAACTTCTGTGGTTATAACTTTTTCATCTCGTGACAATTTATTTTACTGTCAATGTGTACTGAATCTTTTGACTTACTTGTCGATGTTGTCCAGAAGTAACCGCCGAGAATCCGCCAGACTATACAAGTCAACAGATAGAGCTCCATAAAAGTACTGAAACTTTCAATTTTCAAAATAATTGAACAAAAGGAGACAAAAACTGAGCTAGCTTCGAAGTTATTGAATAATTTCTTGTTTTATTACCGAGTTTATTAAAATAAGCTATAAATTCAAGGTTGGTTAAAACCATTTTCGAAACACATTCAATGGGAAGCTGTCTATATTCAGTGAAGTCAAACCATTTTGCATTTAAGCAATATAAAACTTATTCCGTACTTGCATAGCCTGATATAAACATGAGAGGGTGTTGGAAGAATTCGTGACAGTTGTCATCCCCGCAGGAGTTATGTGTCAAATCCGAGATGAAGTCGAGGGTTTGTATATTAAACTTTCGAGAATTCTCCCAACTCCTCGAGTGTTTATATCAGGCTATGCAAACACAGCAAAAAGTTGTCTATTGCCTTTATAAAATATTTTTAGTGCTCTCAAAAATACTAGAAACTAAATTCGAATTTGAGACAGCATTTATATACGGCTTTAATGACGGCTAGTTATTCCCAATACAGGAGTATCTTTTCTCCCAACGCTGTCATTATACAGCCAAAATGCCGTCTCAAATTCGAATTTAACTTTGTATCTCAATTCATGCAGCTTTTTATTTTCCCTGACAAAAAGAAGCAAAACTCTTTATTACGGGCGCTGATTAAAAGACAAATTCTTACTAGTTACGAAGTGTTGTAAACCAAGTTTTGTACGCGTAATCAGTTCTTGTTTTGCAGAAAGATGTTATTAAAATACGGATTTTTCTCGCTTAAAATATCAACTTAAACGAAGACTTTTACGTTACTGCATGTTTGCAAAGATTTTTCAAAATTTCAGCCGTTGAAGAAGTGGGCAAATAAAGCATAAAAAGCTTAAAAACTCAAAACGTTTTTCCAAATATCGCTCTACCAACCAAAGATCACCAAAAAGGAAATCAAAAAATACGTTTACAAAAACGAAAAAGGAATCCGTTTTCCTATAACATAGGAAAACGGAATACGAATTTCATACGAAAACGAAAAACGAAATTCAAATCCGTTTTTTAATAACATAGGAAAACGAAATACGAATTCCGAAAAATGATATTCAAAATCCATTTTCCAACGAGAGAGGAAAATTTAAAACGAAAATGAAAGTCAGATGCCGTTTTTTGATCGGCAAAAAAAAAACGAAAAATGAAAACGGAATTTTAAATTCCGTTTTACAAGGTCGAAGAAAAACGGAAAACGGAAATGAAATTTGAATGCCATTTTCCCATGCCATTGAAAATCGGTTGACACCAAGTTACACGCATTCAAGCCGCCATCTATTGCCTGCTTTGTACGTGAACATTCGCCTGATGTCAATAACAAACCAATCAGCATTCGTTATTTCGAATGAGGCTACCGTTGGAATATTCCAATAATCATTTAAAACTTGAATTTTATATGTATTTTGATTTTAATGATGCAATCCGTTCCCGATTAATGAAAATCATTCCCAAATAATAAGCGGAACGCGCTGAGTATTTTGACTGTAACGGCTAAATATCGGATCAGCATATTATAAGCATAAGGAGTCCAATTTTAGTCGTTAATTAACGGCTAAATATCGGATCAGTATATAGCGAAGAGTCCAATTTTCGCCATTAAGTAACAGCTAAATATTGGATCAGTATGTAGTGAAGAGTCCAATTTTCGCCATTAAGTAGCGGCTAAATATCGGATCAGTATGTAGCGAAGAGTCCAATTTTCGCCATTAAGTAACAGCTAAATATCGGATCAGTATGTAGTGAAGAGTCCAATTTTTGCCATTAAGTAACGGCTAAATATTGGATCAGTATGTAGTGAGGAGTCCAATTTTCGCCGTTAAGTAACGGCTAATTAAATATCGTATCAGTATATAGTGAGGAGTAGCTAGGAGTCCAATTTTCGCCGTTAAGTAACGGCTAATTAAATATCGGATCAGTATATAGTGAGGAGTCCAATTTTAGCCGTTAAGTAACTCGGCGGATCAGTGTAATGTCATTTCGCTTTGGCTTTCAGCAGAAATTCAAGAGTTCACAAGAAAACAAAGAAGGAAAAAAAAAGTGTCCTGGTCGGTGAGAGGTTAAACGTAAAAAGGTTGGCATGCATGATGATTCATTGCGGTTTGCACAAACCTAATTAGGCGTAGCAAGAGATGGGCGTAGCTATTTAACGGTAAATAATGCATCCAAATTTGTGATATAATCAGTGTGTTCTTGGATCTAAACAAACAGCAAATCGAAAACGATAAAACATTCACAGGTTTATTTAATCAATTGTCGGTTAAAAGTTATTATATTATTAGTATAACATTCTCCAACACATGTAAAATCGCTAAAATATGTCATTTATAACGCTAAAAAGAAAATCATAAGCCGAAGTACGAAAACAACGCTTATGCACATGAAAACTCGACTCGACATAACTCGACTCGGCTCGACATAAGCACAAGCAGGAACCAATTTTTTTTCTCATCATTTCGGTTATGCTCGGCTTATGCTTATTTTATGTTTGCCTTATGAATGTGCTAACGAAGCATAACATAATAATGAGGAAGCAATTTTTTTTTTCTGCTAATAAGGCCATCCCCATAAAATGTTTAGTTTCCCATCGTCCGACCGACCCATTTTTTTGGAATTTAATTTAACGTAAAAACAAATTCAGATGCACCGTCTGACAAGCAAAATTTTACTTTTTAAACATGTGATCAAGACTTTGTTTTGAATAGAAATCTTTTTATATTTAATTTATTAGCCTCCATTGTAGATGGGGAGTAAATTTGGATTTAGAAAACATTGGCAATCGAAAGCATACGTGTAACGGCCAGATGTTCTTACTTAGCATCCAGGCGTTTTCTGGACTCAGGATCCCTTGGTCAATTTTCTTTTCTTTTTTGCCCGACCGACCGACCCACATCAAGAGAAAATAATTGGACAGAGAGGGAGTCTCCCAGTAAAGGGGTTGGGATATCTTAATTGCAAAAAAGTTATTTTTAGTAACAATGGGGACCACGCGAAAACATTTTCCGGTGAGCTTGTTGACTTCCGGAAGACTCGCTTTCATGAATCAGCGCGTCAAGCCAGGCGGAGTCAGCAAATTAAAAAAATGGCGACCATCGCGGTGGTAATTTCGCATGTGAAAAAGAAAGTAAAATGGTCCTGTTTGAGCATACATAGATCTTTATCTATCTTTATACACAAACTGTTGCAACTGAAGCGGTAAAAAGAGGGCTGGACAATTCAACTTACCGGACAGATGCCAATCAACCATCCACTCCAATCTCTTGTAAGCGTCGTTTCTTAAAGTTTGAAGTCGCTTTGCTCGATCGCCGGATGGCCAGCCCATCCAAACTTTTCAGACGTGAAATAGTTGCATACTGTAGAATTTAAAGTTATGTTTTTTGTGAAGGATAGGAGGATTCTCTTCTGGGAAAATTTCAACACGGCAAGGAGTTAAAAACGCTAAGACCGGTTCACATGCATGCATGGATTTGTTTTCTATAAGCTCACGTTTGGAAGGACTTTGTCAGGAGCATCTTCTCTCCATGGAAAATGAATATCAGTTCTGTTGAGGTCAGCTACCAAGAACCTTTATAATGACAGTCGGGTTAGAGGCTATTTAGAGCCAAAGTGTAAGTAAAATTTCTGGAAAAGTGATTGAATTTTATTTATTCGATAGGCCGCGTGTTCTAAGTTAAATTCATTTAAGCTTACTTGGATTATTGACTTCAAAAAAAATCCAGTAGACTTGTATTATTTTATTTCAGTGATGTCACCTTAATTTATTCATTGAGCTTTGGGATAAAGGCTACCATTTCTTTTTAGTAAGCTTGTACCATTTTTAAGCTTAAGACCTTATAATAAAATTGCGGGCCTCCCCTTTTTCAGACAAAGGATCAGAAAGTTTGGCTGACACTGTATGCGGCGTCAAAAAACTTAAATGACCTACTCTAGAAAATAAAGGCAATCAATTAAGAATTGTAGCTAAGGACAAATACATTGATCATACACTTAAATTCCACCCAAGGCCATTTTTTCCAATAAATGATTTCGAAAGATCAAGAGCGGATCAATGCCTTGCTTGGAAGCGGCCGCCGTTTTTACGCTTTGTATTGAGCATTTTTTGCATAAATTTCTATGGACATCTTTATTCGCTTTCACACATATATGTTTCATAAACGAATCGATTAGATCCTTTTCCGCCAGTGAGTGTAGGTTGCTGTTATTGGATTATTTCGCCAAAATAGTTTCAGAGAAAGGACTTTTATTTTCGCGTGTACACGAGTTTCAGCGTCCGACTTCACAAAAATAGTTTCCTGACTTTTCCTTGGATTTTATTTGACGATGCCTCTTTTTAATACGGTTAACACCACTGGCTTATTTTTCATTGAAGTTTGGTTGTAATCTAAGAAGGGAAAGGAAATCCAAAATCGATATTTTCGTGAGTAAACCAAAATATTCACTTCAGACTTTCTAAAATTCGTTTTCTTCGATATTTTCGTGCAAAACATAACAAGATACTTGGCTTACAATTTGTAGCCTCAGCACGTCTCCACGGCCACAGTTTTACTTTCATACTTTCATATATATATTTGTTGGTTCATACAAACAGAATTTTTTAATATCTTTGATGTCTTTTATCCCGGGTCACAGCTAAGGTAACCGGAAATTCCTGAAGTTTGTCATGCACTCAGTTCGAAGGAACTTTGCAGGTCTTCTTTTCCCCAGCAGTTGTTAAATGAATGAAAACTTTATTTTTTAACTGAAATTCAGACGATACTCCAATGGCGAAACAAGCAGGCATCGTTTTGGAATAAACTCCAAGGAAAGGCCAGCAAACATTTTTGTGAAGCTACTACTGAATAATGCGTTTAGTCGGCTGAAACTCGCGCTTTGTTTGTTTAAGTCCTTAAAATTCTCAGTGACCAGTTATAATCCAATCAAAGCAACGTTGGGAAAAACAACTTATTGATTTTTATGAAACATAACTTGGAAAAAGTGAACTATGAAGATGTTCGATCCATTGTTTTTTATTAGAAAAGGTAAATAGAAAGCGTGTAACCGACGGCGCTTCCAAGCAAGGCATCATCCGTAGTTTTCATTTATTAATAAACGTGGCATTGGATATGATGCATTTTCGTATTGAAACTTAGCTAAATTTCTTTAAGCCTAAACACAAAAATTAATAATATTAATTGCCTTTAGTCTAGAGTGGACCAAGTTTTTGACGTCGTGATACCGTGTTCAGCAATCTTTTAAACTGAGGTTAAGTTGTACTTTGATAAACAAAGGATCGTTGCCGCATGCGAGTTTACTAAAAAGAAATGGTGGCCAAGTTTATCACAAAGTTCAATGAATAAATTAAGGTGACATCACTAGAAAAGTGTGTTTTATTTATTCGCTTTTTAAAAATAAAATAATACAAGTCTACTGGATTTTTTCGAAGTCAATAATCCAAAAACGTAAGGTTAGATGAAAACTAACTACGCATGAATTAAAAAAGCTTAAGCTTAAGGTTACAGTGTACCTTCGGGGGTGTCTCCAGTATAACAGCTCTAGCGTCTTAAGATTACACTTAATATACCTAAACCCAGATATCAAATTAAAGCTTATAGAGCTGGCTATCTAAATATGGAAACCATTTGGTAATAAAATTAATTGTCGAAATTTTTACGGCATCTAAATTCGAACGTCCGAATCAGCTTTAAAACGCTATAACTCAAAGCGATTATTATATTTTGCTAATTTGATTTGTTCTCGGGTTTCCGGACACGAAGCGCTAAAAAAACGTGTCGGCGATTTTCCATATTCAATTGCAGTGAAAAGTTACAGAATATTCTCGAAAAGGGGAGAAAAAAAATTGGAATGATCGCACGGAAATGCCTCTTGACGAAAAAGTTTTCAGAATTAAGGAATTCGCCGACACGTTTTTGTTGATTATATGTTAGCCTAGCTTCTGTCCAAATTTGAGAAAAATCGAACAAATTTCCTTTGAGTTGTAGCTCTTTAAAGTGTCCCCAACAAGCGAAAAATTAACTTTGAGAAAACGGCGCTTAAAAAAACACATCGCCTAATAAACAAACTCCGCCCACAAAAGTTATACCGTCATTACTCCGTCAATTTTCACTATTTTTCGATACTTTTTTTTTGGATGAAAGTTCATTCTGTGAACTTTATTTTAACGCCAAAAAACAATTTTCAATAAATTTTCGATCTGAAGGTGCACTGTAACCTTAAGCTAAAACACGCGGCGTATCGAATAAATAAAATTTCAATCACTTTTCCAGACATTTTACTTACACTTTGGCTCTAAATAACCTCTAACCCGGCTGTCAGTACAGAGTTCCTTGGTAGCTGACCTCAACAAAACTGATATTCATTTTCCATGGAAAGAAGATGCTCCTGACAAAGTCCTTCCAAACTTAGAAAACAAATCCATGCATGCATGTGAACCGGTTTTAGCGTTTTTAACTCCTTGCCGTGTTGAAATTCCTAAAAAGTGATTTTCCCAGAAGAGAATCGTCCTATCCTCCAGCTACAAAAAACATAACAACTTTGAATTCTACAGTATGCAACTATTTCGACTATTTCACGTCTCAAAAGTTTAATTGGATGGGCTGGCCATCGATCGAGCAAAGCGACTTCAAACTTTTAGAAAAGACGCTTACAAGAGATTGGAGTAGATGGTTGATTGGCATCTGTCCGGTAAGTTGAATTGTCCAGCCCTCTTTTTAGCGCTTCAGTTGCAACAGTTTGTGTATAAAGATAGATAAAGATCTATGTATCCAGCCGCTGTGGTACTGTATAACGTTCTTTGCTCAAATAGGACACTTTTACTTTCTTTTTCACATGCGAAATTACCACCGCGATGGTCGCCATTTTTTTAATTTGCTGACTCCGCCTGGCTTGACGCACTGATTCATGAGAGCGAGTCTTCCGGAAGTCAACCAGCTCACCAGAAAATGTTTTCGCGTGGTCCGCATTGTTACTAAAAATAACTTTTTTGCACTAAAGATATCCCAGCCAACGCCCCTAGACTCCCTCTCTGTCCAATTATAATTTCTTGCCCACATAGAATATCAAGGATAGAAGAGGGGCTGATAGTTCATAATTATATTTCAGCATAAAGATAAAGAAAATCCATTGCGTCAAATAAATTTTAGGAAATTTTCGTGCTTAACCAATCAGAAAAGCAGAAGAAAATAACTAATTGCGTCGACGAAGGAGACGCTTCCCCCTCCCCCTTAACAATAAAATTGTCCGTCCCTAGTAAATGCTTGAAGCGGGCTGTGGAATGTAAATGTAAATGTGGACTGGACTGTGCATATTAATAGATTCTAGATTGCATATTGTGGATTGCTAATAATATATATAGATAGCCCAAGCCTAACAGCGTCGCACTTCGAACAAGCTTAACTAAGGTGAAACTTAACTAAGGTGAAAGGTTGGAAGCACAAGAATTAAAATTGACGAAGGGGCTATTTTCAATTTTAGCAATTCTCAAAAACAGTATTACGCGACCGTCTGCACAGTACATTTTTATAGACCGTACAAAAGTTCACAAAAACAACTTTTCTCTGTCTAGAACAAATAGTACCACTAGTTTCCGAATAAAATACAGTTTATGTTTGTCAAAAATTGCCCGAGAAACTGATTTGAAAATCAAAAATTGCAAAAATACACAAACGTATTTGCATAAGGCGATGCGAGTGAAGATAGAACTGTACTATAAAATCAAGTCTTGTTTTGTTTACATAAAATCGCTTTTCAATCTATCTAATGAATGAACAAACACATAAAAATGGACAACACAATCTTCTTTCGAAAAAATTTATTCAAATCTCCATTAGTTTACGTTTAAAAGCAAAACGCGTACCATGTAATTATAGCTCATCGAGTTCAAGAGATAGGCACGTTTTAAAATCAATTCGCCAAAACTAACAATAACACTAATAACAAGTCACTCACAGATTGATATCAACATAAATTCTCATCGAAAACTGTAATCTGTTTTACCTTTAAGTTCCTCGCTTGCTTGGAAATTCAAATCTCCGCTTCTGGTTCTGAAATCATCTCCCGCATTGATAAAAATGTAATACATGAAGTTCCTCGAAGCAAGATTTTATCCCTGAAAGCTCGTCTTTTTCCACTAAAGCGGCTTCTGAGTATACCTTAATTAGTATCCCTGTCTTGAGTAGCAAACCGCGAAAAAATGCAGGAAAATAACGAGTTTAATTCTCCTCTAGGCACAAGAAAACAACTAAAGTGTTTACCGAGCTCACGGCTGTGTGGCCGCGCGAAAAACAAAGCCTTGCTTTCAAGATCCCGGATGTTGTTCCAACACGGCGGGCGGGCGACGGACGGACACGCGCCCGCGAAACATTCCGCTAGCCATGACCATGAAAAATCACGGCGTAGGTTCTATGAGTATGGAGCTGCGCAGCCAGGCCTTCGGCCTGGCAAGTGCTCCGCTATAAAACTCTAAAATGAAAACCAGGTGGAAACTGAGACTAAAAGAGCCAGTTTCGAAGCCCATCGGGCTACTTGTTCCATTTAATTTACCCAAAAATTTTATTTCATAAAATCGTAGAAGAAACATTGCTTATTCCGACGAATGTTGTCTTATCTGGCTAAGTTATGTACCAAGACGTGTTTTTTAATTTTGAATTTGGCCTTATTTTCGCAAAAGGAAAATTCCACACGAAACGGTTAATTTTTGAAAATCTGTCAAAAATTCTGGTTTTCATAAAATTGATATTTGACAATGCTTACGTGTAGAAGAAATACTCTCCTTTTAGTATATGGCTTTCATTTTTATTTCTACGCGTCATATTTTGAAGACGAGAGGTTTAAACAAATGATACTTCCAAGTCGGTTTTCCTCGCTCCTGCATGGGTCATCTGAGTGGGAAAAATATTAAAGTAAACAAACTGAAACTTATATTTTTACAAATGGTTTAGTAAGACCTTTGTTATGACAAAATTTGAAAATTTTCGATTTTTTTATCTTGCATGGTCGAAGGCGAAAATTACGGAAAGCCGCTCTTAAACAAACTTCGACCTTAGAAAATGAACGTCCGGCATAAAAAAACGAATGTTGAACTTGAAAAACGAACGTCCGGCATAAACAAAACGAATGTTGAACTTGAAAAACGAACGTCAGATTTGAACAAAACGAATGTTGAACTTGAAAAACGAATGTCAGATTTGAACAAAACGAATGTCAGAAAACGAATGTCAGATTTGAACAAAACGATAGGAAAAGCGCGCCATAATAGTGAGAAGTCCAATTTTAGCCGTTAAGTAACTCGGCGGATCAGTGTAATGTCATTTCGCTTTGGCTTTCAGCAGAAATTCAAGAGTTCAAAGTGCCCTGGTCGGTGAAAGGTTAAACGTAAAAAGGTTGGAATGCATGATGACTCATTGCGGTTCGCACAAACCTAGTAATTAGGCGTAGCAAGAGATGGGGTTAACTATTTAACGGTAAATAATGCATCCAAATTTGTGATATAATCAGTGTGTTCTTGGATCTAAACAAACAGCAAATCGAAAACGATAAAACATTCACAGGTTTATTTAGTTTTAATCAATTCACCCGTTAAAAGTTATTATATTATAAGTATAACATTCTCCAACACATGTAAAATCGCTAAAATATGTCATCTATAACGCTAAAAAGAAAATCATAAGCCAAAGTACGAAAACAACGCTTATGCACATGAAAACTCGACTCGACATAACTCGACTCGGCTCGACATAAGCACAAGCAGGAACCAATTTTTTTTCTCATCATTTCGGTTATGCTCGGCTTATGCTTATTTTTATGTTTGCCTTATGAATGTGCTAACGAAGCATATCATAATAATGAGGAAACAATTTTTTTTTTCTGCTTATAAGGCCATCCCCATAAAATGTTTAGTTTCCCATCGCCCGACCGACCCATTTTTTTGGAATTTAATTTAACGTAAAAAAAAATTCAGATGCACCGTCTGACAAGCAAAATTTTACTTTTTAAACATGTGATCAAGACTTTATTTTGAATAGAAATCTTTTTATATTTAATTTATTAGCCTCCATTGTAGATGAGGAGTAAATTTGGATTTAGAAAACATTGGCAATCGAAAGCATACGTGCAACCAGATGTTCTTACTTAGCATCCAGGCGTTTTCTGGACTCAGAATCCCTTGGTCAATTTTCTTTTCTTTTTTGCTCGACCGACCGACCCACATAGAATATCTTTGATTTCAAGGATAGAGAAGGGGCTGATGTTTCATAATCATATTTCAGCATAAAGATAAAGAAAATCCATTTGCGTCAAATAAATTTTAGGAAATGTTCGTGCTTAACCAATCAGAATAGCAGAAGACAATAGCTAATTGCGTCGACGAAGGAGGCCCGACGTTTTTGCCTGCGTGACATATCTCGCGACATTGCCCCTTTAAACAGTGGCTGAAACTGACGTACTAGGTCAAGACGAGGTACCACAGGATAAGGAGACGCACTATGATCTATGATTACTAATAGTAATTTTTCTTATTTTATGAAGTTCCCCAAATACAATATATTTTAAAAATTGCATGTTGTGCGATTGGATCTCAAATTACTTGAAACCTTAAAAACATTACTGAGACAAAATGCACCTTGAACCTTAACGTTTTAGTAGTTTTTGAGTCTAGGCCAATGAGATCACTAGTTGTAACAATGAAAAAAGTTGACTCTGATTCCATCGTGCTGACCTCCTACTGTTTGGTATGATATTTTATTTTCCAAAAGGCGACGAAAATTTTAGCATCGATATGAAGTCTGAAATATTGCAGCAATATCACGGCTCGTCTGTAACACGGTATAAAAAGGTTTAATGATCAGTTATTAAACAGACGTTTTTAGCCATTTAGCCGTTAATTTATTTTTTTCCAGTTTTTATTTTCACAAAAGTTGCTACTAAAGTTGTCCTGTTCAGCTCCAATAATCACTAAACTCATCCGCAAATTACATTGTGCTTGCAGTATAACAGCAGTATACCACAAACATGATAGATTAAAAATTAAGGTGATACGACGTTTCGACAAACCTTTTGTCATTTAACCTGATAGAGGCCCGATCAGTTAAAAAGAAAACGACTGATTTTAAAACATTCACCCAAACACTTAACGATTACGTTTTAGGAACATTTACAACGAGATCACTCAACGACTGGTCATTATAAACATTCACAAAAAGCCCTAAAGACTAAAATCAGGTTCTTTCTCAAGAAAATTAAGGCATGGGCCGCCAGTTATTTCGCCCAAAAAGTGAGGGGGTGGTCTATCTTCTGAGGATTAAGTTATACAAACGTAAAACTTTGACAGATTAATATGTTTGACAAAGTTGTCATATTGACATTCATGACGTATGGAAATTAAGTCACCTGACCAGACAGGGCTATTTTTAGCTCAAAATTCTTTTAAACAAAATGGAACCAGTTTTGCTTATTCTCCGGAAGCTGCCTTTGGGATTATAATGTTAAGCCTATTAGGTACAACATTTCTGTACATGCCCGGACTTTTTAAGATGATCAAAATAAAAGCCTGAAAAATTAAATTACTTGTTTGAGGGGACTGGACACTAGTAAAAAATGTCGTTCATTTTCAAAATTAATAAAATATTTCAAAAGGTCCGGGCACAGATCCCTTGTTGCTTACTTTGGGAACCATTTACTGCGCCTTTCAATAACATGTGGACTTTGAAATTCAAATTTCCACCAACAGTTGCGTTTTACACTGCCGTCAATCATCTTAGCTTACCTCTCAGGAAACAGATCTTCACTCCAATGAGTTCAAAAGGTCACGTCCTCGCATTATGATTGGTAGATTTCGATCCATTTTGTTTGTTTCTTTTTTACATGGTCCGTTGGCTTTCGTATAATTCTGATTGACGGCAGCGAATAACGCAACCGTTGGTGGAGATTTGAATTTCAAATTCCGCATGTTATTGAAATGCGCAGTAAGAGAAGTAAAAATAGATGACTATTGGTATAAACTGGTGCCATTTTTGCTTATAGATCTCTGAAGACTTTTTGGCCGTAATAAGTCATGTGACCTAATTTGCATAACATTTACATGTCAAAATGACAATAAACGCAAACTTATTAGCCTTCCAAAGTTTTACGCTGTTACAAAGCCTCAGATGATAGACCACCCCCTCTCTTTCTGGGCGAAATAACTGGCGAGCCATGCATTAATTTACCTGAGTTCGTCTGCCAGGTAGTTGACGCCGGGTTTTAGTTTTTAGAAAAAGCTGAGGTTATAAATTCACTGTATCCTTTGGCATCCTTCAATATCTAACAATAAATCTTTACAATGCTATGAATGATATGGAAGTATGCCATATTGCAATTTTATTCCGTTTTGTAATTATACAGTAGCTGCATTACTTCTAAAAGGACTATAAACATCATCAACGGTAATTTTTTAATAGGTCAGGTATTGATTATACACTGGCGGACACAGGAAGATGAAGATTGAGAAATGTACTTATTGTTTCACTGCAAGTTTATTGCTTTACCTCGTTCAGCACATCACGGCAACAAGTTGTAGTGAACAGATTCTACCTCGTATCATCGTGCTAACAAGTCAGACACTTAACTTGTCACACTGGCATAACCACCTAGATGTAGACATTGTAGCTTTGCCTACAGTAAACTTGAGCTTTTATGATGTCATGGAAGCAGCGGATATGATTTCGAGAGCTGTACACCGCGAACAGAACACTTCCATGGCCATCATAGGATCTGGAAACGCCATGATTGATGGATTGATTGCTAGAACCGCTGAATTTCTCTCGATACCTTTTATCAGTACCACGAGACACCATAATTATCAGGTACACGGTCAATCAAACGTAGATCGTTTTTATTGAGTTTATTTTAATTAAATTCCTAAAGCCTGGATGGTTTTAATAGGAGACGTAAGTGTAAGCGGATGATACACGGACATTTGTTGAGCACGACAAATGTTGGGAAATGTTGGACAACGTTGCAACTTGTTGAATGAGTCAGTAGAACACACCTTCAACATTTTAAAACAACTGAGGTCATTCAACAAGTTGCAACTTGTTGAACGGAATACAGCCTGTCTCTATTTTCGATCAACAACGTTCAACATGTTGAATGGCCTATTTCAATAATTATAATTATTACAATTATAATATACTTATAAATTATAATTATAATTATAATTATAATTATTAATAAATGTTGAACAGTGTACCTGAATTATAATTGTATTCAACATTTATTAAACAGTAGTCGCAACATCTGTTGATCGACAAATATTGAATAATTGCAGAAAAAATGTGTTTCAACGTAAAAATGAATAAAAAGATCAACACCTGCCATAACGCATTACACGTAAGTACTAGGAGAAGAAATTAAACCATAATGATTATGTTTTAGCATCCATGACCTAATCCTATATTCAGACCGGACAGTTCTGGTGTTTTTGGGACCGGGGACCTTACCTACAACCCCTATTTAAAAATAGTTTATCTGATCCTTTTGTACTACCAATTTGCACAATTGTCTCAATTACGTTATCGTGATATCGTAACTCGTGGATGTTAAAGGTAATGACCAAAGTTATGGTCTTTTAAAGCTGTGCAAAGAAATATGTTGACTATAATTTTCACATCGGTAATGAAAGCATTAATGTTACTAATGTTGTTCAAAATTATACCCATTTAGGGACTTGTATTTGTTCATCTGGAAACTTCACAATATCATTCGATCACATCACTTTAGGAGAAGGTTCTTCATGCTCTTTTCAGCCTAAGACGAAACAGAGATTTTAACAGTCTAAGACCTTCTCTTTCTTGCAAAATGTTTGAATTTTAACTCACAACAGTGAAATAATCTAAATCAGATTTCAAGTCTTGGGACAGTTCACCAATTGAGAAAACACACTTATATTTCTGTAAACGGTACTTAGAAGTAAACAACAAGGCAACTAATATTGCATGTAGGGCTGAATTTGTCAATTAGAAATGATGTCAATTAGAGACGATGAATTTGTCAATTGGAGATGTTTTCTATAATAAAATGTATAATCGTCTGCCGAACGAATTTCAAGTAGTCACCACTTAAAGATTATGTCATAGAAGTGATGAAGTCCTCTGATTATTTCAGGTTATAGCCTGTGAACAGGGTCGTGACTAGAATGGATACTCCAAAATCAGGTTGGACCACCTCGGACACTTATTGAGAATTATATAACGTAGTGTCGACACTTAGAATTTATTTTCAATAAATTTTTAAGTGTAAAAAAGAAAATCTAAAATCCCCACTCAGGATAGAACCTGTGACCTCAGCTAAGATTAGGATTACATAGCCTACTGTACCACCTAGCTTCTCGAGTTGCTTAGTCCTAAATTTAACGATATAAACTGCTGACCCCAACTTCAACTGAAAGCTAACCAGTTACTCCGTTATATAAGTCTAAATAAGGCGTCCGAGGTGGTCCAACCTGATTTTGGAGTATCCATTGTAGTCACCACCCTGTGAACAGCCGCCTCCTCCCCGATTTTTTTCTGAGGGGAGGAGGCGGCTGTTCACAGGCTATTCAGGTTATAACATGCAGCCGTTATATTAAAAGTTCATTTCCTCCTGTTTTGATCAGCGAAGAAAATCGTTTAATGTTATTAGTTCAGTCTAGTAAGATTTCATTCTTATTTTGAGTGTTATCTGTTTATTGTGGTGGGATTTTTCGTTCGTTGAGGTAGGTCACGTGAGTTGATGACATCATGTGTCGCAGGGATTGATTGTAAATTACCGCCACATCTTGGTGGTTTCTTGGTGTTGCGGATGGTGTGATCACCAAATGACGTAAAACAAAAGATTCAAAAGACACTGAACAAT
The DNA here is from genome assembly GCA_022457155.1 of Cladopsammia gracilis. Taxonomy (NCBI): domain Eukaryota; kingdom Metazoa; phylum Cnidaria; class Anthozoa; order Scleractinia; family Dendrophylliidae; genus Cladopsammia; species Cladopsammia gracilis. Next base: position 851,542 of record JAJGOT010000212.1, on the reverse strand, counting down.
ACCCACACCACAACACAAAAGCTAACCAACAATGGCTTCCGCAACACCAAGAAACACCCCACATCTTGGATCCACCATTTTGGGCTTTCACAATGTTACAAAAGCGTCATAATTGAGTCAAAATTAATCAAAATTAAAAGAAAAAATGTGATCTTAAATTGAAAAATTTACTGCGAGAAAGTTAGAAATTTTCTGTATAAACCTTAATTTATGCAGAAAATTCAAAATTTGGGTAAACATGTTTGTCAAAACATGTATGGTTTGTATCAAGCTTCACATGTCATGAACAAAAATCTGTCACGTCAAAATGTTTCCAGATAAATGTCAGAAAAAGTCACAAAGTTTGGTTAGTATTAGTTAAATGCTTCTAAAGTTATAAACCTTCAAAGTAAGCGCAGTCTGGATAGTGTTAATACACTGACACTTGCGTCGTCTGTGACTGTGCTAACACCTGCGCCTGACGGATTGTCCTGTTTACTTGGAAAGAAGAGAACTCGTGTGTTTGTATAATGGCTGACAACAAATTCATTTACATTCGTTAAGGTATATCAGTATTACATATAGGATGAGCGCACGGATGAGGTAAGACTTGATATATCAGATACATAGCGAATACTCGACTAGCTATTACCTGGTCTCGCTCTCAGCATTTCTGTGTTTCAAATTCATTTACATTCGTTAAGGTATATCAGTATTACATATAGGATGAGCGCACGGATGAGGTAAGACTTGATATATCAGATACATAGCGAATACTCGACTAGCTATTACCTGGTCTCGCTCTCAGCATTTCTGTGTTTCAAATTCATTTACATTCGTTAAGGTATATCAGTATTACATATAGGATGAGCGCACGGATGAGGTAAGACTTGATATATCAGATACATAGCGGATACTCGACTAGCTATTACCTGGTCTCGCTCTCAGCATTTCTGTGTTACAGAAATATATGTTATTTAAGATAATACAATAATGCTACTTTTGGATTCTCCCAAACTACCTTGAGTGATCGTATCAGACAATGTGAGCACAAAAATTAAGGAATGATAGAAAAATTAAGAGACTACTAAAGTACATATTCTTCTCTTCATAGAATCAACTCTTCATAAATTTCATTCCTTCATCAACGGATAGTAGCCATATTGAAACAGACTTGGCGTATGAACTTGGTTGTCAACATATTGTAGCATTTACTCGTGAATACGCAAGCTCAACACCTCAAAGGCAGGTTCCAGTGAAAGCAAAAGATCGCTCTATTACATTCAAAAACGTGCAGCTACCTCTCTCGCTTGTAGAATTAGCGGATGAATTTTACCATATGAGCAACTACAGCTCGGTTCTGGTAGTACTGGACTGTACCGAAGAAGAAGCAATGTATCTCATTGAAGCATCGATAATGGTCTTTGTTAGCAACGTAAAATTCCATTGGCTGATCTGTAAAAGGATTACACAAGAAACCGATAGCTTGGAACGTCTTCCCTCTGCGGTTCTAGGCATGCGGTCAAAATTCGATGAACAAAACTGGGTCCACGATGCACTGACCCTCTTGAACTGTTCGCTTCATGTTTGGGAATGTAGTGATAATGATAAAGATGATTTTGTCAGCTTTAGTAACGATACCACCAGTCGTGAGCTATACAGGTACGTAACAGCCGTGAGCTATTATTAGGTTAGTAATATTTGTGAGTTATATAGGCAAGTAAAAACGTGAGTTATATAGGTCAAACAACCAAGGATCTATTGGTCTTGGTGTTACTGCTAGAAAGGGGAGAAAAATAACATGTTTCTCCTTAATTTCTGTTTGCGCGCTTCGTGCTTTCCCTTCTTAGCACCTGACACGCAAATGAGTGATCATAGGCTCGATTTGCAGCCATTTTTTTCCTGGGCTCTTTTTGAGTTCCTGAGCCTGGGGGTGGGGACATTGTGCCCCCCCCCCCCCCTCCCCTCCGTTGTAACTTCAAGAGCATTAAGGCGGTCAATGAAATGGAACGATGACGTCATATGACGTGGGTATTGCGAAATTAGTTCTGCACAGCCGCCATCTTGGATCCGCCATCTTGGATTTCTGGACATTTTCAAAACCTTGAAAAACCGTCTAAATTGACCCAAAATAATCAATACCAATAAAGAATTGCCAAAATGCCACAAAAATGTAACAGCAACGACGACAACAACAACAACGAGGTTTTTTTTTCATTAAAAAAGTAAAAATGCAAATTTTGAAAAACATGGAGAACATAACTTCAAGAGCAGAAAGCCATGACTTTCTATGACACAACTTCAAGAGCATAAAAGCTATGACAATGAAAAAATGTTTCCTTTGCGGTCCACAAATTGGACAATGACGTCATATGAGGTGGTAATTACGTAATTAGCCCTTCACAGCCGCCATCTTGGATCTGCAATCTTGGATCTTGGATCTTGGATTTCTCCAAAATGTCATAAAACCATCAAAATTTACTCAAAATTAATTAGAACCAATAAAGAAACGCTAAATGATACAAAATTGTAAAAACTATAAAGGTAAACGTTTTTTATTTAAAACCGCCTCCTGGTTATCACAGTTGATTGAGCACCGGTCTGCAGAGCGGGAGGTATCGGGTTCGAACCCAGGCGGACCAACACTCAGGGTCTTAAAATAACTGAGGATGATGGTGCTGCCTTTGCTATGACAACGTAGAAATGGCGGTGCCGTCTCCCATGGGGACGTAAAAGAACCACTGAGGACATAACAAACCCTGGCTGTGACCACCCTCAGTGTCACTTGTTCATGGGTGGGGTGGGTCTGATTGATTGTGAAGCGCATTTGAATATGTATATAGAATTTGCGCTATACAAATGCATAAATTTATTTATTTTTGTTTAAATTTAAAATGCAAATTTAAAAAAACATGGCTGTCAAAATCAAGTCACGTGATCATACCAAATTGTTGCCAGATAAAGTTAAGGAAAAGTTACGAAGTTTGATGGCGTTTTATGTCATATTAAAAAAGTTATGAATGTTGGAAGTTAGCGCGGTAAAACGGCCTGAGGTTTTTTTTTTTTCATTGTAACAGAAGGATGCTTACTCAAAAGTTCAAAGGCAAAACTGGCTGGGTTCAATTCAATGAAGATGGAGTCCGCGTAGGCGCTAGTTACGATATCGTTAAGACAACATCTACGAAGTCCTCTAGTAATGGAACGTCTTGGATGACCGTTGGGTCTGTAGAGGCTTTCAATTGAGATTGGACAAGTCGTTCTGGATGGAACACACACACGACCATAAAATACCTGTTCGAGTGGTGGCCATTGAAGAAGAGCCAATGCTTGTTGTATTGAAAGAAAACGATGGTAGAGACAGCGAATGTCTACTCAGTTACCCTTGTATGCGGTATATTCAATATGGGAACCAATCCAAAGATGTTCGCTCCGTAAAATGCTGTTGTACGGGGTTTCTCATAGACATCTTGCTTTGGCTTGTGAGAGACATTTTCCTCGAAGTGGAGCTATACTTAGTACAGGATGGAAAATTTGGATCAATTGATCCAGTTTCTAAACAATGGGATGGCATGATTGCCGACCTGCTCTCTAACAAGACCGACATGGCTCTGACGACGTTAACAGTGACAAGTATTCGAGCAAAAGCTGTTGATTTTTCTTATCCATTCTTTTACGGAGAAACAAAGATACTGATTTCGTCTGATTCAGCAGCTCTCACGCACGCAGGCACCTTTGGTTTCCTGGCTCCATTTGATGTCATCTTATGGATTATGTTTCTTGTTTCAGTCGCCGCTATTCTCGGGATTGTTTGGGTATTGGAAAGGACAAGTCCACACGGAAACAGCAGGAGAATTAACAAATTCTCTTTATCGATTTGTATGTCGTACATTTGGAGTAACGTGGTCAAACTTGAACTGGAGAGCATGAAGCCGCAGAGCTTGAGTGCAAGATTTACAGCTGCTGTGTTCTCCTTTTGCACCCTTATTATTGTTACGTCTTACACCGCTAACTTAACAGCATTCCTTGTTCAAACTGAGAACGTATTTCCTGTCACCGGAATTGATGATCCCAAGGTGAGATACGCAATTAATTGGCAACTGACAAATGAGGGTTATGAATTACGAAGTTCGGATCTAGAAAGTGTAAAGTGAAGAAATAATCCTCGCAGTTGTGTTTGCAATTTCTCTCAAGAGTCTCTGTTCCACATGGCAAAAAATTGGATGACATTTGCCTCTAATTTTCTAACTCGTCCCCAGACCCCAATTTGACCTTTAAAATCACAGCGAAAACGCTATTTTTTTTAAAGGTAAAATCAAAATTTCGCCCATTTATGAATTACTTTTCGAAAATCCACACTCGGATTCCAGTAATTTGGTTATTATTCTATCTGGAAACGTTAAAATATTTTAATAACTTAAAAAAAAGTTCCGTCATTTTGACCTTGAAGTAACCAATATCACGTAAAGGCTCGTACGGAGTTCAACCGCGCGGTCATCGCTTTTAGCGGTATAACTCATTTTAATAGGCGTAATGTCAACATCCACACTCGGATTTGAAGAGTCTGAGATATAGTAAACATTTTGGTGGGAAATATAATTTAGTTGGAGCTAAAACAACCCCGTCATTTTGCCATTTTTTCAGTGCAATATGCTTCGACTGAGCGCATTTTGGCTTCATTGGTGACTTGCGCGGACTAGCGCAAGCAATGTGCACAATTACAGTACCAGATATGCAGTTAAACAAAATCTGTATAAACCGCGGGTGCGAAAAAATACCGGTAAACAAATTATCTCTTTCGTGGCAACTGATCTTTGGAAAAATCTCCCTTATCAACTTAAGGAACTAAAGGTATTTTCCTTCTCCAAAAAGTTAAAACATTATTTGCTGTCACAACAATGTATAAAATAACTGAGTTGTTTATATTTTGTTTCAAATTTCTTCCTATTTTCATAAAATTATTAAGTTAACTTCAATACTCTTTCTTTGATTTCCTTTAGCCTTTATTCCTGTATAAAAATAAAATGGCTGGAGGCTAACTTGGAAACTCTTTGGTTACTGATTTAGCCTCCAGGCTCTAATGTCAATTTATATTTTATAAGTATTATATTATCTGTAGTTTTTCTTGTTTGGTGTGTTCTTGTAAAATGTATATATCTATTGTTATGAGTAAAATAAAATTGTATTATTGTATTGTATTGCATTGTAGCGCCCAGGCTGTTCGAGCTCAACTGAGCATCGACAATAGTTCATTTTAGTAACGCGCACACTCGGAGCAAATATCTCCTTTCAGGGGCAAATGTTTTGGTATGTCATAAATAATTTCTCCACTGAGTTCGACAAAACTCGCACTGATAACAGCCCACGGTAACTTGCTCATTTTAGCTCCTACAGCCGTAATGGTGAGATCTTTCGGTTTCATTCCGTTTCAAACAATATTTAGGAACAATGTCGAGGAAGTATAAAGCATCTGATACCATATTTCAAACCCAATTATAAGCCGAAGGCATTTTCACAAATTAAAATGTGCTCGTTCGTTTTCTCCAGATCGAGCGGTTTCACCGTGCGTTTGAACAGCTTTGTCAAGGTGAACTGCGTCAAACGGCAACATTTTTCGCGCCTTTTTTCGTTCAAGTCGTGTGATCAAGTATATTTTTCTTTCCTCTTTTCTTCTCTTATTCTTTCTTCCTTTTTATTTTATTCTTAGTGGTTCGTGGTTTGGTTTTAAATTTTAATTTTTTATTTTCAATCTCTACTGAAGTGGCCGTCATGTTTATTTTGCCAGTGTTCGTGTTTTGCGCGAAGGTTCGCGCAAAGGTTCGCGCGAGACTCCCACGCTATGCGCAAGGAATGCTGGTAGTTGTAGTATATGACGTAATAGACCAATTTCGATATATTAAAATTCATACTTGACTCCGAGGTTTGGGGGAATAAAACAAAAGAAATGAATAATTCAACGCTGAATCTCAATGTGATTTCTTTTGTTTTAATCCCCCAAGCCTCGGAGCCAAGTATGAATTTTAATATATCGAAATTGGCCTACGTGTATTATGAAAACGGTCTATTAAATGTAGTCGGCGGCAAGCGCGGGAAAACGCGTGCGAGGAACACGCGTGATTGGTTAAGAAAGTGGCGCGATATTTTTAGCCAATCACAAAGCGTAGAAAAGCAAAACCAAAAACATTGCGAGAAGTTGGTGGGCAAGCTGTCTCTGCATCCTGTTGTTTCCGTAGACAAGAACTTTGTTTCTGCCCACCCAACACAAGTGTTTCATGAGTACCAGACTATAAATTCAAATGGATCTATTTTAGACATTTTGAAGCCTGAGTCAGCCGACCTTGAAAGCTAATTTAGGCATTGTTGAATTGTTTTGATCTCAACCATAATAAGTTGTTTCAATAACCCATTTCAAAGGGCTAAATTTGCCCCCAAAATATAACTGTATTTTACACACCAAAACGGCCCCGTTTTGTGGGCTAAGTAGTGCAGAGAACGCTGCGAACCGATCGCGATGATAGGGAAACCTTTAATTTTCGATGAACTACAGTCGAAAATCCCGTAAGCGGGAAGCAGTCAAAGGGTCCGCAACTGGAGTTGGTCACTTACGAGTCTTACGCGACTGATTCCCGTAAGAAGAGAATAGGCCATTTCCGAGTTACGTTATGCCTCGTTGTCAAAGCGAGGCTAGGTGCACAACCTTTCTTATGAAAATGAGGTTTTATTCAAATGCAAATAAAACTCATTTCCATATGAAAGGTTGTGCACCTAGCCTCGCTTTGACAACGAGGCATAACGTAACTCGGAAATGGCCTATTAAAACGGGGTTTTGTCGACAAGGCGACCACAAGTAGAGCTGTCCGCTTACGACAGTGTCTGCACAGAGGAAGCTACGGAAATCGAAGATAAGTGCTGGCACTAGCTAATAAGATATCTGGCTCGTTCATTTGACATGAATGGACACACACTTTACCTGACTTTATTAATTTATTTTAATCAATCAAATCAATCAATCTTGGATCTGATGATTAGTTTCAGGATCCACCATCAGGATTCACCTTCACTACTCTTCAAAGCAGCGGAACTCTTTCATTCTTCACTGGTAGCGATGATGTGGCATACCGCAGAATAGGAAGAAACATGATGCCACATTTAGTGAAGAGTTACTCTGAAGGCCTCGATAAACTGAATAATGGGTCAGTAGTAATATTAAGCGATATAACGTAAATACATCATCATACATTAACTATTGTGCATACATTATCTTACACTGCTCTAGCCACTACGTATACATTATTATTAATAAGTCACTGTGAATATTAATACATAGTATCATACACTGGCCACTGTGACTATTGTACATACATTATCTTACACTGTTCTAGCTACTCATATACATTATCACTGAGTAGTCACTGTCAATCAGTATTATTACTGAGACTGGCCACTGTGATTATTGCACATACATTATCTTACACTGTTCTAGCTACGCATACATTATCATTGATAATCACTGTAAATATGTTATCATACACCTTATTCCAAAATGGCGGCCAATTTATTATTCTTTTATATCCTCTTGGCCTCGTAGACATGTGCAAAATACAAAGGAATTTTCAAGCGAAAACGAGGCCAGGAGGGCTAATTAAAATGCATAGAAAAGAATAATAAATTGGCCGCCATTTTGGATTAAGGTTTATACACCATTTTTTTTTTAGGTCGGCGCACGGAATTATTTTTTGGTTATTCTGTGTACAGTATTTATCTTTTCGACATAATTCCAACCGAACCCACCCTAAGATTGGAATCTTTGATCATAACATCGGGGTTTAGCTAAAACGAACAACACCGCCTCCCATTCATTCTGTGGAGCTTGCAAGAATTTCCAAGTTGTTTTCTGATAAAATAATTATTAGACGATAGCAAACAGGGCCGTAGCCAGCATGAGGCGAACCGAGGCACTTGCCTCGGTAAAAGTAAAATTTTGAATACTAGTACAAGCATTGGATCTCTCCTGCAAGAGGCTATGCATAAAAAAATAAAAGAAATGCTTTTTTTTCAGTTTCTGATATTGCCTCTATGAGATCTTTCGTCTGGCTACGGCCCTGGCTAACTCGTGGTGATAGTTTGTTATTCATTTAATATACATAGATAGGCTTAGCCTAACAGCGGAGCTCTCTGAACAGAAACGATGATGATAAGCTTAACTTAGGTGAAAGATCGGAAGCACAATAATAATTAGAATCAGGATTGACGACCGGGCTATTTTTCAATTTTAGCAATTCTCAAAAACAGTTTACGCGACCGTCTTTTGGTCTAGAATAACCAGTATGACTAGTTTCCGAATAAAATACACCAGTTGCGTATCGAAAATTGCCCGAGAAACTGATTTGGAAATCAAAATTACAAAAACTACACAGACATCTTTGCGCAAGGCGACGCGAGTGAAATTAGAACTATAAAATCCAAGAGTTGTTTTGTTTACATAAAATCGCTTTTCAACCTATGTAATGAATGAACAAACACATAAAAATGGACAACAAAATCTTCTTTTGAAAAATTTTATTCAAATATCCGTTAGTTTATGTTTAAAAGCAAAAGCGTACCATTGGCGCATCGAGGACCTGTCTGGCTGAGCACATGGCGAAATTCAAGATGTCAATGCGACTGAATTTGAGCACGTTTTATAAACATTTCTTGGTTGCTTGAAAATTCTGTAAAATTCCGCTTCTTCGGTTCTGACTTCCGAAGAAAAAATATCGCGTATAAACGTATAAAGTTAGGCTTAGATACAAAATTCCCGAAAAATGGGTAAAATCATTTCCGGAATTTCTCCAAAAAATCTCTAAAATTCTTTAAAAATGTCGAAAATTCTTATAAAAATTTCTAAAATTCTCGAACATTCTTCAAATTTCTCTCTTGTTTCTAACTGTGAGCTGGTAAATGGCTCACTGGAATCAGCCACATTTGCTACTAACAGAGATGGAATTCATGGCTGAAACTTAATTTGAGTGGGAAACCGCGGATTAGCTGCACTGTGGACACTACTGTGAGGGTTTGCCTTTCAAGTTGAGCGGTAACACAAAATAAATGCTTTCGCGACGTTTTTGCTTGTGCAAAATTGTCCAAGTGTCACCTTGGAAGCTGATATTTCTCTAAAATTCTACCAAGTTTTACTCATTGTCTACAATTCCCGAGATTTTCTAAAATTCTTTTCGGTGTCTAAAATTCTCAAAAAATTGCGGAATTTTGTATCTAAGCCCATATGAAGTTTCTCTAAGCAAGATTTTATCCCTTAAAGCTCTTCTTTTTCCACTAAAGCGGCCTCTGAGTATTCCTTAAAGCTTAAAGTGTTATTACTCCGATAAGACCTGATAAGATGAAACTACGGTTTTGAAAAAATTGAGGCACTTGCGCGACGTCGTAAGCGCATGTTGGGCAACGTCATACGCATCCGCGATCTAGCCTTGCGCGGTCGACGCCGCTCCCGCGGTCTAACCCTGTACGAAACCTTCCGCAAGACATGACCATGAAAAATGAAGGGCATGAGTTCTATGAGTATTGAGCTCCGCGAGAGCTCCGCTATTATGAGTTTATCATGTAACAAATGTTTAGTCTGTGACGTTGACCAGATAAGCCTCCACTGATATGACAAATATGAATATCACCTATTTTCGCTTTTAAATTTCCTGCGCCACGCCATTTTGAATTTTTATGAAGTCATACGATTGCCGAATTGTTGCAACCTATGACGTCATAAAAATTAAAAATGGCAGCGCGCTAGAAGTTTAAAAGTGAAAACAGGTGAAATTCATATCCAACTGTTTGTACACTAATAAAAATTCTCTTTCTACTTGTTGTTAAAATAATGAAAATTTAGACTTGATTTCCATCAATTTAACATTACTTTGTTATAATAGTGGAGGTTGCCTTTAAAAAGCAGTACTTTAACAGTAATTATTATCTTTCCATGCAGGGATCTTGATGCCTTTATTTACGACTCTCCATTTATCGATCTGGGAGCTTCCAAAATGCCCGGATGTTCATTTCAAGTAGTGGGCAGACCAATATTCACAAAAGCGTATGCAGTGGCATTTCCCAAACAATCCAAATTGAGGGACCCCGTGACGAATTTGCTTCTAAAATACCAAAGAAATGATTATTTTAGAAAGCTAACAGATAAGTGGTTTCAAGGTAGTTGTCTCCGGTCTAAGGGATCTCATCAAAATGCCTATAGAATGAAACCTGGACATTTGAGTGGACTTTTGTTCATTTGTTGCGGAGCAGTGGCTATATGTTTTGTGATTCTATTAGGCGAGTACTTATGGTCCTGTAAACAGAAGAGAAAAGGGAAGTACACAGCAAACAGCTGGATTGTACAAAACAGTGCGATACAGTCAAACAAACAGTCACTGAGTAATATTTCTTATTTTAAGTATCATTTAAAATGTAAATCCCTGATGGAGGGTAGTGGGCAGCCCACAAGTGAGTTTACTTAGGCCATATACTAGGACATGCGTCCTTCATACAGCAATGTCGAAAGGCCTCATGTGCAGTGATAATGAAATGAAAAGATGTAATGTTCATCTCACGTCACGAGTGTGGGACTGTCGGGTACTCAGATTTTTTTCTTTGTCCCACGCTCGTGACATGATGAACATTACATCCGACCAGTGTACGGAATCATCCGACCGGTGTACGGAATCATCCGACCAGTGTACGGAATCATCCGACCGGTGTACGGAATCATCCGACCAGTGTACGGAATCATCCCACCGGTGTACGGAATCATCCGACCGGTGTATGGAATCATCCGACCGGTGTACGGAATCATCCGACCGGTGTATGGAAGGTCATAGGTTCAATTCCTGTCGGGTACTCTATTTTTTCTTTGTTCCAACGCTCGTGACATGATAAACATTACATCTTTTCATTTCATTACAGAGCTTAAGGAGTCTGACCCACCCAGTTTGCATTGCGCGCTTCTCTTATTGTTATGATACGGCTCTATTCCATATTTGGGCAAGCATATCACCTCTTGACGAGTGAATACAGTATGGACTTTCGGAGGCCCTGAAAATGGCGGATGAACCAACGTAGGCACGTAATGCAAACTGGGTGGGTCAGATTCTTTAAAGTTTACCATCTTTCTTTCTTTATTTTATTTTATGTCGATGACGCGCGCGATAAAATTACGTCCAGTCCTATATATAAGCCTGCGACCGCTACGCAGGCTATGTAGTCGGCATAATCAGCATCCTATTTACCGGTACTATCTTCTAAAATCTTTCATGGACCGAAAGAATAATATGAACCGTGTCAATTCTTGGTTTGCACATGACGTCATAAAAATTCAAAAATCTAAACTATATATCCTACAAAGCTGTTTCTAACATGCTATGTCGATACCAGTGTTAAAATCTTACATAAAAAGTTTCAGGTTTTAACGATATTTTGCTTCCGATTTGTAAAGGTTTTAAATGTGTCACGCAATTCGTCACGCTATTTCAGATAAGTCGTGAACTAACAAAATTGAACCAGCTGAAAGTTATTTTTGCATTATAGATGCTTATATAGCCGATTTAATCAGTGGAACTTGTAGTGAATCCAATCTTTTGTGATGACATTTTTTATGTAATTATGACTTTGAAGTTTTAGCCGCCATTGGGGCACCAAGATGGTCGCTCCATACATTTTTAACTAAAAGTGTATTATACTAAACAAATGAATTCAAAAATTGAATTCCCAAGGATGCGTGACACTTATAAGCAAGAATTTGAAATAGAAATAAACATATTTGAAAAATAAAATAAAATGTTTTAAGAAAGTGTCAAGTAAATTTCTAGCAACGACGTTTCGGGCTTGGCCCTTCATCAGGTTGATGAAGGGCCTTCAGGTTGATGAAGGGCCAAGCCCGAAACGTCGTTGCTAGAAATTTACTTGACACTTTCTTAAAACATTTTATTTTATTTTTCAAATATGTTTATTTCTATTTCAAATTCGTGTATTATACTAGTTCGCCTAGAACTCTTGAACGAAATGATTGATTTTGCGCTTCAATATTTAGCCCACATGTGTAGTTTTAAACTCTCTACAATTTCATAAACATTTTGAAATCAAAATCCGTTTTTAATGCTTCTGAATTTTGTCATGACGTAAGTGCGAACCAATTTAACCCTATTCGGCCTGGGGGGGGCGGGGGGGGGGCACAAAGTGCTCGCGCTAACTTTCAACATTCATAACTTCTTTAATATGTATTCAAACGCCACCAAACTTTGTGACTTTTCCTAAAATTTATCTGGCAACAATTTCACATGACAATTTTATGATCACGTGACTTGACGTTTCCATGGCAACAAGATTTTGACAGCCATGTTTTTGGAAATTTGCATATTTATACCTTTGAATGAAGAAAAACAATGTTTACTGGTATAACTTTTGTATTTTTACGTCATTTAGCGTTTATTGGTTTTGATTAATTTTGTGTCAGTTAGGATGGTTTTAAAGAGGTTTTAAAAAAATTCATAACTAATTACCTAATAACTACGTCATATGACGTCATCGCTCCATTGTGCGGACCGCAAAGGAGACAGTTAAGCGCAATAGTTAACCATAAAGTGAAAACGTGGAAAATCGGAAATGACCAATTGCGTTGGAGTGATCACAGAAACTTTTAATTTATTAAATCCATTTAGAAAATGATAAGGGGCAGAAGGCTAAAAACAATACTAACTTTTTCGTCTCTTTCCGTTACACTTGTGAAGCTAAGAGAGCAGAATGCAAGTCCACGATTAAGTAAACTCAAGAACGCTTCCAGAACAAAGGAAATGTAAACGCCTTCGTTTCTCGAACTTACGCTTGTGCCAAAGTTTGCTTCTCTTCATCTGACGCAAATTCATAGAATTAAAAATATGCCAAAATTTATTTGATTTGACTTGACGTTAACTCTTTGGTCAAAGCTGTCTAACACAACAGTTCCCTTTTTTTTATTTTTCAATTAGCACTACCCATTTGTTTGTATCGCTCTTTAATAAAAATATCCCTTTTCAAGGGGTAAACAAAGATCTATTTGGCGGTTCTAGTGACTCTGTCAACCAATTCAAGAGACAATCACCAAAAAACGAAACAATATATTTATTTTACTTTATTGCTAATATATATATATAATGAAGATATTTCACTTTAATTGTTAATATATAATCTATCTCTACTATTTAGTTTTTGTCGTCAAATATATTCTTTATTTATTACCCAATATGTTCTATGCATATGCTTTTACATGGCAAGGGTATATCTGTACTGAATGAAAACATCCTACACTTCCTGGCTTAAAGCTGATGAAATGCAAATGAACACTCATAGAAAAACTCTTATTTCCAGCGTATGCATATATCTTTGTGTATTTAAAAGGAACAGAACCAAAAAACTGTGCAAGTATATTTTATGCTTAAAGGACCACGAGCAGTCCTTGATCGTCGCGCGAGAGATAACAATTTAATGCGGTTGTCCACTCTCCACGCGCGTTTCCCGTTGTCTCGCACGAACTGATTTCTTTTCTCGGCTGATGTCTCAAGTATTCTCCTTTTCAAGTCGTCACGCAACGCTGCTAGTGGAGAGGAGCGTTGCGTGACGATCCAAAATGACCGTGAAACGTACGTAAGAGGCTTTGTGTCGTGTGGAAAACAAAAGCACTGCTCGCAGAGGAAGAAGGGAAAACAAAACACAACAAACTGAGTAAAATAATATCAAATAAAAAGGTTACTGTTCATTGCTTCATTCCTTTTGGGGAGCGTTCTATGAAGTGGGTAGAATTTTGCGTCATATGACTTCATCGTCTTGCAGATTCGTCAAGATAAGTCTTAACAGTTACATCAGTGAACCTCGTCCCCAGGGTCTCTCTCTTCTTTCCGTCCTCTCTCGTTCCATGGGACGGGAAAACAAGTGACCCTGGGAACGAAGTTGCTTCTTTGCTGGCTTAGCGGGCCTTCAAGCTTTAAGTTTCTTTAGCTTTTCCTCGACTTTATTCACGAGTTCATCCAGTTGACCCTTTGGGAAACAAACAAGAAAATTAGTAAAGTCTGTATGAACAGCACTGACTGGAAACGGTTGAGCAAACTCGGCTAAACATGCTCTGCATACGCATCGAAAAACGCGGAATATTATTTTAGCGTTAAGATACTTACTGTATCATATCTGCTCAAAATTCTGAAGCCTTTTGACGAGGCTTTGTCTCTTATGTGTTTAACGGCGTGTTTTAAACACAGAACCTGAGGATCATCTTCGCCAGTAACCTGCGAGACAAGGGTGATAAAATAAACACATGGTTCTCTAAATAGTTCCACTCATCAAAACTATAACCGTATTTCAAAAACTCCTTACCCCTATCCCATACTCGCTATTTTTCAGAACTGAACTCTATCTTAATATACCACTGGTTAAGTGTCCAGGTAAATGATACCCTGTTCTATACCAAATCTCTCTGATTTCTAAACCCAATCCAAGACAAAACTGTTTGAAAACCATATCCTTTACAGCGGCACAAGTCCGTTTTTAAGGTAAAATAGACCGGAGTAAAACGGAGACCAGCAACTGTTTTTTCTTAACCCTTCAACTCCCAAGAGTGCAAAAGATCAAAACTCAAGTAAAACCCCAAATTTTGTTTTGTAAAATATCAACAAACAAATAGTACCATGTAAACGTACTGCTGAAGAGGTTTCATTTGAATGGTCACACCATAGGATTTCGTCACCAGACTCAAAAGTTAGAGCAAATGGTACCATGTGAAAGTGCTGCCGAAGAGGTTCATTTGAATGGTCACACCATAGGGTTTTGTCGACAGACTCAAAAGTTAGAACAAATGGTACCATGCAAAAGTACTGCTGAAAGTTTTCATTTGAATGGTCACACCACAGGATTTCGTCAACAGACTCAAAAGTTAGAACAAATGGTACCATGCAAAAGTACTGCTGAAGAGGTTTCATTTGAATGGTCACACCATAGGATTTCATCAACAGACTCAAAAGTTAGAACAAATGGTACCATGCAAAAGTACTGCTAAAGAGGTTTCATTTGAATGGTCACACCACAGGATTTCGTCAACAGACTCAAAAGTTAGAACAAATGGTACCATGCAAAAGTACTGCTGAAGAGGTTTCATTTGAATGGTCACACCATAGGATTTCATCAACAGACTCAAAAGTTAGAACAAATGGTACCATGCAAAAGTACTGCTGAAGAGGTTTCATTTGAATGGTCACACAACAGGATTTCGTCAACAGACACAAAAGTTACATTTATTGTAATTTCGTTACGTTTGCCTTATACCCAAAAATGCCATCAGAACGCGGAATACAGCGAACTTACCACTGACAGATAACATGCCCGGTCACATTCCTCACAGAATAGAACACAACTCGAGTCAGATTGTGTCCAGCTTGTCAGAGATTTTTTGCCTTTCTTCCCTGAAACAAGATGATTAGATAAGCCGATGAGAATACACTGAATACACGCCGTAAATTTTAAAATGTACCTTGCCTAACACGGATACTGTAGAGCAATAGATCTATTGCAACGTCATACGCGCTAAGACTTTTGGTAGTCGTAGTAGACCGTCCGAGACTGGCCAGAGCAAGTGGTAAAAATCGCGCGAAGCCACCTCGGCAAACTGATGAACATGATAAACAGAAACGTTGCTCACGAATGAAGGCTTAGATTATCTGGTTCCTCGTTTAAAGGGCGAAGTCTAAACATTTTTTACTCCCAACAACTCATGAGCTGGTTGATGTGTCGAGGAGCATCGACAAGTTGAAAGATAGGAAATGGATATTTACCTCCAGGAGATTCAGAAGATGTATTTTTCTCGTCGACTGTTTCTACCAAACCCAGTTCAAGAAGTTGAGTCATAAAGAACTTCTCTTCGTCCCTGTGGAGAAAAACAGCAAAACAATTTTCACATGCAATAGGAAAACGTTTTACTGAGCTGTAAAACGTAACTAACGACACCATCAAAGTTGACATGCAACGAGGACAAAGAGTAACAACAAACATAAATGAGCAGCATTACCGTATTTGTTTAAGCTCTGCAAGCAGACACTGAACAAGTTCTTGGGTCTCATCATTTAGCTGATAAAAAAGACAAGTAACAATTTTACACTATTAGTAAGCAAACTAAAGTTTGCACAGACTCGGTCTTAGTGAAACCATGTCATTTTATTATCTTCTGACTTTTTTTTGTCTGTGAATGTTATATTTAACCCTCCCAGAGTCAATTATGGAGTAACGTAGTTCAAATGTTTGAGTCTGTCACTCCTAATTCTTTCCAAATGGAAAACTCAGAAAACTTAACTTTGTGAAATGTTTGTTCATGAAACGCTAACCATAACGTTGGAATTACAAGTACAGTCGATCCTCCTTAATATGAACAGCAAAAGGGGAGACCCAAGTGTCCGCATAATAGAGGTGTCAGTATATATTATAGAGGTAGGGATTGTATTCGGAACCAAATAATCTGTCTGTAATAGAGAAGTGTCCATATCATGGAGATGGGCACAAGGAGAGGCTCGACTGTACTTGTTTCACAACGATTTTCGTCGCCATTGCAACACATATAGGAATGTTAGGAATGTTACCATCCAATATGTGTGTTGACCATGCTACGACAACTGATATTCCTGATGGTTAAAAAATTCCCAAGCTACTGAAAAAATGCCTGGAAACCAAGTGAATGAGGTACATTAAGATTTAAAATAAACACTCGCTCCTTGTTATAATGGCGGATTAAGGCGCGCTTAAGCCTGGTTTTCATGAGTGACATAATGATAAGAATAAGCAGTGACATAAAGCTCCAGTGGTGTGATAAATTATCACAAAATATATCAAAACTATCGATGAGTGTCTCTAGTCATTGACGGAGTTGGTTTGAATGAATTACAACTTGAAAAAAGTTAGCCTAATTTTCTTTCAAGTTTCCACATTTTCGTCTCCAAATGGGCTAGAACAGACCATGATTTGTTACTCTTTATTGGTTGGTTTCACTCTCTTGGTGTTTTAGTATTATTTTGTAAACTAGCAGTAATCGGAGATCATAGAGACGCGGTCGAAGGAACTTCCGCGGAAATGAGCCCCTGAAAAAAACCAATAGGGGCGGCCATTTGGAAGACCGGCCACCAAAATATCTCAAATTTTACTGCACATAAACCACAGGACGACCAACACGAAATTAGGATTGCGTTTTTCGAACGCGATAAGTAAAGGTATCGTGAAATGGCTTTGACCAAAAAAACATCAAAATTCCCGTGATACTTCCCCTTTAAAAAGGGAAAGAATTTCGGCATCATGAACAAGTGGTAATGTGACTGACATTCTAACTTTCGAGTCTGTGCACGAAATTCGAAGGTGCTACTGAGCAGTACTTCCTGGTCACTGTGGTGCTGTATTACGATTCCAACATTTCTGAGACTGTGAACGTAATACTAAGGTGAAAGCTTAGGAGTATTTTTTCCTGAAAAATTAGTAGCTTTTCAGTTGTTTTAAATATTATGCGTCAGTGCACTTAGCAGTGAAAGCGTTAAGGGAGGAGGGCGCTTACATTGTACAGCTAATTAGGTTGTTACCTCTTCAGCCATGCCAAGCAACAGTCTGTCATAATTGAAGTCGCTCCACCAAGAAGACTCCCGCAGGTCCTAGGGAGAAAAGGGGGCATACAGTCAACTGACAAGGACACCGCTGTAAGGCAGACACCTCTCTAAGGCAGACACCCCTGTAAGGCAGACGCCCCTGTAAGGCGGACACCCCTGTAAGGTGGACATCCCTGTAAGGCGGACACCCCTGTAACGAGGACACCCCTGTAGGGCAGACACCTCTGTAAGGCAGACACCCCTATAAGGTGGACACCCCTGTAAGGAGGACACAACTTTAAGGTGGACACCCCTATAAGGAGGACACCCCTGTAAGGTGGACACCCCTGTAAGGAGGACACCCCTTTAAGGTGGACACCCCTGTAAGGGGAACACCCCTGTAAGGAGGACATCCCCGTAAGGTGGACACCCCTGTAAGGTGAACACCCCTGTAAGGTGGACACCCCTGTAAGGTGGACACCCCTGTAAGGTGGACATCCCTGTAAGGCGGACACCCCTGTAACGAGGACACCCCTGTAGGGCAGACACCCCTATAAGGTGGACACCCCTGTAAGGAGGACACAACTTTAAGGTGGACACCCCTATAAGGAGGACACCCCTGTAAGGTGGACACCCCTGTAAGGAGGACACCCCTTTAAGGTGGACACCCCTGTAAGGGGAACACCCCTGTAAGGAGGACATCCCCGTAAGGTGGACACCCCTGTAAGGTGAACACCCCTGTAAGGTGGACACCCCTGGAAGGTGAACACCCCTGGAAGGTGGACACCCCTGTAAGGTGGACACCCCTGTAAGGTGGACACCCCTGGAAGGTGAACACCCCTGGAAGGTGGACACCCCTGGAAGGTGGACATCCCCGTAAGGTGGACACCCCCGTAAGGTGGACACCCCTGTAAGGTGGACACCCCTGTAAGGCGGACACCCCTTTAAGGTGAATACCCCTGTAAGGAGGACACCCCTGTAAGGCGGACACCTCTCTAAGGCGGACATCAGTGGTTGGCTGTTCCCGGCCGAATTTTACTTCTTTGTCTAAACTCTCTAAAAGTCAGACACTTCTCTAAGGCGGACAGCAGCTGGAGCTGGTCTCGAGGGTGTCCGGCTCAGAAAGAGTTGACTGTATTCTAATTTAAATGTTACCTATAACAAGCGCATCACCGCACGTCATTTAAGACCAAACAAAAGTTTAGTTTTGGTTGATCGATGTCAACTAAAAAAGAAGCCGTTAACATTCTTTTATATTCCACAGATTTTCCAAGCAACATACATAAAATCTAACACATTGTACTACCTTCGAAGGCTAGTGCTCTGTCTTTATTTTCTACCTTAAAATACAGAGAATAAAGACAAGGATTCCCAGGGGGCGAATATGTGTCCTTGTAATTTTCTTTCGTCGACTACAAGATGGCGACTAAGTCGTTGTTTAGGTAAATTATTCAGAATTTTGGGTTATTTATATATTAAATTGGTCAGTGGAGAAATGTTTTTACCTTGTACCGTTTAGAACCAAGCAGCAACCAGTCAGAAGGAGCAAAGGCGACAGCTTCAGAAACAGAATAACCACAGCTAACGCTACTGTAATATGCCTGCAAAAATATACTTAACTATTACTCCACTCGATGTGCATAACTTCATCGCCAAGATTACTTTTTGTCGAAAAGAAACATTCCTTTGAAAAAAAGTATATTAATTTTATTTCCACTATGTGGGCCACTTCACACCGATATACGGTGATAGCCCAGTGGTAAGAAACTAATCAGAATTCCCGATCGATTGGTCATATCCAGGGAATGTCACATCCAGGGTTTGCAGTTGCTAGGCTGTTGGCACTTCGAATGTCTTCAAATAATGACAAGGAATCAGAGAATTAACTCTGTGTGTAAATTATAGTGCTAAAGTTAACCCACAAATTTCCCTGTACTGAGCGTTAGCCCTAGTAAGGAAATGAGGGACCACACGAGGGAAAGAAAAAAAAATCTTTGACCTCGGTGGGATTCGAACCCACGACCTCCGGATTAGATCTTCCGTCGCTCTACCGCTTGAGCCACGAGGCCGTACGGGAGCAAATCGTGGGTAATAAGGTGGTAATTCGTGGCAATGAGAATGTAAAGGGTACAAATAAATGTTGAGCCACGTAGCACTGCAGTGACAAAGAAAAGATGCCAGGGAATTTAAGGTATTTTAAATTCAATTCGCACCAATATTTTGTTATTTTGTTATGACGACAGGCAAATATTCAGTCTAAATCCAAACAAGCAGCGGTCATTTCTTACTTCAGGAAAGACGATCACGAACTGTCCCTGTTTCTGCACTACTCTGGTAACTGTTACACCACCCTCATTCAGGCTGCTAGGAGACACCTGGTAAATAGCAAAGAAATATGTAAGAACGGAAGAATTACGATACAGTTACATGGCTATACAAATGTTATAACACTGGAGTTTACAATGGCCCATTTCACACTAGAAGACGGACAAATCGGCTGGACGGACAAGTCGCCCGACGATTTGTTCGTGTAATGTGAATTCTAGACGGACAACTCACCTTGTGTTGGTCATCGTAAATTCATATCTGAACGAACAAACAGACGATTATGAAAGCAAGGGGCCTGGCACTAACAGGCTTGGTTACCTTGCTTTCTATCCGCCATTTTGATTTTCCCATAAACCATCACTCCCTTTACTAGTTCCATTCCCCTTAGCGAGTACTGGGACCGAGATACAAACATTTGTTCGTCTGGTGTGAAATCAGACGAGTTTTACGTCCAAAATTTTGTTCGTCCCGTTTTCACACTAAGACGACTTGTCCGTGCAGACGATTTGACCGTCTCTAGTGTGAAAACGGCCAATTAAGTCGTAGAGGGATTGGGCTAATCTTCACTCATCACAAAAATAAGAAATCTAAGAACAATACAATCTACATACGATGCTGCTACAATACATGCAAGATATCAACTTCTGCGAAACAGCTACAGTAACAAGTATTACAGAAACAAGACGTCCGTAAGGTAAAGATCTATGTGAGATGCAAAATACTTTTCATGTTTTAACTTACCATCTTATCCGCCAATGATGTTTCCACAGAATCAGCATCTTGTCCATAAAAAGAAGCGAGGTTTTTACTTTCTCCCGCAGGAACACTGTACCTAAGATACATTAAAAAAAAAGCAGGAACACAAGTCATATACTTTATTTTCAAAATTTTTACTCGTTAGAAAGTCAATATGCTATCATTTTACAGATACTGGGTTTCAGTAGCAGAATTAACCGAGAGAAAACCTACATGAAAATAGGAATATCGCGGGCAAAACTAAAGTCAAGTCCTATCCAACTACTAATGCACATTTGGCAAACATAAACTTTCATAGGGATTTGAAGTACCACTGAAACAAACAAACAAACAAACAAACAAACATGCCCTTTTTCACTAGCCTGCGTAGCTGGCGGTATTGTTCACCCGCAATGCCAACATCTTGGCGGCGGTGTTTGCCGCGACAACGAGTGGCTTAAACCACCATAAGTAATTCTCGCGGCTCAGAACAGCCAAAATTTTGCCACCGCGCACGGGCTATTTTCTCTATACAGGCTATTTTCTCACCAGATTTTATCGGCGCCGCTGTGAAGATAGTCGACAGTGTAGAGAGCAAGAGGATGTGTCTGCCACGACTTCGCAGAGAACAGCATATCAAACTGAAGCCAAGGAATCGTTACATCTGAAACAAACACGAACAATTTTTTTCAGTGTTCAAAAAGAACTCAAGCCGCGACCGCATAGTCACTGCTGATGTTGCGTCGCTAGCTCGTGTTTAAAAAGTCGCTTGTAGCTACAATATTGGACAAAACAAGTTGAGACAAAAGCGAAATGGGTGCCTTTTTCCCGCAACTCTCTCGATAAAAAACAAAAATGGTACCTCAGAAATGCGTTCCTCCTCCTCGCCTCTCTCAATGTTATCTGGTAAAGCCAAAACAACATTGACAAAGGGAAGAGGAGGAAGGATTTTCAAAGTAAGAATTACCACAGTCAATTAAAAATTCACTAAGAACTGTCTCGACCGTTTTGTCCAAGACTGTATCTACCCCTGTACGGGCGACGCAAGAACTAAAAGAGATAAACGCACAGGTTCCGAGCCAACTGACTGAAAACAAGCAAAGAGTAAGCAAGCAAGAGAGTAAGGAAGAAACCCAACGGAGAAAAACTATCTTGAGAGACCATCACAATCATCAAAGGGCCAAACTCTTGGTCTCCCGGCTTAATAATTTTATGTTTTGTATTCTAGTTAGGCGAAGTTAAATAAATAAATAAATAAATAAACAAATAAATAAATAAATAAATAAATAAAACTGTTTTGGTTAATAAATAAAATTGTTTTCATAGCAAAAGTAGTTAACGAACATTTTTTGATTGCTACTCTTATTGCTATTGTTCTCACCTTGAAGAAATCCCACGTGCTTCAAAACTGAATTGGGTAGATGAGGAAGAACATTTAAATTCCAGCCAAGCCTAAAACAATAGACATCGTCAGCATTTTTACGACAAAATCCCACAGAAATGTACTTTAGACTTATGCCCCATTCACACCAACGGTTAAACATGTTTAAATGTTGTTTAGTTTAACTAGGTTTCAGCCTCTATCTTGAACGTCTTGAAATGTATATGACTCAAACTACCTGGAATGGTAATAAAATCAATAAAGTTTATTTTAGTAAAGATTTCACTCCAAATATGGCGGGAGGTTAGGAGGTATTTTTCTAAACCTGTTTTAAACTAAACGACATTTAAACATGCTTAAACGTTAGTGTGAATGGGGTATTAGACAACGAGCATTATCTCTTTCCCAGCTTAGTCTGTCAGGTGAGAAACGAAAAAACGTTGGCGAGCAGAAAATGGCCGCGCGAAAACCGGGAGCGAGACAAGACTTTTCCCACGCGCTCGTCTCACCCGTCTCGTTTCGCGCGCGGCCATTTTCCACGAGCCAATGTTTTTTCGTTTTTTAGCTCGACGGACTAAGCTTCTCGTAGTCTACTTTAGACTGTACTTGTTGCTTACTTTGAATACGGATCTCCCTTGTCAGTCGGAAAACAACTGTGTTCCTGGTCTGTGTCCAGAGTCCCTCGGTAAACAGACACAAAGTTTTCTCTATTGTGGACAATCTTCCAGAATTCTCTCTGTAAATTAGAATTAAAACAGGTAACTTTCTACTGACTCAATCCATGACTTGCAGTCTTCTAACTCAGAAGGTAGAGCAACGGCTAAAGAATGATTTCCAAATGATAGCCACACTCGCTACAATAAGGTATAAGGTATAAAAAGGTTGAACCTGTTGTTCAATGGCCGTTCTTGTTTCCTCAAAATCTCATGAAATCATTCAGTTCGGGGTTAATGGTGAACAGTCCCAATTCTAAATGGAATTTAGAACTTTTTGTTCAAACATTTTTGCCAATTCTAAATATCCCAGTATGGCCGACAGAACTGAGACATGACAAAAAGGGGTAACACAGGAGCCTTTGATTTGGGCTGGAAACTTGTCTACATAATTGTACCGCTTTCAATACGGAGAACTCACGCCGCAACTGATTCACACAAGACTCATTGGCTCATTGACTCATTTGCGCCCAGGCAATGGAAGAAGTGGACAGTTGGCAATAACTGAATTTGATAAAATGGAGCAGCTTAGAAATAATAAACTCTTACCTCTACATCGTTCGCTGAAGGAGGATTCTTGAAGAAATGTCCTTGTACGTTACGGGCGAGTCTTTGAAAAGGTACCAAGGACAGATTGCGGCTCTAAAATAAGATGCACGATAAAATCAATACCGAGAACAATAGGCGAGAAAACGATCTGTTTATAAAATACTACCTCGACATTGCAAAATACAAACACCAAAGGTTTTACCTTAACAGACCACGAGTCAGTGTCTTGTTCTATAAGGAAAAAAATCAGCACCGGTGCGTGAATAATAAGTTGTGAAATAGTTTATAAGGAATCAGTTTAATACAGAATATCAACTATACATAAGGCTCGAATGCGACCAGGAGAGGTGCTTGTCATCCCTCATTCCCTCCCTTAATGATTAACATTTCCTTGATATGGATCTCGAATGCGACCGTCTTCAGTGTTAACTCTAATAGAGATCACTTTGATGCTGATCCAGAATGCAACAGGAAGAAGCTCTTGTGACCTAACCCCCACTCGCCCCCTCCGGGTCTAGAATGCAATAGGGCGGAAGAGGAACATGTCACCTGACCCCTAATTTCCCCCCCCCCCCCCACCCCCACCACCCCTCTAGAATGCAATAGGAAAGAGAAACTTGCCATCTGAACCCCACTTCCCCCTCCACCTCCCCCGTCTAGAATGCAACAGGAAGAAGCACTTGTCACCTGATCCCCACTTCCCACTTCACCCCCCCCCCCCTCCAGTCTAGAATGCAACAGGAAGAGGCACTTGTCACCTGACCCCCACTTCCCTTCCCCCTCAAAATCCTTCCTTTAGTGCAGATATCGGCAGACAGACTGACGTACCACAGTTGGCCTTGCTTTCTCTTTCTGAACGAACCAGTCGCAACAGTTCAGCTTTTTCATCCTAAAAAGTAACACAGACGGCCAATATCAGTTGAAAGCTCAAGTGATAAACGGCATTTGTTTCTTACCACAATTCATTCAACACAAGCCTTGGGGGGGGGGGGGAGGGGGGGGGAGGGGGGGAGGGGGGAGGGGATTACCTGCGGTAGGAGGTCGTATGAGAGTAAATATTTGCAGTAGATGTCCTGAAGCTTCCCTATGCGGTCTTGAGCCTGAATGAAAGAGAGACAAACGCATTAATGTCTTAAAAAATAGAACTAACCAACGACGTAAGAATACAGCTATTTTCGCAAAGGTTTGTCGACAGTTCATATTCTGACTTCCAATTTATTTGAAGCCGAATCCTGAATATTTAAAGCTGTTGTGTTGTTTTCAGACCTGAGATTTGCTTTACTCTGAAAAATTCTTCGTGACCCTCAATTTCCTTTTCAACTCATTAGCTGCGGTTACACGTTTCAACTTTTACCTAGGTAAACTCGAAACAACAATAGTCAGTGCACGCTTAATTTGAATTAGCAATAGCCCTTGCACGCTTAAGCGTGCCGCGGCTATTGTTCTTTCGAATTTACCTAGGTAAAAGTGGCAAAGTGTAACCGCAGCTATTATGGCAGCAAAACGAATATGCGTCCGATACGTTAATTATTCCCCAGACTATTGCGTGGTATTGTCGTGTGCACCCCGGTGGGGGGACTCCCATATAAAAAGACGGGGGTGCTCGTCGAAAATTTTTGAAAAACACCCTAAAAGGTACCAGAATCTTGTTTAATGGGCGTGGCTCAAATGTATTTTTACCCCTAAGAGATACCAATTATAAAACAACACATGTCATATTCTGTCATATTTTTTCGGCTTTATACCCTAAAAGGTACCGCGATAATTCTAATGGTGGTCATTTTAGATTTTATCACCCAAAGCGGTACCAATCTGCAAATTGTGTGTGCACTTTGACCTTTCCAGAAATAACTGTATATTTGGATACCATTTCCAACGTCACTGTTGCCGTGTTTCGTTTGGTTTTGGCCATCAAAAAACGTTGCTCTCTTTCCACCTAAGTACTGATATGTATGTATTAGCGGGCATAATAAGATGGAAAAACGAACTTACTGCCCGAGGTATTCTCAAGATTTCCGCGACTTTTGTCCACTTTTTACTATCAATAACCTGTAAAAGCAAAAAGCAAGCAAGTTATGTCATGTTTTGTAACCTTCTAAAATCATAGTCCAAATTTGTATACAAGAAAACAAACTTCTTCAAAAGGAAAATATATTACACTTCTCCTTTAATTTACATATTCACACTTGCTCGAAGAATTAAGACGTTAATTTGGATGACCAAAGAACATTACTGTTACCTTTTGAAGTCCACCGAATTGCTTCACCACTCTGGAAAAGTGAGGTAGATCAAGTTCATATCCACCAATCTATGAGACGAAAGAAGTAGTTAAAGGCCTTGATGCGTACAGGAAACTCACACTAATTCTTTATGGGAGCTACTGAAATGTTATGTCCATATTTAGAGGGACACGGTCCCAGCTGATATATCGTGTTTTCATGATTACGGCCAGGAGCTTGCTTTAAGCTTGCTTTATTATCTTGAAATAGAAAGGAAAAAAATCGCCAGAAGTGTTGAAAGTAAAGAAATTTTAACTAAAGAGACAAAATAACGACTAAAAGAGTGAAAATCGACAAGAATGACAATTTTTATTTCTTGACCACCTGTCACGAAATCAAATTTGATGAACTGTAATCCACTTTCATCCTTGCAATCCTGCACTTTATCTCCAAACTACTGTTTTTGTTTTGCTCTATGGAATCTTTTTATCCAACTAAGTTGTATATTTGGTGACATTTGAAGGTACGCGAAATGTTGTTATTTCGGCTGGATAGTGTCCCCTTAAAATAAATAACATAGAGTACCGAAGTGATGACGTCACAAAAACTAAATTTGTGAAATTATGGAATTTGATTAGATATTCGGAAAGGGCATGACGAAAAATGCCCGCTTGCCAAAAATCAGCATCTTATTGCAATTTGGGGGTGAGATATTGGCACCGTTATGCTGCCGAAATATACTCTATTGTGGTTTCTTGTTACCGGCGCATAAACGTCTACCACGATCACGTGAAATTATGAAAGACTATCTGTCCAGCACTGTGGCTTCTCTGCAAGATACCTAAAATCCTGGACCCATGACAAAGTGTGGTGACCGACGACGACGAGGAAGGCTGCGATAACTGCAAAAGCGGCCGCCGGGATAGAACACTCTGCACCCCGTCCACAGGTTTACCACCTCTGCTTGTGTGGTGTCCTGTGCATTTGTAATGGCCGCACTGGCTTATCAAAGGCCAAATTTAGAGCTCTTAAAACTGATGAAAATGAAACGAAAACTTTCAAAATCACAGCATGTTAGCTCATACTGTCTAACTTTGTTTCTCCGTGTTAATATTGAGGCTCGCGAAGGTGGTATTTTTCAAAATAACGGTTCGACTCGTTCTCTTCCTTTATTTGAAAATACCGCTTGCGCGAGCCGCAAATCGTCAAAACAAACATAGTGATTTTATAACTTTTTATAACTTATTATAACTTTTTATTTCATTTGCATCACTTTTAAGAGCCTTAAATTTCGTGTTTGATTAACCGATACGCCATTACAGATGCACAGTTCACTACTTGATCAAGTGCACAGTACACCACTCCATGAACGAGCTTTCCACGAACGCGGACTTTCCAGGCATCGAATTAACCAGTCACACCCGGGTCCACCAACAAAGAGTTAGCCAACCCAATGGTAAACCAATATCTTTGTTCAGATGTCTGTATATGTTTACTCTTTCACGTTTTTGTAAGGACACAAATGGTGGTACCGACGGTAGGCCGTGATATTTATTTATTTAATCAAGTTTCAGATTACAATTAAAAAAAAAATCTGAGGTAGGCTTAAAACAGAGTACAAGACTCCTTAAAAATAAGCCACCTATTATTACATCATAAATATATCTATGAATTAATTAAGTATTGCAATTATCTAAAAAGTTATATTAAAAAAAAGACAATGATTATGTAAAATACAATGTAAAAATTAGAAAAAATCTACATTAAACTTATCGTGATAAAAGGCCTTCAAATTCTTACGAAAGATTGACAAGGTATTTGACTCACTTATACTAAGAGGTAATTCATTCCACAGGTGACAAATCCGAACAAAAAAAGAATAGAGCGTATGCACTCACGTGGCAAGCAGCTATGCAAATTTATTGGAACAAAAGAAAGTGTTAACATAAGAAAAGCGTTCAAATCCCACAGGATTGTTTTGGTACACCAACATGGCCGCCGTTCTATTGTTTTGGTACACCAATATGGCCGCCGTGACGTCATGTGCATACGCTCTATTCTTAAAGACGTCAGTCCTACTAAAAGGGTCATCAAGCGTTAAATGATCAACATTCCTAAGCGGTTTGGTACAAGTGCGAAATGATACATAATCGAAAATGTTTAACTTATATATATATTCATAAGACACTTAAGGAACATTACCTGAGGCATGGGCACAAGAGAGATGGATTGCTGATCAAGATGTTTCTTAATGCACGCCAATTCCTCCTCCACGGGACCCCACCTGGGAAACATTTTGACAAAATAAACAATAAGCGATGGGAGGTTGAGAACGCAAGGGGCCATTCGCGTCCCAGAATAACGTCTAGAAATCAATTATTCAGGCACATTTGCACATTTGAAGAGAATGACAGCGAAGTGATAGCGACAAGCGCAGAGCGCAAAGCACAGATAGATGGAAGTAAAGCAATTTAAATTTTTCAAGTAATAAGTCATAAGTAGCATAAGGTCAAGGCTAGTATGCCGCTATGCCCTTAATTTTCTTCTCGAAAGGAAAGAAAACAAAGCACCGCAAAAAAAGTATTTCTTAGTGACTTCCATTCCAATGATTTACCTATTAACCTTAGAACATAATACAAGACTAAAGGTCTGAATACTAAAGATTGGGGTTAAGACAATCGTTTCTTATATTAAAGGGGCTATTGTCATGGCGGTTTTTATGTACTTAGCATCTCATTTCAAACACGAAATGCTCTTAGAACACCAACAAGATATCAAGTAAATTCTTGTAGAAAGAATAAACCATAATCAGTTTTTTTAGCAAATTTTCCAAAACACATTGAACAAACTTGAAAAAATTGGCCAAATTTTTCAAGTTGCAATCCACTTCCATCCTGGCCATCTATAGTCAGAGACACTTGTTTATAGTTTCATTATACTCGTAAAGCAATTTTAAACAAAGCTGGACCGTTATTTTTGCGTTTCCACTGATATAGATGGTTTTCACGTTACGTCACGGCGGCCATATTGGTGTACAACTACAAAAGAATTTCAATGAACTTCTTTTGTTGTGTACAACAACATGGCCGCCATGGCCTTTGTCATTTGAGTCCCACAGGACTGAAGGTCACGAGAGTGAAAACCATCTATAAGTATGTCTTTTAGCTTTTTAAAATAACATAAAAATGGTGGCATGGCCCCTTTAACCAAATCATGTATAGGAACATTACGACTCACCTGTCTTGAAGTCTGTGTATCAGTTGACACTCGCTAACAAACCTCACATTGTCAGAAATCTGAACCTCAGGCTAAAGAGGCAAACACGCAAAAATCGAGAAATCAATCCTGGTGTAATGTAGCAATAAAATAGGACTCCACCTTTTGCTGGATACCGTTGTATTTGATGCAAGGATTCGACATGCGAAGTGACATCGGTGGAAACAAGAACAGCTAAACGTAACATGGGAGGATTATCAATACAGCATTGTCGAGTTCAAAATCAGAGACGACTAAACAGTACATTTTGTTGTTGCAAGACGTTCTAGGTTTTTTTAACTGTCTCAAATATTTTTCGGTGAAACTTCCGCGCGGTATTTTTAACACACTAAGTAACGCAACTACGTAACTGCGCAACGTACACGTAATATTACAAGGAATCGCACTTATAACGTTTAACGGTGTACAAGAGGAACCTTTGCGCCCAAAACTGATTGTTACGCGAAAGAAAGCTTGCATTGTTTTTTTTTTTTTCATTACCTCTACCTGTCTCTTTATTCCAAGATCGCATTCGTACGCCTAGCCTAAGTAACAAGCGTGATTTGTGGTCGCGCTTCGAGCTAAGTGTACATGACCATGTTACTTAATCCTTAAACTCATAAGAGTGCCAAAAATCAAAAATTCAAGTAAATAAAAATTTAATTTTATAAAATATTGAAAAACAAATGGCACCATGCAAAAGAGTTTTCATTTAAATGGTCACACCATAGGATTTCGTCAATGGACTCCAAAGTTACAACTACACTCCATGTCTCCATAATCGAGTCTGGGAATAAACGGTTAAACGATTGATTGGAGTCTTTTGCCGTCTCAAAAACAACTTTACCAGAAATACTGACGGAACACGCGAGAACGCGCGCAACTCATATGCTGCGCGGAAACTTCTCTCCACACGCGCGCCAAGCTTCCACGCGTGCGCGCGCTTGCGTTTTCCGTTTCCAGCTCTACTATAGAGGTTTTGCACGGCAGCCATGTTGCATGGCAGAAACAATGAAAATGTTTAGCATTAGAAAGAACATTCTTTCCCATAAGGAAAAGAATCTATTGTTCCTGCCATGCAACATGGCTGCCGTGCAAAACCTCTATTGATTACATTTGAAAAGGCGGAGGGCTTGTAGTTACAACAAACGTGAACAACAAACCTTCCATGACTCGGGCGGAACGACGACACACACTCCAAACTTCTCGGCTTCATGGCGTATCATCTTAATGTAGGCGCCTGGATCTTTAAATTCCTCTTCACTGGGAGAAAAAACAGGCGAATCGTTTTTTTTGTTCAACGAAGGACAAACTGTTCCCTTAAGCTTGGATGTAAGAGCATCCTTGCCTGCAATCTTTGGAGAATTACAAGGCTTTTTAGGGTCCGTAATACCGCCAACAACTGGTATATCCGAAACGGTATTTATCTTTCCTTTTAAGTTGGGTGATTTCGAAGAGGGTGGACATACTTGAAGTTCAGTATGACGAATTAATGGGCTTGGGGTGTTCCTGTTCAGATTGGGTGAGTTTGAAAATAGTGGTCTTGTTAAATTTTCACTGCGATGAAGCAACGGGCTTGAGTTTTCCCTGTTCAAATCCGCTGTTCTGTGATCGTTAAGAAATGTTTGACGTATTAACCGTTCCCTGGATGACGTTTCAGAGAACGTGGATTCGCTAAAGATCGCGTTTGTCCTTGAATCAAGCCGAGCACCTCCTCCTTGGAAAGCTGAAGGCAAATGATAAGTTCGGGAATTTCCATGTTCGCCTATATGAAGCTCACGCTGTGCACTGCTGCCTGGTTCGCCTTTGCTGGGATTTGTGCACTGAATAACAGAAACTTGGTGTTGATTGCTTGATGGGATTGGAGCCAAGGAATAACCTTCTAAAACTGGCGTGCTCGAATTCGAACGCGATTCAACAGAGTGCGCTTCAGGATGACGCGTAGAAAGTGAAGAAGGCAATTTCACGGACAATGTGTACGGTTTAGGGGGAGAATTTCGAGAGGCTATAGATGGTACAGAATAGGGTGACTGTAAATGAGACCACACAGGAGGAAAGCTTTCAGGCGTGTTATCGTTATGCCGAATAGTCGTTCGCAAAGCCATCGGTCCACCTCCTAAAGACGAGGAGCCCGAAGACGGAACATCCATGCGAGGCATACATGAAGAGTGAACTGGTTCGTGCGAGATTCTGCCGAGCAAGTCTGACCTTGGAGACGGTATTCTCTTTGATCCAACAGAATCACTTAACTGTCTTCTGCCCAATAACAAACCAGTATTCGCGTCACCCGCGTTTTCGTGGGACTGGTGAATACGAGGCCCTGGATATTGATTTTGCATGAACCGCGGTGAATTAACTTGAAAAAACCGTCTTTCATCCGATTGGCTCAAGTCATTAGTTGATTGAAAACGCATAGAGTTAACATCGGTACGGTTAGGTATCACACCAAAGCAATTTTTGCTTGGTATAAACAAAGAGCTCACATTCACAGGTCTCGGTTCTTTTTCCGGCGGTACAAAAGCTTGCCGGTTGGCAAAGACGTAAGTGCTCTTGTGTCTGTCTTTACCGGAAATAAGCAGCGGAGACTGCCTAGAAGACGCAGGGCGTGCTTCAGCAATCGGGATAGGTCTTGCATAATTTCTTTCTTGAAACGATTGCGCGCTTCTATTTGAAGAAAACGTAAGTGGCGAAGGTTGTCTTTGGTTAGAATCACCAGGAGTTGATAGCTCATTTTGAAGTGATGTTATACTGAGGTTCGCTTCAGGAAGACCCGGTCTTGTGTTTGTTAGGTGCCTCACAAGACTTGGAGGTTGAGACGGAAAGTTTGGCGAACGTCGACTGTCGGAAGTGACAAGTCGACCACACGAAAATTCAGGTCTCCCACCGGCAGTTTCAATACCAGTGGAAGCTGCAAGTGGACTTCCGGGAGATCCAAGTCGACCACTAGAACTCCCACTGCTGGAAGTTTCAAATGGACTACCGGAAGATTCAAGTCGACTACCGGAAGTATCCAAACGACCACCGGAAGTTTCAGTTGGACTACCGGATGTTTCAAATCGACCACCGGAAGTTTCAAGCCCACCAAGATGTCTTTGAATGTTAGTGTCTGCCTGGACAGGCACACGTTGAAGCTGAGGTGGACTACCGACAGAGCTGATCGCCCGTGGTCTTCCAGGGAAGTTCACCCGCTCTTCAAAACACACAGTATCCTGAGTCGCTGAAGAGTGCCTCCTTAAAAGAGGCATCTCTTTGTTTCTCCAGCGCGACGCAGTCCCTTCTGCCTCCGTTTCCATTTGTGAGATTTTGGTCAAATCGCAAAGAGAACTACTCGATCTCCCACTTGCAGCAATAGCACCGTTAGTAGCAGAAGAAACGACCTTCAATTCGTTTTTATTCGGAGACCACGATCGAACTGGACGGATCTCCGAAGAACTGTTTTGCGTTAAAAATGCCTTGCTCGTGCAACTTGCCACCGATTCATGATCCGTCTTCGCGATTTCATGCTCAATAACAACAGGAGGAAATCTTTTTAAAGGTGGCGGTCCGTCATCCCGATCGATCGACAACCTCTGACGCTCCGACTGTTCATCTCTTTCTTGGTCACGAGAAGGAGAAGTAGAAGGAAACCGCTGTAGAGTGGGAGGCTCCTGAAGATGGGTGACTCTCTGTGCAGCAGCGGGGATGTACAGTAAAGGAGGCGGAGGTGGGGAACACGACGATTCCGAGGGATGCAACAGCAGCGGGGGAGAAGGAGTGGCGGTATCCCCTGCGCTGTTAGTGCCCGTGTGGGAAAATGAAGACCTGCTGGTTGCAGCTCCCGTTAGAGACGGTTTCACGGCGAAGGGTTTTGGAATGGGCCTCGGTAGTTGCTTGTCCCTTGCTTTGCAAACTGTCCAGTTCGTTGGGCGCGAGGAAACTCGGAAAGCAAGTGGAGGTGTAACGGATTTGGTGAGTTCTCTTGCATCCTACAATAAATAAAAAACATTAAAGGGTAAAACATTAGATCGAAGCGTACAGCGTGCTGAATACAGATTTGACTGACGAATATCTTCAGATAGCCTTTTTACTATGTTAAGTTTAACTACTTCTGTGATGTTTTGTATTTTGATACCAGCCTTCGACTTTACCGAGTTTTCCCGCCCTAAATAAAGTTGTCTCTCCCTCTCTTGTGTACAAATATATCGTACTTTATAAACCAGTCTTAGACGCCAATGTTTATATAAATAAATTACGCTTTTTGATAATTTGTATAATGACTCTTACTTATCTTTAAAACTCTTATCGACAAAGCTGTAAAAATAGCTTATAAAATAGCTGAAAGTGAAATAAAACAAAAATAAATTGTTTGCTAAAAGTCTTTAATTTAATCCTTAAACGTAGTTTAACTTGTGAATGTATCATACGCTCTAACAAATTCAGACAGAAAGCAAGATAAGCTCGGCACTAAGCCTCAACTGACGCAACGCAAATTTTCTTCAAACCGGCATTCTCTATTTTCGAATTGCCCATAATACACTTTGTTTGCCCCCCAAATTTTGCATAAACTATTGTTTGTAAATGCTCTTGGGAGGACTGCATATTCCCAAGAGCATTTCAAAACAATAGTTTATGCAAAATTTGGGGGGCAAACAAAGTGTATTATGGGTAATTCGAAAATAGAGAATTATCTCAAGGCCAATTGACACATTTTAATTTACATCACAACCTTTTGAATATGAAATATGACTAACAATGGTTTCCTGTCTAATAACGAATAAAATTAAAATCAACTCCCAAGGGAATTGATTGCGAATCACCGCGCGCTTTTGTGGTAAGGCACTTTCCATCTTTTATCAATTGTCTTCAATCAGTTTTATGGGTTTCTCGAGTAGTTATATCAAGGCAACACTTGTGAAAGTGCTTTTTGTTATATTAAGGACATCCAGACACCTCATAATTTTAGGAAAAATACTGAAGTACTCTAATTTTGTGTTGTTTATTTAACTTTTCCAATTTGACATAGTCACTTCAAAATATGCTCTCTCGTGATTACCCGATATACATGCATGGTTCTTGAAATATTGGCCAGTTTTGTCACGAAATGTCAAGGACTCACAAATGAATTCAAAGTGAATAGTTGGTACTACACGTTTTTGATCTGTTATATGTTAACAAAGCTGTTCTTTCCGCATCACTATCTTTACAAAGACACTTCTGGTTAAGTAATGTAACGGAATATTTCAAAATAATTTCACACGACGTTTATTACAATTTTTGGCAGACATGTACGGTATTATACTTATAAAAACACAGAATTTAAAACAACTTTTTCTCCACTACTGAGCTTTCCTTAGATGCAAAACATCTGGTTATATGTTCACCTTGACTCAAGGCTGAAGTGCTTTTCTCAAACACAAGTTCAATATCACATTACGTACATGTACATATGCAATTGACACAACATGCTTTACACAAAAGACGGGTTTAATGAATTTACAAACTCAAATGCATTTGAAATACATATACAAAATAATTATTGCGATGGAACCTTGACATAAACAAACAGTTCCTTTATTTTTATTTTATTTTTTTTTTTGCACCAATGCATAATAAAGATTATATGATAAAAAGTTGAAAAAAAAATCCACCTGATCAAAAAATAATTCTTTGATTTACTGTAGCAAGCATATAACAATAGCCAATGGACGCATAATATACAAATAATTACGATAAATATGATATAAACTTAGTGAAATAGCAACCATAGGGTTGGAAAAAAGTATCCTCATAAACTCCATGCAAACACTTTAATACAAAGTAGCTAGGTATTTAAAGCAATAAATATACCGCATTTATGAAGAAAATTAGCTGGTAGCAGATAGGAAAAAAATGTACGCTCTCATGCAGGTTCTACTAAACATTCTCAAACACTGCATCAGGCTGTGCAGGCATAAAGAATCCATTTCCTATTATTTTGAATGTTGTTGTGAGACAGAGCCAGCAAAATGTCATAAAATGTCACAGTCATGTTTACACAGCCTTATGCAAAATGGCTGTGTGTGGTGCACAAGACAGGGGGTTTCTTTAACAGGTCACATTCCACAGGTCACTAAAATAAAATTATTGCACATCCAAATGAACAAAGTTTTCAGTGAATATATCTTTTAAGCCGAGGCTTGTTCTATTAGCACTGTTATGACAGTTTTTAGTCAGTTTTCGGACTAATCTCGAGGGATTAACTTGTTATTGTTGAGGTTCATATTTTTGTTTGGGTTGAAAATTCAGTTTAAGTTTTACTTTCCTTTGTGTCAGGTTCACTATCATATTCTGAGACAAAGGAACACAATAATTATGATCTGTGGAATGACCTGTTAAAAAACAGCCACTGTGCAACTAATGAATTTAAATCAAAAGTTTAAAACCTCTAAAATATGTATGTTGCACAGCTAATTAATAATGACAATGTACTGAACCAACAGGATAGCTGTTGCCTTGTACAATGTATGTAGGGGTATAAATGTGTTAAGCTGTTACTGTGTTGCATGTACATTTGTATTCCTGGTGTATTTTTTAAGTGATTGGAACAACTATTTAGAATATGACCCTACGCTATTAAACTCTATGATAAAACCTTATGATTGCATGAGAAAAATAAATAAATGTAGGCTGCCTGTTATTTCTACTCAGTGTGCACACCACTGGCCAGGAAAAGGAATGATGATTGCATGTTCATAATCCACAATTTGGTAAAGCCAATTTAATGCAATTACATTCCACAAACTTACATTTTCTCTCTGCCAGGCCTTAAACCAGAAATTGAAAACTGGACATCCTGGAGACATGTCTCTTATCACGGAATTTATAACAGCTTAGTTGAATGCTGCACGAATTTCTTCCAAAACCAGGCACCCATAGGACGCTTGGATGCCCACCTGGCTAAATGCCTGCTCTCTGCTTTCAACTAATATTCACACATCAAGAAAAACCAATCACTTACATCTGCTTCATCGCTTGGTAGAAACTCGTCATATTTTTTCTGCTCTTTTCCACTGCCAGCAAGTCCCTTGGGACCATCAGCATACATTCTCACAACTCCGCTCTCCCAGGAAGGCCCTTCACCAGTGGCCGGACTATCTACCGAAGGGGCTGGGGAGTCGGAAAACGATTTTGGGAGGGTACTTGATGGGTTTGAATAATTTGACATTGAAGACTGAGACTGAGTAGGGGAGGGTGGGGATGAGTCATCCTCTTCATCCTCCAATAAGGGTGACATTGGCAGACAAGGATTATTGAAAATCTCAAGCTCTTTAGGCAGGACAGGATTATCTGCAACAGTTTAAAAAATAATGTCAGTAACAGTTATAGACATTATGGAAAGTTCTAATCCTGACTGGATTTTTATCAGCTCTAATTTTCCAAAATAAAATTGATATTAATAGATAATTTACTGTAATTAGAATTTTTATAAACCAAATACATGTCCACCATGTACCAACTCTGTGCTGTTAGCCTTCTAGTAAGAGTCCACCATGTGAAACCATGAGATGTGGAGCTATAAGAACTTTCCACTTTCCAAATTTTCTCCTTGAATACCCTCCCATCCCTTAAATTACTCAAGTGGTCCTGTCTCACTTACTACCTGTTTTCCCACCTTACTGCCTCCAATTTCCCAGGCTCCCTTAAGGCCCTTGCCCCTGTCACCCTGCACCCTCCCCCACTCTACAAGGCAGAGGGCCATTTTCTGTCTATCATGTAGTACATGTACACACCACTGCACCCCCCCCCCCTCCCTCCTTACATCCTCCTTCCCTGCAAGGTGGGACTTAGTAGTCAAAAGACCATTTTATCTTTATCCCTCCCTACACACAACTTCGCCCTACTCCTTACTGCATCCTCCTTCCCTACAAGGTAAGGACAAGTAGAGAGTAGGCCATTTCCTGTCTCTCCCTTCCTACACACCACTTCCCCCCCCCCCCTTCTCCTTATTGTATCCTTCCCTACACAAACAGTACTGTAATGCCCATCTTAAGTGGTCCCAGTTGAGTTGTAGGAGTATATATGTTGTGGTTTAAAAATGTTTCTTTGTTCAAACCAGTTCAATTTTTATTTTCCATTGTGTCAGATTCATTATCCATTGTTCTGATACAAAGGAAAACAAAAATGAAACTGGTTTAAAAATTGGCAAACCAAAGAAAAATTTGAACCACAACATACAAAGGACCGACCAAAATAATTATTACTAGGCAATGTGCCATCACACACATAATTATTGAGACATGTAAAAAATGTAAGTTACTTACTTCTTAAACAAAGGAAGGTCAAGAAATCTTCTGTCTTGGCCCTTGTAGAAGAACTTGATAACATGTTTGTTTCTTCCTGAAGTCTAACGCTGGTAACAAATAAGTCATACTGTAAGTGCTGCTGAACCACTCCAGTCTTACACTTTTGATAAGGACTGCCCACTACAATGCATTACTCTTAACTACAGGTGATTTCCTAGTATTGCATAAGCATGCATTATGCATTACGCATTATGCATTACGCATCACTCATCATCATTATCATCATCATCCAACTCTTCTACTGGAGAATATCATTATAGGGCCAATACTGTGCATAATTTCTTGTGTATACTCTTAACTAAAGGTGATTTCCTAGTATTGCATTTTGCATTATGCATTATGCATCATCATCCGACTCTCCTACTGGAGAATAGGGCCAATACTGTGCATAATTTCTTATATATCACTCTTAACTACAGGTGATTTCCTAGTATTGCATTTTGCATTATGCATTATGCATCATCATCCGACTCCCCTACTGGAGAAAAGGGCCAATACTGTGCATAATTTCTTGTGTATACTCTTAACTACAGGTGATTTCCTAGTATTGCATTTTGCATTATGCATTATGCATCATCATCCGACTCTCCTACTGGAGAATAGGGCCAATACTGTGCATAATTTCTTGTGTATACTCTTAACTACAGGTTATTTCCTAGTATTGCATTATGCATTTTGCATCGTCATCATTATCATCATCATCCAACTATCCTGCCGGAGAATAGGGCCAATACTGTGCATAATTTCTTGTGTCATAAGCATTCATGACAGCATGCACATTCCAAACCAATAAGGTTTCATGCTAAGTTTGCCAAAAAAAAGAGACATGTACATGTAAGTGGTTGTTTTCTAAATGACTCAGGCATTGACACTGTTACGCACTTATTGACTACCAAGCTTTTAGTGTGAAATTGAAAACTGGACATACTGGGGGCTTGTCTCCTATAAAAATATGTATGAAAGCTTATTTGCTAAATTTATTAAATAAATAAATGTAATTTATAATATTTATAATTTCATTTAAATTTTGCATTTTTTTTGTCAATTCAATTATTATTAACATATGACTAGGCCTGAAATGCACAAAGAAGCCATGTATATACAGTCATGTTGAGGTATAATTACGTTGTGGGTCAAACTTTACTTTGGCTTGAAAATTTTCAAACCAATGTAATTTTATTTTTCCCTTGTCTCAGGGTCATTACCATAATCTGAGATAAAGGAAACCACTGAAAAATTAAACTGGTAAGAAAATTTTCAAACCAAAGAAAAATGTGAACCATAACATATACTGTACATTATATGTCACCAATTAGTGTGTAAATGCTAGAACCACTGACACTTTAATAAAGTTTTACTGCTACTGCCCCTGCCACTGCCGCTGCCGCGTCGCCGCCGCCGCAACCACCACCACCACCACCACCACTACTACTGCTACTACTGCCTCCCACAAACTAAGTATGAAAAAAACTTAATAACAAATTACTTCCTACCTGGTTGGACTCGGTGGATGTGTCTTAGCAAATTTCCTCTGAGCTTGCACCATTCTACAGCCTTGTCTACGAGAAAATAATAATATTGAAAATTACACAATCAAATAAATTTAATTACAGTAACTGTTGAACCCTACTGTCCCTCTATTATATGAACACATAAAAATTATTAACAGACACTTTGATTTGTCCCTTTGGTGTCTGTATTATGAAGGTTCAACTGTACATACAATTTTTACAATAATATTGTTAGGAAAGTCATCACAGAACTATGGTATTTTGGTGACCCTTGACTTGACTTGCATGGCAAAAAAATTTCCCTGGCGACCTGGCCAGAATGTTGGTTGTATACAAAACTAATAGTATTACTGTTTAAACTGCAACCAGTTTGGCTTTATTTAATGCCATACATGTAACAGAACACTGCTCCAGCCTTTTTTCATCTGATGATAAAGAAAAATACATGACTGTATACAAATTTTGGGTATAAACCCCGAGGATATGAGACTCCTTTCCCCCACTTTTCCTTTTGACAGAACATTACAACATTGAAATAGAAAATTAGCAAAGTACAATGATTCATACAGGGTATTTCTTTCACCCTCAGACATAAAAGAAGGGGGGGGGGTAGATGCCAACTCCCCCCCTTAAGGTTATTATTACATTTTTGCAGGAGCACTATTGTTAGCAAAAGCGTGGTGAGCATTGGTTGCTCTCGAAACAAGCCAAATTGTTCAATTTTGCTGCACTTTATTGATAAATAAATAATGAAATTTTAAGTAAAACCTAAGATGGTGGCCATTTTAGATGATGTCATAGATCCCCCACCCCCCGCAGCATCATAACCCATAATATTTACCTTCTTGAACATAGAGCACACATAGAGCACGTAAATATTTTAAATTGCAAATGTTGTAACACTGAAAAAAACCCTAGGGGATTGTAACCACCCCATGCCCTCATCCCCCTTGTATCATGGCTGCCAGGGTTAAAGGGGCTATGTTATGACAATTTTTATGTAAATTTTTTGTCTCAAACTGTGCAAGAATTAAAACTGAGCATTGTACATGTACTTCAAACAGGAAATGCTCTTATAACACCAAGAACAAGATATCAAGTAAATTCTTGTAGAAAGAATAAACCACAATCAGTTTTTAGCAAATTTTCCAAAATACACTGAACAACTTGTAAAAATTGGCCAATTTTTTCAGGTTGCAATCCATTCCCATCCTGACCAACTGTAGTCAGCTGACACTTGTTTATAGCTTCAGTGTACTCGTAAAACAATTTTAAACAAAACTGGACCATTATTTTTACGTTTCCACTGATATAAATGTGTCTTTTAGCTTTTTAAAATAACATTAAAAATGGTGACATCGCCCCCTTAATGCAAAGTACAGTATGGAACAAAAAAATTTAATCAGACCAACTTCTAGCAATCTGATCACATCTTCACTTTACAATATTGAGTATTGTGTGAATCTGTTCAAAATTTTAGCTGTACAAAAATAGCTCTTAAAAAGCATATTTATTCTTGGCTTTCACTTACGTCACATCAAAATTCAGAAGCATTAAAAAATAGATTTCGAATCCAAAATGTCTATGGAATTGTAGAGAGTTTAAAACTACACATCTTGGCCAAATTTTGAAGCGCAAAAGCATTTCGTTCAAGAGTTATAGGCAAACAAGTATTAGATATTTTTAGTAAGAAATGTATGGAGCGGCCATCTTTGTGCCCCTGAGAGGGGCACAAAGATGGCGGCCAAAAATTCAAAGCCTTAATTACACCAAAAATCACATCCAAAAATATTGTATTTGCTATAAGCTCAATTAACTCGGCTTATAAGCACTTATAATGCAAACAATAACTTTCAGCCGATTCAATTTTGTTTATTTTCGCGGCTTATCTGAAATAGCGTGACGTATTGCGTGACACATTTAAAACCTTTGTAAATCGGAAGCAAAACATCGTTAAAACCCGAAACTTTTTGTGAATGATTATAACACTTGTATCCACATACCATGTTAGAAACAGCTTTGTAGGACGTTTTCTTTAGATTTTTTAATTTTTATGACGTCATGTGAAAGCCAAGAATTTACTGCTTATGAGCCCCCAGCCCTCCCTCCCTGGGTACTCTGTATATTTTTTGGGGAGGTGGTCTGCTGTGCTTCTGGGACTCTGAAACCCCAAAACCATGCTCAGCTGCATTTTATAACCCTATTCTAGACTAGACGCAAAAATTCCTTCCATATCCCACCCTCGCTCTTTTCAAGAAACTCTTACCTGCATACACAATATACCATTGATCAGTTTCCCAGTAAATATTAGTCCCTATTCTAGACTGAAACTCTCTGATATTCTATATCCTACCCCAAACTAAACTGTTTGAAAACTGTATCCTTCACAGCAGCACATACCCACAAAGCTTATAAATACATGTCTTTACCCCTCCCCTCCCCCCCCAATCCCAGATGAGCCCCCTCTCCCCCCCCCCCCCCCTCCTTCCCTCCCATTTATAAGCCCACCAAAACCAAAGTTGTATAATTCCCAGAACTTATAACTGAGATGTTATGGTAATGCACTTACTTCCTCTCTTCTTTCCTCGATTTCTTGACTGGTGATTCCTCACTTTCAGTATCAGCTCTATCACAAATTTGAGCTTCTAATCCCCTCCTCTTTCGTCTTCTCTTCTTTTTAGTTTTTAAAATGTCTTTCTCTGCCCCTGAGAAATGCTTTCTGTTTATCTTTCCACCGGCAGACTTATTCATGGCAACAAACACTGCAAGTGCTCCTCTTTGTCTTCTTCTCTTCTTTGATTTCCCATTCTGAGAAGAAAAACGTCCCTCACCACTCCCTGCAGGTTTGGTTGGTGACAAAGTCCTGAACAAATTTTGTGAATTGGTTCTTTTCTCCTTTTTCTTTTTGATGACGTAATTAAGAAGTTTGCTTGGTTCCTTGATTTTCTTGTGTATCTCCAAATCAATGCTTTGTTCGGCACTAAACTGCCCCATTTCACTAGCACTGTTATTGTTGTCAAAGTCATCAGGAGTGCTACATTGCCTGCTGCTCATTTCGTCTCCCTTTATACAGTTAACACTGGTAGAGTCATGACAGCCACTATTGCTGGCTGTTTCACTGCTTGTTGTTGAATGATTGCTATGGAGAACCTTGTTTG
Organism: Cladopsammia gracilis; assembly: GCA_022457155.1. Classification (NCBI taxonomy): domain Eukaryota; kingdom Metazoa; phylum Cnidaria; class Anthozoa; order Scleractinia; family Dendrophylliidae; genus Cladopsammia; species Cladopsammia gracilis. The sequence goes on along the minus strand of JAJGOT010000212.1, from coordinate 809,784 downwards.
GTGAAGGCTTCTTGGACTCAACCAATGAGGCATACATAGCCTTCCGTAACATAATTTCCTCCTTATGCAGCAGCCCTCCATTGTATTCCTACGAAAATCACAATGATCGTAAGCAAAAGAACCTTGACTGGCATAACTACATATACTGTATGAAAATCAAGCATCAAATGACCTAAATTTTCTTTAACTTTTAATATTTTATTCAGACCTGAAATGAAACCTTCAGTCAATGGACTAGGAGCTCAGCTGAAATCTCAATAGTTTAGTACAATCATGTACATGTATGAAAGCATAAGACATTCCTGGGTAATGGACATTTTCTCTTGCATTAATAATTAATCACAGACATACTACATGTATATGTACAGGAGGTGCTTGTTGCATGCCCTGGTAATGTATTTTTGTGTCTACTGTGCTTTAAATACATGTAGACACATTGCAATAAACAAAAGCTGTAACAATAAAACTTGCTGCGGAACGAGCGTAGCGAGTGAGCAGCAACATAATCAGGATTTAAGAGAAATATATGAGAAAAATATAAGCTAGGAAAAATCTTGATTTGATTGCTTTTTACCAGAATCCAGAATTCACTGCGCCACGAACACATTTTGGGCCAGAATGCACTGCGTCACGAACAATAGCCTCGCTTGCTGCTTCAAGCTCAGTGTTCGCTGCGAGATTAATAATACAGTATTTTGGTCCAACATGTCCCAGTCGAAATCGGAACTGAAGTGTCGAATACTACTACGAGTTGAGCGGGGACTGCGAGGCATGGTGATAGGACCGTTGAATGGCAAAGATTTTCGAAGATTGTACGGAATAAAAGACAAATTTATTTTGAAATCACTCCGACAGGGGTCGATGAGACTGAGCTGAGCTGAGCGCTTGGGGACGCGAAACCTGAGCTGAGCTTGGGAGACGCGAACACACAGTAATTAACCTAAATTTTCACACCTTCCTCGTGGTGAACGCGTCCTTTACTCAACAATATTCTACAGACATTGCAGGAACTTGATGCGCGAATTACAAACCAAAATTAGTCTTATTAGCTGGAATTTTCGTCGATTCATCCCGGTTACATTTGCTTTGCTTCCCCTCAAAAAACGAAAGAGAAAATTCTGTAATACCAGCGAGACGATAAAACAGCATTGTTACAACAAATTTACCGCAGCAATTACTATCTTTTGGATACACTAGTTTATTAAGTATGTTACAATGAAAGTTGTTTATTAAGTGTAACAATGAAAGCTGTAACAATGATGCAATCCCAGGGGTTTCATTAAGATTTTGAACATGGAGTAGGTGGGCACACAATTGGAAGAGCCAAAACCTCTAGGGGGGTCCAGGACATGTCCCCCCTGGGAAAATTTTAGTCTCCCGGAGATGCATTTACCTGCATTTTGAAGCAGGAACTTAAGCATCTTCTGTTGCTTAAAACATTGTATTTTGTTTGTTTAATCAACCGAATACAGATGTCTGTTAGTCATGGGCGTCAAGTTATCAAGTTCATCTTAAATAACATCAATAATTGCTGTAAAACCCATATGGTTTACCATTAATATGTACTGTATGTTTACCATACATAATGCGGAGCACTAAGCTGACAATGCATTATGGGGTGATATCAGTTGTTTGTCAGTTTCTTCTGCACAGGCAGCAATGGGAGGTAAATAAGCAAGAACTTCATTGTTTTTTTAAGCAGAAATACACCTGTATGCTTTATTTTTTAGAACACACATCAAAAAGGCCAAGTTGGTAAATTATTTAACTTGTTGGCGAAAAAAAATAAGGTTTAGATGTTCAAAGCATCCGGACAAAATTGTGTTCTCAGCCAGTCAATTTGCCCGGTCCCCGGCCCTTACTGAAACCCCTGCAATCCACTTTCAAACAGACAACTGGAAAGAGATCAATTTTGCGAAAGGTCGATGGCATGGGATCTGAACTACACAAATACCTTAATTATTTCCACATTATTTTTCTATGTCAGACTAAATTTTGCAAAAGCTGACAGACTTCAAACATTTGAACCTACAAGGGGTAGACCCGAGTGGACCCCAAACTTTCAAAAGAAGGCGAAAGGTTGAATTAAATGTACATCCACTAATTTAGGCTGCAGTGTATAGCAGACTTATATGCTCCTCAAAGGGAGCCTACCTTTTTGGAATGTGCAGTGTTATTTGGCTTTGTAACTCAGAAAGGTTAATGTGCCAGCAGACAGCAAACCACAAAATTGTTCATATAAGAATAAATTTTCAATGCAGTTTGTAGTATTAACAAAAGTACATTATGCAACCTACTGACATGTGTTCCAGCCTCATAAAATAAAGTTGTTACTTACAATATACTTTCTTGCTGAAATTTTATTATAAGGAATTTTGCCTCAAAAACAATGTAATTTTCTATGTAGTTTTGCAAACTACTTGCATGATGGGTCAAAATCAGAAACACATGGACCTAAATGATTTGCTGGAATTCCCATGGAATTCCCACCAAAAATCTCTGAATACTATACCCTATCCCAGACTAAACTGTCTGAAAACCATACCCTTCACAGCAGCACATACCTAATATATAGCTCATATATGGGAGTATCCCCCTCCTACGCTCCCCCCCCCCCCCACCCACCTGGCAGCTCAGTGATGGGGAGGTGTAAATGAGGACAAATTATTAGACCCCAAAAAAGTCCAACCAGGCTAAAACCAGACCCAGAAAAAGTCCAACAGCCTAGAATGTCACCCCTCAAAAGTCCCTTTTTTTCTCTGCATAAAAGTGGTAACATTTTTTGTTCACCCCCAAAAAAGGTCCTTGCCAAAATCTTTCACCCCAAAAAAGTCACCACAAAATTTGTAACCCATAAACGGTCCTCGGATCGCAAATTTCATATTCCATTAAGGCCTTCGCACCTTTCCTGTCACTATTATACCTGAGGCACACTGGGAATCAAGTAGGTCAAGTCTAGATCTGATAATAACTGAGTGGGTTAATCCCTAATTTTCAGATCAGGTCTGAAGTATGTTGGGTGGGAAAAATTACATATTTTGGTCTGAAATTGTGTAAGGTTTTCAAGAAATGGGCTACACAATGCCATCCAAAATTAGGAGTTAATCAACTGGAACTCGCCCTTCTATAAAAGTTCAAGTAGGGTTATATTTATATGGATACCTGGGCAATAATAATAAACGTAAACACTAACTAAAATAAAATGTATTTTACTATAACTGAATGCTGTCATTGCTACACTTTTTATGTTCTACAATTGCAAATTTAAAAAAAAAACACACTTATAAGAATAATAAGAAAGAAAGAGCAAAAACAGAAAATGAATAACCGTAATTAATATCGCAATCACAATAAATATTGATACACTGTTTATGTTGGTGTTTATAAACGTTTATGCTTTGTTAGTCTAGTTTAAGTCTATAATCACAAAGGATCTGTAAAAAGTCATCATTTAGCTTTTCTGCTAAGTGTTCCTTAATAAATAGTACAATCCATTTGATGTTTTCTGGGTAATCCGTTTTCTGAAGAACAAACACATTCGTGTATAGCCCATCCAACAATATGTTAGCTTATAATTAAAAAGACTTCGCATTACCCGCTTTGTTCGATTCTTTATATCAATGAAGGATGCAGTCAATTGTTTAAGATGAAAAGAGTGAGAAAACTAAATATTCAAGTAACTAATTATCAAAAACAACTTGCGGTTTTGAACCGTACTTAAAACATTATTTTACACAACCTTGCAAAGAAGACTACTTTAACATTAAATTCACACGACAAAATGACGGCTTTAGTTTTGCGAGTCAGACAGAGTAATTAACTTTTAATAGAAATTCCAAATTCGAAGTATGGTGCCTTTTCTCTTTGACCTAAATATCACAAAGATACAGGAAGTTGTTTCTTTTGCACAAAAGCCGTTGAACGGAACGAATACGATTGGACTCGATCATCGAACGATCAAAAATAAAACCAATTCAAGGCTTTTATGTCGTTACGCTATACTCGCTATTAGTTGACTGAAGGTCCCAATTACGGTGTTGAAATGGCGAACAAAAACAGCTGCTCTGCTAGGAATGCAACAGGGCACGAGCAAGCCATGGCAATGAAACATGACATCACAGTAAAGCGATAAATTTAACGCGGCTTCTTTGAAGAGACCAACGAACGGCAATTAAGCGCCTGAAAGAAATTCCGTGTTGAAGCAATAACTTGTACATACCAAACACGGTTGTGTTATCCTTCGCCTTGGGCGCTCTGCCGCCATTCTTCTTACAGCCACTTGGTGCTAAGTTTGAATGTTATTGGCCTGCCAGCTTTGAAAACAAAATCGCGACCACGTGTACTTCGCCTCCATATTTATCACCGCTCGATCCGATCTGTAAACAACTCTTATTTCATTTGCAGGTTGTTGACAGGTCAGCGGGTTCGTATTTAGTAGCCACGCCTGACGCTTGGTAACCGAGTCTTCAAGGGCACTGGGCAATGAATTCGAGATGGATGTCAACAGTTTGTCGGTGTTTCAGTTCTAAAACTCATAATAAGGTTTGTGAAGATATTTGTGATAATCGTTATAATTATGTAACTAAAAAAATTAATTGTAATAGTAGCAAATAGTAGACAATCTTATCAACTGAACCAGTGCCCTCTAGAAATTGGAATGATACTCACCTGAGAGATTTGCTGAATGTACATGTGCTGTCTCTGAATCTGCTTATTAAAATGCATCGGTCAAATATTGGATGTGGATCCTTCCCCCTTATATTTTGGCAAATTCGTGGTGCATTGCCAGAATTATCTTCACAGAATAGTTTTGACAGACCCATAGTTGAGCCTCCAAGAGCACCCCTCCCCCCCCTCCCCCCCCCCCCTTCCCCCCAGCTGAATGTCTGTGTTGTGGTTCAAATTTTTACTTGGTTTGAAAATTTTCAAACCAGTTCAATTTTATTTTGCCTTTGTCTCAGATTCATAACCATACTGATTCTGAGACAAAGGATCAAACGCTTTAAAATAATCTGTAACTCTACAGATCAGCTTCTGTATTGTTATATTGTCTAACCTTTATTATTTTTAATTAGGCCATTTCTGAGTTGCCTTTAGCCTCTCTATCAAAGCGAGGCTAGGTGCGGAACCTTTCATATGAAAATGAGTTTTCATTCACATGCAAATAAAAACTCATTTTCATATGAAAGGTTTCACACCTAGCCTCACTTTGATAGAGAGGCTAAAGGCAACTTGGAAATGGCCTATTACATTACTTTTCCCTGCGTCGAATAGCGTTTTTGCTAATTTGCAGGGCAACTGTATGTAAGTTTATATGTCTAATTTAAAGTTTTGTTTGTTTGTTGTTGTTGTTGTTGTTGGAAAACAAAAATCAAGCTGGTTTAAAATTTTTCAAACCAAAGACAAATTTGAACCACAACATCTGGACCCACCACTGATTCCAACCATGCATGCCTATCCCCCAGCAATAATTATTTGCTCTTTTGTAATCCTCAGGGATCAGCCATTATCCTAAATTAATTGAGATGAAGACAAACTAGGAAACCAAAGGTCAACCCCTTGCCAGTTACAATTTCCCATTAACTACATTTTTGACATTTTCAATTTTTGATGTTATTACAACAGGAAAGACAGTTTATTGACTGGAAAAAAGTAGTTTTAAAGGCAGGAGATGGTGGAAATGGGTGTGTCCACTTTAGGAGAAAAAAGTAAGTGTTGCAATGTTTTTTGTTCACACATATGTATTCACACGCAGATAAAACCTGCATGTTATATAATGTTCCATCATAAAATTCTCGATTGTGATTGGTCATCCGCACTTAGTAGACTTTCAAATCTACCAATTGCATGGTAGAGAAAATTACAGTTGTGTGGTAAGAATCTGGTTGCTTCCAGTCTCACATCTCAAATAACGCTGAATCTAATTAACTCTACTGGTCTCTACTACTCATGCAAGTCACACCTGTGGCAAGCCACAGCTGCATGATCTGAAGCCAACACTGAGTAAATTGTCAAGTCTAATGCTCTCTTTTCTATTCAGTTTGCCACTGGATATTTGCCCATTAAATAGCTTTGAGTTAGTTTTTCACCATCACACAATTGTGACTGTCTAGATTCCAACCCAAAGCTGGTCCCGATGGCGGTGATGGAGGCCGTGGTGGAAGCATTGTTCTGGTTGCAGATTACTCTGTGAAGGAGCTTGCCCATCTTCCTAAACACATCAAGGCAGAGAATGGCGGAGCTGGTAAAGGAGAAGACTGTAAGGGCAGGAATGGCTCAGATCGGACATTTGAGGTGAATTCTTAATCTAATAATGAAAGAGCAGCATGGAGCCTCTGTAGGATGCTTCATAAATGCTGCATTGTTATAAGTATTATAATATTGTAATGCCCGGAATTATATTATTATTAGACTAAGTGTTCACAAAATAATAGATTTTAACAAAAGAGGGAACTTTTTATCATGCGAAAAGCCTCATTACTCATGCACGAAGCGGCATGAGGTAAGGTTTTGGCTCTGTTTTTCTTGTTATTATTTTTATTATTATTATTTTTATTTTTTGTGTCACGATTTTGCATGCAAATTTATGCACGCATATTTTAAATTGTGCACTTCCGGTTCATGTCTTCGCCATTTACACTTCCTGTTTCGTGACTTCCGGCTACTGTCACTTCCGGTAAAAGAGCGTTACTTACGTGTCACGACAGCATCTCCTACAATCCTACATACATTACTATGTTCACGTTTGGTATATATAAGACTTAGAAGAATCACTGGCTTCATTGTGGTACAGCCTTCATTTCCAAAACATTCAATAGTAAACAACGTGGTTTGCAGGAATGATGACTGAATGAAAGGAGTAACTTATCTCCAGGTCAGACATCTTCTTATCATGTTTAAAATATATCATAAAATTTTCTTACGCATGTGCATGAGTAAAGGCTGCTTGGAGCCTCTTGATTGTAGATCATTTCTATTGACTCCTAACACTTTTCACTGTAATGCATCCAACCTCTTTGTCTGAATAAGATCCTACATTTCACTAGACTGAGTAGTAATTCTGCAACTCATTTCCTCCCCATCCCCATCCATCATCACTCTTACTTATTACTAGCCTTTCTTGTGGTTCATTTAATTGTCTACATGTTGCTGATTAAACTTTGTTAGGGGTGGCGAATGGTACCTTCAAAATCGTGGGTCTCGGAAAATTTTGGTCCGGTCTCGAAATCTCGGCAGTTTTTGTTTTAAGTCTCAAAGTCTCGTTTGGCTGGTGCTTTTTCTGTCTCGGAGTCTCGGATTTTTTTCCACGAGGTCTCGGAGTCTCGGATACTTCTGTCAAGCATTCTCATTCTTTATCCTTGTTTGTTGTTTGATAGGTGAATCGGATATTTTTGGCACTAAGTCTCGGGCTCGGTTTTTTCCCGCATTGAGTCTCGGGCTCGGATTTTGTAACATAGCTGCGGTCTCGGTCTCGGATTTACCATTCGCCACCCCTTTTGTTATCCTGTAAAGTAACGTCAAAACTTTGTGGCTGCTAATAAAACCTGAAAGTAACAACTCCCCAAAAGTAGCGAGTCCCCCGAAAGTTAGAGACCAAGTTTTTATTATAAACACAACTCAATCTAATCTGTCTTTTATTTCATTCACAAAAAGAGCTTGCACCAGCCTTATTTAACAGTTTTTCAGAACTTTCTGGTTGACTGCTTCATGTCTATAGTTGTTTTCTTAATAGGTGCCTCTTGGAACAGTGGTAAAGGCAAATGGTCAAGTAATTGCAGACATGACAGCTGAGAGACAAACATTTGAGGCTGCCAAGGGAGGGCTGGGCGGACTAGGAAATGTACACTTCAAGACGGCACTAGATCAAGCACCTAACATATCTACTGAGGGGACCCCTGGAGAGGAGAAAGTTGTAGAATTGGAACTCAAGACCATTGCTGATATTGGCCTGGTTAGTATTACATGATTGACTGTGTAGAAATTGCTAGTGTAGCGTGCGAGCAGGCTCTACTATTTTAATTTGAGTATGAGGGTGGGAAAGTTGTGATTTGCGTGCGGCGAAGCCATGAGAAAAGTAGAACCCACTCATTCTCACCCCATTCCCCCTCGCAACTTCGCCACTCGCTTTCGACACTCGCGCGAAACCTAGCCTGTATAAAACCAAAATAAGAGGGCCTGCTTGCAGGCTATGGCTAGTGTGATCTTGAGAGTTTACCATTAACGTGGGAAAACTGATTGGACCATGGTTTGTGCAAATGGTAAGCAAAACTCCAGAATGGGAAATTCCATTTGAGATTGGCATGTAGTACCATTTGCCTTTGACTGCCAGCAATGGGCTGAGTAGCCACACTTACAGATCAAAACTGGTGCAGGGCCAGGTGGAACTGGTTAAAAGCAAATGGTATAAGGCACATTTCCCTTGAGATATTCCAGTTGGTAATTTTGGACTACTTCTTGAGATGTTCCATTTATTTTGGAAATTTTCTGATAAAAACCAAAATTTCTGGATTTTTTTTTTTTTTTTGAAAAAATGATAAACACTCTCCTTAACACTCGCCTCCTCCATAGTTGAACATTTACATGGACTTGGACTCTTAATTGAACCTACCCAATTGTTGTACTTTTAAGGTTGGTTTCCCTAATGCTGGCAAGTCCACTCTTTTGAGAGCAATTTCCAGAGCAAAGCCAGCAGTTGCTGCTTACCCCTTCACTACAATAAATCCTTATGTTGGAATACTGGAGTTTGAAGATTACTCACAGATTGCAGGTAACTCACTTCAGTCAGTAAAATCACAAGAAGCACTTATCTGTTTCCAAAATGCTTTAAAACAATTATTTTTTGTACCCAGGAAGTACCTTGTATCATGAATCATAAATGAGGTCTCCCAAAAAGGCATATTGCTATATAACTTATACTTGTTGTATTTTTTTAAAGCTTTCAGGGTTTTTGAGTTTTTGCCTAGTACCCCAAAACAAAGAACAGAGCACATGTAAAAAATAGCACACATCGACAGGCTTTCCATCGTCTGTTTGTGTGGTAGAGTGGGCTTTCATACACTGTCAGTGCTATGTCTGGGATAAATTTAGCCTGTTCTAAATCCAATATTTAGGGCTTTTTTAAACAGATTAAAATTAACTAAATTAAAACACTCTAAAAATATGAATACTATGTTGAACTTTCTTGTTATGTGTTTCCATGTTTGTTGATTTAAAGTTTGCGAGAGCAGTTTTACAAATAAAAGAAGTTTTATTTACAAAACTTTAAGTTTTTAAAACTGCTCTCTTTTTAATGTTTAAAAAGCCTTAAATATCGCAATAGAAAAGGCTAAATTTATAACCGATGCAGCCGTTTAAAGCCACAGTCCACCATACAAACAGAGGACGGTAAGCCTGTGGTCAGATTATGTATCCCTTAATATCTGTTACACTCCATGTGGAGTTATGCACTGTACCAGGCTCTTTAATAAACTTCACCCTGTTTGCCCCATCCTGTTTTTCTCTTCCATGTCATTACGTTTTAAACTTAACAATCATTTCTCTTCAGTGGCAGATATCCCTGGTTTAATAAGTGGAGCTCATCTTAACAAGGGACTAGGACACGCCTTTCTACGGCACATTGAAAGATGTCGCTGCCTGCTATATGTTTTGGACATTTCTCAGACAGATTCATTAACTACATTTGCATGCCTACGAGAAGAGTTGGAGCTGTACAAGGAGCAACTCTCACAGAGACCTGGAGCAATTGTAGCAAATAAGATAGACATGGTTGAATCTGAAATGGAAATACAGAGACTTGAAGAGACATTGCCCCTACCCATTATACCATTATCTGCAAAGTATGGAACTGGTATACCTGAATTTAAAGCTAAACTACAGAAACTGTTTCATGATTCCATTGTAATTTTCTGAGCTTTTTTAAGGTCTTCTCCATGATTGAAATTCCAGTTGAAAGGAGTATTTTCTAACTTCAGAATTTGGTTGCCGGTAGACTCTTTAGTTCTGAACTTTGCCTATAAAATGGCTTGCTTTTGCAACCATACAACATATTATGTTTGAAGCAAGAAATCAGTAAAGAAAGTTCACACTGACTGTGCTACCAAGATCCAGCATTGCCTATGATTTGTTCCCAGTAAACTTGGATGTTTTTTTTTATAATAAATTATGCTGTGAACAATAATGGAGCAGACAACATACACACGCCTGCTTTACATAGTATCACAGTGAGCTCATCAGCTCATTTAGAGGTGCCTCTGGCTGAGGCTTTCAGTCCATCCATCTCACTGTCACCCATCAAATCCAGATATACCCCACCCTCCCCCACCAGGAGTTAAACCCATGATCTTCCAGGTACTAGTTGGATTCTCTACCACTGAGCTATGGGAGACTCATGGTGAACATTGGCATACGATATTGAGTTCAAATGTGACATGTATACACCTAATTGAAGAAATGTTGACCCATGAAAAGCATAAACCATGAACGATGAGACCGAATGGGATTCCAGGTAGGCAGCATTGGCAAACATAGTAATATTTCATTTCTTGATAATAAAGATGTTTTCTTGTTTGAGACATTTTAGAGCATGATTTATGCATCGTGTGTTAATATTATGTGTATTCTGTCACAAACAAAGATTAATTTACCCAACTTCCCAGTAATAAAAACCTTTGGGTCGCATCGTTCATGGTTTATGCTTTTCACCCGACAACGTTTCTTCAATTTGGTGTATTCTGGATAGCATGTTCCAGACCTTTAGCTAGTATCTGTGGGGAAATCCCAGAGGCGCAAAGGAAAATTGCAATGCGAGTGGAAATAATGGAGAGACTGGGGACCCCTCATTTTCCCTGCTTGTGGTATGCCAAGTTTATAGCTGTGCCCTGGCCCCACAATCTGACCACATGGAACAGGCTATGTCTTGCAATACTACAGGCTCAATGATGTCAAATAACATCATAGGTTGGACTCCTGTTGAGGTGCTCAGAGGTTTTCTTTCCAAGTACTTGGTTTCACACTACAAGCTAAATATGTCTCAAGCAAGAGCTTGACTCAATTGACTTGAGATTCTCAAGTAACATGTCAGAAAATTTGGCTTCACACCTGATGAGAAAGTGTGTTACTTGGTATGTGTATAAGCTGTCAATTATTATCAATTTTGTGCACCGCTACATGTGCCTTTCAGTCGGCTTCTATTTTCCCATTCAGGTCAACAAGTGCCTTCTCGAGTGTGGTGTAGATCATACTTGGCAGCGTACTTAGGCTCCTTTGAAATAGACATGTTTCCATGGTCACAAAGTAGGCTTCAAGTATGTGCATTTTATTCTTTCACATTCAAAGTAGGTTTCAAGTGCACTTAGGATATACTAGCTTAGAAGCCCTAGTGTGAATCCACCAAGTATCTCCACTTGAGAGCACTGATTCACATATTCATAATCCAAGTCACATTAATAATATGTAGTTCCAGTAAAAATCCATACCCACCCCATGGAAGGTCATTGGCAATTCCTAGGGGGAGGGGGGTCTTAAAAGCCATCATTTTAGAAGCAAAGCATGAAGCTAAACTGGAATTTCCTGGGGGATGGGGGATGCTAAACAAAAAACCTTCTGTGGGGGGAGTATGGATATTTTCTGGAACTGCACAATGGACTGTTCATATTACACAAAAAGTAAACAGTTTATTGAGTCATCCATTGTCAGTTCACCGAGTTGTATTGAAAATTGCACATATACAGATCACTATTAAAATAAACCTTTTCATTCATGTAAGAGGTAAATATCAAAATATATATAAATTCAGCAATAATAAAAATAGCATTTGTAAAATAAATACTTCTCAATTACATGCTTGTTTTGTCCTAAATTATGCACATAAAAATTATATACAGATAATGCTTCAAATATGGTAAGCACTTTAGAAACATTGTGTGCTTACCATCTAACACACTACATTGCAATATATAACACAGCATTTTTTGATACCTTGATAGACAATACTAACAGTGTGAACCAGAAAAGTGTAAATGCTTTGAGTTGACTTTTATGTGTTCACCGTGCTGCAACCAATCAGATGAGAGATCAAACCACAAGGATAACTACGGGGGGGGGGGGGGGGGGGGTACGGGTAAGTGCCGCTGTGAAGGGTATGGCTTTCAAACAGTTTAGTCTGGGATAGGGGCAGGGTAGGGATTTTCGGTGTCTAGTCTAGTATAGGATTGCAAAATCAACTAAACATGGTCTGGTATTGGGTATTAAAGGTTTCAAGAACCCCAGCTGTACACCCCCCCCCCCCCCCCCAAAGAGAGAACTACCACAATTATGATAGCAGTTTATTCCTCTTGCATCTGATTGGTTTTGCCTTGCAGCAAACTGTAAAAATATTCACACTGCTGATTCATATTGTAACAGCAAGTGGCATCTAATTTCTCCTGAAGTTAGCAGATTGTGAGAAGAAATAAAGGTGCTGATAACCAAAGGGAAACCACCTGGACATAGCATACAAATAATGCCACAAAAATAATCAGTCCAAATTCGACACCAACCAGCGATATTGGTATAGTCAAAACTATATACACTGGCCACCACTGGGCAGTATTTTTAAACCACTGTACAAAGGTGATCAATAAGGCAATATTCTCAATAAGAGCATCATTTAAAATGGACAATAAAACTTGGCCATTATGGAGAGATAACCAATAGTGTATGTTTGACTGTAGAGAATATTATTTTATGTATAAAAAATATACACGGAAAATTTGAAAGTTACTAATATGAAAGCTATTGTCAAAAACTCTTCAAAACATTCCTAGTCACATGAACAGACACTTAGTCATCATTCAACATCCAGCTATCGATAGAAGACATCGGCGAGGCTGCTGATGACTCACTAGGTGGACACGATGAAGGCGGAGAATATATCACTGATGACTGCATGGGGAGAGCTGGACAGGACAGTGCTGTGTCACCAGGAAACTGATGAGCTGGCTGAGTGAAGAAAGGATCTGGATCTTTGAAGACATCAAAACATTTTGGAAGACTGGAATTACCTGAGTGATAACAAAAAAACTTTTTAGTTCAATTCTGTACTGTATGCCAAAATGTTCTGAATATGTAGTGGAAGCTTTATGCTAACAGTCAAATTCCTGTCTTACACAATAAACTGTTGATTTTTGTGTGTGCTTGCAAAACGATTGGTAATTGCATTGGAAAAAAGGGGGTGAATAACTGGGAGTATTGGAGGCAGGAATATGCAGAAAAAAGAGGGGGGGGAATCAGGAGGAAACCAAGCAGGAACTTGAAGAAAGGAGGGTGAAAACTGGGAGACAAAAAGGGGCAAGAACTTGGAAAAATGGGGGTGGAACTTGGGAAAGAAAGCGGCAGGAAATGGGAGAAAGAGGGTTTGAATTTGGAGACAAGGGGGGCAGGAACTGGGAGAAAAGGGGGTGGGGACTGGGAGAAAAAGGGGGGCGGGAACTGGGAGAAAAGGGGGTGGGGACTGGGATAAGAGGGGGCTTGGAGAAAAGGGGTCAGGATCTGAGAGAAAGTGGGGTAGAAACTTGGAGCAAAAGGAGGACAAAAACTGGGAGAAAATGGTGTAGGAACTTAGAGAATAGGGGGCAAGACGTTGGGGGAAAAAGAGAGGACAAACTGGGAGAAAAGGGTGTAGGAACTTTGAGGAAAGGGGCAGTAAATTGGGGCAAAAAGGGGCAATGACTTTGGAGAAAAGGGGGCAGGAACTGGGAGAATAGCCATAAGGGGTGGGAACTTGGAGAAAAGGGGGCAGGAACTCTGGGAAAAGGGGGAGAAAGGAACTGGGAGAAAAGGGGTGGGGTGGGGAACATGGGTTGGGAACTTGGGACAAAAGGGAAACAGGAACTGGAAGAAAAGGGGGCAGGAACTTTGGGAAAAAGGGGGACAGGAACTGGGAGAAAGGGGGGGGGGGGGGTGGTAACTTGGTGAAAAAGAGGAGAGGAACATGAAGAAAAGGGGGCAGGAAGTTGGAGAAAGGGGGTGTGAACTGGGAGAAAAGGGGCAGAAACTCTGAGAAAAGGGTTTAGTAAACAGGAAAAGGGGACAATAGTATTGATGGCATTAGTACTGAAAACTTACCTCTTAAACACAAGAAGGTGAGGAAGTCTTCAGTCTTTGCTACATTAGCTGGTACGTAGATCTCTCCAAGTGGACTTACAAGTCTTCTGTTTTTAAGCATATTCTTCATTCGTCTTGGCATTTTTCCTTGAAGACCATTGGACACTTCTTGTCTTAGTTCAAAATTCTTTTCAGGATTACTAGTGACTTCTGACAGACTAGTGACTGATTTTTCAATGTTATCCTTCAGAAGAGCACTTTTCTTCTTCTTAATTCCATCACTGCAGGACTCAACAGCATTTTGACCTTCACTGCTTTGTTTTTCAACTCTTGCAGTTGCATTAAATTTCTTAGTCAAACTCTGAACAACTCTACTTTTTTGAGTACCTTTCAACTTTCTGTTATCAAATGACTCGTGTATAGCAGCTTTGCCTTTAGCTAAAATTTTCAACTTTTTTCCTCTAGAAGATTTATCAACTTTGTTTGTTTTAGTTGGACTTTTAAGTTCTTTCCATGAAACTGATTTTCCTACTCCTCCTTTCAATGATTTCTTGCTTCCATCTTTAGTGGCCTCTTCTTCGCATTTTCTTTTTAATGAGTTGTTAGATACTTTAAAACTTGTCTGGAATGTTTCACTTTCTCTCCCTTCAATTTCTTTCTTTTTCTTTTTCTTTTGCAAAGAACCAAATGTGATCTCTTCACATTCCTTTCTTTGGAAAAATGTGTCACTTTTTCTTCCTCTTCCTTTGGCCTTCTTCTTTTCAAAAGTATCTCCCTTTCCTTTGTTGGTGTTACCAGATTTCTTAGTATGATCAGACTTAATTCGGAACTTTGTGTTGGTGCCAGTACAAATAGTTTTAGTAGTTTCTACTGGTTTGTCAGGTTTTCCTTCTTTCTGATCAACTGATCTATTAGTGTCGGTGCAAACAGATTTAGTTGTGGCCAATGATTCAATGGACTTTTCTTGTTTCTTTGGATAAGGATTTCTTACTTCTCTCAATGAAGCATTCAGAGCCTTTCTCAATTCTACTTCTTCTTTGTGTAGAAGACCTGCTCCAAAGAACTCCTACAAAAAAAAATATTTTAAAGTTTGGTTAATTTTTTTACTTAATTGTAAGGTCAGGATTTTTATATTGCCAGACCACATATTTGACAGATTTTGTAAACTTTACACAAGAGGAATCAACAAACAAATATCACTAATGTTAGTAGTCCTAATTGCATTTTTTCTTTTATATCAAGTGGAAACTTGGAAAAGAACATACATGAAGAAAACTGTTCTTTGCTAAACACAATGAGCATGTTGAACACAATGTTGCTGTGGACATGTTTTGGAGTTCATTTTCACACCAGAAATTAAAAAGACGTACTTCAGACGAATTTTATCCTCGCTGCTGGGGAGTTATCTTTCACTGAGTGACTATACATGAGGTCCCTTTAACACTTTTCATTTGAAAAATAAAGCCGAAATGAGATCGTTTTATATTTTTGTTTTCGCCGGAGATACCCTTTGGCTATTTTTGAAATGAAAACATTTTGAAAATAAACTTACGCTAAAGCATTAAAAGCCAAGTTTAGAAATCTGTTTTTGCTCCTAATTACAGGCTGCAATGTTGAGCGTTCTTCAAGCAAACTCAGTTGGAAATTACAAGCGACGAATGAAAAAACGGTGGACTTTTTAAAGAGTATCTTATGGTTGGTGCAACCTTAATTATAAGACTCGGTTAAAACTTAAATAAATGTTTCTGAAATGACTGAGTTTCGTGAAAGGTTTCGCGTACAATCATTAACTTATCAGATAATCTCAATCAGAATTAAGGTCTTTGTAAGCTTAATGTTTGTCATATTTTATTGATACGCTTCAAACCTAAATACTAAGGGTTGGTATTGATTTGATACAAGTCAGTGCTTATTAGAACAAGTATTGTAAAGTATTTTAAAACTTAAATACCGGTAGGCTCAAGTAATTGAAACAAATGAATTTAATAATGTCGATTTCGTGTAGACACGCAAATCAAACTGCGAAACTTCGATCACTTCGATAAATGATGCGAGTACCTTTTAAAGTCGAATTCAACGCAAAATCATCAAAGTGTTCCTTCCTCAAAGCATACGATAACTGAGTTGTTCCTAGAAACAATGTAAAACCTTAACTTTTAAGTTTTCAGAGTACCTTTTAAGGCATTGTTTTGAAGCACGCTTTAGTTGTTTTCCGCGGCGCGCGAAGATGCCGCACGATTTTCTCATCATACGCTTCAAAACGTTCATTTCAACAACTTACCGTGGAGGATCGCACTTTCCGTTGTCGTCTCGGTCTTTTGTCAGCCATTCTGAGGTGATAATATGCTGCGGAACCAAGCTAAACTACATGTACAAGGATGAAACACAAAGACCACATGCAAGATTACCCGCCATCTTACCGAATAACTTCGTGCCCAGTCCTGCTCGGGACTGTGGCGATTCTCCAAGCACGTGCTAGGGGTTAGAAGGTCAAGGGGTTGAACTGCGTAGTTTGCCAAAACAAATTTAAAAATAAAAATATTAGTAAAGTAAACCTTAATGCCGCTCACGGCCCACGCTCCGATGTATGCTTCGTAAAGCACTGTATTAGCTTGTGAATAGGATCCTTAGAGAGGGTAATAATAATAAAAAAAATAAACAAGCAAGTAAGTGAAAATTCTCCTTCCCTGCAGATGGTAGCGCATTCTCAGGCCGCATTTCTTCGCTACGCTTTCCAATCTCTTATTTAAAACCATATGACCCCACTATAAGGAGCCTCGCATGCTAACACTGTAGGAATATTACCACTTCCTCCCCCTATCGCACCTTTATATGACGTAATAAACTCCTGATGGGACCCATATATTGCTAACAGTATTTTGTTAGGTTTTTCTTAAAGTTCGCCGGGAAACCAATTGTACCCCTGGTTTGGAGAGAGGCAATGAGGAACTTGAACACGAGGGCAAAGCTCAGCTCAGACCAGAACTCGAACCACCGATGTTCACATAAAAAGTCTCCAGTCTGTTCCAGCTGTTCCAGTCGTGGGCCGAGTCAAGGGCTTGAAGAGGAACTGCTAAAGAGGACAAATATTTGACTGACTAGGGAGGGGGGCGGGATGAGAGACTTTTGCCCCAGACCGAAAACTTTCCTGTGGAGGAGGCTATTTCAGGCGTTCAAATATCGAGGTGCGATGATATTGTGAGCTCTAGCGGAGGGGAATGGGCGGTTTCCTCTCCTTTTTCCGCTCGCATTTTTCCGCGCTACACCCCAATATCTATAAGCCTGAAGGGGCTATATAAGGGAAATAATTTTATCAACGGAAACGTAAAAATGTTCCAGTTTTGTTAACAATTGATATATTAGTGCAAATCTGAACTTGGAGTCTTCGGCTGCGGATTGAAATGGATTACAACTTAAAAAATTTAGGCTAATTCTTCCAAGTTCTTTAAAAAATTGATAAAAAATGACGGTAGTCTGTTCTTCCTTAAAGAATTCCCGCTCATTATATCTTCCTCTTGACGTTCAAAGAGAATTTTTGTTTTGCTGTGGTAAAGGTAATAACAACAGAATAATTTTTGGTAAAAAAACAGCCATAACCTCGTGACAGCTCCTTTCAGTCCAATGAAGGAAATGTCGGTGACTTATTAGAATTTAACTTTAAAAGGTGACTTGGTCAGATTTTTTCCTTTCCTTTTTTTAAGAGCTTATTTCCTTACGGAGCTTCACTTAAAAAAAAAAAATTCTGTATGGCGATTCTATCCATGGATTTTGTTTTTCAGTTCATCTGACATTTCTGGATTTATCTATTTCGATTCGAAACATACTATCTCCTGTAAAGTATTAACTTACACTCTTTGAAAAAGGATTATCGTAGAATACTGAACCATATTTGCAAGTTAATACCCCTGAATCGTAGAATGTTTTAGCATATTATTAGAATACCTGCCGGCTCTGTCCAATGCGTGGTCGCTACAAGAAAAACCGGAGCAGATTCGAGTTTAGTATCTTGACATGGAAACAAGGAAGTCTTACCGAGGGAGTCTGTGGACACAGGAAGTTGATCAAACACCTGTTTTGACTCTGGTTTAGAATTTAATCTCCTGCTAGTCATTTCAGAATTATGATTGATTTCCACAGACAAAAATGTCCAGACAATCGGCAAAGGCAAGCAAAAGCAAAAGATAAAAACCGACGTTTCGGAGTCATCATGACGCCATTATCAAGGTAACTACAATATGGAAATATTCTGCGCGCGCAAGAAGCAGCGTCCGCTTCATCATCAAATCATCAAACTTTATTTATGTCAAATTAGCATAATAAACAATGCGAAAGTTGAGTTGTACAAATACCTTAGCACGAATCGAATCTGATTGCACCGGTTTAGGCTAGGTTGCTTTTGCCTTATAATGCACCAAACAATCCACATGTATTTAGATCATTTAACCTTCGATTTCTGGTGACAGATTCAAGTTCGCCAAGTCTTTTCACGTAAATCAATGTCGAATAATGGAATAAAAAAAAAACAAAAACAAAAACAAATCTGCCGCAACTTCCTCCATTGGAGCACAAAGCTGAATTACGGGGGACCAGAGAGGTAAGATTGGACGTCAGCATATAAGGCGCAAATTACAGCCACTTCAGTCCATGTATGATCTCACCCCACACACCCAGACCAGAGGGTCTCAATGGGGGTGTAGCAAACACGGTACACGGTTAAAAATTTCGCGATTTCACGGTGCACGCTTAAGTTTTCTTCGGTACGGTTAACTAAGATTAGCATACACGTATTACTATTCAAAAATTCACAACAACAACAAATATTGTCCCCCTTTCTAAAGAGTGGCATTGATAATCGGGGGCACTGACGATACTGACCCCTGAAATAATGAAAAAGCAAATCTAGTCAGTCTAATCAGGTTCCAGGCACAAAAAAGTAGTAGAAATGCAATTTTTATAAATAAAAAAACGTCTCCTGCAATGCATGTTGAAGGCCCCGAGAAAAACAGCCAAGGAAAACAACAAAAACATTAATGTATTTTGGCAAAGTGGTGCTAAACAGTAAAAACGAATGTCAGAATTAAGACAATGAATTATTTATTGTTCATGTTATTTTTTGAGCATCTGAGAGCTATTTGCTTTTTATGATTGTTTCCCTCATAGTTTAGCGGTCTCCCTCTACTAACTATGTTTGCATTCTTATGAGTTTTAACTATGGGCACAACGAAATATGTACTTACATTTCTAACGGTGATTAAACATCAAACTTTGCCCAGGCCTTGACTTGTCTTCCCGATCTTGTTATTACTGGCTTGTTTGTTACATAATCAGGTTCGTCATCGGAAAACAAACTATCGTTTGAGTCCGTTTCATATTCCTGGCCGAAATCACAATTTGAGTTGGATACCTGAGTTGACTGAGTTGCGTGGACAACTTTTTAATTCGATGGTACAATCATCAACAAAGCTGATTAAAGATACGCCCTCGGGCACGGGTACATTCGGGCCTTCAGCATCTATCTTATCTGGGAGATCTGCGCTTATTTCTTGATCACGTCTAAAGAATAATCTTGTTATAGAATCGGCTCGCTTTGTATAGACGGCAGGAGGTAAAGCTCCTGCTTTATCCTTTGTGGTCTCAGATTGGACAGTTCTTTGCCTCACAGGGCGAAAGTTGTCAACCCATCCCCGCATTGCATCTTCCTCCCTATTGGAGAGCGTCTTGGATGGGAGTGGCGACATAAACTTGATGTCACCGAGCAACATTCCTGTTTGGGGAACTGGTGCAATAAAGAGTGACAGGCCTACACGACTCCCTCGCGAGTGTTTTAGCCATTTTATAGTTAAGCTCGCAAAATGATGCTTCATGTATTTGTAGCGGGTATATGGAGATCTCGAGGTGACTGAATTAAAAGCCTTTTAAACTCGCTAAATGATACAGACTTTAGTCTCGAGGTCATTTGTGTTTTTAAGCTGTCTGCCAGTTTTGACCTCTTTGTCGGGACGTCTGTTTAATAGCGATGTTCTTATTATGCCATCGTGGCGTTTGTTAGAATAGCTCTGCTGTGAAACCTTTTAACACTGCATGAAGGCTTTGATCAAGTTTCGATTTGGACGTCATTTTGAAATTATGCTGTATTGTCGGCGGTTTTCTTCAACTCTGGTTTCTTCAACTCGGCGGCTTTCTTCAACTTGGCGGCTTTCTTCCGTTCTGGAGCTCTGTTCAATCGGCGGCTAAGTCTTTAGTTTTGTTTGACCTCTTGCTGTGCTCATGTAGCCATTTTCTAATAGAAGTTTATAAACAATATAAGGTTTTTTACTCTCTCTGAATCTCTCAGGTAGTCGGATCTTTTAGTATGAAATTATCGACCGTCAATGGTTTCTTGCAATCAGTTTTATTTTCGCTGGGCCCAGCATGAGTGTTTTTATTGCAAGCCTAGGTCGTATTTTCATGGACTGGTGATATGTTGGTCCGAATTTTCAGAGGTAATTGTAGCTTTTTATAAAGCCATGCAATGTTTGAAAGAGAGTATGGATCAAGCGTATTTCAGTCACTGCTCCGCTTTGTAGTTGAGAATTGGCGGATTTTCCGGAGCTCAAATCCATTTATCTCCATTCAGTGTCATTTATGCAGTACGTGTTCTTCTCACTGCATTGTTATGAGTTTCACAGTCTAGCGACTGTTTCGTTTATGCCATGATATATATGATTTCTACAGGCAAGACCATGGTTTCGGTTCTCCACGTGAACCTCATCAGTTGTTTTTCACTTACCGTTCAATTCACTTTCACCAGTAAGTAATGATGGTAGTTCAAGTTTGTATTGCGGCAGGGTAGATATGTCAAAGTTCTCAACTTTTCCATCGCACGTGCTTATACGGTACAGCTTCAATGTGTATTGGCCCAGACCCAAGGTTCGCATCTTACTCCTTGAGGCCCAAAAAATCAGAAAGATGCTTTTCGAAAGCATTTAACGACTCCTTGTGCTCGTCGCTTAACAGAATTCTGGACTTATATCTTTCGATTGGCTTTTCTTGCCCTTGCCTAAAGACACTTACAATGGCTTTAATCACACTCATCGTCAAGACTTTCGACCGGGCGATCAGAGAGACTCTAAAATCCACCAGCCATGTGCTTATCTTGAAAAATGACGTCATATACAATGTGCATTGTTATTTCGTGTTCTTTGGGATGCCTGTGGTGATTTTGTCTATATATCGAATAACTGTTTTTTCTGTCTGAGAAACAAACTAAAAATACCAAATAGACCACATACATAAAATAATTGTTCAGAGCTTAGGATAAGCTACAAACAACACGGTTATCTGAACAAAAATAATTCACGACACACGGTTAATTTTTTCCCTTTTTCACGACACACGGTTAATTTTTTGGATGTTTCACGCCACACGCTTAACCCCATTGAGACCCTCAGACCAATGAAGCCAAAGTCAGATAGCCATGACATAAACAGCCAAAGAAACGACAATGAAATATGCCAGAACTAATGTCTTGAAGTATAGTTTTTTTCTATACAATTACTGACCAGTGAAATCAACTACCGTTAGACATTCGTGTTTCTGATAATGTAAATATTTTTAAGTCTAGAGTTAAGAAAATTTTTTAGTGATTTTTAAGTAGCTTTTATATTTCTGTATTTTCTGAAACTATTATTTTATTGTGTTTCTATATATTTTTAGGTGATCTGTTTTTATATGGGGTCTAGGACTCCTTTACAGTTCATCCTTTGGTTTTTAATCCATAGATTGTAATAAATAAATAAATAAATAAATAAATAAATAAATAAACAATGTATTAATGGTTCGTTCGTTGCTCGTTCATCAACTTACTGTTTGTAAAAGAAAAAAGGCTACAACGTTCTCAAAGCTGCAATGAGTTTTATTGCTTTAAATAATCGCAAACTCATAAAACGATATTTATAAAATGTATTGACAAACATTCAAAAGGAAGTTTTTGTTTTTGTTGATGTTGTAACATAAGTGATTCAGATACCTGATGTGATTCCCAGCTGTCAGAATTTGTTTCGCGTCATTATCAAACTAACTTCACCACGATAAATATATACATTTTTTGAACGTGGCGATAGCAGTTTGATGGTGACGCGAAGCAAATTCTGACAACAGGGAATTACATGGCCAACGAATCTCGAGTTTCCTCTAAGACGAAATCAGGAAAACCTAGTTCTGTTGGCCATGGCCAAAAATATCCGGAAAATTAGTTTGAATTAACGAATACTAAAAGTCAATGATGTGTTAGTTACATATTAATATTGCTGCAACACCGCACAGAGAAAAATAATATATTATAATTATATCCTTTATCTTTTGTAACACTATATCCAGACGCTACACGTGGAGAAAGCCTCGTGCCAAAACTGCGAAAAATGTCAACTTTATAATTTTTACCAAGACCAACTCAGTGCAAAGTTTCGACCCTCGTCATTTCTTCATGCAAGATTAGCAAAATTTCTTTATTGCGCAGTTTGTTGGGTTGGCCAGATATTTTTATTGTCAGGACAGTCTCTCTCGCGCAGCTGAAGAGAGAGGACCTTGGGAACGATGTTGGTAAACAACTGAACAAGTTTGCAAACTACGGTATGTGCTCTTGGGTTTTAAAGTGCTGTTACACAAGAGCAACTTTGTTTCTTGCATCTTACAATGCGACACTGACAAAAGAAGACTGGATTACTGCTTTTCATGCATATCAGAACGCAATCTTTTCATTGTGAGACAAGCTACAAAAAATGACGTAACACTTGCAATTTCTTTCACAACTAACTCGCAATGGTATTGCATTGCTCGCAATGGTATTGCATTGCAAGTTGCAACAAAAACTGCCCCGTGTATCAGCACATTCCGACCTTCAATAATGAAATAATTGAACTCTAAATAACTGAAATACTTCGCTCTTATAAATCTGAATAAAAATTCGATCTTTAACTATCTGCTGGACTGCTGAAAACTTTCTTCCTTGATATCTTTTTACGTTAAAGCGATACCAAACTTATTTGAAGTTGAACTTGACTTTCGCCAAGTACCTCATTCGCACCTGAAAAAACGAAAACAGAACTCATGTAAGACTTAAACTTCACGCAAAACAACAACATTACGGATTGTGGTCAAATTATAGTAAACAATAATGAATGAAGGGTTTAGCTCAGGCTCGAAATTAACATTCGCAAACTCGCAAAATGCGAGTGGTTTTGGAACTGAGCTGCGAGTCTGAAAAATATCCTTTAGCAAACTATTGCGAGTAAGCATTTCTCTAATAAAAGTTGGAGGAAAAAAGTGAACGTTCCTGGAGAATTTTGTGGCAAAAATTCAGACATCATCGAATGTCATCTACGGGAGAAAATAAGCGTGGTTTTACACAGAACCTGTGCACACACACAGCAACGCGACAGAAGAGAATGAATTTCATGTTTTGTGAGCCACTTTTGTTGCAAATGTCTAAAATAACCGCTTTTTTCAAGAGGCCCTCTACCGGTAACGTGACCGACGATGATAACGTCTTGCCCGACAACCCAGAGCCGCCAAAGAAACAACAGGACAACGCCGGCAAAGAAAACTACAAAATTAACAGTATACTATTTAGGTATTTTTTACCATATTTTCAGAGTCATCAAAGGGAAAATGACCTTACTAGTGACCTTACTAGTTTTGCTGGTAGAAAAAAATCTTACTAGAAACACTTTGCTAGTGGATTAAAAAAATTAAGTTCGAACCCTGCGTAGTTTGATAGTTTCTAGAGAAATTGTGGTGCTGCGTCGGTCGGGAAGTGAAACATGAAAATTCGGTTTTATCAACTGAGTTAATAAAGTAAATTGTCCACCGTAAAAATATTCAATCTTTTCAAAGATTCAAACGCTTTTACAGTGGCCAATTTACCTATCGACTCAATTCATAAAAGCATATTTTTATAGTAAACATTGTATAGTAGTAATCAAAATCGAGCATTTAATTACCTGGTTTGTGTTGTAGACTATGTATTCTGCAAAATGACAGAAACAGACACAAATATGTGAAATCAAAAGAAGATTACCAAGTAAACTAGCGCGTTAAGTGAGGTAGATAAAAAAGGGCAAGTTAATTTCACCAGAGCGTGATCAGACTGAACAAGGGGCAACAACATGTAAACGTGAAGAGAACATTGTAGGAGGCAGCGTTGTCGAGTGGTTAGGGCGTCGGACTTGAAATCCGGAGGTCCCGGGTTCAAGTCCCGCTCTGACCACTTTCTGAAGTTGTTTCACGGCAGACCCGAGTTCAACTCCTCGACCACGCTTGTAAAATAGCCAACTGGTTCCCAGTTGCCTCCTGCCAGTGGGGATTTTTAAAAATGTTACGTTCTATTTGCAATATTTGTTTCTGTATTTGAAGTGGCGTGCCTGTGAAATAGCTTGATAGCTAAGTGCTCATCCACTATAAACAACATTTATTTGTATTTTTTTGTAAGACAAAAGTGCTATTGCAATATGACAGAATGCATGAAAAATGCAGCCGGTTGTGCTAACCATTTACCTTAAACCAGAACATTGCAATTATAAGAGCAGAAAATATGGATCACCCTTGTTGATGGCCCATTTGATGATGTAGATATTACCCTAGTCGAAGCCTAGCCCTTCAACACCCAATAGTGCTCAAAATCAAAATTCAAGAAAAATCCCAAATTTCATTTTGTATAATACTGAAAAACAAATGGTACCATGCAAAAGTAGTGACAAAGAGGTTTCATTTGAATGGTCACACCATAGGATTTCATCCACAGACTCAAAAGTTTGAACTACATAATATGTCTTCATAATTGATTCTGGGAGTGAAAAGGTTAACTACTACAGAACAAAAACTAAAGTTACCGTTGTAGTTGAGTGTGTATCCACGTGGGTTTACTACACCAGTATCCGTGCTTTTACCATAAGGCACAACAACCCCATCTGGCCTGTTAAACAAACAGCAAGAATCACTGTATTATCCATTTGGTCACGACTGTGGAACTCAAGTTGCTGACGGAAGTCGTACCTATATCTTCAATACATCGATTGGCTGCACCAGTCGCTTAAGGTTAAGGGGCCTTAGAGCCTCTTATTTTGTTTAAAAGTAGTGGAGTAGCAAGTGTGCTATGTGAGGTAGCAGGAGCTGTGAGTAACAAGAGCGGAAGCCACTCGTGCAAGGATTAGTAATGAAATCATAGTGAAATTTTAAGAAATTTTACAAAGACGGGACATCAGATATTTGCAAAGTTTTTAAAAAACTTTACCAGTACTAATAAAAAAATCTCTAGCAAAAAAACTTTATCAGTGAAAATTAATATTGCATTACAAATAACATGAATTTAATTTTACTAATAGATTGGCACAAATCTGGGAAAAAAAAACAAAACGATTTTTTCACCCAGTAATTTTATTAGTATACTAACATTTATATACCAATAAATGGGCACAAATCTGGCAAAAAAAAACGACGTTTTCGCCCGATAATTTTATTAGTATACAACCATACATGCAAGCTCTATAGTCGATGTGAGAAGGATCAAACAAAGATTAGTATCACTCCCTCTATTCTCTTTAAGGAATATCCAACTGTGAAGTCAAACACACAAGCATGCATGAAAATCGTCTTTGTGAAGAAACTTTACAAGCACAGCTACTCTAAAATATCAGTCCAAACCCTTACGCTTTCTCCAAGTGCAACTGGGGAAAGATATGGGTAAATTATTATGATGGCAAGTGCCCTTAAGAAAATAGTAGAGCTGTTCATAGTCTATTTTAACACTCTTATAAACTCTTATAAACTCTTATAAACTCTTATAAATCAATACAACGTACATTGTGTAAGTGTCGTTCGGATCAGGAGCAATTTTTCCCTTGCCTTTAACACTTTGACAATCATCCGGTAGCTTGTCTGCAGTGAAATCTGCCGCTAGGAGCTCATTACTCTTACCAAGGGAAACCTATGAATGAACACAACCAATTAACACAGCACCACACCTAAGAAGTACAACATGTTGATGTACAATACAGAGTGATAGAGCAAATGGTTTCAGTACGTTGTTGGCTCAGCAGGGACATGTGGCATCACTGCTCTTACTTCTGGTTCTAAACACAATGTGCAGCGTAGCCTGCAACCAAGGTTTCTTGAAGAGAGGGGGGTGGTGGGAGGGAGAGCTTGCTCACAGGCTATGTGCAGCAACAATTTAAACAGCAAAAATGTACTCATTGTTCTCTCAGACCACTCACTTTTACCACAACAACCACAAGAAAAAGATTGGTTGCAAAACTTCTTTTTACAGTAATCGTACACCATGTTCGCCCAACTCTTTACATGAAATATGTAAATAGTATCCTAGCTGATCTTCCATTTCTACCTACTGTTTGTGGCGTAAAGATTCACAGCTTTCTACAAAGAGGCGGTCTTAGCATGGCAAATTGGTTTTATAGAGAGTCCCCACCCCCCCCCCCCCCCCCCCCCCCCCAAAAAAAAAAAAAAAATGAAATACTAACCTCACTGAGTAGCATTAAGCCAACATTCTTTGATCTTGTTGCAAAGCAATAGTTTGCGCTCTTGGATGACATGTCAGCAAAGTAAATGCCTTTGCCAAACTACAGGATCAAGCAAAAACATGAATTAAGGAATTAAGGTAAGGCCATGTTTTCTGAACTGCAATAAAATCTTACCCTTTAAGTTAAGGATCTGACACTACAGTCAAAGACTTTTCACATAATTTTAACCCATAAAGCATATACCACCTTCAGTAGCATTTGAAAGGTCTCTTAACCTTTTCCAGGTAGCTTAAGTCCAACATTGGGCTTTCTTAAGTAATTTTCCCAGGGCTATAAATCACTAATTTTTTAAATAGTTGGGGAAGTAAAAAAAAGTAGCCAGGGAATATTGGTTTCTGGTGTTGTCAATGTTCTGTTTTTCTATCACATTAGCTGGGGCTCAAACGTGTAACAGCCAAGCAAATTCCCTGGCAGCTAGCCTGTGAATACAACCATCTCTCATCGCTCGTGGCTGCTAGGTATGTTTGCACAAGAGCGAACACCCATAGTGGCCAGGAGTGACAAGAGACGGCTGTATTCGCAGGCAACCTGGCACCCAGCTCTTAATGAGAGCCCTATTGCCTCAAGGATGAAAATTTCATTAAAACCCTTTTAGACCTAAATGGCATGAAGATGCACAAGTGAGAGTCACCCTTCTGTAAACATAACAGCT
This sequence comes from Cladopsammia gracilis, assembly GCA_022457155.1. Taxonomy (NCBI): domain Eukaryota; kingdom Metazoa; phylum Cnidaria; class Anthozoa; order Scleractinia; family Dendrophylliidae; genus Cladopsammia; species Cladopsammia gracilis. The sequence continues at coordinate 782,478 of JAJGOT010000212.1, read as the reverse complement.
CTTGCTTTACTGTAATCTTACCATGTAGCCAGTGACTGGAGCCTCAGGGGGAGCTATCCTCAATCCCTGACTTAAAATTCCAACCCAATTTGTTAAACGAGATCCATGCCATAAAAGCATCCTATATGAACCAAGACAAAATGAGGTTTATTAATTAATTACCATATACCGGTAGCCTTAAAACATAAACCTGAAAGTGTTGTTCACTTGGGGAGTGGGGGAGTGGCGGAGTGGGGAAAGGAGTGAGGGGGTGAGTGAAGTTACCAATTAATAATATTTAGGACTGCAGCTTCACAACTGGTTTGATATTATTGCAGTGAAATAAACAACAAACTCCTCATGAATTTACATTTATGAGACAAAAGATAAAGAAAGCTGTATCACTGGAGAAATTATTTTTTCAGTTGCATATCCCATTAATCCTTTAAATCCCAGAAACGAATTCATGCTGATGGAGTACCCTTCTAACTTTTGAGTCTGCAGATAAAGCCTCAACATGTGACCATTCGAATGAGAGTTCTTGAGCAGCACTTTCACCTGGTACAGTTTTCTTAGATCAGTATTTTGCAAATTGAAAGTTGGCATTTTTCACTTCATTAATAAGATATATTCTATTGGCAAACTCAACAGTAGCAGAATCACATTCAGTTAAAAATTAGTAACCTAGCTACCTGTTTCCAACATCAGTGAAGGATTTCTTTTCATGATCCAGTGCAAACACATCCAGCAATTCCATGTTATATTGATTGTGGGTTGCAGCATGAGTATTTTTCAAATATTTAGCAATCATCTATAAAACAAAGCATTTATTGTGATTAAGGTGGCTCCATATATTTCTTTGGCGTGCGAGGCATGGGAATGAAAATGGCGCGAGCACACGTTTGTTTATTTTGATGATGTCACAAAATAATAAAGAGGTTTTTACAGTAACTACAATGTTCATTGCGCGAATTCCACATGGTGAATTTTTTTAAAAATTGACAAATTGGTAGGATTTTCTTTGTTGTCAATCACAAAAAAAAGACAATTTTTGTACATACACAAACCCAATAAACGTAAAAAACGAAAAGTGAGTAAATTGCCGAAAATTATGTACCTATTTTTTTATGGCTTTGTTAGATTAGACTAACTGAATGTTTCTTCTGTTTCACCAAACATCGCGAATATTTACCATGTGAAAATCGGGAAAATCTGTTGAGAGGTTTGCTAGCCTCCTTGAACAACAAGCCCAACAACTCAATCATTGGTTGCCATGGTAATGAGACAAGACTGCCAAATTAGACTTCTCCGTAAACGAGAAAGCCCAAGCTACTTGTATGTGTATATAAAAAAAATTGTTATTATGCCTAGTATAACGAAACAAAACTGTCGAAAGACAGCAATAAGATCATGTATATTTTATTTGGAAGAATGGCCAATAACTATATGGAGCCACCTTAAATGGATTCCCTTCACATGCAAATGTTTTTTTGGAGGGTTAGGAGGGGGGTTTAAAAAAAAACAGACTTGTTACCATAATCTGCGTCAAATAAAATGGCTTAAAAATTTCCAAATGAAACCACACACACACACACACACACACACACAAAATAATAAATTATTATAACACATGCATACAGACAGGTATTTACCTGGCTTAATGTGCATAAAAAAAATTAGAAAATGTATCAACAGTTTATGTTTACAGAAAAAGTTGAACATGGATGAACATTTGAAAGGGTCAGAGCATAACCATTCTATGTCGCATTTTATGCTTTGTTTGGTTTTGCTCGCCCTGGTTTGCCCTTTTTTGGCATGCGACCAACAAATTAAATTAGGCAAAACATCGTTCAGAATTTTTTTATGCTGTTTTATTTGTCGCTTTCTTTGCGTAAGTTATTTCTCTAAAACAACAGGAAAAACAGCATAAAAAAATTCTAAACAATGTTTTGCAATTAATTTGTAGGTCATGCCAAAAATGAGGCAAACTGAGTGCGAAAAAATAAAGGCCTAAAATTCGACATAGAATGGTTATGCTCTGAGCCCTTCATTTCATGCAGATGGAAACCTTGCATTTTCACCACCTGATTTTTAACCGTTTCACTCGACCCAGAGGAAGACATATTATGTAGTTCTAACTTTTGAGTCTGTCGGCAAAATCCTATGGTGTGACCATTCAAATGAAACCTTCAGCAGTACTTTTGCATGGTACCATTTGTTCTAACTTTTGAGTCTGTGGATGAAATCCTATGGTGTGACCATTCAAATGAAACCTCTTCAGCAGTACTTTTGCATGGCATCACTTCCTTTTTTATATTTACAAAATGAAATTTGGAATTATTCTTGAATTTTGATTTTTGTCACTCTTGGGAGTTAAATGCTTAAACCACAACTGGAACATTGCTAGCTGCTAATATCAAACTTAGGGTGCCCTTGCTCTGTTTATGGGTGTGGAAATGTATTTGTACAAGCTAGGACTTATCAGTCATAATTGAGAAAAAAAGCTTTTTACTTTAACGGACCAAAACTTTTTAACAGTCTACCAAGCCATTTAAAAGAGTGCAACTGGATTTTTATAGATCGACAGTTTTTTAGTTCTTTTTTTTTTCCCATGCAGTTATATTCAGCTTAGCTTTTTAACGCTTTTATAGTGTAGTTTGTATTTGACTTAGTTTTAACTGTTTCATAATTTTTGGTGCATAGTCTTTTGTTTTAACCCTCGGACGTACATGTAAACTTATACCCCCATCGCGGCACAAGGTGCACCCCCCCCCCCCCCCCCACTGGGTTTTTGCGATGTTGCAATATTTCGGAAATATTTTACGTCTAATAGATAGTCTGTGATGTACTCTACATGATAAGGTAAATATTATGGGTTGTAGCACCGCTGGGGGTCCCTGACATCATCCAAAATGGCCACCAAGATGGCCTTCATCTTGGATTTTACTAAAAATTCAAATTCATTGAATTGCAAAATAACATACAATTAAACATTTTGATACTTTTGGTAGCATTTTGTATGTTTTTTCACCGAAGAAAGTCGAAAACAAGCATTTTTATTCAAAAATGGCTTAACCTCATGCTACTTATGACATCATATCTCATTACCATAGCAACTGGTTGTGTCTCAAGGATAAACGAACAGCTAACCTTAAGGGGGGGGGGGGGGGGGGGGGGGGGACGTGTGCATCCAAGAGTTAAATTTCCCGGGCCCTTAGCCCTTATTGATCTAACAGAAATTTTACGTTGACGAGGTCACCCTGGTAAAATAACATTATTATTAATAAAAACAGAAACTCAACAATACTGAACTTCAAAATGGTACAAATGGACAGGGTAACAAGGAAACTTACTTTGAAATCATTGTGCTCATGTTCAAGCGGTGCAAGAGCACAATGCAGTGTTTTATAGTGCTTGTCAATTGGATGTTCAAGAGATTCCTCTTCTTCTTGCAAAGCTTTGATAGCAATCTGAATATCTCCTAAAGCCTGAATAAAGAAACCCCTCCATTAAACATTATTTTGAGTAATATTTAGGGACATAATCATCATTTTTGGGTTCTAATATTGAAGGCCATAGGGCAAGAATGTCCTCAGTGATTTTTTGGCAACTTTCACCAAAATTGTATGCTTTAGGCCTTTAAAAGCATAGTTTTGTCAAATTAATGATTTATTATTGTTAAGGTACATGTACTTAAAACAGATCCAAAATGGGGAAGAAAATCCACGTTTGAGAAAATGTTTTGGGACACTCTATGTATCTTTTCAAGATAAAATTTTATTCTGTTCAAAGATAGAAGTTGAAATACCTTCAGTCATATTTACATGATCCAGTCATAATTCTGCCAAATGAGTCCCTTTTGAGGCCAAAAATCCAAGATTTCAGTGAAAATTTTCCAAAAAGACACTTAGGACATTCTTGCCCCGAGGCCTTCAATTAGAACCCATGACCTTTGCAAATTAGTCGCAATTAGAGCGTGCAAATAAACAACTTTCAGGCCTCAATGGGAATTGAATTCATGACCTTTGCACTGGAATTGCAAAGATCATGGGTCTTCCCATCAAGGCATGAAAATCTTTTTCAAGCTCTAATTGCAACTCCTTCAGTTGCTTTATGACTGCGATGATCACATTCTCTTTAATTCTTTCTACCACAGTTCATATGAATTTCAAGTGGTGAGTGGAATAATGCCCTAAGTGACTTCTGATCCACTGCTAGATTCTCCTTCCAGTTTGTATTGTATATGATCATGTAACAAAGGGAGAATTTGACTATAGATCAGGAGTCACTATAGGGCCTAAATGCAAACATTATTTGGAATAAGGCCCTAAGTGACTCCTGATCTGAAGCCAAAATCTCCCTTTGTTACATGAGCATATACAAGACAAACTAGAAGGAGAATCTAGCAGTTGATCAGAAGTCATTTACGGCTTTATTCCACTCACCCCTTATTTCATATATACATTATCATAGTCCTGTACGTTGCAGGAATTCTGTGAATACAACAATCATGAAAACAAACGACAATCAATCTGTTGCATCGTGATTGTAAAATTCTAACAGCTATATAACATGCCCTTTTTATGAACATTTATTTTAAGTATTTAGTGTTAATAAACAAATAGCCTTGTGTGTTAGTGGGCGGCACGAGGGTTTAGTGGTTAGTGCGTCGGACTTTCAACCTGAAGGTCGGTGGTTAGAAGCCTGGTCTCTGCCGTCGTGTTGTTTCCTTAGACAAGAAACTTAACTCCACACTGTCTCTCTCCACCCAGGTGTATAAATGGGTACCGGCGACAAAATGCTGGGGGTAACCCTGCGATGGACTAGCAGCCCATTCAGGGTGGAGTAGCAATATTCCTAGTTGCTTCATGCTACGGAAACCGGGTTAAGCTCCGGCCGTGTGGGCCATCGTGGCCCGAGTGTGACTTTACCTTTTTACCTTGTGTGTTACATACCTCAAGTAAGTCCAGTTTGATCTTCACCTCCTCTGTTGTTCTTATGAGAGGTGGTCTCTTCATCCTTACAGAAACAAAAAGGTTCAAGTTTAAGCTTTACTTAAAAAGCAAACTGTTGTTTTTGAGGTAACATCTGCATCAATGAAGACCTCTAGCCTCCCATGCAAACATTCTTTGGGCTTGTCATGCACATGTTTGTGAAGCACTAAAAATGTCTGCTTATAAGTCTAAAAATCCTGTAGATTGTAGGTCTTATATATTGTAGCAAGTTTTAATATTATTTTGTGGTGTATTTGTAGCCTTGCTATCATGCAACTTGTGCTTCAGCATCAGCCACGTTGTTTTGGCACAGGCACAGAACAAAACTTTACCTGTATATCACGGCCTGTCTGAATCACTTATGGTATAATATGACGAAAATAATGAATACAATAAAATGCATGTTTGGACAGGACATAAAGTATATGGGAGTATATGTTTCTATCATTTCTTTGTTTACCCTGAAGGTCATCATAATCATTCGCATTTAACCACAGACCACAAGGAGTTTGGCAAACAAGAGTTTATTGTCACGCAATGGAGAAGCACGAACTAGATTGACAACTCCAACGCCTTAAGGGCGGGAGGGTATTAAATACGGTAACGAAAGCTATAGACCGCGAGCAAAGAGCGAATGACTGACATAGCTTGAACCACATGATATATAATCGATAAGTACCATGCAACAATTAACCATCATCACCAAGGTGATGACGTAACCAATCATTCGCATTTAACCACAGACCACAAGGAGTTTGGCAAACAAGAGTTTATTGTCACACAATGGCGAAGCACGAACTAGATTGACAATAAAACTCCAACGCCCAAACCCAAACAAAGGAGTGGTAGGTGGTGAAATGCGGACGAGGCGTACAAAAACGAAAGCTATAGACCGCGAGCATAGAGCGAATGACTGACATAGCGTCAGAAACCATGTGATATATAATCAATAAGTATCATGCAACAATTAACCATCATCACCAAGGTGATGACGTAACCCACTACTGATTTTCAAGAATTTTGTCAGTAAGGCCTGGCAAGAGTTGCCATGGGTGGAGGAGGGTTTTCCCCACCATTTTATAACATTTTTTATGTAAACCCCACCATTTAGACACACCCAACATTTTTTCCAAAAAAAAATTTAGTCTTTTTGTACCTGAAGGTTGTTTTTGCTAAGAATTTTCAAGAATGTTGTCTGTGAGGTCTGGCAAGGGCTGCCAGGGGTGGAGGAGGGTTTTCCCCACCATTTTATAAAATTTTTTCATGTACCCCCCCCCCCCCCATTTAGACACACCCAACAATTTTTCAAAAAAAAATTGTACCCAAAGGCAGTTGTTGCTCATAAGATTAATAAACATTGGCAGTGGGACCTTGCAGAGGTTGCAAGGGGTGGAGGTTTTTTCATCATTCTATAACACCACCCCCCCCCCTGTAGACACACCCAATTTTTTTTTTTTTTTTTTCAAAAAAAAATTTTGTTTTTTTTTTTTTTGCTATTAGTAGGTGTTGCTAAAACAAATTGTAGTAAATACTGTGTCTGTTTCTTTTCAGGGAAATTTGGAGCCTATTTGGTCAATAGAAAAAGGAACAACTTAATTGTTTTCAACTTTTTTCTGAATGAAATAATGACTTTTTGTTTGAATTTTTTGCAAAAATTATGCAAATTTGTCTACTGTATATTTTTTTGGTCAAACTGTTAAGGGTTTCTAGAGGGGGAAAACTGTTTTTTTTTTTTGACAGCTTATTTATTCCTCTTTCAAATCATGTGTAGATATTCAATAAAATATGAAAATCAACAATTTTGCCTGTTTTTTGACCAGGGGGAAACGAGTTACGGTAATAGGGTTTCAGTTTTATTTTGCATTCCAGTATAGGATTTGCATCTATAACTACTCAGACGAACATCACCTACCCAAAACAGTGAGGTATCCTTGTGTAGAATTCATCACATGCTTTTACCAGCTTTGAACCAAAATCATTGTTTCTGATGCAGGTATCAATTTTCTTTAGGGCCTCATAGCCAGCCTTGATCTGATCTGTGGTAAGCTTTCCTAACATGGAGAGATTCACAGTTTGTCAGACTGAATGTCATGGTAAAGATTTGATGAAATTAATTACGGTACCTAAAATTCCCACTTGTGAAAATTTTAATAAGAAACATCACTCCACAATAATAATCAGTGCCACTCATTCCTCTCAAAGCGAGGGCAAAAGGCCCGAGCATAGCAAGGTTTATAAATTTGTCATGTGGATTCATGTGGAATCGCGTGTGAATCGCTGTAGGGCGATAAAATCTCGAGTTGCCTTCATATGTATGTTGTGGTTCAATTTTATCCTTGGTGCAAATTTTATATACATATTTGTTGATTTGCAGAACTGTTGTCAGAGTGCTCAATAGAAAAAAACTAGAGCAAAAATATTTGAAGACAGTCTGATCAACTGAAGATTTGACTTGGTATATTTATTACTATATAGTTTCGTACCACACAACTTGTACGGCACTACTTGTACGGCACTCAGATAAATTTAGATAGATTTGTCTGACATCATTTAAGCTTTGTTACGCGCGCTGTTGCCAGGCAACTGCACAAACATCTTCAAGTATATATATAAATATATTTTTTGCTCGAATTTGCGCAGCTTAGTTCCAGGGAGAATGGAAGGTAGGAATAGCTTTAGGCAAGCAGGTTAAGGCTGGTATGCAGGCAGGGAGACAGGGAGAGAGAGAGGGGAAGGGAGGGAGGGAAGGAGGAAAAAAGGAAGGGAGAGGGTGGAAATGGAAGGGAGGGATGAAGGAAGGTAGAACACGCCGGGCCAGGAGCAAGCAACATCATGCCATTTCAAACGCGGTCTTAAATAACTTTCTATGTTTTCATCTGATTAAAATAGGGCCAGAAGAGTTTAAAATTGTACAATATGCCGATGATCTCTCCGTGTTTGTGCCTAATCTTGAATGCGCACAATGTATTTTTCATTTATTAGATCAATTTGAAATTTGTTCTGGATTAAAGGTCAACTACACCAAAACTGAAGCAAACTCAGTTTTGGAGTCATGGAAACATGCTCTTTCAGAATCAGTAATGAAATGTTTCAAAATGTCACATTTAAATTTTGGCACCAAGTTAGTGAAGTCATTTTCCCGCCAAAAAAATGTTAAAATGAAAAACCAAAATCTTGCATACCTCGGTAATGAGGAGATCTGTTCTGGTCTAAAATTTTAGATTAATCGGATGAAAACGTAGAAAGTTATTTATGACCGCGTTTGAAATGGCGCGAATTTGCTTGCTCCTGGCCCGGCATGAAAGGGAGGGCGAGAGAGAGAGGGGAGGCAGAGAAGGGAAGGAGGGAGGAAGGGATGGAGGAAGGGATCAAGGAAGGTCAAAAACGGAGGGAGGGTGGAAGGATGGAGGAAGAGACAGATGAACAGGCGGGCAGAGGGAGGAAAGTAGGGAGGGAGGGAAGAAGGGATAGAATAGAATAGAATAGAATAGAATAGAATAGAATAGAATAGAATAGAATAGAATAGAATAGAATAGAATAGAAAAACTTTATTTACCCACGGTGACTTTGTCAAAAATTACAAATAATTGCACTTTTGTTTTTCACAAAAGCCGTGAAAATATATAACTACATATACTAATTACAATATTTTACATCAGTATATTAACTATGAATAAAATAAGTATTTCGGTTAAAACAGAGCAATAATTCGGAGAGATGGAGAGAGAAAGGGATGGATGGAGGGAGGGAATGATGAAGGAAGATAAATAAGGAAGGGAGGGCAGAGAGGGAAGGAGGGAAGGAGGGAGGGTGGGAGGATGGAGGGAGGGAGGGATGGGACGAGGGAGGGAGGAAGGAAAGTAGGGAGGGAGGGAAAGGAGAGAAAGGGAAGGAAGTCAGCAGGCAAAAAAAGAAAAATGAAGATGTATGAAAAGCAACATTGTGCATTAACAATGCTGAACTAACCAAGAGGAGCTTTCTTTGTATCATATTTCATCTCCTTGAGCATTTCTTCCATTGCCTGTACATTACAAATCAGTTCGATCAGGTTCTGGATTCTCTTGTCTAACGTGCTTTCCAAAACAGGTTTTTCTTCTTTGACAGGTGCATCAACAGCATCCTTTTCCTCCTGGTCTGCATTGTAGTCCATAATCAGTAGATCATATTTTCCTGGAACTTTCTGGAAATTATGCCTATCTTCCCAGTCATTCTTTGTCTTATCTGAGAATCTGAAAAACAAGTTGAAATCAGAATGTTAATCTAATTATCATAATTAAAAAATTTACTTGACTTGTATGGCAAGGCTGTGCTCTAAGAGTTATATAGGGAGCCCAAACAGAGTCCAACCATAAAATTTAGGGTACCCAGCAGTTAATCTCTTGATGTGTAAAAATGCAATTTTTCTGGTCGCCCAAAGACAAAAGTGAGTTGCCTATGGCTACCATGCAGGCACTGCTGGAGCATAGCCACACCCTAATGAGATGTTAACCCTTTAAACAAACAACAAAATTCAAGAAAAATCCCAAATTTCATTTTGTAAAATATTGAAAAACAAATGGTACCATGCAAATGTATTAGCAAAGAGGTTTCATTTGAATAGTCACACCATAGGATTTCATCGACAGACTCAAAAGTTAGAACTACACTACATGTCTCCATAATGGACTCTGGGAGTGAGATGTTAAAGCATCACGCAACACAAACACAGCACTACATGTATATGCCGTGCGATACACATGTCTATATAAAATGCAAAATGTTAATAGGAAACAAGAGTGATTTTGTAACTTTCAGTATTCTTTGTTTGTGCCAGGGGAGTACACTTACTATTAACTTTGTAATTACACAAATCAAACTTACTTTTTTGTAAAGACTCTTTTAGCTTCTTCAAGGTCAGCTCCACAAGTAACTAAGTTGTTCTGACCACTGAACCCAACTAAAAGATTAAACATTTGATACAAGTTTTCACTGGTTGTCTGACTACAATGAAATAGATGCACATCATTATTTTATATCCAAGAAAAAAATGATTGCAGACATCCAATTAAAAGTTCAAACAATTTGATTACTTTAACATCAGTTTCTTAAAGTTTTTATTACCTCTACCCCATCTTTGCCAGACATAATACTTCTTGGCTCTGTTGTCCTCCAGCAGTTGAATCAGGTAGTATTTGTTATTATTATTCATTACATTTGTCTGGAAGGAAATCCATGTTTCATAAATTAACAATGACATTGAGGAACTTCAACATGAACATGAGGGCAAAAAACAGCTAAGACCAGAACTAGAAACCACTGATGTTCAGATCAAGTCTCCAGTCTGTTCCAGACGTAGCCTCCTCCACGCAAGGGCAACTCTTTGGGCTGAGTAAAGGGCTAGAACAGCAACTGGCAAAGAGGAGAAATATTTGACTGACTAGGGAGGGGGGGGGGGGGGGGGATAAGAGACTTTTGCTCCAGACCCCAGTAGTTGTCTGACATTTCTAAATATTGAATTCAATGAAAAACAAGGTAAACAAATAAATTAAAAAAATGTAAAGTTACGAAGAGATCTGCTGAAAACTGAAGTTTCAAGCAGATCTCTAGGAAACTTCGCATTTTTGTTAAATTCGTATGTGGATTCTATTTATGGATTCTGGTTTTTTAGTTCATTCTATATTTTTTTGGATATTTGAAATTGTGACGCTGAATACCAGAAAGGCCTATTCTCAGCTTTGGTGTCTGGAGGCTTCTTGAAATGTTCTTCGTTGAAATTGTTCCAAAAGTGAACTATATTATACCATTGAACTATATTAGTGAACTATATTGTACCATTGAAACTTGATTTAATATCTGACATCTATACTACCCTCCACATGTCTGTGCTAAATCAATTAAGACTATTACCTGATTGAGCATCACATCCCAGATGTCATCACGTTCAGTAAACACATGAGTGTCGTCTTTGATAGAGCAGTAACTGTCAACTGGGGCCTTACCACTGAACACCACTGACTTCACCTCACCTGGAAAAAGCAGCATAAACCTTTTTCATATACAAGTACTGCATAGATGTGAAACCTCAGAATCCCACCAGCTAGTTTTATACCCTTTAAGTCCAAAAAAAAAAATACTTAAAGTCATCATTTAGGATCAGAAAGCATACTTTTTTCAGTTTCTATTTTAGTAGCAGCTCCTTCCTTTTTCACTTTTTCTTCCTTTTTCACTTTTTCTTTCTTTACACTGATGTCTGCCTTGACTGCTTTGGGAGATACTGATACTTGCTTTAAAGAACCTAAAAGAAAAAAAACATTGCAAGTATCAGGGCTGTTACTAATTAAATAGCTGAAGAAAAAAAACCTAAAACACACCTAAATGCAAGAAGATACTGTCAAGTATATGCAATTTTGCGGTATTGTTTACTTTAATACATGTATGAGCATACACAAGGCTACATTGAGACGGCTTATTGTAACTTAGAAACCGCCATAGCATCTACTTGCAAAACCACTTGACCACCCAATGCACATTTGTCTGCAAAATGACCTTTCCCAAACTTGTGTTAACTTGGGGTATGACAGCATTCACTTACCAGCATCACTGGCTTTGATCCTATGTACATTCTTGGATCCTCTTCCAGTTTTAGTTGTTTGAACTTTCTTTGTCAAATTCACAATAAGCTCTTTTTTGTCCTCTTTCAACTTAACACTTGTCAGCCCAAACATAAATGCTGCCTCTAGAAGGTAGACAGTGGGCTTGGAATACTCCATCCAATTACCCTTGGCATCTTCCCATTCCCACGTATCTGGAATAAACAAGGTTTATGTGGTTTTTCTAAAGTTACATTCATGTATTTGACTCTTTCCTTTATTTCTTGTCAGAGCTCTCAAATTAGCACATTACCTTGTCAGCACTTCCAGCGAGCAATATGTGAAATAATCACCTGCCTTGATTAATCAGCTTCCCTCAATAATCACCCCCTTTATTTCTTGTCAGAGCTCTCAAATTAGCACATTACCTTGTCAGCACTTCCAGCGAGCAATATGTGAAATAATCACCTGCCTTGATTAATCGGCTTCCCTCAATAATCGCCCCCCTTTTGGAGTGAAAGCATTAATATAATGGGCCCTGGCTATTATTCAAGGAAATATGGTATGACTGATTTTTTTTTTCCACTCTAGTTTTTCACCTATGTTGATACGCTTGAATCAGACTACTGTGCTAGTCTTTATGAAGGCTTTTGATACAGATACCAAATTCACCTTTTTCACTTATGAATATCTATAGAATGATACTTTGAGACATGCAATGCAGTCATACATGTGACTACTGAGTACAACTGCAATGAAATCCTTTTAAGTGGCCTTCAAATAATATTGAGTAGTTACCAGTAGTATAAGTTGAATAGCTGACTAAAACTGAAACACCATGAAAGGTTGTTGTATCATCCAACATGAGCCTGACCAAACTGAGTAGATTATCGCTGGCTGGTTTAGGATACTAAGCTCTTGTTACCTTGGTTAAACTATCAATAAATTGCATTTGGCCATCACTGGAGCAATAATGTATGTCTCCACTTTCTCAATACTGTGATTTTACATTCAATGTAACACTTACATTCATCTGGATCTGAACTGCCCACTGTTGAAACACATCTTAGTCTTTTCTCCCATCCACTCTTCTTATTCCTTTGGACCATGCGCTCAAATAACACTGACAATTCAGACTTTCCATCTATGATATCGACATCTGCCTTCCCATTTCTGAAGGCTTCAGTAATAATCTTGACATGATCATCAGAATATTGTGTCCATGTGGATTTATCTTCTCTTTCCCATGTTAACGATGTAAAATTGGGTGAACTTGATGCTGGAGCATGCACAGTTCCATTTGTATCGGCTTTTGCCTTTTTTGTTTGAACAGTAGTTGATGCATCTTGACTGTCACAACTTGCTAAAAATGGTAAATAAAATAAAAAAGGCAACAGTTCCATAACTCACACATCTCATTGTTGTGGACTGTTATCTTAATCCCATAGAAATAAAAGCTCAAATAAATTCACTATCTCTGTAATACAGACAAGCACTCTTAAAGTGCACCTAACCCCCAAATTATTTTTTCGCTTAATCAACTCCATGTACGTTAAAAAGTTGAATAGTTAAATATTTCCTGTTTTTAACGCTGCATTTATAGTGAATTATAAAGGTTTGAATTTTCAAAATGTTAATAAGATGACGTCAAATCGACTCGTTTATTATACAACTACTTGTTTTCACCTCCAAGTAATATTTTTTTTACAAATCAATTGACTATTAACAGTTTTCATTTAGTATTTCTTAAATTGATTATTCTTACTGTGCCTTTCAATAACATGCGGAATCTGAAATTCAAATCTCCACCAACGGTTGCGTTATTCCCTGCCGTCAATACCATGTAAAAAAGAGACAAACAAAATGGATCAAAATCTACCAATCATAATGCATGGACATGACCTTTTGAACTCATTGAACGGGAGGATATGTTTCCTGAGAGGTAAGCTAAGATGATTGATAGCAGCATAAAACGCAAATGTTGAGTTGGGTTTTGAATTTCAGAGTCCGCATGATATCAAAAGGCGCAGTAAGCTGTGAACTGTGTATTGTAAATTGAAGTAAATTTTGAAGTAAATTTGACGTTGTCGGAAATCGGTTCATTTCAATGTTTTCATTCATTGATCTTATCAAGTGATTTTAGTTTGACAAGTAGAAATTAAGTATATCAGATTCTGTAAAGCTTTTAAATATGAAAGGTTAAGATAAGGTTACTATATAGGCCATGTGTACGACTAAAGTGAACGCGTTTTCGGGATATAGTGAACTGACTAAACTTGGGACTTTGTGATTAAACCTTTTCTTACTTGAGATTTGTCGTGGACTTCTTGTGCCAAACAGAGGCGTTCGCGACAACATCATCTAATTAGCATATATCTCTATAACTCACTAACGCGACGTTAAAAACAAGAAAAATTTCACTATTCGACTTTTCAACGTACATTGAGTTGATTAAAAGAAAAAAAATTGGGGGTTAGGTGCACTACAAGCATCTGTTGTATCCACATGGAGGGGGACATTGGGGGGTAGCCCATACCGCAATACCGCAGCATAAAATCAAAAATACCGCAATACCGCAAGGAAAATCAACAAAATACCGATACCGCAGGTATGGATATCAGGCATGTACCACGTGACACTCTCGTAATAGTTCCAGGTTGCATACCGAAAATGTTAATTGCTCTCTCCAATTATATCCCTTTGTCCTCTTAACACTCCGAATGTGTGGTTCCAGAAAATATCCATACCCCCTACACGGATGGTCTTTCAATTTAGATCCCCCCCCCATCCCCAACCAACTCGACTTTTCTTTTTACCCTTTTCAAATTCATGCTTTAAAAAAACGTTCACTTGGTTTACACACAACATTTGTGACCTCTCACGCGAAAACGATACTGACGTCTATCCGTTCGAGCCGTTCAAGCCGTTCACTTGCCGTTCATCAGCCGTTCACGAACGGCAGGAGGCCGTTCGAACGGCTGTGATTTCGTGATTAGCCGTTCAAAAAATTTACTCAGCCGTTCGAACAGCTGCTGCTAGCCGTTCAAAAAAAACCTTCAGCTGTTCGAACGGCTGCTGCTAGCATTCAAAAACAACTTCAGCCGTTCGAACGGCTAGGGCTATCCGTTCGGAAAAAATATTCAACCATTCGAACGGCTAATGATTTACCTATTCCCCGGAATCCGGAATCCGGAATCTTGAGCGTGAAATCCTAAAAGCCGGAATGAATCAAAACATGAAAAATAAATAAATATTCGTTTAATACCCGTTTAATTTTTCGTACATGACAACGCGTGGCGCAGTTTTCCGATTCCTTACTTTACCTTTTTACGCCAAAATTTTGACTATAGCGTGACCTGATTGTATAACGCACGCTGTGGTCCAAACGGAGTATAGTGCGACACATCGCGCTTCGTTGTCAAGCACATTCACAGGCTTAGCCAATCTATAAACAGGATAGATGTGAGTGAAATTGTGGCGGCACAAGCGGCCCGTTGAAACGAAGTAGTCCTGTAGTCGCGATTTTAAATTTGTCACATTCCATCATGAATTTATGCATGACGCTATTGTTATACGGTAGAGATTACACATGGCATCTAGGGATCTCTTAGGGTCGATTTTCAGCCGTTTGAGGGAGTCCGGTTTTCAGATCCTCCTCCCAACGGTATGTACTTGGTGTATCCCATATTATTTTGTATTTAAACACTTAGTTTTTATTTCAGTAGAAATAAAAGGTAAAAAAAACAGTAGAATAGGGAAACGAACCCGGGCCGAATGATCTGCTCCCTACACCACCGAGGACTAGCTGCCGGAAAATGTAATTTTTAAGGGATATAAGATATGCTGCCAGCCCAGACTAACCCAGAACTAACCCTTTCGATACACTGGAAATACTGGAATCAGTGCTTAACCCTAAATACTAAAATCAGTGCTTCAACCCTAGATACTGTAATCCGACCCTACATTACACTGCAATATATCTAAATACATTACAATGAGGGATACATTATGATCAGGGATACACCGAGTACCTAGGCTCCCAACAAGTGGTGTGCGCGAAGGAACGCGAGCGCACAAAACGGCGGGTAATCGGGTAGTTTCTTGGTGTTGCGGATGGTGTGATCAGCAAATGACGTAAAACAAAAGATTCAAAAGACACTGAACAATACCCACACCACAACACAAAAGCTAACCAACAATAGCTTCCGCAACACCAAGAAACACCCGGTAATCGAGCCTAGGGATCTCTAGGAGTGTTATTTCATAATACTATTTGGGGAATGACAGCAAAGGTCAGCAAATCATCAGCCTGTCAAATACCGAAATACCGCGCAAAAAAACGTGTTTCGCCGAATACCGCAGTCCGAAATAATCAAATACCGCATACCGCAGTCTCAGATAATACCGAAATACCGCGTTCAAAAATAAAATTTACCGAAATACCGCACGAAAAATGGACCAATACCGCGATACCGCGAACCCCAATGTCCCCCTCCACATGAAGAGGTGATGGCCCTCTGCCATGAATGTTGCGCGCTCTACTGGTAGCTTGCATGATTGCCATGTTGTAGAAATCATTTCCATCAAAATAGAGTTTTATTCCCAAAGGATAGAAATTTCACTGTTCTGTCGTCCAACATGGCCGCGCAAGCATATTATATATAAAGTTATATTGTTTGGAAAGTCACAAAAGGCTTTGCACTTTTCTCAGTTTTTGTAATTCATCGAATATTGCGAAATTACAGCATAGCAAATGACTGCAAAAAAATATTTCAACTATACCTTTTAAGTAACATACGTACGTACGTACGTACTCACCTAAGTCTTAAGCTTCAAATTCGAAAGTAGTGCATGAGTAAAGAGGTCAAGAATAACTAGAGCTCGAAGCGATTCGTCGTAACATTTTACGTACAAAATTTAAATTCACTTTTTATATTCTACTCACGTGGTGCCTTTCGTCGTCTACTCTGCCTTTGAGACATATTTTTTTCCCTACAAATCTTCTAACAATCTCCTTCTTCACATTCAAGATGGAGGATCGATCACAGCTCAATCTATCTTGCCCGGGAAATTGGCGCCAAAATAGTGTTAGTACCAGTCCTTCTCGTTCAATATCTGGATTCGGATTGGCGGCCAATCTTTCAAATAAGGCTCAGAGCAGGTCAGAGTGCAATGCGCAAAGATTATTTAAAAAAAAGCAAATTATTATAAAACTAGCGGATTCTCTAGACTTTAATCATAGCTATTGTTTATTTATTCATTTATTTCTTCACCGTTTTATAAATTTCTAACATCGGAAAATTTAACTCCTTTTGTTTTTGGAGGGCCAAAATATGTCATTTTGGGTAAGAAACAAGAACTCTGCGAGTACTAACCCAATTTCGCCTGGGCTTTTTTTGGAGGCTTTAGGGTCACTAAAAACCAATTCAACTTCTAGACTGTGAACGCAAACCGCTCTGGTCAGGTCTGCATGTCATGCTATGAAACTGTTAACATAATCCTCATCCAGTGTGAAGATCTATCGCGGCCTGAAGACGGGTTTTCATTCATTGGAAAGCTAACAAGCCAAACAACACTAGCTACAAATCAAAGGCTCCTAAGAGCCAACCCGTGAATAAGAAATGACAACGCGTAACGCAAAAAAATTCCTTTCCCTAAAATTTTCTGCTGCTGAAATATCCAGCAAAAAGAACCGAGCTGTATTAGCTTCCACAGAGCTTTTCACAGAGCTTGAACTATAGCAAACTTCATTGTTCTGCGGCATTGGCTCTTTCCCACATAGAATATCTTTGGTTTCAAGAATGGAGGAGGGGCTGATGGTTCATAATTATATTTCAGTATAAAAATAAAGAAAATCCATTTGAGTCAATTAAATTTGAGGGAATGTTCGTGCTTAACCAATCAGAATAGCAGAAGACAATAGCTTATAATTTTGCTTCTTTGATCGGAAGTTACCCAAATACAATATCTTTTAAAACTTGCATGTTGTGCGATTGGGTCTCAAAAAAAATTAGACAAAATGCACCTCGAACCTTAACTTTTTCCCAGTTTTTGAGTCCAGGCCAATGAGATCACTAGTACGCACTATTAGATAGCCTGCGTGGCAGGCGTTCTAAGGGGAAGGGGAAGGGGGAAAATTCGGGCGCGCGAGAACGCGAAGGGCGCGCGCCCGAATTTTCCCCCTTCCCCTTCCCCTGAGAACGCCTGCCACGCAGGCTAACTATTTGTTTAATTTGGACTATCACACTCTAATTGTTGGATAGTGTTTCACGGGCTTAATAAAACCACTCTAGTATGAACGTTGAAATACTGAATAAACGAAAACCGGCTAGTTATTCATGACATTCCGTTTATAAAGAAAAACATGACAATTTTGAAAAAATTTACACTACGATGAATAAATGTTTTCACAAGCTTTCGTTTATTAGTACTACATGCACAAATCACGAACTTAATCACTGACTGTAGCAGGTGACTTATTGAAAGCCACTGAATCTTCGAAAATTTATTTGTTGCAACCGTAACGCACGTTTGATTTTTTTTAATTTATTTTTCTTGGTAATTTTCATTTATTAAAGTGTAATAAAGCAAATTCTCATTACGTTTCATTTGGTCTCATTGGGCTGCCAAACGTCTACTCGAAATTTCACACAACAGTGCGAGCGTCACAAAATCCATTGTGTAAGGAGAGAAGCGCACAACCATCGTAAAGATAGAGGTATCTGTCGTTATGAGGCATATCACAAAGGTGTCCATCTTAAAGGGGGTGACATTTTATCACGGGCGTAGATTGAGGGTCGCACACCTTATTCAGACTTATATAACGTAATGTCGACACTTAGAATTTTATTTTCAATAAATTTTTAAGTGTAAAAAAGAAAATCTAAAGTCACCACTCAGGATTGAACCTGTGACCTCAGCTAGGCTTAGGCTCACATAGCCTACCGTACCACTGTACCACCTAGCTTCTCGGGTTGCTTAGTCCTAAATTTAACTATATAAACTGCCAACCCCAACCTCAACTGAAAGCTAACCAGTTACTCTGTTATATAAGTCTCAATAAGGTGTCTACCCCCAATCTACGCCCGGGCGTTAATTATTTCCTCTTAAAGGTGTCTGTCTTAAGGAAGTGTCTGTCACAAAGAGGAGGTGCGACAACCTCGTTCCCAGGGTCTCTCCAGGGGGCAGGAAGATGAGAGACCCTGGGAGCGAGGTTGGAGGTGCGAAGGTGTTTTTGGTTTGGAACTCTGTATGTTTTTATAAACACGAAGTTCCGGTATAAAAGAAACCTGGCCTGGCCATTCTCACCTCCAGTCGTCAGTCAACCACTGAAGCATAAACAACTGACAAATAACATGCGTCGTTACTAAGACCATTGCTAACACAATTTGGAAAAAACGTTATGAAAGTTATATAAGAGGACTTTTTGAACTTCTATTTCTTTTTTTGCTTAGGTAAAACCTTGGTTTAATTCGATTTTTGAAGCAAATTATATTTAAAGGACGCTCAAGTTAAACGTTTTGTGACTGAAAGACACCTTAATTTGCATTTCACACCCAAAAGGTGTAAAATTGGGGAGGGAGCTAAGCCTTTTATACCAGAACTTAGTCTTTTTGGGTCGTGAGATTCTGGCAGGGATTTTTTTATTTATTTATTTATTTTTTTATTTTTTTTTTTGGGGGGGGGGGGAGTATGTTAAAGGCTGATTCCACTTATCTTTTGGAAAAACAAATCAGTAATGAAGCTACAGTAATAATATTTAAAGATGATTAAATGAATAAACAGAGATGGATACATTTTATACAGTATTTGCGTTTTAATTTTGGCATTAGCGGGGTATGTTTTGGGAACAAAAATGTTCATGGGTCTTTTTCGGTTTTAGCTTTTACTGTTTTGGTCCATTGGAATTATTTTTGGTTTATTTTTGCTTCATTTGTACCACCCCATTACTTTTCTAACCTGAGTGCTCCCCTTGTACAACATTCACTTGTATGAACTAAAATAATGTTGTCAGTCATGGATGCACACTAAGCCAGCTCTGCTGTGTGTCTTGCTGGTTATGTTTTAATATTTATCATTTGTGGAAGGATCAATCCTACTACCTAAGTTGATTTCTAGAATTAATGATGGTGCATGTATATGTAGCAATGGTTCTATTTGCCAGAAACAAAATGCAAACAAGCTTTCTTCCCCCAAAAACAGGGGGGGGGGGGGGGTACCAAATTACCATCAATCCTCTATCACCCTCTCCCCTGGGGGCTTATTTATTTCAAGAAAGGTTGAGGGGGGAGCAACTTGAGTATCCCCTCTGGGAAATTTCAATCAACTGTTTTCATTGAGAGAATAAAGTTGCTTTACATCATTTCAAGTAACTACGTAAGAAAACAAAATGGTCCATGCTTCTAGCTGTACACTCATCCTGGTAAATTATTTCCCGTCAATTTGTCATACAACAATATAGCAGTTGGAATTCAGAGCTTGGACAAAACACCAGAACCCAACTCACCTAGGAATAGAAAACAATATACAGTATAAGCAACCATAGCCGATAAAAGACAACAGAGTACACAGGCCCATAACCACATTCCCTCAATAGTGAGGGGGGATACAGGGGAAGGGGAGAGACAGGGGATCTTGAGCTTCCCATTACCTGAACCTTTAATCCCATTCCTGCCCCTTGAAAGTTCCTGCCTCTTTGCACCTTTTTTTCTATTTTGCAAAATATTGTACAATATTGTGAAATGCTTTTCTATTTATCCTGCTTGCTGCCCTCAACCTTCCTGCCTCCCAAAGACTTCCCATCCATTTTCTTCAGAGGTGGATCCAGGAATTTCTGAAAGGGGGGGTCCAGGTGCATGTCCCCCGGAAAATTTTTCCGATCTTACCCTCTAAAACGCCATTTCCAGCATTC
The DNA here is from genome assembly GCA_022457155.1 of Cladopsammia gracilis. NCBI lineage: Eukaryota > Metazoa > Cnidaria > Anthozoa > Scleractinia > Dendrophylliidae > Cladopsammia > Cladopsammia gracilis. The sequence continues at coordinate 762,025 of JAJGOT010000212.1, read as the reverse complement.
CTGAGAGTCGAAAAGCATTTGTTAAGTCAAAAACTTGACAATCCGTCAATTGGTGGAAGTGAAACAACTACGTATAACACAATTTTATTCTAATATTTTTATCAACCACACGGGAGACACAGGTCTGAAATGGGGGGTCCAGACCCCCCGACCCTCCCCCTGGTTCTGCCACTGTTCTTCTGCCCATGTCCTGCCCTACTCAATGAGCAGCTATGTGTACCTACATTGTAGATCTAATTTCTCCAGCTTCCTATCACCTTGGGAAATCCACTTTCTGTCGCCCATAAATATCCCACCCTTTTCTCCAAGATTTCTCCCATTCTTTTTGGATAAACTAGCCCAAGAGTACTACCATTTTTGGGCATAAACATGTTTGTTTTTCTGTGAGTATTTGTCCATTGGAGAATATAACGTTAGAACATTATGATACATGTCCATCATAAATGATTGCAAGGGAAAATATGTTTAATGTTATATAAAGTAGGAAAGAATTTGAATGGTATCACAGTACCTTTAGTTACCATTTCTGTCTTCTACAACCTGGAAAATAAAGAGAACAGTGATGGGAAACCATGCTGGATGAAAATAAGCATTATAAAATAATGAGTAGGATTTGGATCTCAAATCTGGGACAAAATGCTTACAATAAAAGGAATTGACTCTGAAAATATCACAGTCATCAAATTTTGGAGTACTGCACATAATACTGCACTGCAAAATTTCATTTTTCTTTGGGAGGAGAAATGCAAAAAGTGTACTTTGCTTTAATATTGCATGGTAAACAGAAAAACCATGAATCGAAAGTGAAACACAAACTGTTGCTGTGCTTGCACTTTACAACTGACCTTTAAAGTTATGTTTTGATTTGTTTGTCTCAATCTTTTCATTTACAAGTTAAAGAACAAACAGTAATTCAAAGAATTTAGTGGAAATTAGGATTAATGTTTTGTCAGTGCAATATGTAGTTTGGGGGGGGGGGGGGGGGAATTCATCAGAGACAAACTACACATTCAAATAACTTTACCTAGAACTTACAGTTCTTGTGCAGCTTAATGCACATAACCTCTTTACAAATATTGTACAAAAAATCTCAGACTCTAGAAATGTCAAATCAAGGGGCTATCAAGAGATAAATCTCATCACTGTGATCAAAATTTCAATACAGAAAGAAAATGTCTCCAAATGTCCTGTGATATCAGTAATACCTCCAAATAAGAATCTTGAATGATGTTATAATCTTTAATCCAGTGTGAGTGATTGTCACTCAGAAATATGGCTGTTCCTGCAGGGAAAACTATAAAATATTCAAATTGTCAACAAGGATAACATGAAATTCAGCTTATTACAGTAGTGGAATAACTAACAAACAAGCATAGAATCTGACCAATGGGCCCAAGTAATTTTGCTTCTTCAAGTAGCAAAATGTTAGTAGCCCACAGGTGCATGCTCTGGGTATTGCCTTATAGGTTATTCTCTTCACTAACATTGCCAAACTTTGATTGAGTAATGTGGTTGTTTACAATAATTTTTTACGTTTGAGTCTGTGGATGAAATTCTGAAGTGTTACCATTTAAATGAAAGCTATTGACAGTACTTTTCTATGGTACTGCTCATGTTTCAGTTTAAGTGTACATAATGAAAACTGGTAAGCTTATGTTGTATTGAATTTTGATGTTGTCATCTCTTGCAAGTTAATGGGTCTAAAGCAGGTCTAAAGTTTTGATATCAAACAGAGATTGCAACAGCTTAGTAAAGATGCTTGAGTTGGCACTTGTCTTCAGAATGTTTTCTGCATAAATATATAGCTAGTAGCGCAACATAAGGACTGCTCCAGGCTGGAATGCACTAAGCATACTTGCTTGACTTCCCAAACAGCTGAATACTTCAAAGGTATTCACATAGATAAGTAATATAAAATGCTTGTATTATACTAACATAACCTGATGCAAGCAAACAGAGTTTGGCAGAATTTAGAAGTAATTTACATGTAAATCCTTTTCTGTGGATAATATTCATGTAATAAACTTTTGATTTCTGCCAAACCCATCTCATGCTTGTATTTGGTTATGTAGTCTGGTGAGGTAACTAAATTTCTTAAAATATTTAAAATAATAATAAACGTTTTAAATGGAAACAAAATATTAAATGCTTTATTCCTCCTGAGCCTGAAAAGCCATTGCAAGCACCTAAATGTATTTACATAGTTAACCAATAGGTACTATTTTGGTCTCTACTTAAAGAACATGTAAGTCGAAAAACACACCAGGAATAAAAATAATGTGCTCATTATTAACATTACAGCTAAATTCAAAATCCAACACTTACTGGATGGAACAGTACGAAAAAGTAACAAAATTTACCACAAAATTTATCATGATCCTGCTAGATCTTATTTTCATCTAGCTTTTAAATAAAGTCTAACCTAGTCTAATTTTAACTAACTTTATGCACAAAAATACAAATAATGCACAAATCATTAAATCAATAGTAAGAACTTAAAAGTTTTCTTCAAACATAAATGGAATGTATAATTGGAGATATGAAAACCAAGGACATTTCTTTGTGGAAATTTCTCAATGACGTACATGAAATCTCTTCAAAATATCGTGGAAATATCGGCAAAGTATCATTTTTATGTCATGGCAATCCATGCGATATTTCGCTGAGATATCGGCGAAATATTGCAAGAACAAAGCCCGATATTCGACAAATTTTGTTTGCATTACTTTTGACATTAAGTCTAAATGTCTAAAAGGGAAAAAGAACCAAATCAAGCCAAGGTTGTTTTGGCTGAATTTTGACCAATAGTCAGTCAGACAACTGTCAACTAACCCATATACTGTTTCTTTTGCCTTTAGGTCATTAACATCAAGTTAACGATTTTAAGTCTTCAGACACAGAAACAAATGAGGCAAAATGTTAAACACATGAAAAAAGCCTTTAACTTAATATGCAAAAACTCTGTAATTTTTTTAGCAATAGTCCATTTTACAGTTGTCTTCTTAGTGTCCTGGCCTTTGAGTGGAAGCGAGGCTGAAGGTGACCTTGCTATGATACAGACCTTGGAGCTTTTCAGATGTAAATTTACCTAGTTAGCATGAGAAAAGCATTATTAACATATGAAAGGCAGAAAGGTTTGTATCAAAGCAAGGTCACCTTCAGCCTCGCTTCCACTCAAAAGTACGGTCACCAAGCACACAACTGTAAAATGGACTATTTTTATATTTTCACCAAGATCATCACAAGCAATCTATTTCCACCAAGCCCTTTAAAGTGCCTATAACCCCTAGAAAGTTATTTTCAGAATCAACTCTATGTACATTGAATAGTTGAATTGTAAAATATTTCTGGTTTTGAACATTGTGTTTGTGAGTTATAGAGATTTGAATTTACAAAATGCTAATTAGATGACGTCAACCTGGGAATCATTTATTATACAACTACTTCTTTTCACCTCCAAGTAATATTTTTTACGAATCAATCAATTATCTACAGTTTATTTCTAGCATTTATCAAATTAATTATCCTCAAGCTGTAAACTGCACATTGTAAATTGGTGTAGAAATAATGGCAAATTCCGGGTTGACGTCATCTAGTTAGCATTTTGTAAATTCAAATCTCTTTAACTCACAAACGCGACGTTCAAAACCAGAAATATTTTACCATTCAACTATTCAATGTACATAGAGTTGATTCTGAAAATAACTTTCTAGGAGTGATGGGCGTCTTTAAATATTCTAAATTATGGGTCAGTTACAGCAGATAATGAACCTAGATTCTACCTGTTCTAAAAAAGAAAAAACAAATGCTGTATAGAAATGAAAATAATATTGTCATATGTCAAACCAAAAATCACTCATTTTTTTAATATACAGGCAATGAGCATGTAGAGCTCTCTTTAAGGGAAGCTAAGATGGCTCATTCTGAACAAACATACTCTACAAGTAGATTGGAAATACCATGTGCTGCAAGGGTTATCCTGAGGGTAGGGTCCCATATAAAACTGATGGGAGTGATCGTTGAGTTTGAAAGGAACCCCTGTTTTATGAGTGTGGCTCACAATAGTTTTTACCCTTAAGAGATTTAATTCTTTCTGAAAAGTTGTTACTGTATCCTAAAGGCCCATTTACACAGGCGATTTTCTGTGCAATTTTTGTCGCACTTGTCAATGCAATTTTTGTTGCGCGCAAGTTGCATCTTCAAATTGCATATGTAAATGGGTGGCAATTTCAGTGCGATTTTGATGCGATTTGTCGCGCAATGTTGCAGAGGTTTTGAACATGTTTAAAACCTGATGCAACTTGGCGGCAATTTTTGGGAAATCACAGCAAATGTCGCACCCGAATCACACAGGAAATCACTGCTAGTTTACATGTGCAACAAAAGTTGCATTGGAGAGCGCGACAAAAATCACATCAACAATCGCATGTGTAAATGGGACTTAAAAGGTATCAGAATAACTCTGACAGTGGTTATTTTATATTCAAACACCCTTGGTGGTACCAAACCATGAATTTTAACTCCTAAAAGGTAGAACGATCACCCCCATCATGCTTATATTTGGGAGTCCCCCCAACGGGTCATGCAAAACAAAAACTGTTCTAAAAGGGTTATCCACAACATGTTCACAGACAAACTCAAGAATCCATGTGTCCAAGTCCCACTGTGCAAATGTTTTAAGTTTATCAGGAAAGAATGAAGGATTTGAAAGAATGCAAGATCAAGTCTTATGAACAGCGTTCGTCGGCTCAAACCTTTTCTGTGATGAAAGGATGTGTAAGAGCCTGATTGAGCGAGATCCTTTTTGCTGGGTCCAACATTAGACACTTGTCTAACAAATCCTTCAGCTGCATAACTTTCCGTTTGTGTTCTTCATTCAGCTTTTTGTAGCCAAGCAAAGATTCAACCACTTCTTTGTTAGGATTTATTGTGCCCATTACAGTGATCTTCCCCTGATGAAAAAGTTTAAAAAAAAAGAAGACTAATTTAGTAGATTACTTTGCAAAATGAATAATATTATTGTTGTTCATTCAACCACATGGAAATAACAAAAATGAAATAAGTACTGTACCACCAGTTTCATCTTAACCTGTGCGACAAGAACAAGCACAACGCATCTCTAGAGGAGCATTCAAAATAATTGATAATTTATTAGCATTTCAACAAACATCCAAAAGTATTGAACATCCAAATTTAGGTAAAATTCAATATTTTGTTCTGTAAAATTAATAAGCAAAACAGACAGCACCAAAGAAACATACTGTGGAAGGCGGGGGGGGGGGGAGGTTAAGTCTTCACAGGCCTAATGGCTCACAACTGCCTGTCACTGGGAGTATTACTACTCCCCCCTGGATGGGATGCTAGTTCACTGCAAGGTTACCCCAAGCAATATGTCACCGGTATCCAGAGGTTTCATTAGAAGCCGGCAACTGGCGAATTTCGCCGGCTACTTCCTAAATTATCGCTGCCTACTTTTCGATTAATTTCACTGAAGTTGATGCCCAGAATGCTGGAAATGCCATTGCCACTGCCGTCTATTTTATAAATATTGCCACTTACTCTTAATTTCATTGAAACCCCTGGGTACCCATTTATACACCTGGGTTGAGAGAGACAACATGGAGCAAAGTTTCTTGTCTGAGGAAACAACACGACGGCAGAGACCAGGCCTTGGACCACAGACCTTCAGGTTGAAAGTCCGATGCGCTAACCACTAGATCACTGCCCTCCACAACTACCACCCTCCTACTGTGGAAGAACTTTCACATTATGGTCATAATGTTGAAGCTCTCGTAAAGCACACCCTTGCGAAGCAGACAAAGTGTCTGTAACTGGAGATGGCCATTTATGGGAATGATTCTTCTAAGTGGCCACTAGCAGTATAAGGGATTGGTGGCCGCTTATAGGAGCATGTATCTCTCACTGCGCTATGCCAGATAGCAAAATAACAACTACAGTCAACTCTCTCTAAGACGGGCACCATTGGGACCAGCCCCAACTGTCCATCTTAGAGAGGTGTCCAGCTTATAGAGTCGAGGTAATCAAGCAAAATTGACCTATGTACAATGAATACACGTCTGTTTTAAGTCTGTTTAAAGTCGTTTACTTAAGCAAAACCTACAAACTGAAACAACAATATTAGAAAAGTGGACTCCTTTGTTCATAATTATTCAGCACCTTCATTTACGTTTTGAAGTATTTTTCACTAAAAAAGCACTTCTCAAGTGTCCGTTGACAGTTTCAAATTGTTCGTTGTCCGTCTTAAAGAGGTGTCCGTCTTATAGAGAGTTTTGTTACAGTAAAATGTCTGAAAAACGGCAGGGACCAACACCAAATGTCCATTAAGAGAGAGTTGACTGTAGACCAATAGGTAATGTTTGAGATTTTTAACATCATATCAAGCAGATGGCAAAATAATAACTTTTGCCATCTGTTTGATTGCCACCAATTTGTGCTCAAAACTGTCTTCATCAAAAGAGCAGCCAACCAGCCATCTAAGATAAACAAGTTTACATAATTATTTAAAAGTTTCAAAAAAGTCATTATACACCTTGGTGACGAAAGACAATGTGGAGTAAAGTTTCTTGTCTAAGGAAACAACACAATCACTGAGACCAGGCCTGGAACCAGATGGCCGAATGCACTAACCACTATACCACCACACCTCCACAAGTTATATATAAAGTATTTGGGAAAATAACTGGACATGTTACGTGAAAAGGGCCCAGATGACATATTTTCTTGATTTTGAGTTTTCAGCTTTTTTGCCCACTTCAATCGACCCTAAATAATATGATGGAAGTGATAAAAGTCCGGAAATAAAAATTAAAACCGTAAAAATCGCACCTTGAATGCCATTTTGAGCAGCTGATTTCAAATGCCAAGTACTCGAAATCATGTGTCATGTCGTCCGGGCCCTTTTCGCATGACGCAGCGCAACTAATCTTACCCTTTGAGTGATCTTGTCCACTTCATGATACAGAAAGTTGCAGTTTTCATCAAAGTGTTGTTCTCGCAGCATTCCTTTTCGGACCATCTTGTTGGGTATTTTACCTTTGTAATCCATCATCAGTTTCAGCATCTCATTGTTGGTTTTCCCTGAAAACATGATCTTTCCTGTGTAAAGCTCAAACACTGTGGTCGCCACAGACCACAAGTCTATGCTGTAGTCATATTTTGCTCCTATAACTAATGAGAAAAAAAAGAAAACTATTAATGAGTTCAAACACCAGTATTTATATAGGGAATTACATCAACTTCAAGTAACTGTCCATCTTAGAAAATGCAGAGAAATCAGTTACAAGTCTCAGCCAGAGCTCTGAGTCTCAGCAGTATGTGCTGTTACACTTGTAAGAAAATAGTTCCCTGTAAAATTCTGTCCAGTTACATGTATCATCACACAAGTCAAAATTTTTGTTTTATTGTTAACAGTCATTTTAAACTTGCCGTGTAAGACTGCTGTGATGCCACACAAACCCTACCAGAACAAATCCAAAGTTCACCTCCCCTGTACAGATCACACCATTGCAGGAGAAGTGGCAAAAATAATATACAATCATGTGCACTCGCAACTCCCAAAAAGTAGACAACTAGTTTATTTTTCCTGGAATTTAGAATGCAACCAGTGAGACAAGCTGCAAAGAGGAGAAGTTACATATGCCCATGCAATTTACCTGTACTTTGCAACTTATCTTGAAGTAATTACCTATAAAAGCAACTTACAGGAGAAGAGCTATTGTAAAATATTAATAAATTCTCTCATAGCCGGACACCCTCAGGACCAACTTTGACTACATGTAGCTGTCCGTCTGTCTGTCCGTCTTTGACTACATGTAGCTGTCTGGTGGTACAGGATCAGTCAACCATCTAGTCCACCTTAGAGAGGTGTCCGCCTTACAGGAATGTTTGCTTTGAGAGGGTTGACTGTATAAAGGAATGAAGTGTGACAGGGGCCTCCTGTTCACCTCACAATGCAAATATCCATTCAGGAACAGTTGTGTACTTTAAGTCAATAATAAGCATTCACTACAACTTACTTATTTCTGGAGCTCTGTAGAAACGACTGACCAGGTACGGAGTGATATCACAGTCAGAAGCAAAGGAGGCTGATCCAAAATCACATAGTTTTACCACCAGTTTAGATTCATTGACCTGTGAGAGAACATACAAAATACAACTACTGGGACCATTAAACAGCCACAAAGAGTAAAAGATGTCACAAACGTTTTAACTACTGCATCTGCCTTCATCAAGGTCACATTCAGATAAATTGTCTCGTTTCCTTGCATTTATAAAAACTACCAACTTGCCAACTCCCTTCAAAAAGTGCAACCTACATGTACCATAAAATTCCTATTTATTACAACATTTTTTGCTTGCCAGCCAAAAAACCCTTACGAAGTCATATAAGCCCGGACATATAACAAGGATTAATTTTTATGGTATCTACTTAAATAACTTATACCATAATCAATTATTTGTCGTTAAAAGCAATTTGTCAGTGTATTTGTAAACATGCACGTAGTTAACTGTTTGAAACAAGAACGAATCAGCAGATTCATACTTGAGCTTTGCTTGCTGATATCATATTATATTAATTCCCTGCAAAATATTTAGTTATGAATCTTTCCTCATCACAAACATTAGTCCAGTGAAAAACAAAAAACACAGTAAATTAAAAATACATGCAAAAAATGTCATGCCATACTGTAGGTACACTTAACATTATTTCTTCTCACCAGGATATTATCAGGTTTAATGTCGGCATGGATGATACCCGTCTTTTTCATAAGCTTCAGTGCAAGGAACAGCTGTTGACTGTAAGATCGCACTGCTTTGTAATGCAGTCCCACATTCTGACCATACTTCTTTAAAACTTCCCTCAAGTTCATGCTGAAAGAGGAAATAAAACAACAAACAAGCATTATAGCAGGTAATGGAAAAATCAATACAGGAAAATTAAACGATGTCTGTGTCCAGGCATAAGTCCCCATCCTCTCTCATAATTAGATGCCCTGGACGCTAGTCCATTAGTTCCAATGCAATGTAGTTTGTCAGTACAATGTAAGATACAAAATAATTTGTGTCAATTGTGGGGCAAAGTGTCTTGACTAAGGGGACAAAGTGACGGTCCAAATTAAAGCACCTTCCTACTAATGACAAGCCACCAATAATTGACCACATAATAAATTATGGAATGGAAATCAAAACCAAAGGTTTCAATAAGCTACAGTATCACCAAATTAAGGGGGCTATCGGAAGAGACGCAAAAGGTAAAGTTGCACACAAGTCACAGGAGGCCAGCTCCGCTGGACCTTAACCCAGTTTCTGTAGCATGAAGCAACTAGGAGTATGGAGTACTGCTACCACCACCACCACCACCCCCTGGATAGGATTCTTATCCATTGCAGGTTTACCCCAAGCATTTTGTCGCCGGTTTCCATTTATACACCTGGGTGGAGAACAACAATGTGGAGTAAAGTTTCTTGTCTATGAAAACAACATGACTGGCTGAGACCAGGCCTGGAACCACTGACCTTCACACCTGAAATCCAGCATGCTAATCAGAGCACCACCACAGCTGCACATCTCATAAGTTTAAATCAAGACAGAGTACAGTAGGTGGCTACTTCAACTAAGGTTCAAATAGACATGCACACTGCTGGTAACCACATTCTAATGAAACCAGTCAGAAATCTAAATAGATAAGCTGTACCACAGTCTATTAAAGGCCCACCTTCACCCAAAAGATGTTGCGGTCATTTGTTTTTGTTTTGAAAATGCTCCATTGCTCATACATGTGATCTGATTGGTTGCACGCATTCAAGCGTGAATTTCACATGAAATTCAGCACAGAAAGTGATCATGGTGCCATAGCATTTTGGGTGAAGGTGGGCCTTTAAACAACAAAGAAAGTTAGAAAATCTAACAACATTTACATGTCCAATAACAACACTCTTTACCCACCTGAGTGATTCAAACACTAGACAAAGATGATTCTTGTGAAAGAAATGCCGAAAGAGTTGCAAGCAGTGATACTTGTCATCTGGATCAGCCGCATTAAGCTTCTTGAGGAATTCCAACTCTTTCAGGCCAGTCTTGTGCCTAGGGTCAGACAGATGATAATTTTATTATAATTACTAATTTGTAAAAATAATTCTCTCAGTCAAACCATACAGTACATCCCAGTGTCAACAAGAAATCCTACTAGAATCTTGCACATCAAAGGTCAGGACATCACTGCTGGAGTTTAATCTAGTTTCCAAAGCATGACATGATTGAGAGTACAGTCAAACCTGTATAAAGTAGGCACCCTCGGGATCCTTGCTAGGATCCATTCTGGTTAATACAGGTATATTATACCATTTATTATACCCACATGTAATGATTTGATTACATGTAATTTGCTTCTGTCTGTATCGCATTGAGTTACTTCTTACCAGAAAACACCGTTTTAGGAGTAGATGATATCCCACAATCTAACAAAAATGCATTGTAACAACACTACACTTAATACAGGTTTCAAGTAACAAAATGGCCCAATTTTGATGTTCGTATCCGCTTCATAGAGGGGTCTGCTAAATTCAGGTTATATTTTAACTTCGCCTAAAACATATAACAAGAAATAATTTTTGTTTGATTTACAGTAAATATGGGAAGGAAATTTCAGGACCCAAGCCAGTGTCTGCTTAATACAGGGTGTCCGCTTAATATGGGGTCCACTTAATACAGGTTCACTGAGTGACTAAATAAAAAGGAGACAACACTCTTTGGAATAAATTACAAGGAGGCATTATTTTTACTCCTGGGTTATTGCCATGTACATGAATGTATAAACAGTCTAGAAACAGAGGATAAAATAGGAAAACAGAAAAATTTGAAATTTATTGTAAGCACCCTGGATACTACATCAAGGAAGTAAAATACAACATTTAGTTATATGCACACTAAACCATTAATGAATAAATTAATTTGCCTTACATCATCTCATTGTTCCTGATGATTTTTACTGCAACCTCTTGGTTTCCTCGGGCTTGATCTCTTGCACGCACAACATTGCCAAACACTCCTGCCCCAGTGTAGCCATACACACAATATCGCTTGTCCAAAACTTCACTAATGCGAATTCCTTTAAACAGAATACAACAAAATCAGAATTTTTACTTAGAGTTTATAACAGACTCATACATGTATCTTACACAGCCATAAACATAGCATGCTTTTTCCCCATATACAGTAGTAGAGCACTGCTTCCTCAAACTCCCAAGGGACTGATACAGTCACCAATGCAACTAACATTTCCTCCTTGGCAACTAAAAATTCTCATTCAGTCACCGAAAAAAAGAGTGAATATTTTGGGCTTGAATTGCTTTTCCATACACTATCACATTGTTATCAATAAAGATTAAAAATTTCAACACCTCAATCAGTTATGTTCTGACACTTTTGAGGTTTACCAACCAACAGCAAGTACAAAGCTTGTGCCGCCATTAAATATTTTCTTCCATAAAGACGTGCTTGAGAAAACAAAAACATTAGCCTTCATTTTTTTGCCCTGTTCAAAATATATTCTGTAAACACCATTTACCATGATGCACAGTAGGGGACCACTTTACAAGTTGTGAGAGCATCGTTACTCGGTCCAGGCCTTGTTTCTTACCCCTCCCTCCCTGTTGTGCATTAAGGTGGCTCCCAACAGTTTCCAGCACTTTTCAAGACTTAGACTTTGGCAAAGTTTAAAAAAATTCTGTAGGTGGGGTTCAGAGCTAACTTAATTTTTCTTCAAAAAATTAAGTTACCTCTGAACCCCACCTACAGAATTTTTTTAAACTTTGCCAAAAGTTACATCTTATCCTACTGATCAAAATTCGACAATAAAAAATGGAGTTATTAACACTTAAAGCTAAAATTAAGGGTGTTTTCAGCATGTTATACTGTTGCTATAGTAACATATTGTGTCACAAAAATGATAACAACGTGTTCACCAATCATTGGGCATTCGTTTGATATCATGATTGTAGCATCAACTAATAAAGAGTGGTTTTAATGACCTATCAAAATCTACGTCGTGGAAAGTGCTGGAAACTGTTGGGAGCCACCTTAAGCTAAGAGTACAGTAGTTCTAAAAAGTTATCTTACGGTAGTATCCATCTGCATCATCCCAGTTGTCTGTAAGGTTTGGGTTTTCCTTTCCTGCCTCTACTTTCAAAGCTCTTGCAGGACTCTACAATGGAACAGTTTAATTAACATGCAACACATTAATTTAAATAACAGGAAAAAAACAATAAGAATGTTTGCTTGATTTGCTAACTTCTTAACATTTGATTGACTATCTTGTTATTCATTTGCCTAATACAAGTATGTTGATATGTGTTCCCAACAGACTGTTCAGCTTACAAAACAGAAATTTTTTTTTAGCCACTCAGGGAGAAATTTTAAATCTGGATTGCTTAAAAACAATCCAGTTTTCAAATGCCCAACTGAGTGGTTTCCTCATTCAGGCAGAGGGAAAGAGATTGCAGATCACTACAGTGTATCTCACATTAAAACTTCTTACACATAACAAACAAACCATCCACTGTTTTAAAAATTATTGAACAGATAGAATTAAAACCAACCAACTGAAACTGTCTGGTTTGAAATTGAATCAATAAACCCAGGGTTGTCATCAGTACATCATGTAGCTGGCAACCATCTCTTATGGCCAGCAACGACAGTAGAGATGACCAACTACTCAAAGTTTGAAAATGACTAAAAGAAAACAAGCATGGAGCACTAATCGTCTTTCTTTATTTTATGACTTTATGATGGTGAAGGCACTAGCAAAATACATGCAAAATGATGTGGCACAAACAAGTAAGCTGTAAAGAATCAGGGGCCTCTATAAAGCCAACCAGCTGCCCTGCATGCCCGGGCCATGAGAGGCACTGCTTACCTGCAATTCCCATGCATTTAACTTTGCCTATATTACAATTAGCCACATTAAAAATATATATGAAAATTGAAGAACTGTAGGCAGGGTTAATCATATTGAGTAAATGAAAAAAGTTATAAAAATCTGAGCTTTTGGCTGCCTGTACTACAGTCTTTAAAGGGGAAAAAAAGAATGATAAGAAATGTGAATGTTTGTTCAAAAAAATGTAGTATTGTCTTGGTAACTGGCAAGAGTTATTGTCTGCCTCATTAGAGGCTGCTGTGTGCCAGGATTCCAAAGTTTCCAAAAACTGCAGTACAGGCAGCCAAAAGCTCAGAATTTTAAAACGTTTTACACTTACTTATTATGATTAACTCTGGCTACAGTTTCTTCAATTTTCTTACATAACATAACTTGATGCAAACACTTGAGGGAAAGTATCCATCCGTGTACAGAAGTTAACCCTAACCTATAATTTGGCTTCACCTAAATTTCCAAATTCTACCCAACTTCGTCCGAAAACAAACATGGCTGCCAATCTCTGAAACAAACCTGAAAAAAAGTAATTTCATTGTGTGCCACATGACAAATACTCCTTGTCAAGGGGTTTCTATGCCTGGGGACAAGGTTGAGTTCTTCCAACTTCCTCTCGTGTTTGCATCTGCTTAAAAAGCATCCACACCAAAGATAAACGTTTATTAAATATAATGAAGTATTTATACAGCCTCCTATTAAGCCACACTTACACTGTAATTCTCAGAGAACATGTCATCATCAGCAAACATATCACCAACAGAAGATTTCTTCTCACTGTCTTCTTGACTGTTGGAACCTGAATCACTGTCCTTTTTTTCATTTTTCAGTCTTTTCTCTGGTTGACTATTGGCTAATGCTATTTCCTGTTCCAAGTCCTCAGTAGCTTGTTTTTCCACAGTGTCGCTATCTTCACTGTCCGATCTCTCATCAGGAGGTGACTGCGACACGACTGAGTTGACTGTTGAAGGGGCATTTGATGCTGTACCTTGGTATTTCTGCAAAATGGCTAACCTCTGAAGCCTTCTTTTCTCAATAATTGCATCTTCATCTTCTTCCTCTTCCTCTCCCATTTCAAAGTTGTATAGGTCAACGCTGAAATGAAAGAAACTAATGTTATTACACAAAATGTTCCTAAACAATATGTTAAATACATTCACAGCTGAGGCTTCATACAGTGCATCCGACAATCTCTTTAAATTCACTCCACCTACTTTATAATATCAATTATTAGAATAATGTAATGCTCCTTTAATTAGGCAGACAACTCCTAAATCAAACACCTCTCTCAAATGAACATTTCTCTAAGACAGAAACCTCTCTTACATGTAGACAGCCACCTCTAAGGCTTCTTTCTCTCAAGTGGACATTTCTCTAAGACAGAAACCTCTCTTACATGTAGACAGCCACCTCTCTAAGGCTTCCTTTCTCTCAAGTGGACATTTCTCTAAGACAGAAACCTCTCTTACATGTAGACAGCCACCTCTCTAATGGCTTTCCAAAGTAGACACCTCTTTAAGAACCTATCTAAAGTGAACACCTCTCTTTAGCAAACACCTCTCTAAAATGGACACATCTCTGACAGACATCACATCTAATGAAGGTTTTATCTACTAAGGCCTGACAAAGAAAAGTACAATGTATGGTACACGTGTTACGTAGATACATGTAGTTGCTTACATGTAATATTACACACAGCTAAGAGAACACTTACTCTGGATCTGAATCTCCTTTATGTGCTTGTCCTTCAGAGTAGCTCCCCTTATATTTATCACTATTATGCCGTCGTCGTGGGGACCTAGACCTACTACGTCGTCTTGGAGACTTACTCCTCCTCCTTGGAGAGCGACTCCGATGCCTCGGCGATCGGCTTCTCCGCCTTGGAGATTTGCTCCGTCTTTGTGACCTTGAAGATAGCCTTCCTTGCCTTTGTGGAGACCTGCTGCTTTTGCGTCCTCCTTCATCTCTCCTCTGCCTTTCCTTTGATGAAGCTCTTCTGGGTGATCGACTTCCTGACTTCTTTGATTTGTCCCTAGACTTGTCAGAGAGCCTGTCTCTTTTTGGTGATTTAGATCTTGAGCGTCGTTTCGGTGACCTTGACTTCCTAGCGCTGTCATTTCTACTTGTCTCTCCCTTGGACGAATCTCTCTCTTGGAGCGCAGATTTCTCCCTTTCAACATTGCTAATTTTGGAACTTGAATCATGCCTAGGTTTCAATTCAGTTTTGCCAGTGTCATGAGAGCCACTATGCCTCCTGGAACGGTGACTATGTGAGTGATCGCGAGATTTGTCTTCTCTTTGAGAATCAATGCGTGGTTTACTATTTTCTTTACTGTCCTCCTTTCTTTGTTTATCTCTTGTTGGACTTTGTGGCCTTTCCTTCTGTTTCTCATCCTTGTACTTACCATCAGAAGTATACTTAGAGTCTGGTAACTTGTGCTTTCTGTCACTTTCTCTTGCATGATCGTGTCTCTGTTTTTCCCTGTGTCTATTAAAATCATCCTCGTTTTTACTCCCGTGGAGCTTATCGTTCTCAGCTGGACATTTGTCACTACCCTGTGCCGCTTCTGCCAGCTGTTCTTGTAGGAAAGCCTTTCTTCTTTCAAGTTCTAAAAGTTCATCTGCAATCCTAGACTTTTTCTCTGCTGGCTCGCCATTCTCAGTGGTATCTTCCTTGTCCTTCCTCTTATGACGCTTGTGCTTGTGCTTGTGACTTTTGTGCTTGTGTTTATGTTTTTTCTTCTTTTTCTTCTGTTCATGTTTACGATCGGACGTCTTCTTATCGTTGGCAACATGGCGATCGACATCTGGATTTGATACAGAGCTAAATTTGCGAAAAACACAGCAGATTTTTAAAAAGTAACATAAAAAATTCCTCAAAGGATTCATAGTAATTATAAAACCTACCTATCGGATGATTCATCGTCTATTTCCGCCTTTTTCGACTCTTTTTCTTTCTCTATTCTTGAACCATCGACTTCGGCCGCCATATTGGTTTAGGATTTTTCCGCTGTTTGCCATGCGTTTGCAGATAGCCTCGACTTGACGTTGCCAACATTTAACTCAACGGGACGATGGATCGTAGATTTTGCCCTAAGTATTTCCTGACTTGAAATGATACACATGTACAAGTAAAATGCTTTATCGAGCCAAAAATACCACATTTGAGTATAATTAGTGACTAAAGAGTTGCTTAAGACAAACTTGCCCGGAGACTTTCAATTATAGGATACCAGGGCTCCTGAGGATACGAACCCCTACCCCCTCCCAACCATAATTTTAATTTCAGCTCATCTGTAGCTGAAACAAAAAGACTGATTGGGACATGATCAGAGATTGTTGTATAGAATTTAAACGGACAACAATTAAACACGAAATTCCGGTATAAAAGGAGCCTGGCCTGGCCATTCTCACCTCCAGTCGTCAATGAACCACTGAAGCATTAACAACCGACAAACAACACGCATGATTACTAAGACCATTGCTAACATAATTTGGAAAAACTTTATCAGTTATATCAGAAGTCTTTATGAACTTCTGTTTCTTTTTTGCTTAAGTAGAATCTTGGTTTATTAGATTGTTGAAGCAAATTATATTTGAAGGACGCGCAAGTTAACCACATTTTGTGACTGAAAAACGCCTTAATTTGTATTTCACACCCAAAAGGTGTGAAATGGGGGAGGAGCTAAGCCTTTTATACCGGAACTTCATGTGTAAACTGCATCTTGTAAACTCCTGGGATTGTGTTAGTGTCCCGGGGGGACTCCCCTATAAAAATGACAGTGCAGTGCTCGTCGGAAAATTTCGAAAACCACCCTAAAAGGTACCAGAATCTCGTTTGATAGGCGTGGCTCAAACATATTTTTACTCCTAAGCTAAGGGTACCAATTTTATACAACACAAGACATATTCTGTTATATGTTTTCAGCTTAATACCCTAAAAGGTACCGCGATAAATCGAACCATGGTCATTTTTTATTTCAGCACCCTAAGCGGTACCAATCTACAAATTTTGACCCATAAAAGGTACGACGAGCACCCCCGTCATTTTCATATCGGAGTCCCCCCCCCCCCCCGGAATTAGTGTGTGCATGTCAGTAGAGGGGGAAGGGTATGTGATGTTTCCCAGAAACACACATTGTACAGAACTACAAAATAGCCACAGACATCTATTTTCTCTTCCTGAGCTTTAATATAACTAGTCTACAATACAGGAAATGTACTCTCATTTTAAGTTTTTTATTTTTCTGATGGCATTTCTGCGTAGAGTTTGTGGCGCGTGATTGTTTCGCAATCGAAAACAGATATTGTCAAATTTGTCTACCACGGCATAACAACGCAACTGTAGTTTTTCCCGCTAAAATTCATAGTTTGTCCAGGCGCCCCCCTTCCTTTTGAAACTTCAGTCGCTTATATATCGTTCAAATCAGGTTGCTCCGAACCCCGGGGGGGGAGGGGTGGGGGTACTCCCTTATAAGAGCTTAATGGGGACGTGCGGCCAGCCAGGGTATGTTTTTCGGGATTTTTGTCTTAAACAGGGTATCGATTTTATCATTTTTTGTCTCAATCAGGATATCAATTTTATCAATTGTTGCCTTAAACAGGGTATCTTTTCTTGGACGATAAACAGCCTGCGCGTATGTTCTACGAACTAAACTACAGCAAAATTTTTTCGAGTTAAATGTCTTAAACAGGGTATCAAAAATCGGAACTCTGTCTTAAACGGGGTAGGAAAATCAGCGATTTTTGTCTTAAACAGGGTCAGGGTATGAGGGGCCGGGCCGCACCTTCCCACCCAAAGATATATATCGAGTACCTCCCCCCCCCCCCCCCCGGCGGGTACGAACTGAAACTTCGCAAACAGAGTTATTTCGTGACCAGCCGGTCCCCGGTCGTCCTGGGGGTCGACCCCCGAGGAAAGCCAGCAAATGTATACACAAAAGTGCCCGCAAGGTGCAAAAGTCCCTGAAAGTTTCAGTCAGACTGATTTTCTTGTGTTGACAAATTCTTCTCCAATTTTGCTTAAAAAAGAATTCAAACTTGAAACTAAAACGTTTATTAATAAATTAAGCACAACCATGACATTGTAATTGTGCATACAATTATGCCTTAAATCGCGCTAAAGCTGGTGGCTTTCTGACTCAACCTAGCCTGTGTGGTATGCGTTAGAGGAAGAAGGGAAATGAAGTTTTCTAGACGTGTAAAACGCGAGAGGCGCGGAGTGCTCTTTCTGTCGTGCGCAGTTGAATAACATCCTTGCCTTCCCTGTTTAGCACCTGTGTGAAAACTATACAATCGCTGATGTAGCCACGCTTGCACAGGGAACATGACTCGACGCTGGTCAAAGAATGTACAATACAACGAGCCGGCCATATTAGCGCAAAGAGCTAAGAAAGACAGTTACAAGAAAGTAATATGAAGATTTTTGCATATAGTGCGTCAGTCGTATCACGACCCTTGTGCAAGAAAGGTTACATGTATGCCTGGTTTTCATAGAACGCTGATTAGATGTAATTTTTCAAAGTCGTCTACGCAAGCAAAAAATCGTCCGTGTAATCTCAGTTCTAAGTTGAAGTAGCAGTGCGCGCCTTTTTCTAGCAACCTAACACAATATTATTTGGTTGGTTCTCGTATCGGCATACGCAGTTCTGGGGCTTGGCGGTTAGAAGGTCGTGCAGCAAAACAGAGTCAGCAAGCGGTATCCTCTTCAACTGCTGGGTTCACCTGTTCAAAGAATAAAACAAAAGATTGATGATAACAGGAAATAATCAGTGAATTCTGGTTGTGCTAAAAACCGACTTGTAAACAGACTGAAAAAGATTCAAGGGACAGATTCATACAGATTACATAATACGCGCCCTGACTGAATCATAAATGGGTAAGAGATTTTCAAAACGTGATGCACACGGGTCGGATTCACGCAACTTTGGGTTATCAAATCGAGTAACATGCTCTACATTACGCCAGGTTATTTCAACTGACAAACGCGCGCCTTATCCTTTTTGCAATTCCCTATTATTAAACAAAAGTAAAGTCATTTTGCCTCTGCCTTGACCTCCGACGGAAAAGCCAGGGAAAAAGAGCATGATCTGCGCTCCATAGAGCTGGAAGTTGGCGTCTTTTTTAAGGTCTGGGGACAAGGCATAGACGGTCTGGCATTGAGGATTTGGTGTAGAAGTTTGCGGAATAGTTACTTGGCCTCCTACACTGTGATTTCGACAAAGCCAAAACGTTTTGAGTCACGTATTTATTCCGGGGACGTCACGATTTACGGTTGCAATGTACAACCTCGTTCCCAGGGTCCTCTCTCCTCAACTTACTCCACCTGAAGAGAGAGGACCCTGGAACGAGGTTGTCAAGATTCGCCTCAGAAAAAAACTCACGTAAACTAGACGAGTTTTAGTTCACCTGCGGAAAATCAATACATCAAATATGACATTGTTTTGTTTTCTTCGTTGTCGATTTGGGACAAAAAAGGCAACAATGATTCTCCTTGAACGCAATAGTGAAAGTTAAACAATCATGGAAGTGGAAGCCACTTTGAGCGACTTCGTGCGTGAGTGTTTTTCAAGAAGAATAGATACCTTACCTGTCCGTTTGCGGCAAATCTTCGCGCATTTGCTAATTTTCCTTCGTTAAGTCGCCTGATTCCTCGTAACAGGAAATATATGATTGTAATAAAAATAGACAGCGTTATTCCAAGCCCTACACCTATAGCAATGAGATCTGTATCCTTCAGCTTTGTTATATGTTGCCCTACGAGTAAATAAATAATAATAATCTTTATTGAGGATATCAATTTCACTAATAAGTGATTTACAAAAGACAAAAGAGTCCTCAAAAATTAAAATAGAACAAATGGAAAAATATAGACTAATATACGAATAAATAAAAATTAGACTAAAAGCTATTTACATTTCTTACCGCTCTTTTAAAACTAGCTAATGATGGGGTTTGTCTGATTGAGAGGTCTAATTTATTCCAATCGTTTGAGGCAAAATTTGTCAAGGTCCAATGCCCCCAGTTCCTACTAGATGCACTCTTACGGATATTGTGTTTTTCCAATGGAAAAAATTAAAAAGGCATCAGAAAAAGGTATGACATAGTCACTGGATGACATTTCATAACGTCAGTTGTAAAATGAATTAATTCCTTTTTTATTTTCCCACCTTCTATAACAAACGTTTTTCGCGTCTCTCCATCTTTGCTGGACACAACACAAGTGTACTTTCCGCGCCTTTCGTCACTTGTGACTGCTATAAGCAGATGACTATCCACGTTGGTACCATTATTCCATGATATTATGACTACGCCTGAACTTTGATCCCGTAATTCCTTCCCGTCTTTTTCCCACCTGACGGACGGCACAGGGTTACCACTTGATGTACAGGTGAGGTGCGCTATATCATCATCTATTGTCTTCAGAGTTGTTGCACTGCTTCTTGTACTCTGTGAATCTGAGAAAGTCAAGAAATGAAACAGGAGCTAATGGACTTTTGTAAGTTTGGGCGGGGAAGGCTTCACCATTTTGAACACAAAACAGCTGAAATAATTGGGGTTCGATGTATAAAATTCGTGACGCGTTTCTTTGAATCAGAAATGATGGGAAACAGTCGGAAAGGTATCTCATAGTCGATGATAGTTAATTACTTTTTTCATGTCCTGTGTCCCGTTTTCTTGCGTACTTTTTCCCTGTGAACCCAGCCTCTCCGTTATCGATTTTCAATCGATCGTTTCCAGTATTTCCAAATTTGCGATAATTGGTAACCCGCATCTTGGCTTTACGCGAGCCCACTGTATTTTAGCCTGCGAAGTGGGCGCTTTGTGGTACATGGAATCTTTAGCGAGCAACGAGAAGTTCAAAGTCAAGTATAACTACCCTCCTCCGCAGAGGCCTCCTAGTCACGCTCCACGCTTGGCAAAAAACGCGCGTAGGCTGGGTAGAGGTAAAAAGTAAAGCGCGCGGGGAACTCTGGGAAGGGATAAGAAGGAAGGGAGACTCTTTCGCTCTCCCCATCGTTCCCCGCGCTCCCATTTTCTCTTTCACTGTTCTTCACTGATAGGAGCCTCTGCGGAGGAGAGAGAAGTGTAACTGTTTACACAAAACAGACTGCAAGGAATATTCTTACTAAGTAAATTTATGACGGAGCCCCAGGGATTGGTATACGAGACACCTGAGTAAATTGCACAACGGGCATGCGCGAGCTCAATACAAAGGGCGCCCTAGCATAACTTGCGTAGCGCACTTGCGTTTCAGATCAGGTTGATCTGACTTCAAGCTCTCACAGCGCAAAAGTGCTTGTTACGCAAACTATAGCATACTTCATGCCATAGATGTAAGCATACGCGCTGATAGCCTGCTGGTTTGTAGTCGGCTAACCAATGAGAGCGCGCGATCGCTCATATCCGCAGGGTTCTGTCCATATAATAATTTTAGCCGGAATTCAAAGTAGATCGCTGATTTCTTTCTCAGCTTACCTTGTGTTGCTTAGCTCCCTAAGAAGAACGCGAATTGAACGGAACATGTTATCTTTTTACCATCATATCATAACAGTGTAGTAAAACCAAGACCAAAGTAAATCTGGCCAATCACAACAAACGCAGACAACTCCAATGAACCAATCATAACTCAAAGCAAATACATGCAGCAAACGCCAAGCGAGGGAAAACGTGCGCGAGTAAGTCACGACTGTGGTTTTGGTTTTCTGGTTTCACTTCCGTGATTGGTTGAAAAGGTGGCGAGACATTTTTCAGCCAATCACGAAGCGTAACAATGAAAACTAAAGCAAATGCGAAATTGCTTTCGACATTCAATTGAAAATCACTATTCAGGAAGTAAAACAAATTACAAGTTAAAATCACCTGCTGAAACGGGAAATAATGAGGTTATCCATATGGAGATCATGAGGTTCCACAAACATAAAGAGAAAGGACCAAAGGTCTTAAAGGAGGAAAATAGTTAAGACTTGGAAATTATACCAAATAATGATACGGTACTGACACTCACGCCTGGCTACACTGCTCAGCCGAAAGCAAGATTTTGAAAACGTGACTGAAAATAGCACTTGTGGTCATTCTTTTATCAGGACGCGAAGGCCGAGAAAAACGAAACACAGAAAGTGTTTTTTTTGAAGGCTAGTTAGGGGGGCTTGGTGTAGCGTGACGCGCGGTTCACACATTGTCAAGAGCGGCTACACGTGCGATTTTGCGCGCCGACGAAGTGGGATTTCAAATTAAGTTTAGTTGCCTGTGCAAGCAAGAAATCAGAAGCGTAGCCAGTATTGAGGCAACCGAGGTAGTTGCCTCGGTAAAAATGACTGTTTAATTTGTATAATTGGAGATATTAGTTCTTTCGAGCTACTCTTAATCCGAGTTTAAATAAAGTTGTTTTTTTTTTGTTTTATTTTTTTCTTTGAATAGAAAAATAATGTTTTAGAACTGAACCAAGCGACCACCTCACCGCTTTGCGCAATTTTCTTTTCTCTCGATCTACTGCACTGAGCTCTATTATTTTAGTCTGGCTACGAGTCTGAAAAGAAAATCGTTCGTGTTATTGCGGTGAGGCCTTATGTGCCACTCGGCACGAAGAGAATGAGTGAGTGAGTCGAATGAGTTATTGCGGTGAGATGGTAAAAACTTCACACGTTGGATAAAAATTTAACCCGGCAAATCAGTGCTGTTTATGATATGTTATTGCCATCCTTCAAACCAAGCCTCAGTTCAGATCCTATATAGGCAAACGGAACACAGGGAGTTTGGCGATTTTGGTCCCAGATTTTATGTTCTTTTACCAAAAAAGATAACCGTTGATCAAGAAATCGATCAAACTAAACTAGAACTTATTTTACCTGGGTCGAGGCCTTTAGCGAGGGAGAACGCATTAAAAACAACTGCTGCTGCTGCAAAGAAAAACTTGGCTTCCATGATGCTATCAAATTCAACTGAGGTGAACAAAACAGATGTTTTTTTCTGTCCTCAATTTGGTGTGGTCGCGGCTGATTGCCGGAAGCCGTATTTCAGACTTCCTCGCATATCATATCACACGATATATTTCCTTTCGAAAGCACAATGAGCAGTGACCCATCTCGTGATAATCTCGTGTAAAGGTACCCTGAAATAGTCGCATGATACTAATTCAATATTTACGGTATTTTTCAAAACAGTTGTATTATATCAAAGAGATATGCGATACTTGTTTCCTTCCTTATTTCATTTCTTATTAAACTGTAAAATCCAAAGTATGAAATAAAACTATGAGAAACCGCCGAAAATGTTTTTTAGAAGAACGCTGTACACTTCAAGAGCTAGAGTTGATCAACGTTTTTATTCAGAGCAGTCCATTGACAGCTGAATGTCTGTATTGATAGTAATCATAGAAGTTCCTTAATATATAATTTTTTTTGCGGTACTTAAAGTCACAAGTGGCCGGACAGATTACAAACAACCTTTTAAAGATAAGGCTCACATCTTATTTGTTTAATGTACTCCTGATGCCTTTGAATTTGTTTTTGTGTGTAAAGTGGAATATAATTTAGTATTAAGGAAGGAGCATTTTCCACCACCCGCACAGGAACCGTGTGTGGTGGGAATGAAATAAATGCATCTGAGTTGCATCCCTTATATTGCAATCCGAAAATGAGCATTCATTTGCACAGATTTGGAGTATATTGTGGAAAATAAATGCATTTCATTTGTAGCCGGTTTATTGCAATCCGAGAAAGAAAGTTACCTTAATTCAGATGAAAGTTATCACTGTGGAACGTTGGTCAAAGACAAAAGAAAACAAAAGATTTTGGGTATAAGAGGGATGGTTATATTCCACAATCACGGGTTCAATAAAATCGCTCTAATGTTAAACATACAGTAATTTTTTTAACCAACCGGACTATCAGGTTCTTTTTTCGTTTCGCTTGGTGGGGTAAACCCTGTACAGGAGGAAACGAGAAACAAAAATTGAGCTCTAATAATTGATCCTTGTGGCAGGTCCCGATACATCTTTTTAATTAGGGTTGTTGATCAACATTTGCGGTTTCATTTTCGCTGGAGAGCTCGAATGCTGGTGGCCTGATTTCCGGCGCCAGTCTTCAGAGGACCCGCAGCGATCGAAGTCCAAAATCCCTAGTCGGTGCGGGCCTACAAGTACGCAATACAACCCCGGGAGGTACTCCCTTATATACGGGCCTACAAGTATGCAATACAACCCCGGGAGGTACTCCCTTATATACGCTATATAGGTATGTGACGCCCGATAAGGTAGGGTTTTTGATGTGCTCAGTCCTTAAATAGGGTATCCTTTTTGGTATTTTTGGTACTGTGATCCTTAGATATTCCTTAGATAGGGTTACTAAATTGTAGTATCCACCCCAACGCGCAAAACGTAAAAAAGATACGGTCTGTTAAGACTGTACTACACGCCTGAATTGGGCCTTGAAAAGGGTATCGAATCTCGATTTTCTACCTTTGAGAACCTTGGCGGCACGCACCTATCCTAAATTGTCGGGAGTACTCCCCGGGAATACAACAACTTAAGTAAATGATTTAACTCTGTAACAAAGCGGAATATGCAGGAATATCTTTATTAACCTAGCCTCCATAGGCTCTCCGTAGTGAGATTGTGAACGCAGTCTCTTCGCTCTCGCTCACTATCCTCAGACGGTCCGAGGTACCCTGGGTACCAGAGGTATTCTCGCGGCGAGCTTCGTGACTTGCCGACCGACGCGAAGGCCGCGGTCGGTGTCGGCCGAAGCGGGCCGATCAACGAGTGGCGAAGCCGCGTTTTTCGCGCGGGTCACAATAGAGACATAACCGACACCGAAAACCGCACAAGAAAAACCTCTGGCACTCAGGGTAGGTCCGAGGTCGCTCGCACTCAAATCCCAGCTCCTCTCTCCAGAGCACTTGAAGGGATAGATGAGAGCGCCCAAGACTCCTTATTGAGACTTATATAACGTAATGTCGACACTTAGAATTTTATTTTCAATAAATTTTTAAGTGTAAAAAAGAAAATCTAAAATCCCCATTCGGGATGGAACCTGTGACCTCAGCTAGGCTTAGGCTTACATAGCCTACCGTACCACTGTACCACCTAGCTTCTCGGGTTGCTTAGTCCTAAATTTAACTATATAAACTGCTACCCCTGTAACTGTAACTGAAAGCTAACCAGTTACTCCGTTGTATAAGTCTCAATAATGTGTCCCATTTTCCTGTTGGGCCCTCTCATCTATCCCTTCAAGTGTCCTCCCTCCATCTGATGTCCTTTGTTTCAGAGCTTGTTCTTGACGTCATCTGACCGTTGAATATTTCCACCAATCAGGAGCACCTTTAGTCCCATTCTTGAAATTCTTGATGGAGAAAAAAACCGTCTAACAACCAATCTGATTGGTGGAAATGTTCAACGGACCGTCTCATTCTCGTTCCCTGTCAACGGCTATTAAAGAAGGCCAAGCGGCTCTGGGGACGAGAATGGTACTGTCTGAGAATCTCGGATCTGCAGTAAAAGGACCACTGGTGGCGGTCTAGATTCTCTACTGTGGTAAAAGTTGTAAATAAATATTCAGACTCTTTTTTTAATATTTTATTACTTTCACCAATAGATTATCGTTTACAACACAGCCTGGTCACCTTAATTAACTAAAAATTCAGTTAATCTGATGTAAAAAATAAAAAGAACCACAAAACTAAGTTTTTAACTGTTGCGATCCTATTATCAGTGAATTTTTTTAACCAATTGCACGCTTTCAGCACGAATAAAATTTTCCATATAAGCCACAAATAACTCTGCATTTAACAAAAATAAATTTTAGAAGATACCCTTTCTTGACTTGTCGGAAGTGTCAAGTCGTTTTGTCGCCCTATAGGCCTTTATCACGCCCCGCCATTTTGTATCAAAACAAAAGATTTTTGCCCGCCCAACCTCGTTTTCAACTTTTTCACTGCGAGGCTGGACTGGCAAAAACAAAGAATTTTATTCTCCGGGGAGTCAACATGGCCGCCGTGTCATAAAGGCCTATACCCTCTGTGGGCGCGGGCGGGAAAGCGACTCACATTTCACTGACTATTTCTTTTTCGAGAAATCTGGTGTTTGGATCAGTTACAGACGGCAATTTTAAGTCAAGAGCCAAGTTAAGTAAATTATCAACCATTTAAAAAAAACAGTAGTCACGTCCATGGCTGCCACTGCCCGCCTGGGTGATATGGCTGTGCGCATGCGTAAGGTACCAGCCATACCGCGGAGATGTGTCGTGTGACTATTCCTTTAAATGATTTATTTTAAGTGAATTATGTGATAGATATAGCATGAAATGTCAGTCGCCTTCATGTTCCTCGGCAAATACTTCAGGGTTTGGGCTTGTGAAGGCCCCTGAAATGTTCCAGAATCTCCGGCATATTTTAGGTGTGACTCAAATTTAGAATTTCCTCTTTGAGGTTTGACTGCTTTGTACGAGTTTTTTTGCAAGTTTTTGACGTGTTTTCGAAATGTTTGTGATGGCTGTTTCAATCAGTCAATCAAAATACGACAAAAACGCACGCAACTGAAAATGTAAGAATGAATACGATCTTGTATTTTGATTGGCCAGTTGGAAAAGAAACCACCCGATAGTAAAATAAGAAAACTTGTCAAAATGTTGTACAAACTTTGTTAAGTGGCAACGTGATTAACATCGTAGTGCATTACATCGAGATTTTAACATCGTTGGTGATAGATAGTCCCTACAAGGTACAAGAGATTGGGTCGAGGGACAAGGAGACCGCTGACATTTCCGGGTACGTTGGCTCTCCAGGAATTTTCCTGCACTGCAGGCAAATTCAAATTAAATACATAAATAATATTTCTTTAATTTACAATTAATTCAAGTTGTTTTTTGTACCTCCTAAGTACGTTAAAGGCTTCTACTACCGGAAACAAACTACCTAATACTTGGTTAGCTGAGACCAGGGTTGCCACTCATTAGAACATAAAAAAATTCCCTGACTTTTCCCTGACCGTGGCAACCCTGTGAGACAGATTAGTCCATTGTTAAATAATTTTTCAGTTCCCATACTGTAAAAAAAGATTGGTTTGGGATTTGGACACACTGTAAACTTCTTGGAAAATCTGAGAACGAAGCCACCAAAACCGGTGCCCAATGACGTGAAGAGGTGATTCGTCTCTAGTTAAATCTAAAAATTAAAAACTGTAGTATTTTACGATTTTGGTGACAGTAAGAGATCCTTAAATTTCCGCATATGCGATAGAAATTTCGCTTTATTTAGGGATTAACCTAATCTAAGACCCAAGCGATCCACGTATGGAGATGTACTGCTCGGACTCTTGTCCATTGAATAAAACTCTCTTCTTTCGAAACGTTCGTTCTATCTACTAAAAACCTGGAACTTTATACAGAGCGTGGATCCGTATGGTATATTTTTCATCACGAAAATTCATATAATCTGGATTAGATGAACTGGAAACTGGATTCAGTGGCATCACGTGAACGATTGAACGGGACGCGACGCTAAGAAACAGCCATGTATGTAACATGAACGAGGATTGAGTTAAATAACACAAGTTTGCCGGTTGTGCTTCGAAAGCATAATTATGTTTATGGTAAAACAGACTAAGCTTCGATTCCGTTACCCGGGGGGGTACTCGATATATTTTTGGGTGGGGTGTGCCGCTGGAAAAGTGAAACCCTTACCCTATACCAGACCATATTCAGCTGCATTTTGCAACCGTTTTCTAGACCAGACATCAAAAATCCCTACCCTATCCCAGACCCCCCCCCCCCCCCGCCCACCCTCCCCGGGTGCGTTACTTGGAATCGAAGCTTGGAATCGAAGCAATTTTCCTCTCTTTTATACAGATTTGTTTACAACGTTATGGAGCCTTAAAAAGAAGGATTCTTAAACAGCAAACTTCTTAGTAGTCAGAAGCAGTCAATAATACTGACGGTATTATTGACGCGAAGGAAAATAAAAAGGGTGAAGCCGGAGCGAAACGGAGCGACGAAATCGCCGGCTTTGCAGACTGTCTATTTCTATAAAGCTGAACTTTTATTATATATTTAACCATGACACGCTTTTGTTATGCTTAATTTTTATAAAATGCTTTTTGAGTATCTACCTGAGTAAAATGTCTTGAAGTTTTTCTCACGGATAGCCTGGAAGCGAGAGGAGAAACGTGCCGCGAGCGGTAGGCGATTTTCGCGCGCGTTCGCGTGTTTTTCCTCTCCTTCAACTATCTGACTATCCCTAGGAGAAAAGAGGGGTTGATCAGATCAGAGAGGTGTTGATCGTCCCTTCAGTTTCTCTCACTAATGTGTACTTTCACACTAAACTAACTAAACTCACACTGTCGTCACACAAGTGTTTGATTTTCTAATCCCATTTCTACACTCCTTGGTTGGCGCGGTATCAGGGCTGTCTCCGATTAAGGCGCCATTTTCCTAAGAAAAGGAAACAAGCAAAAATGAGCTGACATACGCTTCGAGTCTGAGTCTTGTTAATTCGCTTAATTGATTTAAATTGGACATTTTAATTTAAATACCACACAATCGACTGCAAGACTGGCCGTTCGAATGAAATAGCAACTTATTACATGTATTTGAAAAAATTGAGGCGGATAATGTCATTGTGCAATTTGGAACAGTCAATATAGAGCTAGACAGTTGTCCTTACGCCCAGCTTACCTGAAACGATGTATTTTGCCAAGTAAAGCAGTTCTGGTGCGTTGCAAGTTGCTCTTGTAACAGCACGTTTAGGATTTTGCAAGAATGTCTTACTCTTTGTTTTCTCTTAAAATCTTCAGATGTTCAAATAGCAAGGCCACTTACCTGTGAACACTGTGATATCGTTCTAGCTCTCTCCCTCCTTTTTGAGAGCTTTCTCCTTTTAGCTCCGCGCCACAGGAAGCATCCAATGGCTAACATAAAAAACAGTGAGATCCCAACTGATAAGCATATTGCAGCGATATCCAACCTTGATAGTTTGTTCGATTTACCTGAAAATTTAGGAAGAAATACTATTTTATTTGAACTTTTGAGGTCAAAAGGTTAAAAGTTTTAATCAATTTAGTTTTCCATGGGATCGATGTGCGGTACGGTAATCTCAGCAGGATTATTCGCATGAAGAAAGTCAAAGGCTGAATGGAGTTTGCGCTTAATTCTCAATTGTCAATTACATTTTGAACTTTTGAACTTTTCTCAGCCATCTCAATTTAAAGCCTGGCAAAACGAGAGCGAGAGTTTACGAGATTTCAAACTCGGACTCTCAATTGGCTTCAAACACTAATGAGAATACTCTCACTGACTCATGCGCGCTCAAACTAAAGACAACGGAGCTTGAACTCTCGTCGATTCACTCTTGTTCCTATTTGGCTCGGGTTCGAAACATTCATCATCCCAAACTTCACAGTCTTAACTGATAGCTTCGCGGAGATAGCTATTCCGATATCTTAGCTATCAATACAATTTAAAAGCTCTCTCTTCTTTGGCTTAAAATGTTCATTCTCGGTGTTATTGAAGCTAGTACCTTAGGATTCTACCGAGAATCAAACCACAAAACCGTGATCAGTTAACAACTTGGATGATCAGTAAGAACGAGTTACACGATTGCCATGATGCTTAGAAATTTGCAAGGGTTCCTTCTTTAAGACCGCTCCGGAATATGAATACTTGGACTAGACGGTAACTGCATTCTTTAGCGATCCATTTTCAGAATGATGGAATCTTTTTATTCTCTAGTCTACGAACATGGTCAAGATACGGTTTAATCGAAATCGGCAGAATTGCATCCTCAGTTTTTGGTCCGGCTGCGAATAGACAGGATTGCGTTCACTTTTTTTTTTTTTTTTGGGGGGGGGGATTTCAAAAACGCCCAACATTTGGAAACAATCGCATTGTTTCAAATAGATTCAGTTGTATCTGTTCTAACTATTTTTCGTTTAAGTTACATCATACTGTGCTACATTGCACCTACATTTCTTTTATGTTTAAGTAGTCTACGATTACCTTTAATACGAAAAGATTGCCTTGAAACGCCTTTTTCATTGGTCACAACACAAATGTATTCCCCTCGTCTATCATTGCTGGTGACAGCGACAAACAGATGACTTTCCTCCACGCTTCCGTTACTCCTTGTCAAAATGGCTATGCCTTCGTCTTTATCCTTGACAACAATTCCTTCCTTCTCCCATCGAACGACGGGAATGAGTTCTGAACGTGATGTGCACGTGATGTGAGCTATGTCGTTATCCTCGGTATCGAGTAAGGTTCCATTGTTTAATATTTCAGGCACACCTACCAAAATAAATAGGTCATGTGCAACGCTTGTGGTTCAATGTTTTGTTTTTGTTGTATAAAGTTCTAACTTTTGTGTCTGTTATTTAAGACCATTTAACCATTTAAATATTGTTGCATTGTACAATATGTTGTACAAGGTAATTGTAAATTATTTTAGTCTGTCAGTATGAATCAAATTCTACTTTGTGATGACTCAAATAAAAAATAAAGCTTATGCTATTCTTGAGCCAGTGATTATGCTGTACAAGGTGGTGAAATCTTAAGAGTGGCCATTAAAAATAAACGCTATTAAGTAGTTCTTCCCTTATGATGTTTTTAAGTGGTTTTGTAGATAAAATTCTGAAGTGTGACCATTTAAATGATAGCTAGAGGTCGTGTTTCCTAGGTGTGTTAATGAATGTTTCCCAAGTTGAAATGTTAGAAATTTTGAAAAACATTTGTATTGCGACAGTGATAATTACATGATATAATTATACTCTCAATTATTAATGGCATAAAAACTTCACCAATTTAAAATGATTAATTTATGAAAAGCAATTTCTCCAAGGTACCTAGAGGGTCTGAGATCTGTAAAAATAAACTGATAGCTGAGGTATCAACACCCCACCATAAGAACACATCTTGTATCTGCTATGTTGAAAAAAAGACATTTACATTAACAAAATTTATAAAGAATGACAGGACAAAGTAAAAACTGCCACATGTTTGCAAGCTTTCCCCTAGATCATTCTCGTTACTTTTAAATGGTCCCCTGTGATTTATTAACATTGTATTTTGATCTTCAAATTTATCACTCCATTTTCTATGATCAAGAAAACTCCAGTGTTTCAGTCGAGCTTTCCTAAATCATACTAGATGTACTTTTATACAAAGCTAGAACGTAATTGCCAAATCCTAGTTATTAAAGACCTTTCTAAATTATCGACTTATGCAAAACTACGCAAATTAATCAACAAAGAAAACAAAAACAACTGTTTCGGCTGATAAAATCCGTTTTTCTCCAGGCATTTAAAGCAAGATTGCAATTTAGAAAACGGATTTAAATCAAAACAAAGACGAGGCACTTTGTTGAAAGTCGTGAGATTTATGTTTTAAAACATTTGAAATCTCCTGTTGATCTACAATCTATTATATTTAAAAAACATTTTTACAATATTTATTCATCTATCGATCAATGAACAGTTGGAGGTTACTTGCTTTGGGAATACGTTTTGCATAAAAAAATCACAGACGACGTGCATGAAGATAGAACAACAAGGTATAAGGAACTATAAGGGAAGACTCTCGTGTGTTCGAACTATCGCATATTATAATTACCGGAAGTGTTTTCAGACCAGCATAGAGACAGTACCTGTCGTAAGTTCCGGCAAAAAAAATTCAACCATGACAACTCATGCTATATGATCAGAATGCTCCTAAATAAAAACATCGGTCTTTTTTAATGAAACACGTCAGTGGTCGCTACATAGAGACGACGTCATTTATGGTGATTTGTTTGAGTCGCTGACCTGAAATTTTTTTATTCGGCAAAGAATTTCTTAACAGCGATGGTGATTTCAATTTTTACAACACAGTCTGAATAGCGTAAAATATTGTAAACTATAACAAAGAAAACATAAAAGTCCTATGCTAACTTACGTAATGACCTTACTGTTTTCTACCAATGTAATTACAAAGATGCCTCTTATCGTGCTGTCATAAATAATCATAAAAGCTTGGAAGGCGTCGAAATATGAATTGGTTTTCTTTCTATTTAAAAAGGATTTTCCCACTAAAGCTTGCGATACATCTAGATTTAACTATTTTAACTTTACTTTGTTTGCTAAATCATGCATGGCAAGATGCGTTTGATGTTGAACCGGCAGAGAACGCGGTAAATTACAAAACTATTAACCATGCCTTACCTTCTGTGACAGCGCAACTTTTCTGAAGCAATACGCCGGCTAAGATGAACAATAGCACAAACATTTGCTTGTTAAATGTTCAGTTCGGCGGGAGTTTCACTGCAGATTTTAACCCGGCACTGAATAACATGTGCTTCAACGACAGCGATGACAAATAAATCCTTGTGGTTCGAGGATGTGTGCCGTCTTCCACGTGCTTTCCTGATAAATTTCAAACAGTCAATTTGACGTCAACTGAGGCCTAGATTCTGCTTTCTTTTGGCTTCAGTTCTTCTTCGAAAAGGACTTGTTAGACACTCTCAAACGATTCAACAACATCCATTTAGAAACCAGCCAAACGGGAAAAATTTTTGAGCGCGCAAAAGTTCTATCAGATTATTTGCATGTGAATGAGATAAAAAATGCAAATGCCCCTAGTGGCCTTGACTCTATTTGCTCATTATTGCGTAACCAAACAGGTGGAGCAAAAAAACTCCCGCGCATATTTAAAATGTACGTCATTTAATAAGCACGATGTTTGTCAAATGTTCTTTTTCTGATATTTGAACATCCATCGTTGTCTACGTTGTTACTGGTAACAAAAGAAAACGATTGATATTTTACACCAATACGGGGGGAAAATAATCTAACATTAATATGAGAGAAATCGTTTAGAACTTCGTTTATTTTTGCGATCGATTACATTAGATTGCACAACTATTTCTTACTATAAAAGTAATCTGAACAAGGCAAGATTTGTAACGTAACACGCACGTATTAGTTATGAATTTTAAAATTAGAAATCATGATGTTTACCTGAGGAAAATTATTACCAGGAAAGCGTGAAACCTCAGCAACCTTTTTTAGCCTCAAGCGCAGACTCTGCGCCGAGTAGGCAATTCCGGCATAGCCATTTACCTAGGTACCTACAGTGGGGGAGGCTATTGCAACCAGAAATGAAGGTTTATGCTTTTATGTGGAGCTGGGGTCCACCCCAAAAATATCGGGAGGCTTGCAATTGGCGTTGTTAGCAAACTAGCTCACTCCAGTTTGAATGACTCTAGTTTCATGATGGATCAACAGCACTCACCCCGGCCAGAAATGGGATGGACGACCGAAGTTAAATTAAACTATCTACTTATAACTACTGAAAGACTAAACATATTTAACTATTATAACGCGAAAGCGCGCGTGATATCGCCTAATTCTTAGCCGACGAGGCCGTACGCTTGAGCGCTATAATAGTTTTATAATTCAACACATTGATAACAAAGCACAGTTCAGTGAAGAAAAAATATCGAGTCCGGTCCGTCATTTTTGCATTCTCTTGTCAAAATGCGAAATTTACATCCATCGTTGGATATACGTCATGTCAAATGCTGAATTGTTGACCGTTGAACACACTCTCGGACATCTAACTTGGAGCAAAAAAAAATCAATGTTTTTCTCATCGTCATACTGCTAAATAAATAACATTACACAAAGCGTGTAAACGCGGTGAAGGAGCTTAAATTATGATAATTTTACAACAACACTCTGTAAACAACGGCAAGATTTGCCTTTTGTAAGCTACTTTATTTAAAACATCTCTTTGTAAATTACGCAGTAAGTGATTTGTATAGTTATGGTGCGAACACATGCAAGTATTGACACAGCTATCTCAAGTTCACTGTTGGTCGCTCACTTTCACCTACGTAAACAAATGGACAATCATGACTTGTGTTTTTAAAACTCAGGTTGTTTTTAGTTTGCCATGGTTTTGCGTCCGCTTAGATTATCCCTGCGATAATAATGATAAAGTCCTCTCACATCGACTGAATTCAATACGCCATTTCCGAGTTGCCTTTAGCCTCTCTATCAAAGCGAGGCTAGGTGCGAAACCTTTCATATGAAAATGAGTTTTCATTCACATGCAAATAAAACTTATTTGCACGTGAATGAAAACTCATTTTCATATGAAAGGTTTCGCACCTAGCCTCGCTTTGATAGAGAAGCTAAAGGCAACTCGGAAATGTCCTATTGCATAGTTTTACTCTCCAATCTTCTTTCCCCTCCATCTTCTATGCTCAATATTTTTCACAGTTTTTTTTTCACCACTTTGAAGTGGCGTTCTATAAGATAACGCCAGATAATCAGCTCTTTTCCTGTTTGTCGTTTAGAGCCAGATAAACTCAACTAAGGCCAGTTACTAGTAAATCTCGATGTTTTACGCGTCCCGATTTAGATATAGGTTTAGATCCTCCATGGAGAGATGTCAAATCTCCATTGTATATACATCACTGTTGTCGGTTTACAAATACCGCTCCGTCGTAGAGTGAATTAATTGGTTTCTATATATCGGACCAAGGAGGCTTTTTTTTCCTCTTTGCTGCTCTAGTTATGACTCAGTGTATATGTTTGTCATAACCCTCAACGCTAGCAATTACAGCAATTTCAGGAAGAAACCTTTTAGCCGTAGGCAGTACACCAATTTTGCATTAATATATCAGTCTAAATAAATGATGAGGTAGTTTCCAGTAAGTATAGAAATGATATTAATTACAGGTAAGCAGTGAATCGCCATTGCAAGATTCCTTCACTGTTATCTTCGTTTGCATTCTCGTCTACTTCGTATTTGATCCCATACTTGTCGATCCCATAACTCATCGGTTTTCTGTAGGGTGGTGGAGGTCTGTTTGGCTCGGGTCCAGTCCTTATGTAGAATGCTCCCTTTTTGGAAAATTCCTCATCTACTGCCATGTTTTCCTAAACAAAATGTAATTAGAGATATTAGTTATTAAATTCAGGAAAGTGTTTAGTGGCGTAGTTAATTTTAATTGAGGCACAAACCTCATGCAAGAGAGCTCGGCGGCTGTGGCGACGAGAATGCGCCGTTACATTTTCACACTCGTGTCAAACTCATGGTACACATCCCGAACTAATTAGATCACGAGGATTAATTTATGACTGTTGCATAGTCTATCCTTACACCAAAAATACCTTATGTAAATACACGAAAACTGAACCGTATATCGAATGTGAAAGGCGCTATATAAAAATATATTTTTTCGCAATAGTATGCATATTAAGACTCCGGTAGGTACTTACCTGTCCTTTAACGCTAATGTTCCATCTGTTCGTATATTTTGCCTCTTTCAGACGCTTTTGTGCTCGATATAGCAGCAGCGCTATTGAAACAACGAGGAAGGTGGTGAGACCAAACCCGATGACAAGACCGAGGATATCCTCTTTTGTCCATCCTTCATTTGGTATGAATTCCTCTTCCTGTTCTGGTGATACAGCTAAAGATGATAACAGTTGACAAAGATGACATACAATGAGCACCATCATAACAACAACAACAACAACAACAACAATAATAAGCTTATTAAAATTGTGGTTATTGTTCATTCTGGGTAGTAAGATACATTGTACATGAATGTTTATTCATTTGTCTCACTATGGAGTCACTTTAAGATGTTGATCGCGACGTTTCGACTGCTATTACTGCTATTCTTCATCATCAGACAAGCAAGCAACAGTGAAGCAAGCTTTATTATGATTTGCGTGATCATCGAAATCGTTACAGTATTGCAAAAGCCTAAGATAATATAAAAAGAAAACAAACGAAAAAAAACAATAACATAATAAACAGATAACAATGGGAAAAAAATTAAATATTTCTATATTGGACTAATAACAATTTGCTTCGCCCATAAAAAACTGAGGAAATGAACTTTATCAACTGCATGTTAATAAAATAATCAACGGAGTTCCAATGGGGTGGATATTCATTAGGAGCTACAATCAAAGAGCTAAGCTGAGTTAGTTGAACAATGCGTAATGAAGCCAATCCGGATTACTAAGATGTAAGGATAAAGCAAAACAAAAATGTTTGGGTATTTGATTTTCGAACCCCATTTCTCACGATAGAGGGTGAAATTGAAATGAAAATCCTTACCTCTCGTTTCGACAGTGAGTCGAACTCTTCTCAAAACTATGGACGAGTTTGCTGTACAGACGTACAAACCGCCACCATTTTCCTCGAGGTTGGACAGCACTAACGTGGACTGATTATGAGAAGTTATGTTCACGCTAATGTTTTCGCCGTTTTTGCTCCAGGATAACACAGAATTGGAGGAGATGCTTCTGTTTCCACATGTAAGGTTGACATTCCCTCCTAGCTCAATCGTCTGTATCTCTGCAACTGAAGGGTATGATGTTAAGCACTTAATGGCTGACTGCCAAAAAAGAGACGGCTAGCTAGCGGCTTTGTTTCTCCGAGACTCACAAACAATGAGGCCAAACAGGCGAGTCAGCTGTTGTTTCTCTAAGGAGTTGGTTTTGTTGGACAAGAAAGCTGGAAACAATGTTTCGAAGGATGATATGTTTCACGATCTCACGGCGTCGATTCGAAAAGAGCATCTAAAGTTACTGTTAAACAAAGCATTTTTTCTTGCAACCTGCACCACAACGCGGACGAGTCTTTGCGAGGCAAGTAGCGGATGAAATTGCTCGTACAACACCTCTCGTCGCAACTTTTCTCGTAACGACGAATTGCGTTGCGAGTCAAGGCCCGGACATACGGTGTAGCTTTTCTTGTAACTTTGCGCGCAACAAGATTTTTTTGGGAGTGTCACACGATGCAATTTAATTTTGTTGCACGCGACGTCGCAAAAGTAGAACTCGATTCTACTTCTGCAACTGTTGCACGCGACGTCACAAAAGTAGAACTTGATTCTACTTCTGCAACTGTTGCGCTCAACGCTGCAAGCCGAAAGTTGCACAGTTCGCAGCGTTGCGATATAAGTTGCGCGCGTGTGACATGTAATCTGCTACTCGTTTCACAATGCTCTAGTCAGCGTTGCGTTGAAAAGTCGCAAGAAAAATTACATTGCTCTTGTAATAGCACCTCAAGTAGGAGTTTATTGTACATTGACAGTTTTTTTCACTGTCGCTATATTACTGATTCGAAATTTTGTTGTCTGGAACAAACAAATAGTTGCCGTAGTCCTAGATTCAAATCACTAAATGATTATCATATCACATTACATATTTCCCTCCATAAACATGGGTAAACACGATGTTGAAATATAATAGAACATCAATAACATACAATACAACATCATTAGCAGAGTGGGGAGGGAGGGGAGCCCCTACAAAGATTTTGATGTTACGGATTGTTCGGCGACCAAACGTTTAAAAGAAATCCTTTGTTAGAGAAGGTACCAAACTGATGCAGTTTTGTGGGCGTGGCTCTACTTTATTTTTACTTTTAACTGGTTCCAAAACATCACATTGGCTGCATGATATTTCATAATTTGCATTTGCCGGCGAGGTCCGTTGTATCGATCAAAATGTTCTTCCTTTCAAGATCCCCAGTCTAAAGCAATATAATAACTACCTACCACATTTTATATACCCTAAAAGGGACTGCAAATGATAACTACGGCCATGGACATTAAATTGCACACCCTAAGCTGTTCTTAAACTGTATTTTTAACCATTAAATTTACAAAGAGCAGCCAGTCACTTTTGTATTATGGTGTCCCACCCCCGCCTCCTGCCTCCATCTCTTTAGATCGTTGTCGCTACGGATACCAAAACAGTATACAATATCTTTACGAAGCTGATCGATGCAATAACTATACGTGTAGCGATCCTTTTCACCACTGACTTAGTCAAATAACTTTGCTAACGGTAGATGGCCTATTAGCAAGGCAACATTTATTCTACTCAACTATGAGCTTTACACGCCTTAAAAGTGCTAATAAAGTTAAGCTGGGAGTAAATGCCATGAATAGAAACTTTTGCGTTCAATATAGGGTGTGTGCATGCCGAGTGCTCCAGCAAACTTCAGTAATTCTAAGTTAAGAGCTATTCGTACCTGTAAGCGATTTTGTAACTGACATCGCCAAATAGCCAAAAAACAAGTTAATGTCCTTGAATGATAAATTTGTACGTTCTGTTCATGACAAAAAAACACACTAAATCATAGTTTCTCGATCGCTTACCATTTGTTGCAAATACAGTGGCTTGAAGCAACGCTAGAAAAGCTATCCCCAGAACAGGTTTGAAACTTCTAACCGTGAGACCACGTAGCATTTCCGCGCTAATTATTTCCTATCAATAACACAATTTCTTGTCAGTTCTCGAGCGGTAGACTCTTTTTTTTTTGTTCTTCTAGAAAGGTCACAAAATCGAAGTGTCTCAGCAGTTGACGGACAGCAATCACAGTGGCCTGTCACCTCCTTATGCCGGTGTAGAATATAATTGTAGTAGTTTGGCCGACGTTGAATTTAAATAACTATGCCGGCTCGATGAACCATTTCCGAAACCCATTTCCTAAATCCCAAACTCAGTATTTTCTGAACAAAGACTGTCCGCACGAGAGAGCTTACATAATGTAATTAATATTTAGATCATTGAAGCACAATAGAGATTTTATACTAGAAAACAGAAACGGTAAAAAACAGGTATGCGACACAACACGATTATAGACAAATGCCGGAGTAATATATTAAGTAATTATGGTTGAAAAATGTCTTAGTATTGTACAGCTTGTCACTGTTTTTATCAGACGAGTAAATATTGACGAATCAATGGCCTTCTCTTAAGATGAAGATTGGACCAAATGACTTACCTCTTTACTTGTATAGCCCTTCTATCTTGCTAGCTGTGGCGCAAGAAAGAAAACAAATACACTGCCGATTATTTTAAGGGTAAAGAGGGTCATGAAAGCTTTCTTCAAGTTAACTATACTTAACGTATATTTATTGAGCTTGTTGTGAAAATGATGTCATCGAATACGTTGGACCTCAACAGAAGAGTTAAATTATATTATTTATTTTCATTATATGACTTCTCAAAATGATATAATTGTGTCAGAGGAGTATTATTTAGCTCATGTTTCAGAATGCATTAGCTTCCATTTGCCACGGGGGAGGGGGGGGGGGGGGGGGGGTACTCTATTCTTCACGCAACTGATCAGTTTCGCGGAAAATGATACCCTATTCTAGACAAAAATTATCTGATTACTATACCTTATCCCAGACTAAACTGCCTGAAAACCATACCCTTCACAGCGGCACATACCTAAATAGCTCATATATGGGAGTACCCCCCTCCCCCACCCCTCCGGGCATTTGCCGCGCTTAATATCGAGAATCCGCCGATCTGTCTTAGCACTGACTGCTGTGTAGCCAATCACATAACGAGCTCTTCCCAATCAGTTCAGTCTTGAACAGTGGTTCCAGTGGTTTGATCCAAGCCTCCATCAGTCCCAGTCTCAGTCCCAGTCCCCACTCCCCACTGGTTTTATCTTTGCTCGCTCCAAATTTTTCGCTCGCCCTCACTATCTGAGAGCCTGTAACAGACTAGTTTGACCCTCAATAACTAATAAATAGTAGATGATCGCACGTGCATTGTTCCTGAAAAAACCTTTCTCTTGGATTTTTAAAGTCAGAAATGATTCCTTTATAGTCGTAGAAGAAAAAATGCAAAAGTCTTTGGAATAACAGGAAATGAAAGAGACACGCTCGAGGGAATATCAGAATCGTGCTCGTTACCCTTCTTCGTTAATTTCATATCTGAAGACGTCTCTGAATGATCCCAAGAAAATAACTTCATACCGGTATAGTAACCGGGTTAAATTATTCCATGTAAACCGGATCAGCCTGGTATAACTTTATAAAAAGCCGCTATGTATGCATGGACCCGTACCTCCACCGCGGTCAAATGTCCGAGGCGTTTTTCGTTTTATTTATTGGGATTTTTTAATATTAAATGGAAATATTGACAAGGATGTATAAAACAAATTAGTTGACGTTACCATCTTTTATTTTTTCCCAAAATGATGAGCTTTTTTTCGTTGAAAACTGACCAAACGCCTGATCAAAATTATGTTGGCAAATGGCGCCGACAATTCTGCAGTTCACAGTTTGTTAACGCTTAGAACGTTTTTTTTTTAGTAAACTTTCAAAACGTTGGTAAATTGACAGTGTATTGGCAATATATTACTGCGCCTTTCAATAACATACGGAATTTGAAATTAAAATTTCCACCAACGGTTGCGTTTTACGCTGCCGTCAATCATCTTAGCTTACCTCTCATGAAACAGGGGCGCTTTCCATTCGGTCAAAATTTCCGAAATTTTTGGTCGGAAATCCAATAGAACAGAAAAATTTCGGGAGAAAATTCCGAAATTTTAGGAATACGTTTTGAGGTTGTCCTTTGATGGAAATTCCGGAATTAACAAAACGTTTGTGTTCAATTCGTAATTTCTCTCGGCCCTAGTCTCTCAAGCTCAAGTAGGCTGAAAACTCGGGAAAGATGGCGACCGAACAGTCTTTCATCATGTGGGTATTTCTGTGCCGATCTCCAATTATTATTGCATCACTCGTGCTTTGGAGCTGCAACTGGCAACGGTAAGATCAACTGTGTTTAGTTTTGTCTGGTTTACATTCGATAAAAGTCCGTTTTACTCGTCGGTTTTGTTCCCGCCTTTTTTACATGTAAAGGATACTCGGGGAAGAGAGTTTATGTTCAAAATATTGTTGTTATTATTCTCCAGACTTGTCTATAGCAACGACTAGTATAAAAGCAGAATTGCCTGCTTATACAAGCAATGTTTCGGAATCATCTTGTTCTAAAGCCGCGAACGGCCCGGTATGCCCTTGGAATAGAGCACGCGATTTCCAAGTGTTCTATAAAACCCGTTCCGTCCGTTCCATTCGACCACCGAAAATTCCGAAAACTCGAACCGGAAATTTTTGCCGAATGGAAAGCGCCCCAGATCTTCAATGAGGTCAAAAGGTCACGTCCGTGCATTATGCTGATTGGTAGATTTCGATCCAATTTGTTTGTTTCTTTTTTACATGGTCCGTTGGCTTTCGTATTAATTATGATTGACGGCAAGGAATAACGCCAACCGTTGGTGGAGATTTGAATTTCAAATTCCGCATGTTATTGAAAGGCGCAGTAAACTTTAAACAGTGAAAATGACAACCTTAACTTTGGTACTTTGCTTAACTTTTGAAAATTTCGCTCGTTTGACCGCAGTTAAGCATGGACCTCCCTTGAGCGGTGACGTCATATTCGGCCACTCCCGCCCAAGCCTTGTTTCCCGCGGCCATCGAGGCAAAGCAAGAAGGCTAACAAATTATCATCTTCTTTCATTCGATACAGAGACAAGATTGATATCACAAGTCAACCAAAAATTTTCTTTTTTATTGATCAAGCGTCGATCGTAGTAAGTGAGGAATCAGTGCCGGTATGGGACATTGACCCATTTCACACTAGAAGACTGACAAATCGTCTGGACGGACAAGTCGTCCGACGATTTGTTCGTGTAATGTGAATTCTAGACGGACAACTTACCTTGTGTTGGTCATCGTAAATTCATATCTGAACGAACAAACAGACGATTTTGATAGCAAGGGGCCTGGCACAAACAGGCTTGGTTACCTTGCTTTCTATCCGCCATTTTGATTTTCCCATAAACCATCACTCCCTTTACTAGTTCCATTCCCCTTAGTGAGTACTGGGACCGAGATACAACCATTTGTTCGTCTGGTGTGAATTTAAGTCGGACTTTGGACGACTTATCTGTCTAGACGAACAATTCGTCCTCGAAAAATCGTCTTAATAGACGGCCAAATCGACGGACAAAATCAGACGACTTTTACGTCCAAAATTTTGTTCGTCCCGTTTTCTCACTAAGACGACTTGTCCGTCTGAGACGACTTGTCCGTCCAGACGATTTGTCCGTCTCCAGTGTGAAAACGGCCATTCTCTTCGTAAAGCGGCTTGAGTCTTTAAGACGCTGGAGTGTTGGCGACTTAGACGTTGCCAGTCGGGTGTAGGGTGAAAATGTATTTGGGGTCATAGAAACAAGGTTATTAGGATCCACTGCTTTAATATTTTAACACACTAACAGCAAACATTTTGCACTGACTACCATAAGTGCGCTATTCTGTATTTCACGTGGCATTTTAACTATATGTATAAATTATAAAGCACATACTTTAAACAAAAGAAAACAATGGAATTAATGTCAAGCAATTTCACGGTTTGTGTGAAACACTCTATTACAATGTTACTTCAGTTTACTTAACTTGTTACACCATATTGTTACTTCAGCTCTTTCTACGGACGAATTCAATTCTACGAATTTAGCTGCTAAAAGTAAATGTCGGTACAATGTTTTGAATTCAGAAGCAAAACTTGACGTGTGCATTTTTCTTTAAATGGCGGAGGATACCTCGATGTCTTGTGTGTTGTAAAGATTTTTATTCTTGGGCCATCGAAGTTTGATGAGAAATAGAACACAAACCGCGGTGATAAACATATTGAACTTATTCATTTTTGATAAAAACTTGACGTTTCGTATGCTACTACATACATTTTCAAAAGTGACCGTTAGTGTTAAAAAACGATACTAATATAGTAGTAAAAAGGGACTGGGACCGAGATTAAGTACAAAACTTAACAGTTAATCTATAAAAAGAAACAGCTAATTAATAAAGCATCAGCTTCTCGCTACTGACGTTTGCATTAAGAGCTGGCTTTAGTTCTTGTATAAACAATGTTTCTTTGATTTTACAATGGAAATCAGTTTTACCCGACGCTAAGATATCAAAATAATCCCACTTGATGTTGTGTCCAGTGGTGTTAACATGGTCAGCAATGGCTGATGTGCGGTCATCCTTAGCGAGGGCCTTAAAATGCTCAGTTTTTCTATCATGAAGCCGTCGTTTAGTTTTACCAATGTAAAATTCTTCACAATCCCAACAACTGGCTTTGTAAATAACTTTAGACTGTTGAGAACGATTTAAGCGGTCCTTGTACGGGAAGAAAGATTTGATGCGGCGAGTGTTTTGAAAAATAATTTTAAGGTTGACACAAGAGTAAAAATTGTATACACAAGATTTAAGACGTTTAGAGATTTGGTTGCTATGTAAACCTAAATAAGGTAGCAGGATAATAATATCTTTCTTAGGAACAGTGGAGACATGGTTGTTTGACTTGTTAATGTTTCTGTTTATAACATCATTAATGTGAAAGTTGATTATCCCTTGAGGGTAACCGTTCTGAAGAAGAAGCTTTCGAAGCTCATCAAGGGCAGATTTCAGCAACAATGAAGAGGAGCAAATCCTGTAGCAGCGATAAGTGAGGGTGCGGATGAGATTTATTTTGTACTTGCGCGGGGTGAAGGAATCCCATTTGGTGTATAACCCCGTGAATGTTTTCTTCCGGTAGATGGAAGTCATGAAAGTATTGTTTTGGCAGCGTTTAACAAGGATGTCCAAAAACGGAATCGAGTTGTCTTGTTCATATTCAATGGTAAATTTGATACTGTTGTGACAATTATTCAAATACTGCAAGAATTTATCAGCTGTGTCTTTGCTGTCA
The DNA here is from genome assembly GCA_022457155.1 of Cladopsammia gracilis. Lineage (NCBI taxonomy): Eukaryota > Metazoa > Cnidaria > Anthozoa > Scleractinia > Dendrophylliidae > Cladopsammia > Cladopsammia gracilis. The sequence goes on along the minus strand of JAJGOT010000212.1, from coordinate 718,526 downwards.
AACATTGTAAAAGTGTCATCAACGTATCGATACCAGACTGATGGACAAACGTCACTGTTCATGACCCATCGTTCTTCAAAGTAACACATGAAAATGTTAGCCAACACTGGGCCTAACGGCGAACCCATCGCAACGCCATCAATTTGGTCGTAGTAATGGCCATCAAAAATAAAGTGGCTTTTCTTTGTGGCAAAATGTAATAATTTATGTAAAACAGTGCGAGGTAATGTCGGAGGATCAGGAAGAGAATACAATTTGTCAAGACAAATATCTATCGTTTCATCAAGTGGTACATTTGTAAAAAGAGAGCAAACATCCAAAGAACACATAATTCCGTTGTTATGTTTATACTTTTTGGTCCAGTCTGCAAAACTAAACGAGTCCTTAACAGTGTGATTGTTGGTTGAAATAGGCTGTAGTAGACCAACAAGATAAGAAGCGAGGTTGTAGTTGTATGTGTTAACGGATGAAACAATTGGACGGAACGGACAACCAGCTTTATGAACCTTTGGAAGGCCATACAATACAGCAGGGGAAGATCCACAAGTTACCCTCAAGGGATAATCAACTTTCACATTAATGATGTTATAAACAGAAACATTAACAAGTCAAACAACCATGTCTCCACTGTTCCTAAGAAAGATATTATTATCCTGCTACCTTATTTAGGTTTACATAGCAACCAAATCTCTAAACGTCTTAAATCTTGTGTATACAATTTTTACTCTTGTGTCAACCTTAAAATTATTTTTCAAAACACTCGCCGCATCAAATCTTTCTTCCCGTACAAGGACCGCTTAAATCGTTCTCAACAGTCTAAAGTTATTTACAAAGCCAGTTGTTGGGATTGTGAAGAATTTTACATTGGTAAAACTAAACGACGGCTTCATGATAGAAAAACTGAGCATTTTAAGGCCCTCGCTAAGGATGACCGCACATCAGCCATTGCTGACCATGTTAACACCACTGGACACAACATCAAGTGGGATTATTTTGATATCTTAGCGTCGGGTAAAACTGATTTCCATTGTAAAATCAAAGAAACATTGTTTATACAAGAACTAAAGCCAGCTCTTAATGCAAACGTCAGTAGCGAGAAGCTGATGCTTTATTAATTAGCTGTTTCTTTTTATAGATTAACTGTTAAGTTTTGTACTTAATCTCGGTCCCAGTCCCTTTTTACTACTATATTAGTATCGTTTTTTAACACTAACGGTCACTTTTGAAAATGTATGTAGTAGCATACGAAACGTCAAGTTTTTATCAAAAATGAATAAGTTCAATATGTTTATCACCGCGGTTTGTGTTCTATGTCTTGTGTGTTATCCTGTTCTTGGCTGGTCGAAGGCATGGCTCGATTCTTATTGCCTCTGCATTCCCTGCTTGTGTCAGTAACGATGATATTATCCTGGAAAGACAAAGTGCAAACATTCGTCTTAGCCACTGATTCTTTGCACGTCGGAGAATGTAATTTGTGATGATCCTGATGAGCATAAATTACTATTTTGCCGGCACGTATCAGAGGTCTGGGGGAGGGTAGCAGGCGCGCAGTGAGTTATGGGATTAGGGTGCATAATTTGCAGCCGTTAGGAGGGTGAGACATTCTACGGTCGGCCTTCGCCGTGCGAGGTTTACGTTTAGTTTTCTTTTAATATCATCATATAGACACTAGATTTTACCCTCCTCAAGTGTCTAGATATTTCGTCTGGCGACCTTTATTTATTAGTGTAGTGCACGTTTTTTAACTAGGATACCCTAAAACCCCAAGGGTTGCACCACTGCGTTGGTCGGGGGTACACGTTCTCCGTTTTCTCCACCTGCTGGTTTTTAGGGGTTTTCGTGTCCGGCTTTGGTGCATTTGTTTTTCCTGTAATCACAGTTGATTTCTGTACGTTTGTTGGAACTAAATAAATGGCACGGTGGCTTGGCTGGCCCACGCGCCCATATATCATCATTCTTGTGTGTCCGGTTGGGTAGTGGAGGCAAAATGAGACCGGTCTTTCTTAGTTTATCGTAGTGACGATGATGGTCTTTTAAAATGTCCACAGTTTCAGTTATCCAGGTACATTTTAAGGTATAAATAAGGTAGAATGTTTGATAGTGCCTGTACAACTTACAACAAGAACGTGATCAATGCAATCAGCGACTTAGTTGTCATTAAACTGTGATCATTTTAATTGTTGAAACAATTATTCACCGAAGTGGAGGTAAATAATTGTTATGATATACCAAACCAGTCAGGGATGATATCCAGCGCAAAATAGCAACAATTTCTGACAAATGGGGAAAATCTCTTTCGCGAAACCAGAACAATGCCAAGAGCTGAATAGCAAATGTTATTCGGAGTTTGAGTAAAGTCAATCAGAGCGCGCGAAAAACGCTATCCAATTGTTTGGTACTGATGCACCTGATTGAATAAACGTTGTCGGGTGAAAAGTGTAAACCATGAACTAAAAGATAGATACTAAAAGTTTGTGCAACAACGCTAAAGTCTAAATGTAGCTTCTCTAAAATCTAATATATATGATAAAATATGGACTAAAATCTAAACTTAAAGCTGCTTTAATTCCATGAATGCCGTGCCTTAAAATATATCCTTTATCAGGTTTTTAAATTGCCCAAGATATTCTGCTTGCCTTGCCTCGCGAGGTACGCTGTTCTAGGAAACAGTACCACTATAGCTGAAGCTATTTTTGTAGAAATTTGTCCGTGGCAACGGAACATTAACTTTGCTCACAGAGTCCCTCAGGGTGTAGGCAGACTCGCGATTTGTAAATTTTCCGGGTAGTAGAAAAAAACTTATTGTGTTCTCAGGCAAATTGCACATTATTATAAGACCTTATAACACAGTATGCATACACTCATCCTCTGAATCTTTTAGGAAGGAATAGATCTTACATACTGTTAAATGAAAATAATGTTAACAAGCCTTTTTGTCTTGTTCCCATAATTCCATTGGGTCGCCGTATCGTTTATGGTTTGACTGATTTCTGCTTTGACACTGAACAATACCCACACCACAACACCATAGCTAACCATCAATAATTTCTGCGACACCAAGAAATACTGTAACCAAGAAGTGAAAGCATTAAAGAGACCTAGGACTGTCTTTGGACCGCGGACAAACGCCGGGGATGGTTCTTATACGTTTTGTGGCAACAATAAGGGTTAGACTTCCATTGTCATTTATTCTGCCTACTTGGGTCTTCTACAGTTGTTACTTTGTTCTTATTAAGAAGCCGGTTTTGGTGGCAATTAGGACAAAAGTTCTAATTCCTCCCTAGCTCCCCCACTGACCCGGCAAAAATTTCTTTTCTTCCAATTGTTCCCTCCAGATTTAGTTATTTATCGATGTATTTGTCTGTTTGTTTCATATTTGAATTGCTACGAAATGTAAACATGGGGCGAATTCTATACTTACTTGTCCCATCTCTCTGTTCATGCTACCTAACGTGTAGCCATGTTTCGCGCGCCATAAAAAGTAACCCAAAAATGACACCATGAAGCCTGTTAATGCCAAGGAAATGCCGATAGCAATGTAGTCAACTGTTCCGAGATCCCCTGATTATAAAACAATATATGAAAAACAGGTTAAACATTTTTCAGAATGATTACAGACATCTGGAACTGTGTCTTCAGGTAGTGTTAAACCTGCTCTATTTGTGGCTTCTTTAAAAGACCAATTGCGGTCTCATTTTTATCGGTTTTGACTCAGACAACTGGTCAGATGTTATAAGTTAGTCTGACCACAGTGCTGTGGTACCAATTCAACTTCATATACTGACGTGCACCTGCTAGAAATTTATAGGACTACTTATATTTGTAGCTGATTTTTTGACACTTCAGACACTTCATAATCATGCTGAAACTTTCTTCAATTTTGTAGTACCCGCTTATCACTAGCTGCAGACGAAGTTTCAAGAACATTTATAAGAGGGTTTTCGAGTAAGTCAAAAATATTTTTAGGGCACGATAGGCAAAACCGTAATAAAGCAAATAATTTGCATAATGCAAAATATTCCCAAAATGCCGTTACATATTATTATAAAACAGCCTGCCGTTAAAATAATGATTGCAAAATAAAGGGCAATTAATAATCGCTGTCGCTTGGAAACCAGTGATACATAAAACTTTGATCACATTTCATTAGCAAGCAATGAAAGTTTGTAGGAATCCGCATGTCATGTCCTTGCGTAGAAAGCGCCTGTGATTCGCAAAGTTGGCAAACCCAGAAAGCAATTTAACAGACCGGAGTGCTGCAATATCAGTTTTGATTTATCCAGTGAATAAACAATCATTCTTCCTTGATTTACAAAGCTCGAAGTTAAAATTTGAAATCATGGCCATATTACCATACTGACGTTTCAAACTCGAAGGTTATAACTTTTCGGCAAGACCTATTAGACAAAAAATAAACCAAATCACCCGAGAATCGGGAACTGAGAAAGGGAACTGTTTTTACAGTAAACGAGATGGATATCGGAAATTTCCGACCGCTGATTACATGAGCCGGGCTGGCCCGGTCAGCCGGGATGACTTTCAGCCCGGTACTACACAAGGAGAGCCAGCCCTGGGCAGAGCTAAATTTAGCATCAACGTTTTTGGCTGAAAGTTGTTGCAGTTTTCAAAATCATGGCAGCAAAGCGTAGAATGTCTTACTTAAGGATTTTTTTAGCATTTTTGTTCATTTTATTCGCGCTTTTGAGTAGGTTTGCTTTGTTAATACCTTTGATCTTCTACGCTTGAATGTTGAATAATTCAAAAACTCTTTAAACTTAACAGTGCTTTTCATTCTGAAATCAAACGTTTACTCTTTGAGAAAGTTATGAAACATCGACAATATGTTTAAATTTCGCCAGGTTGCATAGTAGAAACAAAATAACGTACAAAATGAACTTCCCCTCAAGTTTGTCATTGAAGTCAAATCGTTGCAAAACGTTTTTTCAACCAATCAATACTCAAACGAAAACTCACCACATGCGACTTCAGAAAGGCCTTGAAGAAACAAAAAGCAAGAAAAGATTGCAACACTTGAGGCGTGCATCTTTGAAAGCTTCAAACGTTCTCGTAAATTAAAGAAACAGTCAGTGGGATCAGAGTTCTGGATCTTTGCCGAGGTCATTTATTTTAACGTCATTCGTAAACTGAGACAAACGGATGGAATAATCATATAACTTATAACGGCTATGGTCTTTACGGTCACGTCCGTCACGTTCATTTCCTTATAACTGGTCTATAGTATACATGAAAAACATACTCAATTCTGATTGGCTAAGAGCATAACATGAATTTATCCAAACTGAGTGCAAAACGGTGGAATTGGCAGTGCAAAAAGGTGAAATGGGAATTGCAAATACCTGAAATTGAAAATGAAAATTCCCATTACAAACATTTCTCAGACTGAAAACGTGTGAATTTAATATTCCATGTATATTATTCGTGTTGACAAAGACTTCAACTGTTAATCCAATATTCTAAGAAAACGTGATCATTCACGCGAAAGGAAACGCAGACGTAGATTTCCTTTCTTCAAAACCCATTTCATCATACCCTGAGAGCAGAGGGTATTTTTTGGCCCAATGTGCTGTCGTGCGGAAAGCATTTCGCACGTCGGCACATAGGGCGACAAAATAACCTCTGCTTGCAGGATAATTTCATCATGATTCCACTCAACCAAAAAACTCAGTGAACGCAAAATACTGATTCAAGTAATAATATGTTGACTTCATCGTGACTGCACTCCTGAAAAACCGATAAATTAACGTCACACTTGAAAAAGGTCAAGTTATGTGACGTGGACGACTATCTAGGTTGTTTTATATGTTGAAAAGAACGGCCGTTTGAAAATAACAAAAATACAACATTTCGTTGTTTTTAGCCAGATTTAAAAACACATCGCTCGACTTTAAGAAAGTCTAGGATTAACCGCTTAAAAGCGGTTTTGAATTTGTAATATAACTGTCAAAACGGTTGAAGCTTTAAAGTGTTGGGACAGCGAACTTGTAAAATAACGTCGATAGTCGTCCATATGTTTTGACTTGATGCGGAAAATGCCATTTGGCCCGAAAAGACCCTTAACGGCCCTGTAAGCTGTATAACGAACATTAAGGATACAAGAAACAAAAACTCTTTTATTAAAGTTGAATTAGTTTGAAGTATTTTAGCAATAATAACAAATTAATGTCTACTTAACTGCAGCGAGTGCCCTATAAATGGTAGTTTTAAAAGCTTTTTTTACAACGTGCCATGCCCCATTTTATACATTCTTGTTACGCAAGTGTCTGCTAGTTTTGTGTTCAGCTAAATTAAACGCCGGTACTTCGCAGGATACAGAAGCTAATTTGGTTGCCTTCAGCCCTTCAATAAAGAGTAAGTAGTTTTAAAGCTCTTTTTACAACGTTTCATGCCCTATTCCATACATTCTTGTTACGCAACTGTTGCTAGTTTTCTGTTCAGCTAAATTAAACGCCAGTACTTCACAGAAGCTAATATAGTTGCCTTCAGCCCTTCAATAATGATTAAGATTACATGTTAATCAATACCCGCCTATTCTTGGGCTGACTCGTCCCCCATTGTTGTGTTGTTTGTTCTATTGTTTTCTCAACAAATCAGAGAAGACCTTGTAAGAGCTGGGTACTGCCCCACCCATTTACTTACTGGCCAGCTGACTCTCTATTGCTTTCTCTGCACTGTCATCAACATTTAATACGGAGTTTAGTTTCTGATTTCTGGCTCGAAAACGTTTGTTTTGTTTCAGTTCATCTAAGCGTGATGCTTTCAACGGTCAGACTCGCCCCTGTTCCATCCAAATTTAGTAGTCGATATAGAGATTATGTCGTTGAATATCATGGCTGAAAGACTTACTTGTCCTATTTCGTTGTTCGCACCCATTGCGGTCCTATGTCGCGCCTTCCATAAGTAGTAGCCAATTACCAACACGATGAAGGCTGTTAATCCCAAGGAAGAACCGATAGCTATGAAGTCAACTTCACCAAGATCTCCTGATGAAAAATACAAAGGCACGAGTCTTATTAGAATAGCTTGTATAATTTTAGCTGTTCCTTTTTGGGTAGTCAAGCGGGCGAGCAAATCGCGCGATCAAGCAAAATAAGCTCGATAAGACTATAGCGGTATTAGTATTTATATTTGAAGTGTAATGTGAGTATTCAGTTTTAAAATTGAAAATTTTAGAGGTTTCATAGTTGGATAGATCTTGAGGTGGGAGTCCACATGAACGCCATTTTTCCGCCACTTCACATGGCTTTAATGGAAAATCTCCATGTTTCAAGCAATCCAAAAACTCTATGCTTATTTCATGAATCTATGTTATGAGGTGTTTTTTTATTTAATTTTTGGGTGATTTTTGGGTATGTTTGGGAGGAAATAGTTTTTCTCAAAGGATTTGTAAAATTTAGAGAAATAAGAAATACTGAAGATTAAGTGAAGTTTTAAAATTAGTCCACTAGCAACCTGGGGTATTCTTGCGTGGGTATCAACTGTCTGTTGGTGTTCCAAAAATCATTTTCTTTCTTCTATCCCTTCTTTAAACCTCTTCAAATTTCATTCAAATTCATGTGTACCCCCGCCTTAAGTTTCTTATTTGCAGCTGAACGTAATTTCATATAAACACGGCCGAAATTTTTTTGAACTTGTTTCTGAATCTCTTGAGATTGTTTCTTTCTTTGATAAGTATGTTTTTCGTTAAAGATTGTTTGGTTTGTTTTTAAATGAATTTATCATTCATACTGTAAATTTAGTGGAGCTCTTACTAAATAACAAAAGATATACCCAAAATTAGACGTATGTATGTCGACGATACCGTGCTATATGTGCGCATGGGCGCGCTCTTTTAAAAAATTCTATAAAATGCTTTGAATACCGCGACTTTTTTACTGTTCGGCGGAGTTGTCCCTTTTTAGAATTATCTACACCAATGACAATTAATTTAATTTTTTTTGGATTACTTGCAGAATACCCCGCCCCTTCTAACAAACTCCTTGACCTAGCCCAAACTCTAACCCAGGAAAAACGAGCATGAAACAATACACAATATTGTTATTCAATAAGATGCAAATAAGTGACAGGATATTCTGCAGTTTAGCCTTTTTATTAATTAACTACACTTTATATGTACAGATTACGGTACTCGCGTGAATTAAGGCATGGCTCCTCGTGTAACATTGGGTTTTCATCATTTTTTCTAGCTTTATTCAGCGACCCCTAATATTTGATCTTATGATCATGCACTAAGAAACAAAACCATTTTTTGATGATACCCTGTGTCTGTTGGGGTCACATGACCAGCCACGCCCTAAATTATGCAAAATTTAGAATTTTCAGATTACGGTATGAAAATTCAATTAAAAGCTCCCGTTTTTCCTCCCTTAGTCTTCCATTTACCGAGTGATGCGTCAAATTAAACGGGGAATTTCGAAAACTGTTATTGCTGCATAATTATTCATTGTTTTCCTCTAGTCCCAGTCCCTCTCTAAAATTAAAACGTTATGGTTTACAGAAAACAAAAAACTTTGTAAAACCCCGATTAGTTCCATAAACCCTGTGCTAATGGTCATTGATAGAAAACAAATTATTTAGAAAAATATTTTTCCAAAATCTCGTAAATTTCGATCGAAAAAAATTGCTAAAAATTGGGCGTGGCAAGTCACGTGACGTAGCAAGTCCATTCATGTAAGCGAAAACTTTTTATTTCAACAATTAAAAGCCTCTTAGAAAGTTTAAAGTCAATAAGTCAAATATGTTTTAAAATAAACCACCCCCCTTTAAATCGAACGAGACCCATTCCTTAATTCACCCGAGTAATTTTCTTTAATCAGTAGTTCCGCTTCTGACAGTTATACATTTATACAGTTTGATCCCGCTTTCATCCTCATAAATATTCTTCTTCATTGTTACAAACTTATTCGCTTTTTGGAGCTCTTGATAACTTCATTTACGCCGACAAACTGACGCTTTTAACAGGCATGTTAAAATCAATAAGAGTGTCTCATTTCTTTTACACAACTCTTACAAGAACTCTTTTGATTCTCACATATTCAATACCCAAATAATGAACGGAGCCCTCTGGGAGAATCATGATAGCCTGCGTAGCTGGCGGTTTTTTTGTTGGCGCGCGCGATAATTCGCGAGCGGCGAAGCCTCGAGTTTCGAGTTTCGAGCGGCGAAGCCGTGAAAAAACTCGAAAGCATCACGCGCAAAATAAAACCGCCAGCCATGCAGGCTAGAATCATAAGAAAAATGGGCGTTTGTTACACTGAGCCAAGGATGTTAAAAATTCCGTTATTGTCATAGCTATTCAGGAACCTTCTTTCATGCTCAGACTAGAAATAAATTGTCATACGATGTTGAGTGGAAACCAGAGTGGAAACACAATCAACTCAATAACGTTTCAAGAAGAACTCTTAAGCACACACATACGAATCATTCAAAGTAGTTTGAACATGCGGCAACGTACACAACTGAGGCAAAACAGTCAATACAAAGTGAACGCTAGTTTGATCAAAGCGGCAAACTTCCAAAAAAAAATCAACGCTCTTATAAAACTTACCACAAGTGACTTCAGGATAGCTCTGAAGAAAGAGGAGGCAAAAGAAAACTGTGACACTTGAGGAGGGCATCGTTGAAAGATTCCAAGGACGGTTTTCAGTTTAAACTTAAAAATTTTTGGACTCACGTACGCCGTTATGTTAACATTACAGGGATTACCATGACTTGAAATTAAATAAAAGCATCTGTCTATCTATCTTATTCACTCTAGATTATTGCCGGGTTCCCTTTTGTCATCTGCACAATTCGGCACAAACGAATAGAATATTCATAACTTTTAATATGAATGCCTCTTGTGGGTTATATGTTCAAGTAAAATCCCTCAGTGCCAGTTCCATTGGCCGTTTTCACACTAGAGACGGACAAATCGTCTGGACGGACAAGTCGTCTCAGACGGACAAGTCGTCTTAGTGTAAAAACGGGACGAACAAAATTTTGGACGTAAAAGTCGTCTGATTTTGTCCGTCGATTTGGCCGTCTATTAAGACGATTTTTCGAGGACGATTTGTTCGTCTAGACGGATAAGTGGTCCAAAGTCCGACTTGAATTCACACCAGACGAACAACTGGTTTTATCTCGGTCCCAGTACTCGCTAAGGGGAATGGAACTAGTAAAGGGAGTGATGGTTTATGGGAAAATCAAAATGGCGGATAGAAAGCAAGGTAACCAAGCCTGTTAGTGCCAGGCCCCTTGCTTTCAAAATCGTCTGTTAGTTCGTTCAGATATGAATTTACGATGACCAACACAAGGTGAGTTGCCCGTCTAGAATTCACATTACACGAACAAATCGTCGGACGACTTGTCCGTCCAGATGATTTGTCCGTCTTCTAGTGTGAAATGGGCCATTATAATCCGATCAACTCTAGTTTCGAAAAGATAGAGTTGAAGTGGAGGGTATGTTTACAAAGTTATGTATTTTCTAGTGTCTTTGAAAAGAACAGGGTAATCTGAGGGGAGTCCATGTTCACGAATTTGAGGCAGGTTGTTTGGTAATCAAGATTTTGTTTCGACATTCTGCTCATCAGCACACTAGGCGGCACGCAGTGTAGAAATGGTGAACACGTTGCGACCATTCATGATAATCGGGCCATCTCGGTGAAGCGCGTTGTTTTTGTGGAAGTTTGTTTCAGATTGCTGAAAATTACAGACTTGCCTTTTAAATAAATAAGGTTGTCATTCGCAGATGTTTTCCAATTTTTTAGGGAAACGTTATAGGGATAAAGGGTTTTAGTTTCTAAAGAAACTGTGATGCGGGAGTGAAACATGAAACCTTGGTTTTATTCGATGGGTTGATGAGGTGATTTGGCCAACGTAGAAAGATTAGAGAAGCTGACGTTTCAAACTCTATAGCCCTTCGTCAGTCAGAGCGAAGGTTATCGCCGGATAACCTCGTGTTTTCCTTTTCAAGATATTCATCTAGTTTATTTGGTACATTGAATAATCATGCATGCATTTGTAGTCCATAGGCAGGCGTGTTTTGATTGGCTCCTTGCCCATGATCTATAAATAGGCAGTGGTGTGTCTCCCGCACGTGGTCTGCGATACATAGTCCAACCAAAGCGTCATCGAGTCCCTTTGACCGCGCAACAGGTAAAAGAAACATGCAGGAAAAGAAAAATGTCCTTTGATAAACATTTTATTCTCCACAAAAAAACAGTCACTTCAAGTTGGACGGAATGACGTCACATTTCAAGGCCAGGCTGCTAAATATGGTTAAAAAATGGCGGCGTTCAAAACCGACGATGTTTGGGCTACTTTAGACAAAGATTTAATTGGGATTGGAAGTTCTTTAGAAAGCTAAAACTTTGGTCATCATCCTATCTCTATATGTACTTTTTATTAGTGGAAAGAAAAAGGATGTCTTCTGGAGTGAACCTCTCCTTTAACCCTGTAAGCTGTACAACGAACATGGGATACAAGAAACAAAAACGTTTTATTAAAGCTGAATTAGTTTTGAAGTATTCTAGATAACCATTATGACGAATTTATATCTACTTAGCTGCAGCGATTGCCCTATAAATTAATTGTAGTTTTATTAGAGCTTTTTTTTTACAACGTGCCATGCCACATTTCATACATTCTTGTTACGCAAGTGTCTGCTGATTTTATGTTAGTAAACGCCGGTACTTCACAGAAGATAATATGGGTGCCTTCAGCCCTACGATAATGGTGAGTAGTTTAAAGCTTTTTTGCCATTTCCCATTTAATGAATTGTTGTTACCACGACTGTCTGCTAGTTTTATGTTCAGCTAAACCAAACGTCGGTTCTTCGCAGGATACAGAAGCTAATTTGGATGTCTTCAATCCTTCAATAATGATTAAGGTTATGTGTTAATCGTTCTGTCTTGGGTACTTGTAGTAGGCAACGGCGCAAGGCTGATTCCTTGCACATTTCCTGCCTCTGCCCTGTCCGCATTTACAGCAAGGTTATCCTGAAGAGATGAAAAGTAAAAATTGAACTCATTTTAAAAAGAGTACTCCGCGAAACTAAAATTTAATGAATGAACATGAATCTATGGCCTAGCTCTTTCGTAGCTCAGTGGTTAGAGCACATGATCCGACCCTGCATCCGACCGGTGTGCGGCGGTATCCGATCGGATGATCTGATACATAAGTTGATGGTAGGAATTCCACCGAGGTATAGTCCGGCTGACTCTCTATTGGTTCATCTCAGCACTGACACAGAGGGGTTATGCTTTCGCTTAATCAACGACCAATTGTTTAAAATCAAGGCTAAAAGACTTACTTGTCCTATTTCGTTGTTCGCACCCATTGCGGTCCTATGTCGCGCCTTCCATAAGTAGTAGCCAATTACCAACACGATGAAGGCTGTTAATCCCAAGGAAGAACCGATAGCTATGAAGTCAACTTCACCAAGATCTCCTGATGAAAAATACAAGGGCACGAGTCTAATTAGAATAGCTTGTGTAATTTTAGCTGTTCCTTTCTGGGTAGTCAAGGAAGGAAAGAGACTTATATAGCGCATATATCACATGTCTCATGGCTCAAACGGGCGAGCAAATCACGCGATCAGGCAGATAAGCTCGCTAAGACTTTAGCCGGGTGTGCACGCTATTAAAAAAGATCAGTATTTATATTTGATGTAAGTGTTATGTGAGTATTCAGTTTTGAAATTGAGAAAATCTAAGAGGTTTGATAGTTGTTTCTTTCTTTGATAACTGCTATGTTTTTCGGCAAAGATTGTTTGGTTTGTCTTTAAATGAATTTATTATTCATACTGTAAATTGAGTAGTGCTCTTACTAAATAACAAAAGATACACCTAAAATTATTCTCCTATATGCCGGTCGTGGCATATAGAGCCGATGCTATTCAGAAATGCATACGCGCGCACTTTGTGAAAAATTTGAAAAAAAAAATGCCTCGAATACCGCGAGTTTTGACCGTTCGGCGCGCGGTTTTGTCAGGCCTTTTTGGAATTATCTGTTTCGGATTAACTACATCACTTTACATGTAAAGACTGCTTCTTGATGTCTGTGAAAACGGATATCCTGTACTGACAGTTATACATTTATACAGTCTTATTCTTTCATCAGCATAAATATTCTTCTTCATTGATGCAATAGGAGTGCCTCATTTTTTATACAACCCTTGCAACAACTTTTTTGATTTTCACATATTCAATACACAAATGTTGAACGGAGCCCTCCAGCGGAATCTTGAGCAAAATGCGGGCCAAGGATGATAAAAAAATTACATTATTGTCATAGCTATTAAGAAACCTGCTTTCATGCAAAACGTAACTTTGGCACTGAATTTTCTCGGACTTGAAATAAATTGCATACCATGTTGAGTGGAAACACAATCAACTCAATAACGTTTCAAGAAGAACTCTTAAGCACACAGATACGAATCATTCAAAGTAGTTTAAACATGCAGCAACGTACATAACTGAGGCAAAACAGTCAACACAAAGTGAACGCTCGTTTGATCAAAGCGGCAAACTTGAAAAAACAATCAACGCTCTCATAAAACTTACCGCAAGCGACTTCAGGATAGCTCTGAAAAAAGAGGAGGCAAAAGAAAACTGTAACACTTGAGGAGGGCATCATGGAAAGATTCCAAATCTTTTGGACTTTTGGACTTTCGAGTTTTCTAAACTGAGTCACGCACGTGGGTTATGTTAACTTATTCACGCTAGATTATTGGTTCCCTTTTGTCAACTGCACAATTACCCACAAACGAATAGAATATTCATAACTTTTAATATGAATGCCTCTTGTGGGTTATATGTTCAAGTAATTTTCTATTGTTTATCTTGCATGCAAAACGTTTTGACACGTTAATATCTCCCAGTGCTAGCTCTGTTATAATCCGATCTAATCTAATAATTTTCGAATAGATACATTCTCCACATTAGCCAGCTAATGTGGAGAGTCAGCTTAGAAAGTTATGTATTTTCTCGTGTCTTTGAAAAGAACACGGTATTCCGAGGGCAACCATTATAACGAATTTGAAATGCGAGGCAGGATGTTTAGTAATCAAGATGTAGACTGGGCAGATTAAAATATGCAGAACAGAACAAAACTAAATTGTCTAAATAGCATGCCTTCAATCAACTCATGTGCTTATTTTTTTTTCGAGTTTCAACTGATCAGCACACGGCACGCAGCGTAGAAATGGTGAACACGTGACTATTATTACGTCGCCTCAGGCTGCAACCAGTGCATGGAAAATGAAGCGCGTTGTTTTTGTGAAAGTTTGTTTCAGATTGCAGAAATTTACAGGCTTGTCTTTCAGATAAATAAGGTTGTCATTCGCAGATGTATTCCATTTTTTAGGGAAAAGTTATAGGGATAAAGGGTTTTAGTTCCTAAAGAAACTGTGACGCGGGAGTGAAACATGAAAACTTGGTTTTATCCGGACTGAGTAGACTGAGGTTGATGAGGCCCAAGGTAAAAAGATTAAAAAGCTGTCGTTTCGAGAGCTAGCCCTTCGTCAGAGCGAAGGTTATAGGGATAAGCTCGAGTTTTCTTTTTTCAAGATATTCGTCTGTATTTTATTTGGTTTAATAGTGAACAAACATATGTATGCATGCATGTATGAAGTCCATCGGCGGGCGTTTTTCGATTGGCTCCTTGCCCATAGTCTATAAATAGGCAGTGGTGTGACTCGCGCACGTGATCTGCAATACAGAGTCCAACCAAGGGGTTGGCGCCCTCGATTCACGCTCCTCGCGGTTTAGCGACTCTCGCGCGCGCGTTTGGAAGACGTTTTCCAAGATACGACGACGAAGAGGAGGAGGAGGAAGATCAACAAAAACAACAGCAACTAACGACAGCAGCAACATATCCAAAAGTAAAGTACTAAAACATTGCTTTTACATAATGTGAAGGCACATATACTGAATATCACTCGTTAATAAGTTATTGATTTTATTCCTTGTTTGTTTACACTGTCCCTGACCTAAATATGCAAGAATCAAAGGACGCTTTTTAATTTTAGGCGCGAAACGCTTTTTACAGAATAATTACATTGTATAAAAGTATACCCAAAAGCAAAACAACTTGTACAACTCGAGAGTATATATGTATATGTGGTTGAATAAAATGCTCAGTTGTATAGAACATATATATCACTTGCAAGAACGGGAATATATACTAATAATGACTTTTAATACTCAAGAGCGATCAAAATGTCAGTAATTTCTTCTTACCATATAATATGTTGTTAAGCAAGCGACTATCGAGTTATCGCAAAAATAATCACCAAGGAGACATCGTTTTCATGCACATCCAAACCAACAACAAAACTAAAAATCCTATAATTTAACATTGCGATGCTTATGCATATAGAAACAATACCAACTTACACAGAAACTAGAAAAAGCACGAACTTCATCCATTTCAAAGGCCTGCCTTCACCCAAAATGCTGTGCGCGCCGTGATTACTTTCGGTTCTGCGCTTGAATGCGTGCAACTAATCAGATCACGCGTATGAACAATGGAGCATTTCAAAACAAAAACAAACGACCGCAACGTGTTTTGGGTGAAGGTGGGCCTTTAAGGAAATACCGACTCTATTTTTTCAAGAGCCTTTTTTATGTTGAGGCTGAATTTTAAGAGCGTGCTAAGAACGTACCAAGGATGAAATTTAGTTAAGAGCGCCTCTATTTACCATTCCGAAACAATGAGCTTAAAACATACACAACTCTTTTTCAAATTTATAATAGCAAACATTGGCAATTTTCGCCTATATTTCTTTCTTATTCACAACTGTGATTTACTGAAATACATACTGTACCTCTATCCTAAGAACGTGTGCTAAGAACGTTTTCAGGCTCAACTGGCCAAAAAAATGAAAACATCCTCTCCCAGCTCAGCCTCAACCCAAAATTAGACGTTCTTATATAAAAAAGCCAGTGTATTGTTACACAGGTCACGAGTCCTCCTAGCTACACAGCTATTATTTGGGTCGTCACGCAATGCTGGGGAGGAGTGTTGCGTGACGCCCAAATATCGGCTGTGTATGAGACTTGACGTCCTCCAACCAGGATCACAACAACAACAAAAATCACACGCAGTACACGCATGAACCCTTTAGACACACAATGAAAACCTAAAGATAAGACCACGCGTGGAACTGGACATTTGATCCAAACTAAGAGTGATTTTCATCTGAGTTTGATTTCTTCTAAAAAAAAATTACTCGTACTATTGAGTGATTTTGCACATTTGGAACCTGTGAGAAGGATATACAGGATCCATAGACGAAAATCCTGATAATGAATTCTCATAATATCAGGTTCCTCACTGATTTCTTTCTAAAACACTACCGTATTTAGTGCTTGCATACCCCTTTGTGTCTCATAAGGAATCTGCTCCCCACCCCACCACCCCCCCCACCCCCACCACCCCCACCACCCCTTTTTTCAAGAAAACATAGACTGATTGTTCAAAATTGTGTGCTTTTCTCTGTCTCCGGTCCAGACTCCACAGTAATCTCGGGCACGACCGGATGAGACTGCGGTCCATTCTTGACCACTGTGGGGTTGTTGTTGTTCCCATTCTCCTCCACTTTTGTTTTCGTATCGGTTCCAGGATCTTTCTTGATGTCATTTTCTAGTTCTTTTTCTTTGACACAGTTTGCTCCGATTTCAACAATTTCTTCTTCCACAGCATGGTTTTCCTGAAATGAAGGATGAACAATAGAGCAGTTTTCAATTGAGTGTCGAAAGTAATTACACAATTGCTTTGGTTTTGCATTGCTACGCTTTGTGATTGGCTAACAAAATCTCGCGCCACTTTCTCGACCAATCAGAAGTAAAACCAAAACCAATCGTGACTTGCTCGCACGCGTTTTCCCGCGCTTGGTACCGCCGACATGTAATTGCTTCGAGCTCTGATTGGTTCATTGGATTGTTTACGACTGCTCTGATTGGTCAGAGTAATTACTTTGGTGTTGGTTTTACGACACTCAATTGAAAACTGCTCTAAAGATAACGTGTAAAAGCATTTACTAGCTGTCTTTCTGTCATGATAGCAGAGCGAGTATTATTGTTGCCAGCGTTCCAAAAAAGGGATGAGAAATCCTAGAAAACGCTTTGACCACCGAAGACAAACCTTGAGACATATAACACGAAAATTTGGTTTTATCAACTGAATCGATAAGATAAATTGGCCACCGTGAAAAGATCCAAAGCTGACGGGGGGAAGAGGTGGGGAAGTAAGGTAAATTGGCCACCGTGAAGAGATCCAAAGCTGACGTTTCGAGCGCAAGCACTTCGTCAGAGTGAATTTGGGATTCGCGCTCTGACGAAGGACTAGTTCTCGAAACGTCAGCCACTCATTTTTACTGTAACTGAACTTCCTATAAGGCGGACACCTCTTTACGATGGACACCTAAAGTTGGTCTATACAGCGCTTTAGTCACTAATTTTACTGAAACAGAACTCTCTATAAGGCGGACACCTCTTTACGATGGACACCTAAAGTTGGTCTCTACAGCGCTTTAGTCACTAATTTTACTGAAACAGAACTCTCTATAAGGCGGACACCTCTTTAAGATGGACACCTAAAGTTGGTCTCTACAGCACTTTAGTCACTTATTTTACTGAAACCGAGCTCTCTATAAGGCGGACACCTCTTTAAGATGGACACCTAAAGTTGGTCTCTACAGCACTTTAGTCACTAATTTTACTGAAACAGAGCTCTCTATAAGATGGACACCTCTTTAAGATGGACACCTAAAGTTGGTCTCTACAGCACTTTAGTCACTAATTTTACTGAAACAGAGCTCTCTATAAGATGGACACCTCTTTAAGATGGACACCTAAAGTTGGTCTATACAGCACTTTAGTCACTTATTTTACTGAAACAGAACTCTCTATAAGATGGACACCTCTTTAAGATGGGCACCTAAAGTTGGTCTATACAGCGCTTTAGTCACTTATTTTACTGAAACAGAACTCTCTATAAGACGGACACCTCTTTAAGATGGACACCTAAAGTTGGTCTCTACAGCACTTTAGTCACTAATTTTACTGAAACTGAACCGAGCTCTCTATAAGGCGGACACCTCTTTAAGATGGATACCTAAAGTTGGTCTCTACAGCACTTTAGTCACTTATTTTACTGAAACCGAGCTCTCTATAAGGCGGACACCTCTTTAAGATGGACACCTAAAGTTGGTCTCTACAGCGCTTTAGTCACTTATTTTACTGAAACCGAGCTCTCTATAAGATGGACATCTCTTCAAGTTGGACATCTAAAGTTGGTCTATACAGCACTTCAGTCACTCATTTTACTGTACTGAACTCTCTCGTATGACCTTAGGACAATAGGACAATATCGCATGGAAAGTTTTCGATAATCTTCAGAAACCTTCAGGAAATCTCTAATACCATGATTAGTATCGTTTATGTGCAAACGAAATACTACAGAATTAATAGAATGTTTTCACTCACGTGACTGGCGGCCATATTGGAGTGCTAAAACAATCGATGGAAATGTTTGAATAAGAATAGAGCCTAAGTCCCATAGGATTCGTTTGAGATACCAATTTGGCCGCCATTTCATTGTTTTGGGCCATCAATATAGCCGCCGTGACGTCACGTGAAAACGCTTTATATCTCACGATATTACACACCTGAGCACCATTCTTGCCGTTCCTTGCACGTGATCTCGCTTCAAGGTCCGCTGCATGCGCTTTCTTGAGTCTACGGTTTCCACGCCACAAGAAAAACGCGATGGAACTCACTAGAATAACGGTTATTGACAAGGCCAATATGATTGCCCAGGAATCTTCCGTTGATAGCTTTCCCTCGAGAGCTGGGTCATCTGAAAAATAACACCAGTGAAAATGGTTTTTAGAGCGATTTTCCCTTAAGTGTCAAAACAAAACCAAACTAATATACTCTGACCAATCACAACAAAGACAGACAATCCAATCAACCAATCAGAACTCGTAGCAAATACATGTAGCCGGCGCCAAGCGCGGGAAAAACGTGTCTGAGCAACTCACAATAGGCCATTTGCACGATGACGTCATTTGACTACTACTACCAGAATCCTTCAGTTTTTTGTTTTGTAGTGCAAATTAGGGCTATTGTTATTTAAACCGCACTGGGATTACAAAATTTAAATAAGAAAGTTAAAACGAAATGAATTCTGGTAGTAGTAGTCAAATGACGTCATCGTGCAAATGGCCTATTGTTTTTGGTCTTACTTTTGATTGGTTGAGAAGGTGGCGCGAGATTTTTTAGCCAATCACAAAGCAGTGCAAATCCAAAACAATCACGAAATTATACTGACTGCGGATGAAATCCTGCTATTTATTATGCTCTACCCGGAGAGAAATGATAAACACAAAGCAAACTGGAACGACCTGCGAACATTCCTCATCACTACGTCACTTGCTAGTAGCATTGCGCGCATTATACGAGTAGCAGCAGACCATCCTATACTTATTGTACTTACGTAACTTGAAACGTTGCTTGCATTGTATTGCTGAGCGATTCGCTAAGCAGGATAGTACACGCATACGCGCCTCGTACTGGTAAATTATATTGTGCAAATTGCAGGGGATCATGCATAAAACGTGAGCGCAAAAGGAAATTGTAATCACAAGCGCCCTCTTCGCAATCTACTATGATCAGGTGAATAGGTAAGTGACCTTTTTCTGGATTAACAAATACAATGTGATTTTGTAACGATTTGTAACAAATTCAAGTAACAGGTGTTGTTGAGGCATTTTTCTAAGTTTGGCGCGACATTGCATGGGAGATTAAGTTTTAATACGAGTAATTACGACATTCGACCTTTTCACTCCGAGAATGAAACCTTGATTTGTGTGAAGTAGCTTTAACTATCGAGTCTTTGGATAAAATCCTAAAGTGTGACCATTCAAATGAACATTACTGTCCTGTGGTATTGTTTATTATGCTGTACAAGGTGGTTCTAACTAGCTTTTGTGTCTGTGGATGAAATCCGTAAGTATAACCATTCAAATGAAAGTTCTTGAGCAGTAACTTCCTTTGGTACTGTTAATTTTGCTGTACCAGATGGTTCTAGCGTTTGAGTCTGTGGATGAAATCTTAAAGTGTGACCATTCAAATGAAAGCTATTGAGCAGTACTTTCCTGTGGTGCTGTTTATTATGCTGTACAAGGTGGTTCTAACTTTCGAGTCTGTGGATGAAATCCTGAAGTGTGACCATTCAAATGAAAGCTACTGAGCAGTACTTTCCTGTGGTGCTGTTTATTATGCTGTACCAGATGGTTCTAGCGTTTGAGTCTGTGGATGAAATCCCTAAGTGTGACCATTCAAATGACAGCTCTTGAGCAGTACTTTCTTGTGGTACTGTTATTTTCAGTGCTTGAAAAAAAAATCCAGGATTTTGGACGTTTTTAATTTTTTTTTTTTAGTTTTGAACTTAGCCACTATTAGGTGTCAGGGCCGGTTAATGCCCACTTCTCGCAATAGACACAAGGTCTGTCGACAAATATCAGTGCATTTTCAAGATATTGTTTAATTCTCGGTGAAAACACTGTTCTAAACGCGTACTGAAAATATATATTTTTCATTAAGAATGTAACCAGATTACTTTTTGAAAATTAAGTGGATCCCAGTTCAAGGAGCAAGTTCTGCTCAGAGAACAAGGTTACTGTGACAAAATATGGGTTTGTTATGAGTAAGATTTATGTGTGCAAAGATAAGCGCTGAAAGGTTTTATTATTCAGGCCAACTGACTCTTCACAAAAACATGAATTTTTACTTACTTCCAATAAAAAAGGTTTTCTTGGCCACGTCAGGGTCGTCGCTTGAAAAGCATTCGTATTTTCCTCGTAAATCCTCGTCTGTCACAGCGATGAGTAAGTGGCTCTCCAAAGATCCGCCATTTTTTATTGACAGGATAGCTACTCCGAGGTCGTCCTCTGCTACATTTTTACTCCCCCTTTTCCAGCTGATGGTAGCCTGCTCACGTGTTGTGCACGTGAAGTGAGCGATATCGTCATGTGTGGTGTATACGGTTGTTGTATTGGGAGGCACTTGCAAAACAAATGAGAAAATTTAAGTAAACAAATTAAAGCTGAAACGTTATATAAAAGAGACACGACTTTGTCAAATGCTTAAAAGTAATAACAGACTTTTTTAAGCTGTCTTGCTTGGACATTTATGACTCATTTAAGTATATTAATACATCGACCTTAAATAGAACCATTTCGTTCTTTTCCCATTACAATGGAATTCTTTCATTGTATAACCGGCACTGTTTTTTCGCAAAGTATGAAAGAAAACAATGTTGTTGTGAAGTGCTTCAAACATACAAAGATAAATAATCTGAAAGCCTGCATGGAAAAACAACAAACGGATCTATTTTTGACGGTTTATTTTTAATTGGAAATTTTACTGCAGATCGTGAAAAATAATGTTATTCAGGTATGTCCTTCGGCCACAAGGTTCGTAAGTTCTGCTTTTGTCTCTCTGTAAATAATTTGCATGTGTTATCAGTATCCCGTATAAATCAGAAACACGACGAAGGTTAATTTAACAATGAGTTTCATATTTTGGTTCTGGTTGTCAAACGTTTAACCAAAGGCACAGGAAGACCAAGTGCGATAAAAGAACTTTGTGCCGAGTTTTCTCATTATCAAATGAAGCAATAACGTCGATGAAACACAACGTTGTGTCGTTTTTCTATCCGACTGGAATAGAAAAAAATAGTTTATGAGTTTATGCTGCCAACTTCGATCTGGAATCTGAGGGCTGGCATTGGGTTGTAAGTCGTATGATTGATTGGATTTGGATTGATTAAAAAGGACAAAAATCACTCAATTTGGGATTAGAAACACAATAAAGTGTTTCCATTTTGTTTTCTGTTGAGATTGTATTTCAGCGTGTAAGTTTCCCGTGAAGAAGTATTGCGATATAGGGTGGCGAGAAAACGAAAACCAAAATAACGACTGAAAAAATAGCCAAGTCTACTGCTGTAGAACCGTTTTTTATTGCTGTGATCTGATGTTCTTGTTCTTGAAAAGTAAGTAATGAATATCTGTAAGTATGTCCGTTCGGAATGCATCTCCACTTTATGCGAGTTGCCTATTATAAATCTGTTTATTTTCGTCATTTTCTCTTTGTGTAGTTGCCAGCATAATATAACCAAAGTACCTTCGTTTTGCAATGTAGTTTTGTTTTACAATATAACAAAACTGTAACTCAGGTTGTACGTTTTCTCGCTCACTTGAAGAAAACGAATTGGTTCTAGGTAACTTTGGTCCTAAACTGCACTAAATAATCAGTTTTTAATTAATTTACAATTTTACCATTATGTACGTGTAAGCTGTACCTTGGCGTCTATACTATATAAAAATATAAAAACTTACGCGCTGCTTGCTCTCTCCTTACTCGTCTTTGTTTTCCTCTCTTATTCGCCGTCAAAGCATGAATCATGCACAACAGGATCAAAATGCCCAGTGTGATGTTCTTCATAGCTATAAAACACGCTAAACGACAAACGTTCTCTTTAACTGAGACGAAGAAAAAGACAAACGCCGTGCATGTGCCTTAACCCTGAATTCTTTCCGTCACCCTACACCCTTTATTAGCTGTCCAATATGACTGTGGAGTGCGTCAGTGCATGAAAAATGTTGTCAATATGCAGTGTCTATTTTGTACGATATCAAACCTTACATGCAAATTTGTAAGTAGTATATCAAACATATACAAAGAGCGTGTCTTATTGGTATATCCAACAAAGAGAAAAGAGATTGAGAAACGAGGCAAATCAGAGTTTTTAAGACGTATTTCGAAGTGATAAAAATGCTGATCAAAGGCCAACCTGCAGTGTTTGATGCAACACCTCGAATGGAGACCATCACTGCTATAAAAACCTATGTCAGGCATGGTCGATTTCTTTCCGAAAACTGATATTGTATAGATTTCAGTCGTTGCAAATTTGACCAAATTCGCTTAAATCTGTTTCCAACAGTTTATGGAAGAATAATTTGAGCAATTTCGATCATTACTTGTTCGTACAGAAAATCACAATTTTTTTAGTATCTCTGTTTCCAACAGTTTTTGGAAGAATAATTCGACTGGAGCAATTTCGATCATTCCTTGTTCGCACAGAACCACAATTTTTTAGTATCAGCAGTTCAAAAATAACAGCCAATTGGTCCTTTACTTCTCACGTCATCAAATGTACGATATCCAGCGTGTTTTTCTGTGGTATGGTGTAGATGTTGGGGTTCAAATTTTTCTTTAGTTCGAAAATTTTCAAACTAGTTTAATTCTTATTTTCCTTTGTCTCCGATTCACTACCATAATCCGAGAGGAAGAAAAACAAAAATTAAACTGGTTTGAAAACAGCAGGGGTTTAGAAGAGTACAACTTGGTGAATGCACGTTAAAAATATTGTACCATGTATCACACTTCGCTCTAAGAAATACATCATTTTTGTGTCCATAATCACTTCACTTTGGAGGATGACTAAGAGTTTTGAAATTTGTTTTTAATGTATGGCGTAGACAACGGCAGAGGTTTAGAAGAGTACATCTTTGTGCGCGCACGTTTGAAATATTGCACAAAGTAGTTTAAATTACACCTCGCTATACAAAATATATTTTTGACTCCATAATAACTTCACTTTGGAGGATGATCAAGAACTTTGGAAGGTGTTTTACTGTGCGGTGTAGACAATAGCAGAGGTTTAGAAGAGTGTACTTTGGTGGGTGCACGTTCAACAAATATTGCATCAAGTATTATACTTAGCTTTACAAAATACACTTGTCTCCACAATCACTTTAAACTCTCACGCAACCGCCAGAACCTCGTTTACAAGACTTTGGGAACGAGGTTGGCATTACTGAAAACCTCGCTTCACGGATTTTCTTTTTAACAAAAATGTTATATTTGTTTGATTTAGGGATTTAAGTTTCCTTAAACAAGAGTTGTGCGCTGTATATGCGTATAAACGAATGCGAGCCAATTCAAATTCGTCGTTTCATTAAGGATATTACAGCGAGACAGCAAACATCCTTTCTAATATAATGACTCTATTCATAAACCACCTCCGAGACTCTACTACCAATTTACTATTGGTCCTTTTCATTTCTAACGTCATTAAAATTCTAAAAATGAGCTAATTACTGAATTCTACAGCATGACAAAGCAGGTAATCTTTCGTAACGACTTCTAACCTTTGTTATAACTTACAACAACGACTTCTAACCTTTGTTTTAACGTACAACCTTTCACCACCTGGATCAAACCTTATGCAGACGTTTCCTGGTTGTAACTTTTAAGACTGTGGACTGAAAAAACCCTAAAGTGTGACCATTGAAATGAAAGCTACTGAGCAGAACTTTCTTGTGGTATTGTTTATTGTGTTGTACAAGGTGATTCTAACTTTTTAGTTCGTGGAAAAAATCCTAAAGTGTGACCATTCAAATGAAAGCTACTGAGCAGTACTTTCCTGTGGTGTTGTTTATTATGCTGTACAAGGTGGTTCTAACTTCCGAGTCTGTGGATGAAATCCTGAAGTGTGACCATTCAAATGACAGCTACTGAGCAGTACTTTCCTATGGTTTTGTCAGTTACTGTGTTGCACAAGGTGGTTCTAACTTTTGAGTATGTGGAAAAAAACCTGAAGTGTGACCATTCAAATGACAGCTACTGAGCAGTACTTTCTTTTGGTACTATTTTTTTAAAATTATAATTTGTCTTTTCTCCAACTTTTTAACTTGGGCAGTCTTTGCAGTAAAAAGATAGATTCCATACTAATCACGTGGTGCTATAATGAACCCACTCAGGCAGACTCCGTGACGTCTGATGGCTCCTATAAATAACTCAAATCACTTTATTCAGTTAACCAATCAGCTGAATCAGAGAGAGATACTATGCAGATTTGGTTAGCGCGAGTGAATCCCGTGACTGTCAAGTGAAAGCGCTTCAACTGATTTGTACGCTTTATGTGTATGCCATAAAACAAGTACGTGTATTTATAGAGCCTACAGAACGCGATGCTCTGGCTTACATAAACGTGACCGACAGTTCACGTAACCGACAATTGCTGAAGAAAACGTGAGCTTCTCTATGAGACGAAAGGAGACGCGTGCGCGCAGCTTCTCTATGGGTGTTTCCGACAAAATCAAGTCACGACGACCGCTATTGATAAAACGACGAACTCGATTGCAGGAGCGACGATTTCAAATGATGATAAATTTAAAATAAATATGACAAATGCGTCGAAACAAGAAAACTGTAACCAAATTGTCATTGATCGATTAAAGCTTCCGTCATACTGTTTCTTGAAAATGATCGCTACAGAAATTCTCAGTGTTGGAACATAGAGGGGGCCTGGCAATAGCAAACACGAATGTGAAAATTGATTTTGATCAACAAGAAAAATGGTAGCAGTAAACAGAAGTTTCCGTCCTTATTTTCTTTTTTTCGTTTGTGGCAGCTGAGGCCCAAAGCCGGCAAATCCTCTTCCAAACGAATGTTCCACTTCCTGAGGCACTGGTCTTTTCTCTCCTGTTTGATGATCTGACGCTCTCTTGCTATAGTTCCGGTTACGGTGTTCCGGAAATGTCGGCATCATATCCGGTTCAACCGGAAATGGCTTCTCTACAAAGTACGAGTTCTGCAGACAGTCAGCTGCCGAAGCCCGTTTACACGGGTCATACATCAGCGTGTGATTGATAAGTGTCAGTCCCGCGGGACTCAACCAAGAAAACTTGTGTTTAAGGTTATTATAAGGCTGGCGTTTGAAGTTCATAGACTTGGCCCCGGGTAGGTTTGAAAATCCGGGCCAAAGCTGATCGCTGGGAGTTCCCAGTAAGTCTACAATCAGTTGAAACTGATTGATTTCTGACTTTCCTGTCATAAGAGGCTTGTTACCAAGTAGTTCTCCAAAAATGCAGCCTACAGCCCACATGTCCACAGCTGTGGTTTGTACTTTGGAGCCAAGCAGGAGTTCGGGGGCACGGTACCAAAGTGTGACCACTATTGGAGTCATGGGTTTGTAAGGATAACCAAATGCACGCGCCAGACCAAAGTCAGCTGAAGAAAAATCAAATCAATGGGAATATTAAGTGTTTGTTTTGTTGTAATTCGCTTCATCTTCTTTGTTGTTTGTTCGTTTCTTTGCAGTGTAAGTTCATATGAATGTTATTGTATGTGGCTGACTTATCTCGGACTGTCTTTTGTCTTTACAGTCAAACCTCTATTAAGCAGCCCTATACTAAGCGGTCACTTAACAAATCCCCGGAATTGACTTGACTTGACCTCTTATAAGCGTCACCTCTATTAAGCAGTCAGTTGCCTATTCCCCATGACTTAACTTTCATGGGCCTAACTGTACCATGGGACCCAGAATGCTGTATTTATTTTCATGAAAATTTCTTTCTTTTGATTGTATGGGTAGAAATAGTTGTTGTTGTTGGGATCTTGTTAGAGGTTCTGTAATAAGGATAATTTTTACAGGGTGAGATGGTTGGCTCCACTTCCCGCCTGCAACCTGGAGGACCAGGGATTGTCCTTTGTCAGGCACTCAGTTAGCATAGCTCTTCAGATGATTGACACACCAAGCTTGACCTTCACAACAAAGTGATACACCTACAGGTGCAGACCAGGCATGGGAAGGCTTACAACAAGGCCACATAGCATGGTGGTCAGATTTCCCTCATACAGCATTTTGAGTGGTAATATTATTTAGTTAAAGGGACACTGTCACCTATTTTTAGTATCACTTTGAAAAGCCAAAAAACAAATTTGTTTCAATGGAAACCTTAAAATAATGGTCCAGTTTTGTTAACAAATACTCTACCAGTGCAGCGAAACTAGTATTCGTTATCTTTGGCTGCAGATGGCAAATTGAAAAAATTGGCGAATTTTTTCCAAGTTCCTCCCAAGAGTCGTGGAAAAATCGCAGAAAAACTTATTATGGTTTGTTCTTCCTTGAAGAAATCACTTGATATTATCTTTTTGGTGTTCTAAAAGCAATTTTAATTTATGTTTGAGCAAAGGTACTTTGTCATATATTTAAAGTGTATTTTGATCAAAACACAGCAAAATCTGCATGACAATGCCCTTTAAAGTTAAATCTGTATTAAGCGGACAACCTCAGGACCCTCACTAGCGTCCGCTTAATAGAGGGCAGGGATGTAGCTAAGAGCTGGCTACCAGCTAATTTCACCAGCTGAAAGAGAACTTATCACCAGCTGAAATTTCACTAGAAAACAGACTTGGGGTGATTTTGAAGGTGTACAAGCCAAAAATGGCTGGGATTGTCAATAAGCCTGCTCAGATTTTTCTTAGCTACACCCCTGAGAGGGGTCTGCTGAATACAGGTTTGTTTAAAACAGTAAATATGGGAAGAGAGATTTTTTTTTGTTTTGTTTGATATCAATCGATATTAGAACTGGCTGACTGCTAGTGATTAGCATGAGTATGAATCAGTTTA
Organism: Cladopsammia gracilis; assembly: GCA_022457155.1. Classification (NCBI taxonomy): domain Eukaryota; kingdom Metazoa; phylum Cnidaria; class Anthozoa; order Scleractinia; family Dendrophylliidae; genus Cladopsammia; species Cladopsammia gracilis. The sequence continues at coordinate 691,040 of JAJGOT010000212.1, read as the reverse complement.
AGTGTTAGCACTTATGTTCATATTAGAATATGAATGCTAGCTAGTGCTAGTAGTTCCCTTCCATTGCGATGACTTATAAGACCCGCCTCCAATCAACAAATCTGTTACCTATCTCATAATGGCATGAATTTTTGGATATAGTCTTTTTCTATAAAGCTGTAAATAATTTAGTTTTTAGACTGTGAAGCTCTGCTTGTAACTAAACAATCAACAAGATATACTTGGTCATTGAGCAGCAATGCTATTACTTATATTCCTAAGCTAAGTTAGAACTGTTACTTATCAACGCTCATTTTTTATATGCACATGGAATGTTCTGCCCGCTGAGCTACACACAAGTCACATTTCTCTTGCCTCATTTAAATGTTCACTACTTCAATATTATATAATAAGGCTCCAGATCTGTATGACGGCGACGACATCAGAACCTGGAGAACAATCTGTCCCAGGTGCAACATAGCGAGGACTCTCCTAGGCCCACCGTCGTGCTGCTGCTAGCAATTTGTATTTCCATTTTTTTCATTTTGAATTTTCTTGTTTATATATTAGTAGCTTCAGTTATTAATTTTTATTAACGAGGGATCCACTGATTATTGGTTAGGCTGTAGTGGTCTCCAGGCCTAATAATTTTATGTATAAGTTTTTTATTCTAGTTAGGCGAAGTTAAATAAATAAATAAATAAAAGACTAAGTGTTTTGTAGAGATTCTGTTCATGCCAAAAACATAAATAATGATCATAGTAATAAGGAGATGGCTGTCCACTATATCTACATGTATACAACTAAACAAGAATTATGAAAGAGAACTTTCAATGTTTACTCACCGATTTTGAGAATTCCTTTTCCACTCAGCAGAAGATTAGACACTTTCAAATCTCGGTGCACAATAAACCGTTCATGAAGATACTTAACTCCATAAAGAAGTTGTAACATCAAACATTTGATCTGTGTCTCTTTGAATGGTGAAGACATGTTATCCAACAAGCTTGCCAGATCCTGCTCACAATACTCCATAACAAGAAATATACTATCCAAGTGTTTTCCTACAACTACTTCTTTAAGTTGTACAATGTTCTTATGCTCTAGATTCAACAACAGACTTATCTCCCGCAAACCACTCAGTGGAATTCCATCCTTTTCTCTTTCCATCCGCACTTTCTTCAGTGCAACTATCTCATTAGAGACAGTATCTCGGGCTCGGTACACAACACCGTATGTTCCTTCTCCAATTCGATTGAGCTTTTCAAACTCAGTGACTGGTCTACAGCGACCATAGCAGTGTTCATCTGGGATTGCCTTCTTTTCAAAAGTTTCAATGGATGTTAGGATGACCCCTTGATCACTTTGATCTTTTTGCATGATCCTGTGAAAGAGAATTATATTATTTGGTAAGCATCACTCAAGACGCCAGAATAGCTATCAGTGTACATAGGAGTGAATAAGGGAAATGGTCATAACAAGTATTTAACTTGAAGAGGACCAACCTTGTATAGGGGTAGGGGGTATATGTTGCCGGGGGGGGGGGGGGGGGTACCCAACAAAGTTTCGTACGGGGATGCTCCGCCCCAAGGTCCAAACCCTTACCCATTCATATACCATTTTTGACAGAAAAGGTTCCCCTTTCATATACCTTTCATTGAAAATTGTACCCCTTTCATATACCTTTCATTGAAAATGGCACCTCTTTCATATAACCTTTACGTGCGTCTGTTTAATATATTTTGAAAGGCATTTTTTATAATACTTAAATGGCAGTTTTCCCTGCCCTTTTTTATACTTCAACCAGTGTTTTCCCTACCATTTCCTATACTTCGTGAAATCCCTACCCTTTCATATACCGCCAGCCTAAAAAAGGTACCCCTTTCGGGCGGAGCATCCCTGTATAGTCCATTATAGGGAGTACCCCCCCCCCCCCGGATATGTTGTGGTTCAAGTTTTTTTGGTTTAAAAATTTTCAAACCAGGGCCGAGTTGTTCAAAGCCTGATTAGCACTAGTCCTGGATTAACTGCCAACAGAACATATGAGTTGTCATGGTAATTAACCCTGGATTAGCGCCAATCGTCCTTCGAACAACTCGGCCCAGGGGTCAATTCAATAAAACTTTTACAAGTGTAATTTACATGTGAAGCTATTGTTTTCAACCTTTGAAACAATGGCTACACTTGTAAATTACACCTTTATTGAATTGACCCCAGTTTAATTTTTATTTTCCTTTGTCTCTAATTTATTATCATACTCTGAGATAAAGGAAAACAAAAATCAAACTGGTTTAAAAAAAATTAAACCAAAGAAAAACTTGAACCACAATATATACAGGACACCTTCTATCTGATGAGCCTAAAGGGCTCAGTCCCGGCTCCGGTTGTTCAAAAGGTGGATAGCACTGTCCAGCAGATAAATCGCTATCCAGTGGATAAACATGTACAAAACCAATTGCGTTATCCACTGGATAGAGATTTATCTGGTGGATAGCGCTATCTATCTTTTGGACAACCGGGGCCTGAAAATTTGAGATGAGAATTTAATATTCTATGACATAGAGCTTGCATCGCTAGTAAAACTACACAGTAAGGTTTTAAGCTTTTTCTCAGTTTCTATCGGCTGATCAAGTATGGGCTATACCAACAAGACAGCATCTTTTAAGGTGGAAGAGGGAGGGTACTACATAGAGACACTACCATCACTTTTGTGGAATGGTGGGTCCTGTTCGAGTACCATTTCCCTCAGAGCACATCATAGTTAATCGAGGGACTGGTTGTGAAACCTTGCAGACTTCAATAGCGATAACAAAAGAGCTACAATTTATGTTGAACCGTACTTGACCTTGCACATCTTTTATTTTTTGATCACACGCTATGACTGAATAACTTAATTGCACCATTTCTATTTCTCAGTTGCTCGAACAAAAGATCAACATCTATTGTGTGGTGCAGGGTCAAGGCTGAAAAACGATAACAAAAACATCGAACAAAGGCATTTCTCAGGTTTCATAACCATTGCACTTTATTAACTATGAGCATGAGTCAGTCAGCGGTCAAATGAGAGCATAAACTCTTGTGCGCTCTTGTGGACTTGATTCTCAGCTTGTTCTATTTGTCACCAGCCATTTGGTTATTCTTTTTTATGCATTATCTTCATGATGGCCATGTTGGTGGTCAAAACAATGAAATTTCCATCCTTTGGGAATTAAACTCTATTTAATTAAAATGCAAAAAGTTTTTATTGTTTGTGACCACCAACATGGCCGCCTTGAAAACCACCTATTTTAATTTAACAACTTATTGTGTGTGGCTCAACAGATTAACACTGCAAGTATAACACGGTAAAGCTACTGTATGGCTTTTTTTTTATCAAAAAGGTTTCTAGCTGACCACATTTCCAGTCTATGAAGAATTTTAATCTGAGCAGTTCATTCTGACCACTGTTCTGACATAGGCGTTCAAAATATGGCTTAACTGAGTTGAAACATATTTTTCAGAAACGAAGTTTATGTCCGGAAAGCAAGTTTTGTTTCTGAAACATATAATTCTCTCGCGCATTTAAAAGATCGACTATGTTAACAGGGTAAAACGCAACAATACCTTCCAGCTCCGCTCACCGTCAGTAGGTCGCCATCTTTATTTTTGCACTTAGTGCCCAGTCTACCGCCTAGGCACAGGCTACCCAAGGACAAAGTAACCCGCTCAGGTGCCATAGTGAAGGCAGTGACATGTGTTTCCCCGTGATATGTGCTTCCCCGAACACATATCACTATTGATATGTGTTCCCCCGGTAGGGAAACACATATCACTGATTCCTAAAAATAAAACAAAAACAGCGGTGATTCCTGTTTTGTCGATAGATTGGGGCGAGTAAGGACAGCTCCAGACAGAATTCGCATCTTTCTGATTGTTTAAAAGTATTCATTTTAGCGGTATGAAACAAACTGTTTCTGAAAATAATCATTGTCAAAGTCTTACAAAACTAAGGCTCGGCTTAGATCAAGGAAGAATTTCTTCGGCCTCTTGCTTGCGATCGCAAAGGTCGTATATAGAGAAGTCTTCAATTGAGTGTGGTAAAACCAAAACCAAAGTAATTACTCTGACCAATCACAGCAGTCGTAAACAAACCAATGAACCAATCAGAGCTCCAAGCAATTACATGTCGGCGGCGCCAAGCGCGGGAAAACGCGTGCGAGCAAGTCACGATTTGTTTTGGTTTTACTTCTGATTGGTCGAGAAAGTGGCGCGAGATTTTTTTTAACCAATCACAAAGCGTAGCAATGCAAAACCAAAGCAATTGTATAATTACTTTCGATACTCAATTGAAAACTGCTCAAAAGTAGTTAGATTTCAAAACGAATAGTAAATAGAGTTGTAACAACCGAGCCCACGCAAACTATTTGACCGTTTACATTTTTTTTAACTCGTGAATACGTGAAGCGTTGAACGAACAGGTGGTTACGTCACGGCGGCCATGTTGGTGCACACCTACAAAAGAATTTTAATGAACTTCTTTCGTTATGTGCACCAACATGGCCGCCATGGCCTTTGTCATTTGAGTCCCACAGGAATGAAGGTCACGTGAGTGAAAACCATTTATAATAGCAAACGGGGACAAATATGCAGTTTTTCACTCCCTCCATCTTTAGACTATTGGCTGTGAACTTTTCTTGGTAGCTGAACAGTGCATAAGGATTGCGCATATATTTTGTCCTTTTAATATACGATAGGTAATGGTCATCTGCTTTACCTATGGGGAAGGCGTCTCTAGGGAGGGTGGGGAGATGGACGCAAGGGGTGGTTTAGGGGTGGAGGGAGGGGGGGGGGGGGGGGGGTGGCGGAGCAAAACGCGTAGAAGAGGGAATTTCGCATCAGAGCTGTCGATTATTTATTTATTTATTTATTTATTTATTTACCATATAAGTCCAAATTCGATACTGAATATAAAGGGCAGCGCTAAATGTTAAAAGATTATAATATACAAAATGTGGACTAATGAATTATCGTACACTACATGTACATGTACCTCAAAGGATATGTACGATAGCCTAAGTTGCAGGCGCGACTCATAAGGGAGCAAGTTTCGGGGATACCCGAGGGAGTAGTATGCGCGTCCCCGATACACACGCCCTAAAGAGTTTTTTTGTTTTTATATCTCCTTGTACGATGTTTCAGTATGATTTAAAGAAATGAAACAACCACAACAATTTAAATTCGGTGTTGTACAAGTATTACTCTTTACCAATACTTTTACACAGCAACTTGTTTCAGTCACGTTTTAGTATTTTTTTTTTCCTTGATGAACAGTCAACACGCTATAATACCTGATGTAGTTCAATGCCACATCAGAATTACAAAGGGAAGGACAAAATGTATTTTATTTAATTTCAACCAATATAAAATTACAGACAAATCGAAATTTCGAGATCCTCTTCATGTTAACCAACTCGAAGATACACATCTAATTTATCTTATTTGATAATTTTATGGCTTCTTTGAAAGCACTTGATCAAATCATCTTCACTATAAGCTAGATACGCAATAAACTGTTCTTATAAAAAAGGCACTGTTTGTCTTGCATTTCTCGGGAAGAGAATCGTGTTCATTTACCCACTCCTCCTATGGCCATTAACAAATAACTCTTTTCATGGGCCACAAAGGCTATGCTGATTGAGGCAATAAATCAGTCGGTTGCATCTAAGTGGAACACATGACACGGAAAACATTATCTAAAGCCTGGTTTAGCAAGAATAAACAGAATCCCAGGACTCCGTACACTCTGAGAAACGCAAGTGCATGAAGACACAAGGATCAAAACACTTTGAACCTTGTGAGAGCGCTTGCGTCTCAAAGAGTTTGGTTCAAATACACCTCGGACGCCAAAGCTACACAGCCTGCGAATACAGCCACCTCACAGTGTTTTTCAAAGAGTTAGAATAGCCCTTAAAGTAGAATTACACTGGAACGAATTTTTTTTTTTTTTTTTTGTACTTATTTTAACTCTAAAAAGGATTTATACCCCCCCCCCCCCCCCCGCCCCCGCCTCTCCCAAAAAGGGATTCTCAGTAGACTCGACCACAAGTGCGAGGTGACTGTATTTGCAGGCTACCGAAGCTACAAAATGAGGCACTTCTGGATCAGCGCAATTCTCCTCTGAACAACAATTTCCAAAGGTGAGTTCCAACCCTTGCTGCGGCTCCTTGACTCCTTAATTCCACTGAAATGCGTGCCATGTAAGCATGCGCTAGAGCCTCGTGGCTATCACGGGCTGTCGTCATCTTTATCATCTTCGCTACTAACGTCACCCTCGTAGTCCTTATCTTCCTCAACCATCGGTCGAGCGTGATCACGTGTTTGAACTTTACGGAGAGTTGAGCGGTCGAAATGCTGAATGGAGAGCTACAGAAACAAAATTATGGTCAGTTAAAGGCCCATGTTCACCCAATCTGCTTTGCGCGCCCGGGCTGATTTTCGCACAGAGGGAAAATCGAAAAATCGACGTGCCAGCCAATCATAACGCTACATTGAACAATTGAACCATTTCAAAACAAAAAACACAAGCGCGCAAAGCAGATTGGGTGAACATGGCCCTTTAAACGGAGCAATGGACTGTGGGAAACTCGAAAGGGCACAAGTTCGCTTGGAGCTGTTTTCACTTGATTGTCGTAAAACAAAACCAAAGTAATTACTCTGACCAATCACAACAGACGCAGATAATCCAATGAACCAATCAGAACTCGTAGCAAATACATGTAGCCGACGTCAAGCGCGGGAAAACGCGCGCAGGGCAAGTCACGATTGGTTTTGGTTTTACTTTTGATTGGTTGAGAAAGTGACGCAAAATATTTTAGCCAAATCGTAAAGAAGCCGGAATAAACTTTTCCAATAACTTCGATTCTATGCTACGACAAATGATAAATATTTACCTGGTGTTTAAGCTGGAGGTCAATCAGTGGCGAGCTTTTATCAATCGTTTCGGTCCTCCTTAGTGAAGTCAGTCTGAAATGAAATAAAAAACAGCACTGACATGCAGGACAATTCACTAGCCAAAATACCGCTTAACTCTCAAGTCACTGACAACTTAATACGATAAATTTTAAACTTAAAATTTCTTGCAATTTTGCAAGTTATTGAAAAACAAACGTGTCAAGGATTTCATCGGCAGACTCAAAAGTTACAGCGCCATCCACGTTAAATGACCCAAGGTTAATCTCCGACAGTAAGAGGGTCAGTTGAGGGGGTCAGTTGGGAAAAAAATCCCCTTTTAGGTTTCTCATCAATCTTGTCGATCAACAACACGGACAGCACGCCCAGTCCATAGAACGGTTTTTACTGAGTGTCGTAAAGCCAAAACCAAAGTAATTACTCTGGCCAATCTTAACAGCCGCAGACAATCCAATGAACCAATCAGAACTCAAAGCAAATACATGTAGCCGGCGCCAAGCGCGAGAAAACGCGTGCGAGCAAGTCACAACTGGTTTTGATTTTACTTCTGATTGGTCGAGAAAGTGGCGCGAGATGTTTCAGCCAATCACAAAGTGTAGCAATGGAAAACCAAAGCAATTGCGAAATTCCTTTCGACACTCAATTGAAAACCGCTCTTTCCCGGACTCCACTCGAAATGGTTTCCTTTTCCTACAGACTGTTTAAAAGGAAAGGGCCACTGAAGAAGTTAACTCACTCACACTTGTGGATGATCACAAAACAGCTAAAGCAAAGGCTCCTAAGAACCAACCCGTGAATAAGAAATGCTAACGCGTAACGCAATATTGCGGTAAGCTTATGTTTTCACACTGACACGGTTCGATATTTTTTAATTTGATTTGACGAACGCACAAAAAAAAAAAAAACAGTAAATCACTTTCATAATGTCCAGTCCGAAGAAGAAGGAAAGAATGTCCTGAGCTGGACTTGAACTCGCGCCTTCCGACTCCAATTCCCGACACTAAACCACTTCACCACCAGGAACACATGCTTAGCGAGACTAAATTTTATTATTCTAAGGTAGATACGCATCAAAACGCGTGTCTCGGTTTAAAAATGCATTTAGATCGATTTATTGTTACATTAAACATCTTTAAGCTTATTGTTGTTTATATTCGTCGACAACAAATTAGTCATTGTTATCGCTGAATTCACGTTGTTCTTGTTACGAAAGGAACTGGTAACAAAGCATTACGTCACTAGGTTTACAGCTGATGGAAGGAGTGAATTTAAACCATCGTTACCGATAACCCGTTCATTACGCATGCGCTTATTCACTGGTTAAAAACAGGTTAAACGCTTTTTACTGTTTGGGCGAAGTTACCGGTTACCACCTTACCTATCAAAAGATTTGACAGCTTTGCTGATGTCTTGTAACCGTTCAACATCACCTCTCTCCAATCGTTCAAACAGTTTGTTTAATCTTTCGTGAGGTGGCAGAGACCCGTCACCAGGTTCATCTCTAAGTGACGCGGTCCGCGGTGGACTTGAAGGACTGGTGACAGGCACGGGATTTTTCCTGCCAGTGCTTGTAACACCATAGGCTGGTACCGTGTTGGATCGAGTCTTTGGTAAAGAGGAGTTTGGTTCTTTATTACCTATAGTTTAAACCAATAAACAAAATTCTAGTGAGGTCATAGAACATTGCATTAAACACTACACAGAATATCTAATCATTGGCATCCTTCTGCAAAGGTCTACCTTTGCACAGCACTTTCAAGTGTTTATAGACAATTTGTACTGCCGGTTTTTTTATAGAGGGAGGGGCAGTGAAACCATACCTCCCAGCCAAATTAAACTCTCCTGAATGCATTTCGGCAAGAGAAAGTATTAATAATTCAGCATTCGACAACTATACGCTCCTTGAGTTTAAAGGCCCCCTACCCGCCCTCAACACACACACGCACAGAAAAAAGTCCATAAAAAGGAAGTCGTATCATGACCCCAAAACCTGTTGCCTCTGCCAAATTTAGCAACAGTCAATAAGGATATACAGTAGAGGAGAAAACAGGACCGCTGAGCATAAAGATTCCTAATTATTTCAACAAAACTGAAGCAAGATGCAGTTCCACTTCCGTGGCTCATTCACATCTCCAGAGGCCCCGAGATTTTCCGTGACAGAAGCAACAGAAAGAGGTTGGTAAACAGTCTTTGGTTCTCTCGTCCATACAATGGTTACCAAACAATTTAAAATGAAAGTCTTGAGGTGGAAGAACAAGGGCGCAATGAAGACAGAGGATTTTTTCGCTCTTCTCATGGTGTCGCTTAGAGTCTTTTTTTACGTCACGAACGGCAATCGGTTGTAGAATGTTTGAGTTATAACGTGCACAATGGCTGGCTTAACTAATCAATGACATCAATGACATCAATGTAATCAATGAGTAATCAATGGGTAATCAATGAGTAATCAATTGATTACTCATCGAGTACTGCCAATACTCAATGAGTACTCAATGACTAATCAATGACCCACAAAATTTTTGGTCATTGATTAGTCATTGATGTCATTGATTTGCATGAAAAGAGGTGTTGACAGGCCAGACACGACTCATACGGCTCGTGATAACGTAGAACGTGACCTTTGGAGTTTTGCTCTAACAAGTATATCCCCCAAAGATTTTCCTTTTTTGTATGAGATAAGGGGAGGCTCTTTGTATATTTCTCTTAGCAATGGTTGGTTCTGAATTAAATGCCATTTGCTCATTAAGATGTTTTTAAGATTAGGCAACGCCGGGTGGTACGTTGTTACGAAAGGCAGAATTCTTTTTCGCACGTTCTCCTTTTGCTGCAAAGATGACTTCCGTTCATTGAATTTTACCTAGGAAATTATTTTCTCAATGAGATTGTGAGTATAGCCTCTAGCACGGTGGCGTGCTTTGAAGTTGTTGATATTCTCACTGAATGATTTTGCTGAGGAATTTGTTCTTAAAAGTTTCAGGGCTACACCTTTTCTGAGCTCTTTTCTGACCCCTGGTGGGTGGCAGGAAGAGAAATGGGTGTACTGGAAGGTCTCTGTTGGTTCAAAATGAGTAATCAATGACATCAATGAGTAATCAATGACCCACAAAATTTTTTGGGTTCGATTAATCATTGATTACTCATTGAGTATTGGCAATACTCAATGATTAATCAATTGATTACCCATTGATTACTCATTGACGTCATTGATCATTGATTAGTTATGCCTGGACAATGGCAGATGATATCTGTTAGTCACATATACCAAAACAAAGAGCTTTCCCATCAGTGGTGAGAACCAAAAACATGCCAACAAAGAGAACATTCAACTTTCAGTTGACTTCCGTGGCTCAAAAACGTCTGTGCTTTTACCGACCTCTTCACAAAAGCGCGCCAAACAGACAACTGTTTTCCAAAGTAAGGGTGGGAAGAGTAGAGAAGGGTCCAACTTGCCTCCTCCGAACACCCTTTGCATATGAACGATGATCGCGAAATGCGAGTGACTGGTAAGAACCCTTACCGTTATTGTGTGTGGCGTAACTGCTGTAACTCAGTCTTTTTGTTCGAGCATTGAAGCTGATACCTTCCGCTTGATCCAGAGCACGTATCACATCATCACGCTGAACAAAAAACACCGAAAAACACAAAATTACACATCGTCTAAACTTCCGGCTGGGTAAAAATGAAAATCAAACAGGACCACAAGAAAAACAACAACAACAACAACAACAACAACAACAGTGTTCATAGAAATTACATGAGCATATTGTAGAGGTGTCAGTTGTCGTTTGTTCCTCACTGTCACTGATGCCCCATTTTCCAGCAACATAATTACAAGTTTTACAAGATTAAATCTGAAAAAGAGAGAAAACAAAACACTGTGTGAATGAGAGTTTATTATTGATTGCACAATTACGGTATTAACGTAGCCTAGAAGCAGACGTCTTCCTAAATTTTTCCCGTCGTTGAAGGAAAGAAGCGTTGTCTAAGGAAACAACACGACGGAAGAGACTTGTTCTCGAAGCTGCAACCTTCAGATCTAAAGCAGTCAAATGGCCCATTTCTGAGTTGCTCTTAGCCTCCTTTTCAAACCGAGGCCAAGTATTAAACCATTCATATGAAAATGAGTTTTCTTTCACATGCAAATAAAACTTCTATCCCATGAATGGTTTTGCACTTGGCCTCGGTTTGAAAAGGAGGCTAAGAGCAACTCGGAAATGGGTTATTAATGATAAAAACTAAAACAGACATTTAACGATTTGAATAATTACGAATAGAGATGCTTTACCTCGCTGCTTCGTGAAGTGGAGTGTTTCCACGGTCATTCGTCACATTTACACCTGCTCCGTGCTATATCATAACAAGAAAGAAATACTGGTGTTAAATTATTTTGTTAAATACTGCACTCTTAAACATGAATGAAAAACCAGCATCCCAACTCGGAAAAAATTTCCGAGTTCCAGATGGGATTCGAACCCACGACCCTCCGTGATCTAGTCGGATGCTCTACCACTGAGCTACTAGAACTCTGTGGTGAGCAAGGGTGAAATGCACTCTTAAGGTTAAAAAACAAATATTATAAAGAAACCAAATGAAGACACCTCTCGTCCCCTTCCCTGAAGAAAGGCCAATTCACCAGTAAACATGAAAAGAAGCATAAATAAAAACAACAAACATAACACTTCACTGTACCCCTATGAGGACGTTAGCTGGATCCAGATGTCCGGTGAAGCAGCAAATGTGCAGGGGAGTGTTTCCTTTGTAGTCTTTAATATTCACTTTGGCTTGGTAACTTAGCAAAAGACCGGCAACCTAATATCCAATAAAATAAATATACGGAACTTAAAAAAAGGTTAAAATAACACTTTGAAAATAAATAAATAAATCCATAAATCGACTTTGTTTAATGAGGATGACACTTCACAGTCTTGCAACTGACAAACCTGTGGCTCTCAAATTCCAGATCGAATTGGAATTTGGAAATGTTCTCTTAGCAATATCAAACAGTTAAAAATGTGCCTTGATGAAATGATCATCACAGTGTTTCATTAGAATTGCCATTTTCGTCAAAGAAAAAATTCACTTCTCGGTGTTTGAAATCCTTATAAAACCCACTCTCTCGTGTTTGATAAATTACATGATAGTCAAATAATGAAAACAGACTCTTTATTTTTTTTTTTCTTGTTCGATTAGCACATCATCATAGTTATAGCAGTTGTCAATTGAGTGTCGTAAAACTAAAACCAAAGTGATCACTCTGACCAATCACAACAGACGCAGACAATCCGATGAACCAATCAGAACTCAAAGCAAATACATGTTACCGGCGCCAAGCGCGGGAAAACGCGCGCGAGCAAATCACGATTGGTTTTGGTTTTGCTTCTGATTGGTTGATAAAGTGGCACGTGATTTTTTAGCCAATCACAAAGCGTAGCAATGCAAAACCAAAGCAATTGCAAAATCACTTTTGACACTCAATTTAAAAGCGCTCTAGATATTATGACGAACGAAAACTAAAGAGTAGCCAAGTGTGCCCCACCACCACCACCGTCAAGTAACCCGATTGCTCTTCATGCACGACGTTGAAAACGGCACAGTCTTACCCGTCTTTACGAACACTTCCCTATTACGGTCAGTACACTTGGTCCCGAACATACAAAAATCCATATAAACACTATCTCTAAAATACTGACAACTCTGTAATATGGGCAGTTGGGTCCATCCCTTTGGTGTCAGTATTAGAAAGGTTCCTTGTACCTCCAAAATCGAATAGCGGCAGTAGGGTTGCAGCTCTTCGAAATCTCTATTTTCATTGGCCCGGTAAAACAGAGCTGCTATTGTTTTTAGGGTTAGGGTCCATTGTTGTGTTGTTTGTGGGTGATGTTGCAGCTCTCGTAAGGTCTCACACCATTGGTTTGCAACCCTTAGAGCTAACAAAAGAACAAACAAGTATAACATACCCTAGGATGGTTGTACTGACAAGCGAAGTGCAATGGTGTTCGCATCTGAGTGTAGTTCTTTACATCCGCCTGTGCTCCTCGTCGTAATAACAAGTTTGTCATCTCCTCGTATCCTCTGATAGCGGCGATATGTAGCGGTGTCATGCCTTCACCGTTCCTAACATTGGGGTGAATTATCTTCTCTGCTGCCTCGCGTGATCTCTGAAACATGAAAATTTTATGGCGCGCGTAAGTACAGATGTAATTTTCGTACAACCTCGTTTCCAGTGCCTTCTCCTCGTTCAGAGTGGCAGGGGGATCGGAGAAGCCCCTGGACAAGGCTGTCAAAATACTCCAAAAACCCTGGGGTATTTTGTCGTAAAACATGATGAAATGTCGTTTCGTTTTCTATTTCATAGTGTGTCACGTGACAATAAAATACCCCAGGGTTTTGGAGTATTTTGGCAGCCTTGCCCGGGGGCAGTACGCAGCTCTTACAAGGTCTTCTCTGATTTGCTGAGAACACAATAGAACAAACAACACAACAATGGCTAACAATAGACCCTAGACCTAAAACAATAGAGCTGCATGATATACAGGTCCAATGAAATTAGAGGTTGTAAAGAGCTGCGTGGTATCTGCTTGCCCGGGGTTTCTATGCCCGCCTCGCCATTTTTAGAGCAGAGAAGGACCTGGGAACGAGTTTAATTTTCGTAACCTCTGTATTGACTCAAGAAAGACTTTTTACTAATGATACAGCATTGCACAGACTACACATTACAACATGATTTCAGCGGCGTTGTTGATTGGTCATTTACTGCATAGAAGTAATCAAAGTTCATAGCAATGACTGACCTTTTGCCATTTACTGCACTTGTCGCACTGACATAACGGATGACAGAGGTCTTGTTCCGAGAGAGGCAGCTCGCTTCCGTCTTCTTCATCTTCGTCGTCACTCAAACCAAGTTTATACCGGACCTAGTAGAGAAAACAGAGAAGTTATCATGTACTGGTAGTTTTCCTAGCACAAGAGACGCGACTTTTCCAGAATTCAAGAACTTCTCACCAATTCGACATCTCCATCGGCAATTGTACGAATAAATCGGTCAATCTAAAGGAAAAGACAAACAAAAAACCGTCAGATAAACAATAGAGAAGTATCCAATAACAGGAGATTCAGGCGGTTTTGATGCGATTTTAGAAGGTGTTAATTAAAGTGCAATTTTGCGCCGTGATTTTTGCGATTTTATAATGTTTCGCAGCGGCACATGGGTGGTTTCCCAAGTAATCTTTTTACTGGTCAGTTGCATGTTTCTTTGTGCTTGGCGCGCCGGTTGTATTTTTTTTTTCCCGCGCTAGACACCAGTGGCAGGTTTTCCCGCGCTTGACAGCAGTTCCACGTTTCTTGCCTCGAGTTCTGATTGGTTAACTTCGTTATCTGTGTTTGTTGTGATTGGCCAGTTTATGATGACCTCAGGTTTATTAGAAAACTGCATTCATGGCACGCACATTACTTGTAAAGGTATATAGACAGTAAAATCACACCTCTTTCGCTCTTTCTTGATCCTTTGAAATAGGACTTGGAAATTCCTGGGACTGAATAAGTGGTGGACCTTCGGATAATGAGTTAGACTAAAGAAAACAAAGTCAACACGAAAAACAGGATGAGTTCCGGGATTAGCGACTTTCACTGCATAGTAAATACAGTTGAATCTCCCGTAAGCGACACCTAAAATGCAAAGCCAAAATCACCAGACTTACGCTCTCTGGATAAGATATTGTTTGTTCTTGTTCCTCGCTTGCTGCTACAATAGCTTCAAGAAGTATTTCAGTCACCTGATCATTAAAATCAAATCAAATCAAATCAACTTAACTTAACTCAACAAGCAACAAGTTAGGTGAGTTGCAGAAGGCAAACTGTGTAACCTGCCTTCATGGACTCTTAAGCGGCCATTATCAATGCTGTATGCACTATTTTGGCGTTTCTGCATGGCATTTTAGTTTCTTTTATAGCGGTCATTTGTGCTGTTATACACGTACATATAAATTATTAAACCCTTTCACTCCCAGAGTCAATTATGAAGACATGTAGGGTAGTTCTAACTTTGAGTCTGTGGACGAAATCCTATGGTGTGACCATTCAAATGAAACCTCTTCAGCAGTACTTTTGCATGGTACCATTTGTTCTAACTTTTGAGTCTGTTGATGAAATCCTATGGTGTGACCATTCAAATGAAACCTCTCCTGCAGTACCTTTGCATGGTAACATTTGTTTTTCAATATTTTTCAAAACGAAATTTGGGATTATTCTTGAATTTTGATTTTTGGCAATCTTTTAAGTGAACAACAGCGAGTGTACCGCGGCAGGGTTAGCTCAGCTGGTAGAGCGCTGGTCTGTTTAGCGGGAGGTCGCAGGTTCGATCACCGGCCGGCCCAACACTCGGGGTCTTAAAACTAACTGAGGACGAAGGTGCGACCTTTGCTATGACATCTGCAAACGTTTGGACCTTCACGTGGCTCGGATGAACATGTAGAAATGGCGGTCGCATCCTCCTTTTTGTAGCACTTTCATGCCGAATACATTGATACTTGAATAAAGCGATTTTGTTTTACATAACTGGACGAAATTGAGTTCAAAACTGATCAGACCGTACTCGAGAGTTGATAAGAGGGCATGAGGGTAAATACGTTTTCTGAGTTTCCGAGAGCGCATGGGAGATAGTGGTCAATCTCTTGTTTATCTACGGCTGAGAAGGAAATTAGGTATGACGCCATCTGGGATTGAAGCTAGGTCTCTTGAACAAGAGGCGAACTTTCCAACTACTTGACCAATGGATATGAAAATAGTGAACAGCATGAATTGAAATACCTGTTTGCTGTGAGAGCTATCCAGTGGAGTAGCCCTGTCTTTATTACGAGCCTCCAGGGATGCGCCCTTCTCCAGTAAAAGGAGAACAATGTCAGCTAAAAAAGTAAGCAAAGTAAGCAGTGAGCGAGTGAGTGATTACATGACTGAAAGACTGATTAAATGGCTGATCTGTCCCACTAATTACCCGACTGGGTGTCTGTTTGTCTGTTGTCACAGTGTCAGACTGGCTGACCATCCCCCTTACTGCGTAACGGACCGACTGTCTGTCTGTCTGTCTGCCTCTCTGTCTGTCTGTCTGTCTCTCTGGCTGGCTGGCTAACTGACTGTTTGACTGACAGACTGGTTGGTTGACTGGCTGACTGACTGAAGTATTGACTGACTGAATGACGACCAAATAAATGAACAGGTGTTTGAAGAGTAAATCTTACCATAACCCCAGCGAGAGGCCAGGTGAAGAGGCGTATCTCCGTGTTCGTTAGCAGCGTTCATCTTCATCACTTTTACTTTCATATCAAAATAGATCAAAGCCTTCGTGCACTATCACAAACAAACAAATACAATTTTAGTCTATCACATCAGTTCTTGACAATAAGTCGAAAGTAATTGTGTGCTAACTTTGGTTTTGTTGAACTTGGTTTGCATGGTTTGTGCGCCTTTTTCCCGCGCTTGGCAGGGATTACATGTTTTCCCGCGCTTAGTAGTGGTTGCATGTTTCCCGAGCTTGGCAGCAGTTGCATGTTTTCCCGCGCTTGGTAGGGATTACTGTTCTCCCGCGCTAGGCACCGGGCTGTGCACATCGGTTAATTGTTTTCAGCAAAGGTTGCACCTTTCTCTCTCAAGCTCCCAATGCTTCAAGGTGCTATATATCTGCTAAGACTGTCACATTACATTTGTTTTTAACTTTCAACCCGACCAAACCAAACACTAAATGAAATGGAAATTTATCATATCAGGCTCTTTACATGCGTGGAACAGTCCAGTCGATGTCGATGTTCCCTGTTGATCCACGTTTGGCTGAAAACTATCTATAAAAATTAAAGTATTCAGATTTTCTTTACCTTTTCATGTCCATTGGCGGTACACAAGTGCAAGGGCGTATTACCGTCATTATCGGGTGCATTAACATCAGCTTTGTAATGCATTAATACCAACTAAAATGAGGCGAAGAAGAAAAGCAAAAACGTCAGTTACACAGCGACGTTCGGACTCCAACTGTTCTTGTAAGCTGCCCTTGCCAATCACACCGAAATGTGTGGGGTTTTTTTAAGCTAAACAGGTACAAAACCACCAGCCTGTCCCAGGGTGTTCAGATGGTGGGGAGTGACGCCAAGAAAAAATTGCGAGCGGAGAAAAAAGCGAAGAAAACTCTCCTCCATCAGCGCTCACAATATTTTTCCTTTTCGCGCCACCTATCCTTCACTCCCTCAGGGTTCTATCTGGGATTTTTCGCTTGGGGGAGAAGTCCCGAGTGGCCGAAGGCCTCGAGTTTCCCAGCGGGGTCCGGAGGCATGCTCCCCACGGAATTTTTTGAAATTAATATTCACCGAGAAATTCTAGATAGCAACGTAACTCTTAATGTAAACTTTAACAACTGACGCGATAGACAGCAATGCTTGCTTCATGTACACTGACCTGGATGATTTTTCTGATATATTTATTTTCAAATTTACTGCCACACCTCTAACGCCCTAGATAGGACCCTGCTCCCCACTATTTTGAACGCCGGGAACAGGCAACAAAACCACCAAGTCTCACGCTTTCTAGGTTTCACTCGGACTTGTGATTAGTCTTTTATTACATTGCTTCCAGTCATCAGAGGCGGCCTCTGCCAATACAACGTGTACTTTGTTTCTTACAAAGGCTGATTTTCTGAGTTCATATAACCGCGATGGCGGCAGACGATCACCAAATGGCTGAGAAATAATGTCCGTTCATATTGATAAGTAAACAAAATGATATGATACTGGGCATGATATGAGTTGTCGTGCGATTTCGCTTCGTTTTAGACTGCTGAAATAATTTGTAGTGGCAGATAAATTCTGAAATCATGATAGCCTTCTCTTTAGCTAAAATTCAGCCTTTAATTGAAGTGAATAGATAGAATATTATGAGCAACATGTATTAGTGATAGTTTTCGACCATCTGCGCCGGTTACTCGGCCACCAAACATACAGTGTGACCGTTCAAATTAAAGCTCGTCAGCAGTTCTTTCCTATGGCACTGCTTGTTCTTAAGTATTTCACAAATTGACATTTGAAATTTCTCTTGCTTTGATCATGTCAACTGTTTGCAGTGAAAGCCGGGTTTATGTACATCAACTTACTGCAGCACTGCCATGTCCTCTCTGACAGGCCAGATGCAAAGCTGTTGTACCGTGATAGTCCATAGCATTCACTACAGCACCTCTTTTGATCAGTTTGTACAGCAGATTAGAATGACCTGTTGATTGGTAACAAAGCATATCAACCTCAACATCAACATGCCGTTTCACAATTTTTAACAAAGTTGAACCTCTCCACAACGGCCCAGTCCCTTGAACAGAATTTTCCCGCCGTTGCAGAGAGGTGGCCGTTAGTAAAGGTTCGTGAAAAGTGCCTGGACACAAAGTATCTCTTTTCTCTTTAAAAATCACAGACAACTCCTAAGAATTTGTAAGTGGAGCGAGCCTCTTGGTCGGTTATAAATGAAATTTAGCCTTTCAAAACGCGAACTTCAAGAGTTTGTAAAACCGCTCTCGCAAGCTTCTCTGCGCTTTTCAATAACACGCCCGCGAACTCTGAACCAACAGTTTCCTTTTTCACTGCCGCAAAATCATAGTGGACGTCTCAGAAACGATGCTTCACGCAAAATGGTCAAAAGCTAAGGTCATGTGTGTCGGTTGTGATTGGTAGATTTTTGTCCATTTTCTCAGGATCAAATGTCAAACCGGATGTTCTTTTGCGGGCAACTTTGCAAACTTCCGCTGCAACATTGGTATTTTGATTGACAGTTTGCTTCGAGCAAGTTGGAAGTTACGCGAGCAAGTTGCAACTTTCGCGAGCAAGTTCCTATTTCAAACTTGTTGTCAGTTGCAAATTGCGAATTTTGTGAAAACACGTCCTTCTTCAGTTATGGCTCACGTACACTGCAATAATACCAACACGGTTGAGAAAAGAGAGAGAATAATTGCCTTGTGGTCGTCTGGTGTAAGACAAGAACAGATGGCACGCATTGTTGGATTATCAAGGCAAACTGAATCCAATATTGTAAACAGATTTTTACAACACGAGACGTATTCTCCCGGTAAACCAGGCTGGAAGGAACGAACAGTTTCTACTCCTGACATCGTAGAGTTTGTGGAATACTGCAAGGTAACCAAACCAAGTACTTTCAATTCAGAAATCCGGCAACTGACAACAAGTTTGAAATAGGAACTTGCTCGCGAAAGTTGCAACTTGCTCGCACAGCTTCCAATTTGCTCGAAGCAAACTGTCAATCAAAATACCAATGTTGCGGCGGAAGTTTGCAAAGTTGCCCGCAAAAGAACATCCGGTTTGACTGTATGATTGACGGCAGTGCAAAACGTAAACCTTAGTTGGGTTTTGAACTTCCGAGTTAGCGTGTTATTGAAAGGCGCAGAAAATGAACGAAACAAAGACATAACAAATGTCAGTACCGTATTCATATTTCTGAGCGTTTTGATTTCATTTAGGCCCCGTCCACACGTATCCGGATATTTTTGAAAACGGAGATTTTTTTCTCCGTATTCGAAAACATCCGCGTCCACACGGACCGTATTACAATCGTATTTGCCCGTCCACACGTATACGCGAAAATTTTTCGAATACGCTAGACTTCACATGATGAGCATGCGCAGGCTACTGGCACATGCGCGCTGTGAGAAGCATAAGCCCGCGAAAATCAAAGAGTTTGCCGCCATCTTTGTTTTGACGTCATCGTATTCGAAAACCTTCGTTTTCGACCGTCTACACGAATACGATAAATCTCCGTTTTTTAAAATCTACAGTCTGGAGAGCGTATTCAAAAACCTCCGTATTTGTTGCCGAAAACGCCGTTTACGTGTGGACGGGAGGTGCAAACAAAGAAAAAAATCTCCGTTTTCGAAAATATCCGGATACGTGTGGACGGGGCCTTAATCTTATAACCGACGCAGCCATTTACAACCACAGACCACCACACAAACAGAGGATGGTAAGCCTGTGGTTACATAGACTAAACCAGCTGTGTGTGGGATGGCATATTCATTCTTGAAGGGTTGTGTGCGTAACAGTTTGGAATTGGACGACCCATACCCATGTATTTTAAACGTGACGATCAAGTGATAATCCCGTGACCCCAGTGACACCTCCATGACGGTTGTCACGTGTTGTCTGTCACGGGTATATGACCATCAGGGGTTTTACCAATGCTCCTATGTTTTACAATGTTTTACCAAGTGACCACACTGATGGTGGGCTATAACTTTCCAACGAGACTTTTCTATTTACTGTCTTGCAGCTGACAGATATAAACTCTTACTTACCATATTCAGAAGCCACATGTAGAACGGTTCTACCCAGGTCATCCCTAGAGAACACTGTAACAGCTGAAGGATCATGGCGCTTCCTGTCAGAACAAGAAATGTATGTCAACACGAGAACTTAAAGGCCCACCTTCACCCAAAATGCTGTGCGCGCCGTGATCTCTTTCTGCGCTGAATTTCGTGTAACACAAAATTCACGCTTGAATGTGTGCATCCAATCAGATCACGCGTATGAACAATGGAGCATTTCAAAACAAAAACAAACGATCGCATAGTCTTTTGGGTGAAGGTGGGCCTTTAAGATCGCACTCAAATTTAAGAAGGGATATGACAAGACAATTCTTTATTTTTGAATTGCCCATAATACACTTTGTTTGCCCCCCAAAATTTTGCATAAACTATTGTTTGTCAATGCTCTTGGGAGGACTGCACATTCCCAAGAGCATTTCAAAACAATAGCTATGCATTTTTTTTTTTTTTTGGGGGGGGGGGGGGGGGAACAAAGAGTATTATGGACAATTCGAAAATGGAGAATGCTATTAATGTAAGTGGCCAGTGAACTACTTACCTACTATGCAAGGACTCACATCTCGCACAAGAACATAAAGGATGGCAGAACTTTTCTCCAGGAGAACCAGGTTCGCCACCAGATGATAACAACTTCTCGACTTCTTCTTCGTCACCTTTTGATGCAAACTGAAAGTGATAAAAAGTTATTTTGTGAATACAGTAGGATGAGGAATCTGCAACAGTTCTTTTAGCACATAAATGTTACATGTTTGTCTAGAATGTTTAGGAGAAGGATGCAACAACATGATGAAAAACTTTTGGCCCTCACGGCCAGGAGCAATGAGCAATAATAATGGGCCTCCATTGGTGTAAACATGTTTTATGGCTTTTTAAAAGTCAGGTGTTACTTAAATTATAGGTGACACAGCTCCTTTAACGCCTTTTTCATTGACGGTAGTATTTAAAATCGTTAAGTAGTGTCAAAACTAATTACTTCTTTCTGTGAAAATTACCTCGAAAAGCTTATCGAGAGCCGTTATTGTTCCATCTGTCTCTATAACAAGCCAAGGAGATGACACCTTCTGAAATGAGACAAGCATGAACACCATGTTAGAAATTCACTTCAAACATATCTTGGGTTCAATATTCGGTGATGTATTGCATCATTCCCAGGGAGGGGTGGGAGGGGATACTTAGGATTTAAAGTGACTGGGATGTGCGAATATAGGGGCAAAAATAAAAAATGCAAAAAAATTCCCTAGGGCTTCCAGCAAAACCCAATAAAATCTTCCGAACCAAACCTAAACCCAAAAAATCCCATGATGAATTCTCCAACCTTAAAATACCCAGGAGGGATTAAATGATACAACAAGTTTGGTTGTACTACATTCGTAGCACTATGCGGGCACTATGCACGATAACAATAATCTTTACCCCATTTTGTACATACTGTTTTGAATACCCAAATGTAAACAATGTGGAAAATGTAACCAAATAATAATGGGCTTTAGTTTTCCTCATGAATGACTGGCTTAAACAAGAACTCATTTGCACTTGTAACGTTTTATGAGTTCCTTAAACCAACTAAAGCCTAAAAGAAGTTATCAATTGAGCATCAAGAGTAAATCGTTTTTGGTTTGCGTCCGTATTACTTCTTTTAATTTTTAAAAACCTGTGCCACTTCTCAACTAAGTACAAGTAACACCAAAGCCAATCATGACTTGATTGCACATGTTTTCCCATGTTAGCGCTGACTTCATGTACAGTATTTGCTTCGAGTTCTAATTGGTTCATTGGTTTCTCTGCATCTGTTAAGATCAGCCAGAGTACATGTAGTTACTTTGGTTTGGTTTTACATCACTCAATTGGGTAAAAAAGGTAAAGTCGCACACGAGCCACGATGGCCCACACGGCCGGAGCTTAACCCGGTTTCTGTAGCATGAAGCAACTAGGAATATTGCTACTCCCCCCTGGATGGGATGCTAGTCCATCGCAGGGTTACCCCCAGCATTTTGTCGCCGGTACCCATTTATACACCTGGGTGGAGAGAGACAGTGTGGAGTAAAGTTTCTTGTCTAAGGAAACAACACGACGACAGAGACCAGGCTTCGAACCACCAACCTTCAGGTTGAAAGTCCGACGTGCTAACCACTAGACCACCGTATAGCCCACACACTCAATTGGAAACAAATCTAAATACACAAAGCTGAAGCAAAAACAATCATGGAAAACACGGCATATAATTGCACAAGCTATGGGACAGCTTTTGATTGATAGCTTTTCAGCAATAGTTAAACACTCCTGTAATACAAACACTGTACAGACCTTGGCAGGTGGCAGACCCTTAAGAATGTCATCAACAGATCCTCCTCTGATGTGTTCCACTGCTGCTTCAATTGAAGACAAAAAGAATCTGAACAAAAAGAAAAAAGTTTTATTTTGTTACTGGGGTATTAAAAAAATGGCATGTGTTTCATTAGGTTACATAGTGAGAAAATTGACGAGATGAAACAAAAACAGTGTCGGTTCAAAGTTGGTATAATTTATTGATTGTGGCAATTAAGCTGATAATGGTTAGTTGATATGTGAGTTACAAACTTTACACAAACTTATTTGACACACGGAGCCTTGCCAACTTCAAGGCGATACTAAACCAAGTATACTCTCTCTTGTTTATTTTGAAAACTTCTCAACACGCTATGTATCAGAAACCTTTAAACAGTGTCTAGAGTGCAGCTACTAGGTAAGTCATTCACTGTAAAATAGTTATCACTTACTGGAATTCATTGTTCCCACGCTTGGAGAAATGAAAGTTGTGCAGATAGGTGATGTTGGCAAGCCTACCAAAAAGCGAAAACAAATCAAATAGAACATACAATCAAGATAATTATGAGGATCAAAAATCAAATCAAATCAAATCAATTTATTTAAGTGTCAAAGTATTTAGTACGCGAGTACTAATTGTGGACACCTTCCAGATCTACATCTGTAATTGGAATTTGGAAGTGTTGGTTTTTGAGGAGAGGGGAAAACCGGAGTACCCAGAGAAAAACCTCTCGGAGCAAGGAGAGAACCAACAACAAACTCAACCCACATATGACGCCAGGCCGGGAATCGAACCCGGGCCACATTGGTGGGAGGCGAGTGCTCTCACCACTGCGCCACCCCTGCTCCCTAATCACTTTTTTTAATCACCTCCCTGATCACTTTATCAGTTTTGGCTGACAACAGAAACCTGCTTGGCTTTCATAATTTCGAAAAAGACAATGTTACTTTGGAGTGCAGTTATGTTTCTTCCCAAATGAGGTTCAAAGAATGACCAAAAAACTGAAACTTCTAGCAAGCAGTGCTACCCAGGTCTGGATAGTATGCCAACCTGTTTTGTTGTTGTTGTTGTTGTTGTTGTTGTTGTTGTTGTTTAATCATGTGAAACTATTTTTGTGGTTGTTGTCCAGACATTGTTTCACAGTGGATCTAAGTGGCACCTCAAGAGGTGTGGTTTATAACATGAATAACTGGCTCAACCCTTCCACTCACAGAATCAATTACGGAGACATGTAGTGTAGTTCTAACTTTTGAGGCTGATGACGAAATCGTGTAGTGTGACCATTCAAATAAAACCTCTTCAGCAGAACTTTTTCAGGGTACCATTAGTTTTTCAATTTTTTTTATAAAAAGAAATTTGGAATTTTTTCTTGAATTGTGTTCTTTGGCACTCTTGAGAGTTGAAGTGTTAACACTTACCAATTGGGGATATCAGATTTGATAATTAAGAAGATCAAAGCTGGAAGGAGATCATCCACTGTGATAGCCTCAGCTGCATCTATTAGGCAAACAATCATAATATAAATGCAAATGCAACTAATGTAGAAAAAGGACCTACAGTGTACAGCTATCCAGTTAATGGGCAGGCATACCAACACTATGAATAAATGAATAATGTATGTATTTCAAAAATGATGGTGTCATGTTAAGATTGCGCAGTGTTGTGCAGTATTGATGTTCTCAGGTGTTGAACCATCAACCTAGAAAAGTCTCAAGTCTCAAGCATCCATAACAGCAATAAGCATGGGTAACATCTAGTCTCTCTTAAGAATTTTACTCCCAAATTCAAACCTGGGTTTAATATGTACTGTGGTTATGCTTGTTGCTCTGTAATTCTGTGGATGAAATCCTACTGTGTAACCATTTAAATGAAAGATATGAGGTAAGTCTTCACAAGCCTAATGGCTCACAACTGCTGGAGCTTAACTCAGTTTCTGTAGCATGAAGCGACTGAGAGGATTACCACTCCCACCTGGATAGGATGCCAGTCGATTGCATGGTTACCCCCCAGTATTATGTCGCTGTACCCATCTATATATGCCTGGGTCAGTGCTCGACCTTAGACCTAGTGAGGTTTAAAATTTACTAGCCAACAGGCATCACCTGGTAGCCAAGCCTTAGGCTCCAGCTTTCAGTCACGCGCTGCGCTCACTTTTATTTCAGGCAGGCTCCACGCTCACTTCATTTTGATCAAATGGCAGCCTGTCTGTGAGTTACTGGGCCCCACTAGTGTTCAGCCTTCACAGCAGTCTTTTGCTGGAGTCTGCCATGGAGTTATCCATCGTAAAAAGCAAGAAAACTTTCTTTCTTTCTTTTTCTGTCTCTTTGGCGATCAAGTAAATTTTTTCTTTACTTATCTTTTCAAAACCTCTTCTAACATGACTACATGTAGCGCGGTGGCTAGTGGTCCTAACATTTACTAACCCTGGGCTAGTGGACTACCGCTAAGGTCAAGCACTGCTGGGTGTAGAGAGACAATGTGGAGCAAAGTTTCTTGTCTAAGGAAACAACACGACGGCAGAGGCCAGGTTTGAACCACCGATCTTCAGGTAAAAGTCTGATGCTCTTACCACAATACCACCACACCTCCACTGAAAGCTATTAACATTTACTTTACTGAGATTATGATAAAAACTCTATTAACCCTCCCTTTCTATTAAGCCTTGTCCCTCTCTAATAAGCCACTTTAAAAAGCTCTATGAACCCCATTTCTCTAATAAGTCTCCCCTTCTTGAGGCCTGAAATGAAATAAGCCCAGGAGGAATGAATTGTGGTGGTTTTCTCAAATTTGGATTTGCAGCACTCTTGGGAGTGAAAGGGTTAACAGGTAAGAGCACATTCTGCAAGAAAAACTGTACACTCACAAATGTGATGCATATTAGACTAACCATCAGGAGTTTTCATTTTCCTGTCAGTCACTATTGTAACAGCTTTCTTCAGACAGTGAAACTTTTCCAAAGGAGTATTGTACTGCAAAAAAAGGGAAAAAGAAATTTCAGCCACCTAACATTGTTCTTGACCACTAGCAGCACTCACACAAAAACCACTAGTGGCTGGGAGTGATGAGATGTAGCTGTTTTTCTAAAAAATATGGAGAGTCTCTCCAAAAGTACATTATTTAAAAAGCTACTAAACCAAGTCTTCACGAGCCTAGTGGCTCCCAACTACTGGAGCTTAACCTGGTTTCAATAGCATGAAGTGACTGAGAGTATTACTACTCTATGCTGCATGGATGGGATGCTAGTCCATCGCAATACACCTGGGTGGAGAGAGACAACATGGAGAAAAGTTTCTTGTCCAAGGACACACGACAGCAGAGACCAGGCTTGAATCATCGACCTTCAGGTTGGGCATACGATGTTCTTACCACTAGACCACCACACCTCTGTGTATGCTACATGTATACCATAATGAAAACACACCCGATTCAGAAATGAAAGAGCTCTCCTTCCTCTTGGTAGGTTTGTGCTGTTTATAAAAAGAAAAACAAAAAAGATGAGTAATACTAAGATGATGTAATGCTCAGCATGTCACAAGCATGGACAAAGAAAAATATAAGGTCAGTTTTATAAACTAAAGGAAGTATCAGTTCACAGAAGTGTCTGCTTATGTGCAAAACTTCCTCAATTACATACACGTAATTGCAGGAACAATGTCATTAGAAAAAGAAATTGGAATTAAATACCTTAATGATATTCACAGAGGTACATGTATTCTTTCACAAACATGACATTTCAACAGATATTTCTTCCAAACTAATTTCTATCTAATAAATGAATGATTTTCTTTTATCTCAGGGATGAAAATTTTTATAATTTCTTAACAATTCTCTTCTTTTATCCTCTGTGAATATCATTAAGCTAATAATTCCTATTTGTAAATTGATATTTCAATTTGCTATTTTATATGACAATGTTCTTGTACGTGTACATCTATCTTCATGTAACATAGTTGTAAGGTCTGCATAATGACAATTTCTGTTACTACCAGCTCCCCAGCACACTGCATTATACAGTGATAAACATACAGTGCTCACCGTAGCTGTTCCTTTACTCCTAAATCTTTAATCTGAATTTCTGCCAAGTTTCGTGTAGTCTTGTTCATGAGAGCATCCTGGTAATGAAATCAAAGGAAGCAAATCAAGATAAAACTCCTGAAATACTGAACAACAAACCAGGGCATTCAATACCTTTGTAACAATGTTAAGAACTTACTTCTTTTCCAAAAATAGAACTGATTCCTTTGAAAAGCTGACCATGAAGTTCGTTCATCACATATGTCTAGGACAAAACAAGAACAATGTTAGATTTTAGAAAGAGATTTCAGTAACATTATTTTTAATGACCTACATGAAGATGAATTATTTTAATACAAACCTCAATTGCCAGCTTAACATTGTCCATGTAACTGCTGTTTTGTTGAGCAAGTTTTCTCTAAGAAACAAAAATACATATGATACAAGGTCAAACCTGCCTCTGTGACCACCTCTCTTATGTGTCGGTCAATTCCAAATTGAGCAATCATCCTAACCCCCTCCTCCCCCTCCTCCCCCTGCAAACCCCCAGGCATTTGACTTTTTAGACATAGTTTGACCAAATTCTCCATTATGCCCTCCTGGTTCAGGCCTCACAAAGTATCATCTTCTCCACTTTCTGGATGAACAGGTAAGCTATTTCAAAGTTTGAGCACTAAACAAACACAACATGTGTTTATCACCAAATTTTGCGAGGCACATGGTATGACTACTTTAAAGAATAGGGTCACAAAATCCTTAATTACCGTAAAGTATTTTATAGATCTACATGTAGTCAAATACCAGCCCTTACATTGTAAAGGAGCTAAGAATTAAAAAATACTCAACATATATAGTTGCACTTACAAGCTGTGTGTTCTTGAGAGCTACTTGCATGGCCCTTGTATATATAGCATGGGCAGCATCCTGTAAAACAAAACAATTAATATGAACATTTTCAAAGCCAAGGGCTATGTACAGCTAACTGCTGCCTGGTTAGCTCAGTTGATAGAGCATCAGTCTGCAGAGCAGAAGGTTGCAGGTTCGAATCCCGGCCAGACCAACACTCAGGGTCTTAAAATTACTAAGGACAAAGGTGCTGCCTTTGCTATGACATCTGCAAATTGTTAGACCTTCACGTGGCCCCGATGACCCAAGTAGAAATGGTGGTCCCGTCTCCAAAAAGAACGTAAAAGAACCACTGATCAGGACATAACAAAACCCTGGCTGTGACCACCCTCAGTTCCATACATTGTTCATGGGTGGGTTGGTGGAGATGAGATCAACAATGGACTGATAGCGGCTGCCTGAGGCATCTTCATAAGCTAATAATGTCCAATCTGCAATCTCATTTTCATAACTGTATGAAAAGTGCCACAAGACATGTGATATGTGTGCT
Organism: Cladopsammia gracilis; assembly: GCA_022457155.1. Classification (NCBI taxonomy): domain Eukaryota; kingdom Metazoa; phylum Cnidaria; class Anthozoa; order Scleractinia; family Dendrophylliidae; genus Cladopsammia; species Cladopsammia gracilis. The sequence goes on along the minus strand of JAJGOT010000212.1, from coordinate 663,041 downwards.
ATATAAGTCATTCATTCATACAGTACATACAACATTCCTCTCAGTACATGCTGTTCATTGAACTATACGAAGTGGTTCTAACTTCGAGTTTCTGGATAAAATCTTTAAGTCAAATGAAAGCTACTGAGTTCAGTAATTTTCTATGATGATGTCTCTTTCTGCGATTCAATATTATGCAGAACTTTATGAAATATGGGTGCTCATATCGGACACATTGCTGTTCTACTTACCATCAAGTGTCTCAGAGATTCTCCCTCAAGCTGTTCATAAGATGAATTGAACAGCATCAAAATATCATCAATCTGTTGTTTTGGAGAATTTTTGCTCCCTAAAAACAAATTAACATTAAGTAAAATGATAGCATTATTGCAAGTGCATATATGTTGTGGTTCAAATTTTTCTTTGGTTTAAAAATTTTCAAACCAGTTTCATTTTCATTTTCCTTTGTCTTAGATTCATTATCATAATCTGAGACGAAGGAAAACAAAAATAAAACTGGTTTGAAAATTTTTAAACCAAAGAAAAATTTGAACCACAACATATACATGTACTGGTACATGTATAATTGATTTTACAAAAAAAAGATATGTACTGTATTGACAAACCTGTGCCATTCCACAAGAATTCACAACATCCTTGTAAAGTCTCTAGAGAAGTCACAGCTGGCTCCAAACTACCACCTGTATAAAATAACAATGCAATATTTAATTACATAAGTATAGTTTGGTAATACAAACAATATATCAAGGCTGCCATTAGTAGCTGGCAAAATACTGGCTATTGTGGACTGAACAACTGCAGTGTAGATGACCAACAGCTCATAGTTTGAAAAGGACTATGGAAAGCTACATGTATTTTGAGTTTATGAGGTACACCTTGTTGTAATGTCATACACATGTACCATGTTTGGATGTATAGTCATGTGATATAGAATTTGTATGTAAACTGAGCACATGGAACTATGGGCAGAGAGACTAGAAATAATATGGAAGTAAGAACTTGTGTGTGCAAGAATAATGACAGCCCTATATCAGGGCCAGTTCTAATTACTGTAGGGTTATGCAACTTTGTAATCACAGAGCCTTTCAGCCTACATGAATTAAAAATGGTGGCATGGCCACTCAAGTGAGCCTCGACTGAAGTAGCATTAGTACATCCATTAAGTCTTACCTATTCCTCCTTCTAATGGCTGTTCAATACAGAGAACAGGAAAGCTCTGATTGTCGTTATTAAAAAATGTTTCTTCAAATAGTATCCGTACCTGTAATACAATGTTGCAGAAGGACAATAGACAAAGTTAAACTAAAGACAGCAGTCTCTCCCTCTTTGTCCAGAGCCATGCAGGGTGCACTGCACTCTGCTTTTAATAATTTCATCATTCTTTGCTGTAAACTTTGGCTAATTTGCTTATTCCTACATCATAAGCTTACTAAATAATTGCTGAGGTGAGTTCATTCATAGCTGCAATAATATCGCAAAAATACAAATTCTTATTTTTGCCAGATTTTCATCTGACCCTGCTTGTGCTTTTGACAGCCAGCACCACTTGGGAGAAAATCTGCCTCCCTAGCCCCTCCCCATTTAACCTACCACACAGGCTAGCCAAATTGAAGGGGTGCATGGAATAAGGACCTAAGTAATTGCCAGATTCTCATTCCAAAGTGCCATGCATTCCCTTGTGAAACACAGGGAGAATTTCACGTTATATCAAAAGTCACTTAGGGCCTTATTCCGGGGAACCCTTGAATTATTACCGGCACTTGGGATTAGTGGCATGGTGGATTGGAATTCATTTTCACTAAAACCAAAATAATCACTTATGCCCTTCTTGTTCAAAGCCCTATATTACAAAACATTGCCTTACAGATTTCACATCTTGAAATCCCTCAGTTGTCACAATAAACTCTCCACTGACTTGTACTTCCTATGAAATAAGACATGAAGCCATGCTCCATTTTAGTTTATACAGTATCTAGATGAGAACTACCAGCATATTGACAATGAACCTCAAAATTAGTTAAAATTATTACTCATGCGCAAAGCAGCACAAGTTAAAATTCGCCCTCCGTTTTTCTTTTTTTTCTTTTTATTATTATTTTTTGTGTCATGATTTTGCATGCAAATTTATGCACGCATATTTTAAATTGTGCTCTTCCGATTCATAGCTTTGCCATTTACACTTCCTGTTTAGTGACTTCCGGCTACTCTCACTTCCAGTAAAACAGCGTTACTGAAGTGTCACGTCAGCGTCTCCTACAACCCTCCTTACATAACTAATGTTCACGTTAGGTATATATAAGCCTCAGAAGAATCACTGGCTTCATTGTGGCACAGCCTTCATTTACAAAACATTCAATAGTAAACAACGTGGTTTGCAGGAACAATAACTGAATGACATGGAGGACATCTTCTTATCATGTTTAAAATATATCATAAAACTTTCTTATGCATGTGCATGAGTATAGGCTGCTTGGAGCCTCTTGTTATTTTAGAGTTTGATTCTATAATGTACTTAAAAACTTATTCTTAAGAACATCATTAAATTAATATCTTTGAACAAAGATGTTTGGTTGTCCAAAAATAGAATTTGCCATTCATAAATGTAGGTTTAGTAGAGTTTACAACACAAGCAGCTGTGTTGCATCAGATTTACAATCACAATCCGAAGGCGAGTGATTGTAAATCCGATACAACACAGAATGTGAAGCAAATGTTGTGGATACTTATGAAATGAAAATGAATTGCTAATTAGTTACAACCACAGTTTACATCCACTAGCATTTCATAGCTGCTCTGTATTAGAATAATATTATTACAAGCCTTCATCAAATTTTAATTGCTTTTGTGTTTTCTTTATGAATTATTAATGAATTTTATAACATGTACTAATGTGGTTTAAACTAGTCTTGGCTTTGATTTGAATTATATTTTCCTGTTTCTCAGATTCATTACCGTACTTAATACAAGACAAAGGAAACAAACTGGTTTGAAATTTTCAAACCAAAGAAAAATTTGAACCACAACATACACGTATATGTTGTAGTTTAAAATGATCTTAGGTTAAAATGATCTTAAACTAGTTTGATATGTGCTTTTCTTTGTCTTAGGATTATGGTTATAAATCTGGAACAAAAGAAAATCAAATCAAACTAGTTTGAAATCATTTTGACCTAAGATTCATTTTAAACTACAACATATACATATTTATGGCCCGATTCTGAGCAACAGACTCACCTTGTTGTTGACAGTCCTATAGGCTGATGATTTGCCTTTCACTGGTTGTAGTAAATGATTCTCAACATGACTTAGAGTAAAACTTCCTCTTGCCTGAGTTCCTTGCCTTGGAATGAGGATCTAAGGAGTTAAGTTATAACAAATTAACTCAGTCATCTCTTAAAGTGGACACCCCTGTTAGACAGACACCTCTTTAATTATAAGGCAGACATCGTCATGGTGGGCTGGTTCTGGCCGAATTTTGCTTGTTTGTCTGTAACTAAACTCTCTTAATTTATGGTAGACACCTCTCTAAGGTGAGACAGCAGATACTTTCTGAAAATGTACACAAATTTGACTGACTGCAACATTAATAATAACCGTCTTGTCCACTGTCTAGCTGTGTAGTCAGTGGTTTTGTCCACTGTGTATCCGCATAGTTGAGTAGCCACATAGCAATTTCAGCCAACACTTGGAAAGTCTATAAGCTTACAATAATTTTATGTATATTTCTTGTTCTTTAAGCGCGAAAAAAGGGTGACTTTGTGTCCGCATATCCAGCTTTTTCGGAGTAACTGCAAAATACCCTGCCATTTCGAGTGCCTTCGGAAAAAAGTCAGTACGCTGTACGCAGTGGTTAAACAATCCAAGAGGACAGGGCAATATTTTTTCTTGCCTATGCGGTACGCGGTATGCAGCCATTAAATAATCCAAGACGACAGGGCAGTATTTTTTCTTGCCTACGCGGTATGCAGTCATTAAATAATCCACGAGGACAGGGCAATATTTTTTCTTGCCAACGCGGTACGCGGTATGCAATCGTTAAATAATTCAAGAGGATAGGACGATATTTTTTCTTGCCTACGCGGTACACGGTACGCAGTCGCTAAATAATTCAGTCGGCAGCTCATGGATAAAAGAACAAGGAATATTACATATTTATATTTACATATTAAACAGAATATTAATCATTTTCTGCGTACTGCGTAGGCACCTACACAGAACGCAGTTCATGTGGCAGGGTATTCTGCAGTTAAGCCGCTTTTTCTTGGATATAGCTTCAAAGAGGCTAGGGTTAGAGCTATATCAAAAGTCTGGAGATGCAATGCCATTCAGTGATAGACATCCTTTTGACTTTAGATGGAAGAATCACCAGGAAAAACTTGAACGTGACAAATATTCCGTCAATTCTCGTACAACAGTTTAGCCAAAATACAACATCAATTAAGACTCACCGTCCATCTGTTACTAGCTGCTTGATCATATAATTGTTTTTGTTTGGTTTGCATGTACTTGAAGAAGGGATTTTCGCATAAATCTTCATCATAGCCAGAACCCTGGATATTCACATCTTCCGCCATCTTAGATCCAACTCCGCAGACAGTAGCGCACAGATTAACAAAGTACTCCGCTGATCTGACCAAGGCGCGTCCGGCTCAAACAACAAAATGGCGCCTTTCATGTATGCCTGTACAAATGTCTGTAAACGAATTTAGCAAAATTATCTCAAGTTTGTAGACAGAACATGCTTTCTCGAACATTGTTTCCCCTGCGGCTTTTTATCAAAAAGGGTCATGGGAAATTTAGAAGCAGTTCAAGCACGTGTTTTTTCTTTCCCGGGCAAGGAGCTCAGCATGTCGGGATGTGCGAATCACTTCTCAAAGAGCCAACTGTGATACAGCTGTTTGAGGAGGCTCACAAGATATTAGGTTATGATTTACTGAGCTTATGCTTGCGTGGATCCGTGGAAGAGTTAAACAAAACAGAGATCTGCCAGCCTTCCATTGTGGTGGCTTCACTTGCAACACTGCAGTATCACAGGGCCAAACATACAAAGGTATTGGAAAATTTCCCGCCAGAAAATTATGTCATAGCTTGACATGTTGATTGGGTTCTTGAATATATTCATAAACTTTACTGCTTGTCCCATTGACACCTGTGCTAGCCTGTGCTGGTGTCAGGCTCTAGATAGCTAGATCAATTGCGACAAAGTCTTGTAAGTTTTTTCTCATCAAAGATTCAAAGGTCTCCCTCCTGGAGTTTTTGGAGTTTTTTTCCAAAGGTAGGGATTACAATAGAAGTCAAATACCCCACATATGCCCAGCCACCCCACCCCCAGCCCCTTGGGATACACAGTCCTGGGAAATTTATGGCAAATTAAAATGAAATTAGTATATTATCTCTTAATGAGCATTTATTTAAGACTTATCAGTTTTTTGCAAAATGTCCCAAGAAAGTACCCTTTCCCTAATTCATGTTGTACCTGGTGGTATCTTTCATGTGAAAGCAAAGTACAGTTTGGGCAGTGAAGCTCTGTATTACCACACACAGCTTCAAATAACTCATCACTTTGTGTCTCCATTGCTTTTTGCCACAGTCCAAATAATATTCATTTTGCTAAGTTCACAGGCTACCCAGCTACTAGCTGTCCATTGATTGACACTATCCACCTAAACATAGAACCTTTGAAACCTTGTTCTAGGTTTTCCCTGATGCATGCACAACCATTACTGCTGGGTTTAGTGTTGGAGAGTTGACAGCCTTAATATTTTCTGGAGCACTTTCTTTTGAAGATGGTAGGGCTTTTAATAGCCTGTGTGGTAGGTACAGGAAGGAGGTACGAGAGGAGAAACATTAAGAATGATGGAGGGGGAATCCCATATAAAAGCTATGGGAATGCTTGTCACAATCTTTTAGAAATTTAAAATGTAGTTCTGGTACAATTTTGGGTGTTCAAATGCAGACATCTTTGGGCTTATCATGCGCTGGAACATCTGCTCAACAGAGCTGTTAGTATGCACTGGGTAATGGACAAATTACATAACTAGCCCTATATATAGGGACATCTGATAAACGCTTGTTTATTTCACTACCTCTCGGAGGTAAAAATAAATATTTGGAACCATGCCCATACATAATATAAACTATATGTGATTCTGGTACCTTTTCAGGGGTTTCTTCAAAATTTCTGCCAACCTCCCCGGACTTTATAATATATGGGAGTTCTCCAACCCCATCCCCACCTTCTTACTTTGTGTTGAGCACACAAACTTCCCCTCAACTCCTCTCTCTCTCTCTCCTTTCTGTGCTGCTATGCGGGCTAGGTATTTCATGATCCCTTGGACATTTCCTGGTGTTTACTTTACTTTAATAGTCAATTCATGATTACATAGTTATCTATCTATCTATCTATCTAAGGGGTGACGAATGGTACCTTCAAAATCGTGGGTCTAGGAAAATTTTGGTCCGGTCTCGAAATCTCGCTGGCAGTTTTTGTTTAAGTCTCGAAGTCTCGAAGTCTTGTTTGGCTGGTGCTTTTTCTGTCTCCGATTTTTTTCCTCAAGGTCTTGGATGCTTTTGTCAAGCATTCTCATTCTTCATCCTCGGTTGTTTTTTGATAGGTGAATCAGATATTTTTGGCACTAAGTCTCGGGCTCGGTTTTTTCCCGCATTGGGTCTCAGGCTCGGATTTTATAACGTAGCTGCGGTCGCGGTCTTGGATTTTGAAACAAGGGTCTCGGCGAGTCTCGGCTTTACCATTCGCCACCCCTTATCTATCTATCTATCTATCTATCTATCTATCTATCTTTCTATCTATCTACATAGCATCATCTTTTCTGTTTCAGGTCTCAGAGTAGTACAGGTTCGTGCGGAAGCCATGCAAGAAGCATCTGATCAACACCCTAGTTGCATGGTGTCAATTATGGCTTCAAAAGACCTGAATGTTCAGGAGCTCTGTAACATGGCAAAAGAGTGGTCACATAACAGAGGTGTACAAGAACCAACAGCTTGCACTGCAAACTATCTTTTCCCTGGAGGGTGGGTGCTGGGAGGTGATAATTCATCTATGCAGTATATTCTGGAGTTTGGAAAGGTTAAGGTGCATATGAGAAACCCCTACCCCTCCCCCACCCCTCCAGCTCAGTGATCAATAAGTGAACACTTCTCTTTACAATAATATCTTACAAAACATTCAAGGCAGTTGCTGACAACTGATCATCTCAGGAAAAGTGTATGACATTAATTAGGGTGCATGCCTTAAGAAAATTTTGATACTTAGAACTTGCCTGTAAATAGGCCAGATAATAGTGGGACCAGTTCACTATATTTAAAGAGATAAGATTCAGTCATCAGGTCTGTAACATACAATCAGGCCCAATTTCAGCAGTACTTTTATAGTCTCTTAAATGTGGATTGCTCGCTATTTTTGGTTCGCATTTCTTGCAGGAATGGTTAACCAAGCTAAATGAAAATAGTGCCTGATCACAGGTTATAAAGCTTGTTAAACACATCAATTAGACAGGTTGGGAATAACATGACTGTGAAGAGCTAATGAGTTAGTTAGCAGGTGCAAAGTAATCCAGATTGGGGGGGGGGGGGGGGGGGCTCCCATACAAAAATGACAGGGGTGCTTGTCATACAGTGTACCTTTTAGGGGTCAAAATTTCCAGATTAGGGATGGCGAATGGTACCTTCAAAATCGTGGGTCTCGGAAAATTTCGGTCCGGTCTCGAAATCTTGGCAGTTTTTGTTTTAAGTCTCAAAGTCTCAATTGGCTGATGCTTTTTCTGTCTTGGAGTCTCAGATTTTTTTCCTCGGAGTCTCGGATACTTTTGTCAAGCATTCCCATTCTTCATCCTCGTTTGTTCTTTGATAGGTGAATCGGGCTCGGTTTTTCCCGCATTGGGTCTCGGGCTCGGATTTTATAACGTAGCTGCGGTCGCGATCTCGCATTTTGAAACAAGGGTCTCGGCGAGTCTCGGATTTACCATTCGCCATCCCTCAGATTGGTACCGCTTGGGGTACTTAATTCTAAAATGACCACAGTTAAAATTATCGCAGTACCTTTTATCTGGTATAAAGCCAAAAAAAATATGACAGAATATGACTTGTTGTTTTAGAATATTGGTACTTCTTAGGGATAAAAATTCATTTCAGCCACACCCATTAAACAAGATTCTGGTACCTTTTAGGGTGTTTTTCAAAAATTTCCAACTATTTCCAACCATCATTTTTATATGGGAGTCCCCCCCCCCCCCCCCCCTCCCTGGGAAAGTAATATACTGGGCATGATTTTAGGAGCAGGGATGCGGGGATGCATTGGTAACATAACTCACAGATATTGTACCTGCAGATGTGCAATGTTCTCAACTTTGCATAGGATCAAATTTATGCATCATCTATTATGCAGGGTTAGCTGATGGTTGAACAATCCAGGTTAGGATTTATCCCCTCAATCACCACCTAAAATAGACCCGCTGCCAAGTAACTACCTTTTTCACCAATAATATTGTTTATATTTTCCATCTTAGCATGGTATCAAGAGGGCTCGGGTAATCCCAGTTAGCGGAGCATTTCATACCAAACTGATGAGATCTGCACAAGATCCTCTCAGGAGAGTGTTGGACTATGTTAACATACAAACACCCAAGTGTACAGTGTACTCTGGGACGAGCTGTGAGCCATTTACAACCCCAGACCAGATTAAAAGGTAAAAATAACATGGAGAATGATTGCTCTCACAGTGTTCACTGTCTTACTAAGTTAACAGTCCAGACAAATCTAGTGCAAAATAAAATTTGTCTCACATACATCAGTTCATGTATACTTCAACTCAGACTTCAACTTAAAGTAGCGACTCCCCCCGAAGACATGAAACAGCTTCTTTTATTTTCAGCTGGCTTTTATATTTAGTATTACCTTTGCAATTAAACCTCATTGTTGTCATAAACTTAGGGTAATATGTATATTTCATTGGCAGAGCAGCCTGTAAATGTGGCCAAAGTAATTTTAAGGCATCCGATCTTCAATGAACATTTACAAAATTTGCTGCTTGGCATGAATATAGTTTTACTCTGCCTTATTAAACTCTACATGTAGTGCTGCATCACAGAGGAAGTGGAACACTGAAATAGGATACCATTACAAAGCACTAACTTTTATTCATCACAATAGATTTTAAATTATAAAGCTTGTGGGGTCGTGTTACAACATATTCAAAGTAAATTTGGTATCAATGACTTAATAGTCACCATAAACAGAGTAAAATAGCTCACATTTTGAACATTATAACCCCTTGATTCACTCTAACAGAGGGCACTCAAACTGTCAGCGTTTGAATCTGTTTACAGTGCTGAGCCAAGTAATTTATCAACTCAGTTAATACTGAATATAATCTTAGTGAACTTAGTTGTTTACAAGGTATTTTTCTCATATGAATATGCTCTAAATGACTTGTGTGCTTGCATTGAAATAACTGAGAGGAGATTGATGTGAACTCAAAAAATGCCTTTTGTATTCATTTAGCTAAGATGTTTTTGAAGTTTTTGTGGTCTTGAAAGTGTCACACCCTTATGTAGTATTGATATGGGATGATGTAGTTTTTTTTTAATTCCAAACATATCCATAACCTACAATGTGTATCTAACAAAAAGGGCTATGATCCAAAACTTATTTTTAAGTGATTAACAGTATCGCATACAAGTAGTTTCACTCTGGTTTAGTAAATTGATGCTACACAATCTGTATATGGGCTCAGTGCCCTTTTTTATTGAAAAAGGAGTTGATATATGATAGTTACATTAGCTACCGTAAACAGGGTAAAAATCTACAGGCATACTTTTGAGCATTAACCTTAAAACCTCAACATTTGAATCTGTTTACAGTGGCCAATTGATAATGAATCCTGGTGAACTAATCGACTCTGTGTGTTGGTTGTGGTTCAAATTTTTCTTAATGGTACAATGTATGAGCATTTTCAAACGAGTTTAATTTTTGGTTTCCTGTGTCTCAGGTTACTTATGAATGTGAGAAACTGGTTTGAAAATTTTCAAACCAAAGAAAAACTTGAACCACAACATATATAAATATGCTCAGATTATGGTAATGATTATAGTATTTTTGTTTTTAATTTCAAACATATCCATAACCCACAATGTGTATCTAACAAAAAGGGCTATGATCCAAAACTTATTATTTATGAGTGATTTATCTCACATAGTTTTACTTTGCTTTAGTAAATTGATGCCACACAATCTGTATTGGGCTCAGAGCCCTTTCTTTTTTTGAAAAAAGGAGTTGATATGTGATAGGTACATTAGCTACCGTAAACAGGGTAAAAATCTGCATGCAATACTTTTGAGCATTAACCTTAATTGATTCACTCTTCCACTCTAACAAACTGGGCTAATGCTCAAAACCTCAACATTTGAATCTGTTTACAGTGGCCAATTGATAATGAATCCTGGTGAACTAATAGACTCTGTGTATCGTTTGTGGTTCAAATTTTTCTTTGGCACAATGTATGAGCATTTTCAAACCAGTTAAATTTTTGGTTTCCTTTGGTAATGAATGTGAGACTGCCAAAGGAAAATAAGAATTGAACTGGTTTGAAAATTTCCAAACCAAAGAAAAATTTGAACCACGACATGTACAAGATTTTCTTCTCATATAAATATGCTCTTAATATATAAATAATAATTAATATGCTGATAATGAATTAACTGAGAGGAGATTGATGCGAACTCCAAAAATGCGTTTTGTATAAATTTAGCTAATATGTTATTCTTAATAGAATTTTTGTGATCTTGAAAGTGTCACGCTGTTACGTGGTATTGATGTAGTGTCTTTAAAGTTCCAATATCCATAATATCTCTAACAAAAAAATGAAGGGCTATACTCTTGCTTGAGTGACATATCTGAGAGAATTTTCAGAATTTGATATCGCTTGTGAAATAATCCAACCAAGTGTTTTTTGAGTTAATTTAATTTGTTTTCAACTTTGTGTTTTGCAAATTGTATGTTACTGTTATGGGTAAATTTAGGAATTTTTAGTTTGTAAAAGAATGGGCTGCCAAATTGTCAATGAATGATAATGCAGCAATTTACTTTCCCAGGGAATTGATCTTTTATGCTTTAAATTTGCATTTTTTTCTGTTCATTTCCTGTAAAAAAGGGTCACTTGAAAAAAATTCCTGTTTAAGTGATTTATCTCTCATAGTTTTAAATAGAAATAATCCAACTCAAGTGTTTTGCAACTTTTTTGTTTGGCAAGTGGTGTTACTTCATAATAATACATGTAGTAAATCTGGGATAATTTATTAAAATCATACACTGTAGCAAAGCAGCAATATTAGTCTTCTCATCAATAAATCAACCTTTTCTATTCCTGATCATTACCTGTCAGTTTCACTTCAGCAGTCTTCAACATATCACTGACAGAAACACTCTTGCCTGTCATGAAAAATCACTCTTTTGTCACAATGATAGCTAGCTGTCCATATTATTAACTGTGTGTTATGGTTTCTTGACTTTTGTAGGGCAATATTTCTTTGGTGTCATGCTACTCAAACTTGCATGTCAAAATCCACTGGATTGTTGTTTTGTTTTTGTTTATATCAGTATTCCAAAAAGTATGTACAGGTTGATTTAGTTTGTCTCTTAATTAATGCTACAGGTGTGTAGAAGTAAACAATCATCGAGATACAATGAAAGTACATCACAAGTACTGTGATACCGCAAATAATCAAAGCTTTCCATTTTGAAATTTGTAATTAAAACGAGTCTTGATGGATAATAATATTATTCTAAATGGCCACCCTTGGTTTCAACACCCGAATGGTTCATGTGATCTATGAATAAATCCGTTATAATATTATTGAATACTGATATGAATAAGGTCAATCTTCAAGGTCATTCATGAACTCTTTGTCAAGGCAAGACTAATATTCTTTCAAACATGGCCCATTGATAGCTTTTAATCTGCAGTGATTGCATGCAAACTTTGCTACAAAATAAGCGAAAATAACGGTTTTACCACTGAGAGAAGAAAGAAGTAGACAGAAGTAGACAGAAAAGGGAATGCGTAAATACTGTGTGATATACACGAACCATAAAATTTACATTATGATATATGATTGCAATGACAAGAATTTTTACATCACAACATAACGTATAGCATGAAATTTGTGCGCGATTTTCCCCTTGATCGGCAAAAAATGATCCTGTAGAACAAAACTCTTGTAAAATAATTCTCCACAAAAATTTACTCCCTTCCGCCAAATAATGGACTGCTTTGTAATGCAAAGCTGTGTTATCGGAACTGGTGATATTGGGCTAATAAGAACTTTCAAAATTGCATGTATACAGACAGATGAGGGCTTTGCCTTTTGTTTGATTTTTTGCTACACTTTAGGAGATCGAGTACCACATTGCCAGAAGTCAGTGAAAAGTCTCTTTTTCATAACCACAATTCAACAAGTAATAAAGGTTGAGAAAGTTGTTTTCTTTCTTTTAAATGTTCAAAAATTAGTTCCCAGCAGACAATATCATTTATCCCGCAAAATACAAAAAATAACCAATCCGCAAAAATTTCATGCTTCACGGTAATTTAGCATATACATGTGTTTGTAAAGTAAAATGACAAAGGTAAATTTATACAGAAAAATGTGACTCTGTACTATTTTTACTTGAATTAATAAACACCACAGGCATTTATTACAAATTCAGTACATTAGAAGGGACGGTTATTAGACAGCTTGATCATTATGGTGTGTTAAACTTTTTAAGGTGTTAATTTTGGAATTGAAATGGACACACTAGTGACATAATGACATTATGGCAAGGTCACATAAATGCAAAACACAACTTATATCAATGGTTTTTGTCACCAGTGTGAACAACATAACAGGAACATAACATAAGGAAAAAACTTATCTCCTCTCTGTCGAGACTTAAATTTAGCTGTGCGCAGAGAACTTAAAACAGATAAACAACAACAACAAAACTGCATGACCACATTACTTGACTCAATGTTTGACTCTTGGAGTGAAAGCCGAGGTAATAAAATGATATTATGGACAATTTCAATCACTGCTGATAAACTAGACTTGGTAACACACTTACAACCAATTTCTTTTACAGCTTGCTTGTACAGCAGCTGGTGGAACCTGTGAACTGGATGAAAACTATCCAAAACGTCTTCAAGGAGCACAGGAGTGATGCTATAATTTACGAAGTGGGTCCTGGAAAGCAGTTGAGGAGTATGATTTCTCGTATTGACAGAACACTAATGGATAATTTCACAAACTGGGAGACATGACACAAGTTTGCTTCAGAATTCAGGGAGATAAAATGCTTGGTTTTAAGTCTCTGATTGCTATGATAGACAGGCATCTAATATTTCACTGAGGCCAAGATGAAATGAACATTGCATAAGTTAGTAGCTCAAGGATTGACATCTTGAGTAACACCAAAGAACAGTCATTCTGAAGAAGTGTTGACAATGACAGTCAACTCCTACTATAACAAACACCTTTGGACCATGATTTGGTGTACAAAGTGACTGAATGATGTTCAATAAAGATTTGTCAGGACCTTTACCCTGTAAATTATCAGAGGATATCTTTTATAGCAAGGTGTCTGTCATGTGGCAATTTCAAGGCTGTTGGGAATCCAGGGTGAAAGGACAAAACAGGAGCAAAACGTTTCTAGAAACTATCTCAACAGGGCTCAAGTTTACTTGCATGCACCTGTCTAGCCTGCGAGGAGGCTCATGTTTGAGGTCGCATGAACAAGCAGGGGTGTTTCTTGGTGTTGCGGAAGCCATTGTTGGTTAGCTTTTGTGTTGTGGTGTGGGTATTGTTCAGTGTCTTTTGAATCTTTTGTTTTACGTCATTTGGTGATCACACCATCCGCAACACCAAGAAACTACCACAAGCAGCAAAGTTGTTACTTCTTGTGAAGTCTTAGCTTATTACCTGCAGCACTAAAATATAAGGAGAACCCTGATAATTTTCTGTTTGTTATTGGCCAGTACCATTCTTGCTGGTTTGGGGAGAGGGTAAGACATGAAGGCATGACAAAAAGGCCAGGCATTCACAGGGTTTTCTCTATCTTTCAGTGCAGCAGGTCAACATTATTTTTAAAGTGATAATAACGACTGTGGTGACATGCAAGTCTCTGCTGATATCACAGAACTGATGTTCCCGGTAGTTAAAGCCTAGCTGTGATGGCAAGTTCTGCCTTCCTATGTTTCTTTAATGCACTGTCAAAAATGTTCAGCCAATCACTGTGCTTCGCAACAATGACAGAATACATAAATCACCACAATAAATTGGTAGTGTGGCAGCTCTATTGTTTAAGGCATGGCAGCCATTGTTTCTGTTGTTTGTTGCGTTGTTCTCTCGAAGGGTATTGAACCAATGGTGAGACTTTACGAGAGCTGCTACATCACCCCTATAAATGTGTATTACATGTACATAAGCATTGACCTTTCTCTTAAAAGAGTGAATGTCCCTAAGTTGGACATAATCTGTCAATGAATTGCATATGAATTATTAAAGCTTTTTCCATGCAAGCTTTGCTCTTAATGTTCCCATAATTGTAGTGTGCATTAATGAGTAGCTGCATTTTAGTATCCTTATCTCTGTTATTGATTTCCTTCAAAAACTGATATGCTCAGGATCAGCTCTGACCACCCACTTCAGTTACTGAGCCTTTCATTTTCAAACAGTGGGAAAAATCAAAATTCAAAAATGCCAAATTTCATTTTGTTTAATCTTTACTGTGATTCTCAATAACACAAACTCTGAAGCTCAATCTCCAGCTAATGTTTACTTTTTACACCGCTGTCAATCATAATTATGACGACAAACATTGGACCCTTGAAAAGACAAAATGAATCAAAATCCACCAATCGCAACCCACATACATGACCTTTTGACCCTGTCGAGTTAAACATTCTTGTTTCTGCTATGACAATAACTTTTGTGGCAGCGAAAAGCGAAACTATTGGTTGAGTTGTTAATTTCAGAGTTCGCATGTCATTGAAAGACGCAGTAACAACAAACTGTACCATAGGCAAGTACTCTGACAAATTTTTGAATGGTCACACTGCAGGATTTTACCCAAAGACTAAAAAGGTTGTAACCACATAACACAACTGAAGGTTGAACAATAAGCTGTGAAAAGGTTAGGGAGAGATGAAACAAGTTCAAGTATGCCAGTGACCAAACTTTTCTATGTGTCTGTCTTCAAGGTGACTTTCTCATTGAAGGAGTATGTTGGTTGTACACATGTCCAGAAACAACAAGACAAACAGTTAAAAATTCAAATTGCTTTAATTTATTCTTCAATAAATTAGTTTGAAACAATCCTGGCTATACGAATAACATTTATCTGTCCTTGTTTTGAACAGTATTGGAACGACACAATTATATTATTGGAGTCTTGCAATCCATCAAGTCCAGGTTACACACTTTTTGTACATGCATGTAGATGAAAGTATTGAAGAAACTAGTGAGCCATAGAAAGTCAAGACTAGATATCATGAGAAAGGTGTATGAAATGCCATAAATATAGCGCTCATAGAAATATTCAGGTGAAAGTTGGACGAACATTGCAGAACCTTGTAGGGTCAATAAATAAGAATTATATTATTGTTCATAACTTGGATGTGATGAATTGCAAGACAACTTTAGCATTTGCTTTGCTACAATATATTAAAATACACTCAAAAATGATCTTTGAGAATAATAATTATTAATTTCGAGGAAAATCATCAAACTTTAACTATTATGGAACATTTTACTGTCATTAATAATAACATGGAACTGCCTTCCAAAAGAAGAGTTACTTATTGATCCCACTTACAAATTTATCTTTCCTGATTTCTTTCTTTTTATTCCCTTCAAAATCAAAATAGATTGATCAAAAAACGTTCATTTGCTTACTCATTCGAAAACTACTCTAAACTTTGAAATGGAAAATAGAAAAATTAATCCCAAGAATTTCTTCATAGTGTGAGTCAACTTCCAAAATTAGATTTCTTCCTTTCACAGAACAGGAACATGATCAACCCGAAATTCTTCTAGTTCATCAATCTTAAAAATTCTAATTCTAACAATTATTACAAACTAAGGCAACATGAACAAGATATTTTATAATTTAGGATTATTAACTTCACACACTATTATAGTGCCAAATATCGCTTTTGTTACTCGGAAACATTTCCTGACTAGCTTCGAAAATGCAGTGAAATCTAGAATTACTGGCACGTGCATAGGTACCATTTCATGGAAAAATTAATTTAACTGTTGCTTCTTTCCAACTGAAATGCAACGATGGCATGTATGTATCACCAAGAAAATCGTTTCAGTTCTCATTTATATCTCAAACAAAATATTATAACTAGTATTTTAGGAAGAACGTATTGTTAAACCAAGAATATACATCTCAATTAATATGCCTAAGTCGATTCGATCGAGGCAATAATGTCATGAAGCACAAAATTATCTATATCGACACGCGTGCTAAATAACGCTTTGGCGCTTTGGATAAAAAATAACACATCTTTTGGATTTTATTAGGCTGGGAAAATACGACTTCTTGTCGCTTGAAAACCTATTCTAGCCCTGTTTAACAGCGCGATGACCATGACTAAAGTACTAAAAGCTAACTACGGTTCTACATTTTAATCCCAGCGCGCGGAAAAATTGTCTAATAAAATTAACAAAAAACTATTGCGCGTTCTAATCTTCAACTAAATTTATTCTTTTTAGATGAAGTTCGCTTTTTGGTAGTAATTACGCGTTGCTTTAGGCAACAAGGTTCTTTTCAATCAAGATAATATTGCGAATATCACTTCTTTTTGTTCTGGAAACAAAAATACCTCCCCTGGGAAACTTGTACCATATTCTAATATAGGACAATTTGTTTTTCGCAAAAACACAAAGCAACGCTGAGAACTCTTATTTTCAGTCTTTGCTTTCGTATCTTTTATCTTTTTAGGAGCAAAAAACTAACGTTTGTTACTGTTAAGCTATAATAGCGGAAGGAAAATTAATTCTTTTACATCATTGATCAACGTAACACAACAATTTAAAGACTCTAAAATTTCTGACCAGCGCTAAACAATAGCGTAGGTTAACAAAAAAACAAGGTTAAAACAAATTCCGTAGGCTTTTCCGCTGCTCAACAGAGAAATGAATGCCAAATGAACTTCTATTCAAAGCCTTCACACTTCTTTTTCAAATTTTGCGTCGGCCTGTTTGAATATTTATATTTATCTATCAGCCTTTTACTTTCGCTGTCAAAGGAAAGCCTAAGACAAATAATGAACTCTTTAGGCTACGTTTCTTTTCTCGAGAAAAGCATTAAATAATCAAACAAAACATAACGTTAAATACGCAAAGAATAATACAACGTGTAAAAATATTGGGGCGAACCGTCCAATTCATCAAAAGATTCTGCAGAATTTTTATGCAACATTTGGACAAATGGATCAAATAAATAATTTCAAGAAAAACGCCCTGGGCTTCAAATAATATTTTCCATAAGCGCCTTGCATTTTAAAGTTTTCATAAAGTACAACAGACCATCAATTTGTAAATTGAAACGCAGGGAGGTGTGCAAGTTGTGTGAAGTAAAAAGTAACTCCTAATAAAACTGGAAGACCAAACTTTTGATTTAAACAAAAAAACCCGAATTAAGCAAGAATGAGAAAACTGAAGAAGCCATAAACTTGTTTAGCAAACGAAAAACAGTCGTTACCCAATAGAAAACCGACCAAATGAAACAAAAAGAGGACCGACTATCACCTCGCATGCAAATTATGTTGACATGACTCGCTGCGATACAATGCGAGGGATAAACGTCGCGAAAGATTGCTACATTCAGACAACAAAATCTAACGATGTTAGGGTCTTATATCTTGTAATCTGCTTCACACGAGAGAGAAAACACAGCTTTGCGTCCCCCTACGTTTGTTCTAGATTTTAGAAAACTTGTATACGATTGTTTCCAAAATCTACAACAATAATTGACCCCTGATTGCTTACGCATATACCTGAAGGGCGATCTAGCTGGCCAGGCGAGCTACCGTGAGTTCCAAACTTGCAGAGAAAGTTCCCATTCGGCTGAAAGATCTGGATTCGATGATTCTTGGAATCGGCAACAATGATGTTTCCTTCTTGATCTACGGCGACTCCTTGTGGGCGTAAAAACTCCGTGTTCTTACTCCCCTCCACTCCCAAAAACCACGCGTGCTGAAAATCAGCTCTGATCACTAGAAGACGGTGGTTGTTGAAGTCGGTGACGATCATATGGCCTTCATGATTGAACGCAACGCCACGGGGAGAGTCGAACTCCTTCCAGTGAATTCCCTCGAAACCAAACTTGCCAAGAAACTTGCCCTCACGGTTGAACAGTTGGACGCGGTGATTGCGGGTGTCCGAAACGAGGATGTTACCCTCACTGCTACAGGCCACGTCCCAGGGGTAGCTAAACTGGCCGTTCTTGCAACCTTTCTCGCCGAATTTCAGAATGAAAGTTCCATCGGCTTTGAAGACTTGGATTCGATGGTTGTCCTTATCCGCAACAATAATGCGTCCATCACTGTCACAAGTTACCCCTGCCGGCCGATCGAACTGTCCATTTCTGGAGCCTGCAGATCCGAACTTGAGACGAAAATTCCCGTAGCAATCGAAGACTTGAATACGGTTGTTACTGCGATCAGCAACAATAATATTGCCATCTTTATCGCAGCAAACACCCCATGGGCGACACAGTTCACCGTCAGCTTCACCTTCTGAGCCGAAAAAGCGAACCACTGGCCCTACGCCAGCGTAATTGCGACCTTTAATGACTGCAACTTTGAAGGGAGAATCACTGATGTGCCGGCCACGAATTGTCACTGAAACAATATGTTCGCCAGTCGCTTGAGGGTGATAAGAAACCGTGTAAGTTCCATTTTGCCGATCGCTAACTTCAGCGCGGTAGAAAATCCCATCGGGGCCTTGAATTAGAACGCGCAAGGGGTCCCCTCCGATACAGCGGTTTTCGCCTTGATGGTCTTTGGCTTGCACTATAAACATTGCGACCTTACCGCGAATAGCCCGCCGAAGTCCATCCCCGGTTGCACAGGAATACGGAGCGAAAGCACTGCTCGTCACGATCCCCAAGGAGCTAATAGCTGTTTGTAAAGCCTGGTCTGGAGGTGTGAATAAAATGGCGTCATCTTCATGGGGTTGGAGTAAGCCTCGTTTGACTCTCAGTTCGTTAAGTGTGTCGGACAAACGGCTCTTGGTCGCGAGCAGTTCTGGATCTGTACTATGTTCTACCGATCTCTCTGACGACTCACACACGCTCAACACTTTACCTAAACTAGCCTTAAGTTCATCAATTTGTAAATGCAGTGATTTGCCTTTAATTTGGCGCACTCTTTCCACGCGACGTAAGAGCTCTCTCTCGCGTTCTTCGAGGGCAGCCATGTGCCTGCGTACTGTTTGCCTGATCTCGTTCGAAACCGTCTGCGCTCTATATTCGACTTGTTCAGCAATCGTTTGTGAAGTGGTTACGGATTCTTCCAGCTTAGTAATCTCCGTTTTGGCATCCGCAATCAATTTCCCCACGATCACTTTAGTAGATTCGACGGCCTCACGAAGATACTGGAAACTATGGCCTTGGTGATCGTGGAAAGTGCATTCTCTGCAAACCGGAGTGTAACACGTCTCGCAGTAAAGCCGTAAAAATTCAGTCTCGTGTTTGCCACAACGAATCAAGTCATCGGAAGAATTTTTATCAGCCATCGCCGTGACTGGCGAGATGGACGTGATCGGTGAAGACGCAATAGATGCAGTGGCCATGGTTGTTTTGCTCATCATAGCCGCTTCTTCGATAAAAGTAACGATGCGGTGATCTTTCGTTAGGCGAACTCTCTGGTGTGCTCGTACACATCTATCACACAGAAATTCACTACAATCCACACAGCGAGCCGTAACCATTGATCCCTCGACACAGTTACTACAATGTTGAATCACGGCTCGAATCCAGCTGCTTGTTTCGATGCTCTCTTGACTCGGCACTAACACATCTAGAATATTATGACTGAATATGTTCGTTGGCAAACCGTCGATTCCTGCTTCGGAGAGAGGAACGTTCAGGCGACACGTTGGACATCTCAAACGGCCATTCTCCACCGCTTCTTTCAGACAGTTTTTACAAAACGTATGTAAACATGGTAGAACTTTTGGATCTTCGAAGCCGTTATGACACAACGGACAAGGCATCTTGTACTGCCCAGGTAACTTTTCCGAGCCCTCGGCCATTTCAGCGCTACAAAACAATCGCATTGAATCTGAATAAACTGGGCGCAAGCCACAGTCTTTTCTAGTACTGTGTTCTTGGCGATCTGTGCAAAGGAATGATTTTTGTTCAGTGAGCACATGTGATCGATGCACTCTGTTTCACTACTCTGTGTTCATTCGCTGCGTCACTTCATACACACGGTGCCTTTGAGCGCTAGCCGCCTTTGTTCCGGTTTGAAAACCGCCAATCACGTCCAAGTCTTACTTGACTAGAAGGCGTGGCGCGAAAAACCTCACATGGCCATTTTGTTCTCAACACTACTTACCCGTCAATCAAAATCCCAGTTAACATGATTACTGACCAATCATGATTGCTTATTTACGATGCCCACGGGCTGTAAATTGCCTAAAACACAAGCATGTTACATCCATTTTGATGTAATTTCACACAATGAAGAGGGCCAGTAACAACACTACGTGACAAGAATCGCGATCAACATGGATCGCGGTGCCTCCTACGCCTCGTTTCGCTCCAGAATTTTCTGCTCATGTTTTTATCTCTGTGTTCTTTTCTTTTTTTTTTCAATTCCTCTTCTAACGCGATGTGGGGGCAGTGAACTGTATTTTAAAGAAAAGTAATTAGATTTGACATCCATGATTCGTCAAGCATGTCATGTCATAGAAAACAAATCACCATACACATTCAACGAAACAGATCAATTTTGCGTTCATCAGGCCGGTTGTTACATTCTCAAGATTTTGGCCGATCGCCAGACATTTCTCGAGCGTTTCCGATGTAAACATTTCTGCGATTTCCTGTTATTATGGGCCGAAGAGTGAAGCAAATAACTTTTTTCAATTGCTCGTGAGTATTCATGCTTCTGCGAAGTTATGCAAATTTGAGCCACTTTATAACACCTCTTATATATACAAGATTGGACAAATAGGCGCGATTTTGACATTTTACATGTTCCACTCATACCATGCAGCCCTTTATAGCGCTTTGTTTAGTCCGCTTATAAAATTCTTAATTATGTTGGG
Source organism: Cladopsammia gracilis (assembly GCA_022457155.1). Lineage (NCBI taxonomy): Eukaryota > Metazoa > Cnidaria > Anthozoa > Scleractinia > Dendrophylliidae > Cladopsammia > Cladopsammia gracilis. The sequence goes on along the minus strand of JAJGOT010000212.1, from coordinate 641,703 downwards.
CTGTGTTTACATCTCACTTTTGACCTTTTCGTGTCAACTTTCAATCATTTTTTCGCCGATTGCAGGTTGGAGCGCATTAAAAGAGCCACACAGGTTGCTAAGAAGTAAACATGCATGTTAATAGAAATACCCTTGTAATCACTTTACCACTCTAAAAGATATCCACTCTTTTGTCCAATGAAATCCGCTGAATCAACAATTACTGCATTATGGTATTGTTCTCGACGTGTTGTGTGTATTTTGTAAGGCTATTTCGGGAAGCAAGCTACTGAAAACCGGAAGTGCGGACGTGACGTCCCAAAAAAAAAATCACGTCGATCACTCTCACCGATAACAGCCAACATACGCCCCCGGCAAATTGTTCAGTTAAAAACAGAATAATTCTAAATTTACCATTATCAGTTTTGGATGTTAATCTGAGTTCAAGAAAACAGCGTGCTGATGTCAAGTGCTATTTTTGCGACAATGACTTTGTCCAGTTTTGCGGAGTTTGTGACATTCTTTTCAGGGGAACTGCGGCCACATTTCTGGAAAGAATTGTCACCCACACGGCTTGCCCTCCAAAAACCACAAGGTCAAAATTTATTTCCGCGGCATTTTCTTCTAAAGTTCATATCTTAAAATATGAGATGAGGACTTTGTAATTAGCGCAAATGTTGGAACCCTTGATAACTTTTCCCTTTCTCGCATCGCGAGATCAACCTCTAGCAGGTTTTTTGCATTTAACAGACTTTCCTCTTACAACCTATTGAAACTGCAAGCGTATCAAATATTTTGATTCACTAGAATGCTTGCAACTCAGATCATTGATACATGTAAAAAGCGGGTCACAGATACATAATATTTTAAATGGTTACAAAAAGGCAAGATATGATCTAGACAGGAAACCGCCAATGCTTGATCGAGCTCTATGCTGTAGACCATAATTCAATGACGTTTAGAACTCATTCAAGGTCATATTAATATTAACTATGTTGGAGTGAAATCGGCTTATGCTTAAATGGTTATCAGAAACTGATAACAAGAACGGCCGCAAAGCAATTTTGAAGTCCACATGAATCGCGGTTTCACGGAACCGCCCCGTTACATGTAATGGTAATCCGCCTATTGAAGGGTACAAGGTTACTGAAAAGTTTGATATAATGATTCGATTTTTTAAAAAATCAAACAACAAAGTTACAAACACCAAATGAGGTTTGCAATGTATAAAGGAACGTTTTTGCAGTCGTATTTTTGCAGTGTTAGGTGTTGTAAGCAACTCACACCAGCTCATTCACTGCTCATTCACGAGCTCAGTATAACGCTAGTTCAACTTCGGTCGATCCATCCATGAGGGTGGAATAATATGAGTAATATGAATAACTGCTTTTGAGAGATCTGAATTAGTTTTAACACTTTTTAAATGTCTTGTTTGTTTTATCCGTGATGTAGTTTTGGGTTTGCAGGAACTAGATCTCACATCGAGGAAAGAATTAAGGATAAAGTCATGCAAAAACCTAAGGTTATTGACCTGTGAATCTTCAATTAAAGGATTGACATTTTTTATTTTTGCTTTCTTGTCTAGGTTTACCGCCCGTTTTAAAAACAGATCTAAAATGTAATTCTCTTCCGTGGATTTCCGGCAATTTAATTTGAGAAAGTGCTAACTGAAACCACCCGTTTCTGCTGTAGTGTAGGAAGCAAAAATGTTTGTCAACGTGCAGCCGCGGCGCCACTGATCGACGATGAAAACAGCAACAAAAAAAACGGGTAACACACAGAAATGATAAAAGCGCATAGTCAGGACTGCTAAGTGGTTCAAAACATCAGCCAACATTGCAGATTAAGGGCGAACCGTTAGAGTTCATATCTTGCAAACCAACTCTCTTGGAAAAAATATCCTGCAACTTGAGGCTTGACTTGAGGCTTTGTTTCTTTTTTTTTAAATTCCTTCAGTAACACTGCTGAATGAAAACATTTTGAGCCTGGATAAGAACACCGAGCCCCCCGCCCACACACATACGCACACCCCTCTCCCCCAAGGGGATGGTGGGGGATTGGGTGATCTTGTCAGCGCTCGTTTTCTTTTCTTTTGCTGCGTCGCTGCATGAATATTTTGAGTTGGCTTGCAGAATATTTTTTTTCCAAAATGACCCCCCCCCCCCCCCCCCCCACCCGGCCCCATCAGGAATCTAAATCTCCTTTATGGCTCCTTCCAAAATTTCAGACAACCACCCCCCGTCGGCAATTACATATGGGAGTCCCCCGGTGGCGCAAATTCTCGGGTTGCATGTTAGAAGCTCGAATTTACGTGAGAGTAGAGTGTAGTTCAAGTCTAAAACAGTTGTTATCCCACGATACACATGTTTGTTTTGATTTTGGGCCAAAACAAGAAACAAACAATAGAGGCTTTTGTTTCAGGAGTTGTCGCCTTTTGTTCTTTAGAGTGTTGTTTGTGTTCCCTCACGCCCACTTCCGTAATGCCTAGAAATCCCCTCATTGTTTCGTCTGTTTAGTGTTTACACCATCTCTGTTTACCGCTTCCAGAAGATTTCCATTCTTCGGTGCTTTGCCTGGTTTGACCGTCCTGTAGTGCACTTTTGTTTGCCGTGATTTGAAAACCGAAATCCAGAAAAAAGGCGAAGAAAACGAAAAGAAGAAAAAACTATTCGCTCCTGATCGCCCTTGGCCTTTCAGATTAGATAGCAGTGATCGGTCAGATCTGTTGTTTTGATTGAAAGACTATTAAGATATTCGTAAATGCACTTCTCTTTTATATTAACTTACAGTATTGGACTCGCAATCCAAAACTGCCATTGATGCCATAGCTACAAGATCCTTCAAGATAAACGTGAATTACCACTGCCATCTAGCGCGGGAAATCGGATTAGCGACTAATTTTGTCTGTATATACAGTATATGGAGAAGGTTATGTCAAGGGAAAGGTGAAATAAGCCTCGAAGGAACTGCCTTGGTTTTCTGTCAGGCGGCGTTTTGTGGCTTTTAATATTAAATTGAAACTTCGGTTCATGATAAATCTCACAGCAAGTCGACAGACAAAAAGGAAGAAATGAGATCCATAAATGCCTATAGGTCACTGGGTCATAAAAGTGTAACTCATAGATGGTGACTTTAGGAACATCTTTTTCCTGCAACAAATATTATCCTAACATAATTAAGCTGTGCTAGCGCAGATGTTTGCTCGGTGTTGTGGAGAATGGCCAACGAAATCCGACGTCCCTTTCCGGGCAGAAACATCGACTTGCTGTTCTTAATAGCTACTGTTTCAGGGAAAGATTTGAGAGAACTATGCAAATTGTAAACATAAACTAAATATTATGGTGATTTACGAATTTATTTAGTTGGTGAACCCTCTTTGCAACAAAAGATCTTTTGAAAGCAAACGGAAGAAATTTATTAACAATAATGAGCTTCTTGCAGATCGTCGCGCGAGCAGCTTACCACTTGCGCGTGGACGCGCGCACGCGTGCGGGTAACAAATCGAAACAAACTTGCTTAGAGTTTTCGCGAGGCATCTCAATTACACACAGACAGCTGTGTTTGACGTGACATGGAAAACGAAAGGACTGCTTGTAGTCTAAATAAACGCAAGAGCGAATAAACTTTCATCTCCAGCATGCAGTGAACGGAGCAAGAATCTCTTTCCACATTTTTCTGCGACATAACGAATTCACGTACCTCCCGCAATAGTGTTTTGTCTGGTCGAAAAAAAAATTCGGTAACGGGTTGAAAACAGAGAGTTAGGAAGAAAGGCCCTTCCCTGATTTATCAAACCAATAGAGGACTCAGCAGAAAATATCACTGGGCCCCACTTCAGTTAATTTTTAAATCTGTGCCTGGTTCAGTTAATTATGATGTTTATGTACCCCTTTAAGCTCTAACCGATGACTTTATAACTTTATGACCTTATAAGAAAAGCAATAAGTGTCCCTTCATTTTATTTTTTTTAAGTCGTTTCGGTGAATTCACTCTTGATTTTTGTAAATGGATCGTAAAAACCTTCGCACTCAGTGTCCCAGAACTCGGATTATGAAAAGTGGAAATTAAGACAATCATCAACCGTTAGGACTTCCTGCTCGGCTTACAGTATAATCTTTTGATTACCGAAGACAGGCTGTTTGTAAATCTAAAACATACCGGGTTAGCCTGCACAAAAGGCGCTTTTGGGGAGAGCGAGTGTGAGGCCTGCTATTCTTTCCCCTTCCCTCCTCTCACCTGTACTGTACAGTATCGGGCTTGATACGAGAGCATTTTTGTCGCGTACTTTTGTCGAGCGGATACTGGGCGCGCGCAAGGAAAACCGTCTTGCGTCTGCCTGTTGGCGGGAAGCTGAAGGAAAGATGGCGCACGCAAAAAGCGAAACCTAGATTGAAACGATGCTACTCTGTACTTTGTTGATGGAGAAAGTGCGTTGTGCTGAATTTTTTCTCCTTCCGCAAACCAAACTCCAAAGTCGGCAATATCATCTGGTATTACCCGACTTTTTTCTCGACATCCGAGAGTCAAACTCTTGTTTGAGCGTAGTGAAAAATAATGAGTGAAAATACTGCAATTTTCATTAACCATGTTCTCAAAAAAATCAGATAAATGTAACTTAATTTCACTATGGAATATATAGTTCCTTCGCACCCCAAAATGTGATACCCTGGGTGCCAGAGCATTTATTTCATAATGAAAACCGGCGTGCAATAGAGAACAGCCCTCTGAAACGGGATCGCCTCGCGCCTTTTCTTCTTTTCATCCGTGAGATCAGGACAAAATTAATTTGAAGTGGTCTGGCAACGAACGGCTACTTCACAGAAATAAACCACTTGTTGGTTCGCTGGGTAAGAGAGGTTCTTTCGCGGCAATAATATAAGAGAAAATATAAATGAAAAAAAAACATAACATGCTGATGTAATATGGGAGAGATGAAGGTGCGAAAAAAGCCTCCGTCTGACATACCACTCGTTGGCGGTTTGCAGTTTTAGAAAACAAAGCAACGATTAAGGGCAAATTTGCATTTTTCATCGAGAACTCAGTAATATTTTTAAAAGGCACTGCACGTTTATTTACGTTTATTTCGCACGTTTCATCCACATGGAATATTGTATGTTTGACTGGCTGGTCATCATCACCTCGTGTGGTTCATGTGATCAGTTAGTTCTTGAAAATCTCTTTCAATCTAACTGGTCATCGGATGGTCATCTGTTATGTCACTCGTCTACCTCAATCCCCGTGGTTTTTAGCCCACCGAGGTCAAACCCGGGGGGTGGGGGTACTCCCTTATATACACTATATAGGTATGTGCCGCACGATAGGGTAGGGATTTTGGGGTACTCAGTCCTTAAATAGGGTATCCTTTTTGGTATTTTTGGTATTGTGATCCTTAGATATTCCTTATATAGGGTCAATAAATTGCAGTATCCACCCCAACGCGCAAAACGAAAAAGATATGGTCTGTTAAAACTGTACTACACGCCTGAATTGGGCCTTAAAAAATGGTCTATCCTAAATTGTCGGGACTACCCCCCCCCCCCCCCCCCAGGGGTCAAACTTTCAAGGATCTAGTATTCATGTTCTGCTGGGTAAAGTATCACCATTTTACTAGGGGAAAGCTGTTGAACAGTTCTATCCTCTGACCTGTGGTGCTGTCAGCTGTCTGTACAATTTCGCTATTTTGTAAACTGAAATTAGGACGTTTTACAGTTGTTCACAGCCTGCAAACATATTCGCCCTCCTGTGGACAGCATTTCAGTTCCTCTCGCTCTCTTTTTATTTTAAGGAAGCTTGCAGTTTATAAACGCTTTCTTTTTCTCCAGATTTTAATGATCTATGATTTTGAGTGTTTACTGATGGAAGATGCGTTTAAAAAAATTGCGTGCGTACATTGGAAAATTAGCTAAAATTTGTACCAGTTTGAACATGACGAATTACCATAATAAAAAGCACACCTGGTAAGGGGCGGAGGTGATAAACCACAAGGGACCGACCATTCTATTTCTGAGCAGGTGGGGGGGAGCAGGGTGAGTTGAAAAAAATATATATCCTGCAAGCCAACCCGCTGGGAAAAAATCATGCAACTGCCAAGGCCCGACTTAAAGCTTATTTTTTTGCAGCCACACATCTAAAGGAAAAAATATCGAGCACAGACACGATCAGCCAACACCCCTCCCCACCCCCGAGAAATCTAATGGTTCGCCCCTAGGTGAATTATGACATGAATTATTTTACGACCAGGTATCCCTGCGGTTTGCTCTGGGCAAAAACACCAAGGAAAAGAAGGAATACAGGATCTGCCTTCGGTTCCAGGTGTCAATCAATTACATGCCAGTTTTCTTCGCCAGCATGTGCTCGTTTCATGGTGATTTCCTGTATCAGAATTGCGCTGTAAATGAAAGGCCCCTTGAAAACACATTTTCACATCAAAGGATTTCAGTTATCAAAATCCGTTGAATGGAAAGAAAGCTTGACGCACTTAACTTATTGTTACTATAATTGGAATGTTTCAGATTTTTGGACCAAGGACGACCTAGAAAGGAGACAAAATATTACCAACTTCTCAAAGGGGTTTCGGGACTAATTTACTGCGGACAGCACATTACAATTTAAAAAAATACAACCTGATAGAAATTGAAACTAGTATGTTACTATAAAGTGAAAGAAAAAATGTTTAAGGGAAAAATAAAAAAAAATAAAAATAAATTAAGACCCAAACCATTTGTTCAGCAGGTTTTTCTCAGGTTTCCGATCCAACGAGTTACAAAATAGCCTGTGAACAGGCATTCTCGCTTTCCCGCGGCCTTAATTAAATTTCTTTCCACCCGGCCTCATCTGCATCCCTAACTGTCTCACCCTGCCGAATTGAACGCGCAGCTATCTCTGTTTATCTTTTTTGCCTTCGGCCTTTTGGTTGTTTACCCAAAATTTGATTACAGCCAGGAACGGGATATTCTGGATACCGGAGGTTTTGCTCGCGGTGCGCTTTTCCAGAGGATAGACACACGCCCCTCGGGCGGCGGGGGGGGGGGGGGGGGGGGGGTGGGGGCTACCAATCAGGTACCAATCTACAAATTTTGTCCCCTGAAGGTGACACTGCTCGAGGAAGTGCAGTACTGGACTCTGGACTCTGCTTGACATTAACGTCAGATGCATGGCTTGCTTCTCTCAGCAGTTTTAGCCGCAATAAATTCAAGCATCCTGGCGGAAAACGGAAATATTAAATTCCTGGCAGACACGTTCAAAAATACCGGCCAAAGTAAAATTATCGCGGAAGATGCAGATGAATAGATTATTGTCGATCCCAGAGCACATGTCCGGAATGCTGAGGGGGTGCAAATTGATCATGAATTGCCCAATTTAAGCTCTCAAAACATTTTTGATCCAATGGAACCTCCGCAGCCATTACAGGAACTATGCCCGGCAAATTTAGCCTGTCAAAGGATCGCAAAGCCGGCATATTTCCTGATAATATCCTGCCCGATAATAAGTCATTCGCCCTGACAAAGGGATAACACTCGTAACTTCAGCTTCTGAATCTCTTTACGGTGGTGAATTAGTCAAATATACAAAATTATCGTTTTTCACTTCCGACGCTGTTTCTTTAGGAATTAACCCCTTTAGAAAATTGACAGTTCATGGTCAGATTCAGAAGCCAGTTTCTAATACCAAGAATTATTCAATTAGTTCCAGAAGCGCATGAACTCTGGTCAGTCACAGCTCCTTCCCGTGTATGTGTGGCAAGTAGAGCAAGAGAAAGAACCGCGGATGATGACCGGCGTGAGAAGCAAACCGCAGAAATGTGCCACCTTGATTGTTTTGACGGTCTATATTAAGTAATGATCCGTATAAAAAGGAAAGTGCAAACAGCAATGCACGAAGAAATGTCAACCTTTTTCATTGTTACAACTGGTGATCAGTCATTGGCCTAGACTCGAAGACCGCTACCCAATCGCACAACATGCAATTTTTAAAAGAAATTGTATTTGGGGAAGTTCATCAAAAAGGCAAAATTATTAGCTGTTGTCTTCTGTTATTCTGATTGGTTAAGCACGAACATTTCCTAAAATTTATTTAACGCAAATGGATTTTCTTTATTTTTATACTGAAATATAATTATGAACCATCAGCCCCTCCTCTATTCTTGAAATCAAAGATATTCTATGTGAGAAAGAGCCAATGCCGCAGAACAATGAAGTTTACGGTTGTTCTTGTGTGGAGCATTGCTTAGAAACAATATAGTAGAAGACTCTTGTAAACAACAACAGTAAAACAAGCAGGCAAAAAAGTGATACCCATGCATACAAATATCATTATTATTCATTTTGTTGGTTAGGACTATTAAAACCCTCTACTCTTAAGAGTGCCATATGTCACAAGATGTCATTTAACATGCTAAATATTTCGTCAATTTGTGCGAAATTTGCCCTACCAAAAGATCTTGGAAATATCTGCACACATTAGAAGCATAAAATCGTTCCCTCCTGCTATATTAGACTTGACTTACCACCCCTACAACTTTGGAAATTAAGCTACAGTTTAGGGTGTACCCAACATCATAAGAGGAATTAGAAATTTTAAACGTTTCTCTTTTTTCGTTCTGGACGCGTTCCAATGTAATATGTGACTTCAGTCCAAGTCAGTTGTTGTGAGTTTTAACATACCACAGATAATGCCATTTAAATGATAGATTGTATGTGGTCTTAATAACCGAGCCTTTTCCATGAAATATGAATTAGTTCCTAAAAAAAATCGGAAATTGTTGGGCTATGTCGGCAAGGAAAAAGAAACATGTAGTTTGTTATCAAACGCAGCTTGGTGTCTGATAATTTACACTAACCTCCATGATGGATTATCTGACGCTCCGAGCTTTAGTTTTGTTAGAGCAAAACTCCTGGGCCGGTAGTCCCTCAAAATTGGTAGGGAATGTGACCGAAACCCCAACCCTAGTTGCGTTATATTACACGGTGCGAATTTTTGTCAATCTTTCCCTCTCTTCATGCAAGCCATTCAATACCGAAACGGAAAAGAAATTTCACCCAATTTTAGAGTAGTAAATAAAACATATAACATACCCCAGTATTCATATTAGAGACCAATACCAGTGATCACGAAGTATAGAAGTACACCCCAGACCAAACCTGTTAGAAAGCCATACGGATTATGGCTTAGGGAGTATCCACTCCCACCACTGCTTACCGGTCCTTACCGATCGAATCATGGAACGAAGCACCATAACCCCCCCCCGGGGGGGGGGGGGATCCCATATAAAAATGACGGGGGTGCTCGTCGTACCTTTTAGGGGCCAAAATTTGGAGATTGGTACCGCTTAGGGTACTAAAATCTAAAATGATCACCGTTAGAATTATCGCAGTACCTTTTAGGGTATGACAGAATATAACATGTGTTGTTTTAGAATTGGTATCTCTTAGGGGTAAAAATTGTTTTGAGCCACGCCCATCAAACAGGTACCTTTTAGGGTGTTTTTCGAAAATTTCCGACGAGCACCTCCGTCATTTTTATATGGGAGTCCCCCCCCCCCCGGGGACCATAACCTCACAACTTGATTTACGAGCCGTCCCGTGGGGGACTCCCCTATGAAAATGACGGGTGTACTCGTCGGAAAATTTCGATAAACACCCTAAAAGGTACTAGACTCTCGTTTGATCGTTTGATCGACGTGGTTCAAATATATTTTTGCTCCTAAGAGGTACCAATTTTATACAACACAAGACATATTCTGTCATATTTTTTCAACTCAATACCCTAAAAGGTACCGCGATAATTCTAACCATGGTCATTTTAAGCTCCATTTACACTGCCGAAAAAATTTGGCACGGCTCGGATGAAAAAAGTACGCGTACCAAAAAAATTGGTTCGGCACGGATAGATTTTGTCGTGTAAACTACTTTGCCCCATCCGTGCCGGACCAAACTTTCACCTGTGCTCGGACCATGTCGAGAGGTAGTCCTAGCACGGATAAAATTGGTACGCGATCCTGAAAATCTAGCCCAGCTCGGATAAGGTGTGCAGTGTAAACGATTAGCCGTGCCGAACCAACTTTTCTCTGATGAGCCTTCGCGCCTTTGGTCAGCACCGATTTGAGAGAGCATGTGCAAATCGACCCGCGATTCACTCAACATGGCGCTTAGCGGGAAGCTGAAGACGCTGCAAAAGTCGCCAGGAAAATCTCGCGGGATCTTATGAGAAGAAATTCTAAGAACTTTTCGTCCGCCATGTTAGCAGCATGCGCACTAAGCAAGAATCGAGTACGCTGGCCGAGATGTTGAGCCTTTTACCCGTACCAAAACATAATTTTACATCGTTTAGCACAGTAGAAGAAAGGACGTGTAAATGACTAATCAGTACTATTTTTTTGGGTACGCGTACCACTTTTATCCGAGCCGTGCCTAACATTTTCTGCAGTGTAAATGGGGCTTAATTATACTGAGCACCCTAAGCGGTACCAATTTACAAATTTTGACCCCTCAAGGTACGACGAGCACCCCCGTCATTTTCATATCGTGAAGTCCCCCACTCGGGCGAGCCGTTTGATGCTTAGAGTTAACTGTTCACAAATCTAGGCACTCTTTTGAGTTTCACTTTACTTAGTTACTCGAGTTTTAGTTTTATCTCGGGAAACAGCTGTGTGTTTTCACAATATCTCTATTTTCTTTGCCTTTGGTTTTTTTGTTCCGATGCCAAGTTTACAAAAATACTGTTCGGCAGATTGGAGAGTTCATCTTCCGGTATCAAAATACGACGATGACTGAGACTTTTCGCTTATAACCGTAACAACGACTCATAGACAATATCTTTCCGACTTGATATTCATCTTACAGATCTTACACACTTTAGCCACAATTCGATACAAATACTAGCTTAGATCCTTTGCCATTTGAAATAAACCAAACTTTTCGATTGACTACCAAGAACGGACGAGATTGAAACAAGCCAAAAAGCACCAAATTTCATGTTGCAAATTATCGAGAAACAAAGAAACAAACCAAATTTCATTTGGTTTGTTTCTTTGTTTTGAAAGTTCACACTTTCATCTCCGTATCAATTAAGGTGCGTCTTACACTGTGCATAAGCCAATTAATGTCGGCCACCATGTTTTCTCAGAAGCTATTAGACGCCAAACGGCTATTAAACTTGGCCAAACCTCAAATCCCCCTCCCCCCCCCCGGGGGGGATACTCCCTATAATGGGCTGTACGAAAGGGTCGGGATTTCACAAGTTGAAGTATATATATGAAAGGGTAGGGATTTCACGAAGAATAGGAAAGGATAGCGAAAACACGAGTTGAAGCATAAAAAGGTAGGGACTGCCATTTAAGTATTATAAAAAGGGCCTTTCGAAATATAATATATCAAACAGACGCACGTAAAGGCTATATGAAAGGGGTACCATTTTCAATGAAAGGTATATGAAAGGGGTACATTTTCTGTCAAAAACGGTATATGAAAAGGTAAGGGTTTGGACCTCGGGGCGGAGCATCCCCGTACAAAACTTTGTTGAGTAACCCCCCCCCCCCCCCCCCCCGACCTCAACTAGCCTGCAGAACAGGCGTTTTTTTTTTTAACGTTTCAGGCGAGCGCGGCGACTTGCGCTCCGCGTGCGGCCGCCTCAAAGACGCAAAATAAATTACGCCTGTTCTGCAGGTTAAGCCTCAACATAGCCGAGGGCACGGAAATCTAGAAAAGAACCCAAAACAGTTTTAAAACTGCGCCGCTAATTTTTGATTTGTCAACAATTTAACGTAAGCATAAAAGGAAATCATGCTTAAGTGTATAGACTGTCTGCGAGGAATAAGATAAATAGCTGATATTAGTAAAAGCTCCTTTTCTGTACGTTGTAATCATGATATCAGATGACGTCGGGCTTGCAAAATACAATCCCAAAGCCCTTGGATACATTGTATTGAAAAATACTGATTAAATCAGCCTTTTATTGTCATCACTGGAATCATAAAATGTGAGTGTAAGCAGAACTTTCTTAGGTTTATGTTAATTCGGATGCCTTTGTTGAAATTCAACAGGCCGAACGTATTGTATCAAGTATGATTTCCAAGAATTTTTGATGGGAGCGATTTGCACCCCGAATTTTTTAGCCTGACTTTCTTGGAATGAAAAATAGCATCTCAATTTTATTGGGTTCAAAATCGTTAGTTTACGTTTCTTTGATCCGAATTGTAATCCGAAAATCTGAGGGCATTATAAGGTCGCCGTATAAGTATTCCAAACATCGGCTATTTTGCGAAACAATTCGTTGGGTGCCCCTGTTTATTTTGGTGCATAAGGAGTTTTGACCCTTTAACTTCAAAGAGTGCCAAACATAAAAATTCCTGAAATATCCTAAATTCAATTGTGTAAAATATCGAAAAACAAATAGTACCATGCAAAAGTACTACCGCAGAGGTTTCATTTGAATGGTCACACCATAGGATTTCATCAACAGACTCAAAAGTTAGAACAAATGGTACCATGCAAAAGTACTGCTGAAGAGGTTTCATTTGAATGGTCACACCATAGGATTTCATCCACAGACTCAAAAGTTAGAACAAATGGTACCATGCAAAAGTACTGCTGAAGAGGTTTCATTTGAATGGTCACACCATAGGATTTCATCCACAGACTCAAAAGTTAGAACAAATGGTACCATGCAAAAGTACTGCTGAAGGGGTTTCATTTGCATTGTCACACCATAGGATTTCATCAACAGACTCAAAAGTTAGAACAAATGGTACCATGCAAAAGTACTGCCGCAGAGGTTTCATTTGAATGGTCACACCATAGGATTTCATCAACAGACTCAAAAGTTAAAACAAATGGTACCATGCAAAAGTACTGCTGAAGAGGTTTCATTTGAATGGTCACACCATAGGATTTCATCAATAGACTCAAAAGTTAAAACAAATGGTACCATGCAAAAGTACTGCCGAAGAGGTTTTATTTGAATGGTCACACCATAGGATTTCATCAACAGACTCAAAAGTTAGAACAAATTGTACCATGCAAAAGTACTGCTGAAGAGGGTTCATTTGATTGGTCACACCATAGGATTTTGTCCACAGAATCAAAAGTTAGAACTTCATGTACATATAAGTGTCCATTATTGACACTGGGAGTGAAAGGGTTAAACTTTACAGTCTCTAGAAAAAATAAAAATATATATGACCATTTGAATAAAAGCCTACTTTTGAGCTGGATCTTTTTTGCGTTTTTGTAACCATTTTAACGAAAACTACTGTGTAGTAGTTCGAAGCAGTAGTAGTTCCTGAACTGGTTTATAAACTGGTCTGTTTATAGATCACTACTCTTGAAATTCAGTCATTTGAAACAAGGTCACCAGTTCTACATCAACCTCAAATCAGGCTTGAATTTTTTTCTCGTTATATATTGGCACCTGATGGCGGCTATTTGGGGAAGGGCTACATTAATTATAGCTGTATTGCACTGTTTATTCCTGTTTGCGAATAATTTGTTTATGTTTCTTTATTGTTCGGCTTGATTAATTTTGTACTTAAAAACGATTTCTCTGTCTGATCGATAATCCGTCTCCAGAGAAATCCACAGACGGATTATGACTAATAACTACCAAAAACAGCGAGAAAAAGAGAAACATATCTGGCAACCGCATTAGAGGAAAGAAGATTACTTCTAGAATGCTTGACACATTAATTTAGTTCTCTGATTTTCCCAAATTATCCAAGTTGTATTTTTCCTCATGGTGGACTTTGGACAAGAAGCGAAGCGCGCGTGTGGGAACTTGATTCCAGTACGCATATGTATTCCAGACGTCGGCCTTCCGTTTTCTTGACCGCGCACGAGGGAATGCCCTGCGACAGATCTGCGCAAGTGTAGCAAACTCTGGTTCATTCTCTTCCCCCACGGACTCTGGCCGGTGCCGATTTGTTGAGCATTTTTTATTGTCGGCCAATCAGAATTGAGCGGAATAAGCTCTGCGTCTGTGCAGAACGACTTTCAAAATCCGTGGCGCTGGCCAAAACGATCGCGTCTCTACGGACAAGAATGAATCTAGCTATAAATGCACCTAGCTCATTGCGCATGCCAAAAAAAAAAATGGTGGAGCTACATTCTTGATGGTTGTGACTTAAATGGATACTCCAAAATCAGGTTTCTGAGCCCGCGAGAATGAGAACCCCCCAACAAACCAATGTTTTCACTGAAACCGCTGGTCCAAACCTGATTTTGGAGTATCCATTCTAGTCACAACCCATTCTTGATACGTATCATTGTTATCATCACCAACATCATGGTCAACATGATCATTTTTGTGCTGCTTCGACTTATTGGCGATATCTTGAAAGCTATTAACGGCACAAAAAAACAATATAAGGATTGTAAGGAACATGTTTCCCTGGCGTTTTATATTCTGATTTGTTGGTCTTGTATTTCAAATTTGAAAAAGAAGTAATGCAGTCAGTTTTCTCGCCGCCATTTTAAGTACCGAGAAAGCCTGGGGACGACGGCGAGTGGTTGTGATTGCGTGACTGTGTTTCTCCCATGAGGTTTGATCTCTGATCAATATACGCAGAATTGAACGGACTAAATCATTAACATATTTGAAGAGCTTACGTGCTTTGCTAGTTGCCTGGGACTTATTTCGCCGTTGGCCGTTGAATTTGCATGATTGTCGGTGTTCGAGACCTAGACGTATTGCTCCCTACTTTTTACCGGCTTAGGGATCTAAAACAATCTCTGTAGCCTGGAGGAATTACTCCTACAGTTCGAAATGCCAAAGGCGCTTTAATACTTAGAAACGTCGATGTAGTTTCAAAAACGTTCGGTTTCGAACTTAAGAACGGCCTTTTCCATGCCTCCGTATGCAACTTCCGGCATTGCCAGAATCGGTTCATCTTTCGATTTAGCCAGAATCGGTTAACTTCCGGCTTAGCCAGAATCGATAAACTTCCGGCATAGCCAGAATCGGTGCCTGGTTTGTTCCAGTGTTTGGACGGTGAAAGCTCTTCGGGGAATCCAGTCCTGCCTTTTAAATCAAAGTTTCAGCCTGCAAACACTAAAACAACGACATTAACGGTTAGCTAACGATTTGTCTGGGAAGACGAGGCGGTCAACATATTTTGGTGAATTTTCTAGGAAAGAAGCTTCAGTTTAGACAAAAATGGTAAGATAACTTTAAGTAAATACAACAGTTGGTTTCCTTACATTATATACATCATTGCATTGAATTTCTTTCCTTTGCAATATGATGAAAATTGCGAAGGGCAATTACCAATTTTATGATAAATTTGGTTATCGAGCAGGGTTGGCGTCGAGGTTGAGAGCACTCGGTTCCCTGAAACTGAGTTATCAGGAAAATGAGTATTTCATTTTCGCACTCCTGTCTGACTTTGAAATTGGGGAAACATGTTTGACATTTTGGATTGAAGAAAGCGTTAGGAAATCGAGCAGGGTTGGCGTCGAGGCTGAGTGCACTCCGCTTCCCTCAGCTGAGGTATCACGAAAATAAGTAATTCAGTTTCTTGCACTCCCGTGTGACGTTTTGACATTTGACATTTTGGATGGAACAAGAATCTGAGTAGACGGTAATATAAATCGAAAACTGCCGTCCTCCTGCATACCCTCACTCTTCGGTTATGAAAGAGGATAGCAAGTGTCCTTGTGTGACCGGCATGCTAATGCAATTTGAAACGCAGCCTTCCACCCAAAGACCATGCACTTTTACATGTGTTTCAGCTTAGCGCAGATGAAACGTTCTTGTGTTAGTGATGACCAAAAGGATCACAGCCATTGGGAATGAAATCCCTGTACGGCGCGGTAGCACGCGCAAATGGAGTCTTACCCACTTTCACGTCCTCATTTCACTTCGCACTGCCCATAAACGACAACGCGTTGTGATTTTTGTTCGTAGCGCGCGGAATACTCTGGACACAACAGAATTTCAATTCTGGGGTTTGCGCTGCTACACGGACACCAGCTATCATGTTTCATGCTATTAATATTTGCAGGTTCTTTATCTCTCGACCCGGCACAAAGTGGCAGCGTTCTAGACCCGGCTGTGCGCGGACCGTTGTAGTTGACGTGTCATGATGACACAGGCCCAGTAATAATATGATAATTTTTTTATATCGTTTTCATTCACAAAAACTCGTGAGCAAAAACCATATGAGGTGCTTAGGGACCGATCGTTTACATGGTTTATTACGTCGTAGGTCCTAGGTGGTGGGATGGAGGGAGGTCGTTGTCTTTTGAGGGGTGAAGCAATTTTCATACAAGCTCCGTTTGGGAGGGGAAGAAGGGTTATTTTTACCTTGTACGAAAAGTGAGGGCGGTAAAGACATACAAAAGGTAGCAACTACGGAATAAAACAATATTACAATCATGGCAATCTAAAACAAAAAGTGCCGTTAAAAATTATATATAATACAAATGAAATGAATACTCATTTCAATGAGAAAATAGCTACTGGTGAACCTTAACCTGGTGCGACGGCGTGAAGAACAGAGACCCTGGGAATTAGTTTGCTGGCGAACAGGACACTTGAACGGTCAGTGGTCACTCTACAAATTCGTGCCAACCAAACATGGCGTTGTACAAGATTTGGAATTTGAATAGGAGTACCCAGTACCTTCACAACCATTCAACCACCAGGCTACCCATAACTTATCAATGCAAATGAATAAGTTATTATTAAACTAGAAGAAATGAAAGGAGGGCCAGGGATGAGGGAAGTGGGGGGGGGGGGGGGGGGCGGGAGTACATTTTTCAAATTGTAATTGCAATGGGGGTATAACTTTTGTTTAAAAGTTTATTGTGAGGGTACAATTTTCATAGACTAAATTTTTTTGAGAAACCCACCCGGTCCTTTACAGTGCTTATCAGTACCAATAACAGGCAAACGTCATTTAGAGTGGTTAACCTGAGCTGCTTTTGTTTGCATAGGATTACAAAATAGAAGCAAAAAGAGTTTCTTTATTTAATTTTGTAGGTGATGCATCCAAGAGATCTCGCAAGGATCCTCATAGCTGTGATCTATTTATTGTTTCAAGTGTTTCGCTTTGTAACCTTGGTGATGTTTGCAATCTTCATGGTGGATTGTAGTGTATTCCATAACCAGACCAGCGTGGACTGTGACATCAACTTCACCACTTACAGTACCCCTGGGTGTGGCCCATACTGCTGGAAAGGCATGTGGGAGGGATGTTCAGCCTTTACTTGTATCATCTGGTTATTTGTTCTCTGTGTTCCATTTACAAACCAGTACATTCCAGACATGCGTCCCGCTTCCAATTCGTCCATCATGCGTTCTCTTGTTGTCAAACCCTACTTCTGGTACCTGAATTTTATCATGTTTCTCGTGGTTGTCTACGATGTGATTATTTTATCCCAGAAGCATGTTAGTGGATCAGAGCAGGTAGAAATCGGAATCATTCTGTCCAAGCTGCTAACCATGGCACTAATATTCCAACTCAACTTCACATATCCTCCGGGCGCCAACCGTTTTTCTATGCATCTCGTCGCATTGTACTACATAACTTTGTCAATCTTTGCCTTGGATTACTTGTGCAAATTTGTGGAGCTTTCCATCAGAGTTGCATATAAGCTGTACACTGTGAACGCAAGTGCATCTCATAGGGAGTTGCAGGTAGTCGGCCTAATGTTGGAAGTTGCTGACGCCGCTCTTTATAGCCATTTTGCAACCTTTTTCTGGAACAAAATATTCCGTGGAAGGAGCGATGTTTTGATGACGTACAGCCCTGACTTAATCCATTCTCTCAATGTTCAAACATAGACTAATAATTAATTGACACTATCAATGCATGTACTGATTATATATCCAGTCACAAGAATTCAGGTGAATAGGATTTGTGTCCTTTGTAGTCCATGATATATCGAGTTGTTTTAAATTGAGTGTCGACTTAAGTAATCGCCTTATTGTTTAAAAGAGGCGTCAGGGACGTCATATGAGAGCGACGTTTATGTCAGTTTATCGCGTTCGGCCACAGCGGTTTCCCGCGATCTTGAGGCCCAGGCTCCGGGGGTCTACTACATCTATCAGAAGTCTTTGCGCATATGACGTCATATCAGTGCAAACGGTCTATTGACAACCACTCAAAACTGAACAGAATGCAGTGTATTAACCTGGACACTATACACTAGAAAACTTAGAGCCAGCTCAGGCAAGACATGGTGTCGTTTAGCACCGGTGTTACACTAAGCAATGCTTCGTGCAATTTTCTTGTCTCGAAATTTTGTTGCGACATAAGATCCGTTGTAAATTGTCTTGTGTAAGATTGCAACAAGCATTGCGTTAAAAATTTCTCGCAATTGTTTTCTTACCGTAATCGTTGCGAGAAGTAGAAATTGGTTCTACTTTTCGCAACGATTCTCGCAACACCGGCATCCTCCTCTGTAACTTATCTCGCAATTTTCATTATGTCGCAACTTACCGCACATGAGTACACGCGACCCAGTTTGCGGCCACTGATGCGAGACAAATTACACTAGACGTTGCCCTAGTGTAACATCTCCTCTTCATGTAGATTGAGCCGTTGCGTGAGTTGTACGGAAGATCGATTGGACAATGTGACACTGGCGGCGTTTTATGAAAAGTCCGCAGTCAAATGATTTAAAGTAAGCGTCAATTGACAAAAGAACGGAGGGATTTGTGACCGTCAAACGTCAGCGATGGTCCTGTATGGACTCAGTCAAAGATCCAATGAATTTTAAAAATCTTATCGTCAAAATGTTACATTTTCGCACAGTCAACAGTCAATACAATTCCTCACTGCGACCTTCGTCCTCCATAGTGAACCTTGCCAGTAAAATAAAAACGAAATAATAAAAAGGGGCGCGTGGGGCCCTTCGATGATTTACAAACGCGGCCTCTGCGGCGGAGAGAGCCGTCAAGGCCCTAGGTAAGAACTCGGATCATTGGAAACCTTTTCTCCACCTAATCAAAAGAACTGAAAGAACTAAAACCTTCATTTCGGTTGGCCAGTTGAAGTAAAAAAAAAGGAGAAGAAAGTCGTCTAGAACGCAAAGCATATGAAAAGTCTACTTATAATGCGAATTTTTTATTTTTAATTTAATTCAAATTTTCTTATGAATCTTTGAATTCCCGCCATCTTCATTTGGTTTGTCCAAATACCTATGATGCTTCATTTTGCTTGAACAATTTAACTTTGCCACGTTTAGCGACAGTCCCGATATTGAAATTTAGCTGCCATATCTTTACCTGCTAAACCAAACAACAAAACTGGGTGACATTGGTCGCTTATAATTTTGCTTCAAGCCACACGCTGATTGCCTTGAAATCTAAACGTTGTTTTTTTTTGGCGTAGTCGCCATATTTCCAGTTCCACACAGGCCAACATTTGAAATTCAACCGGAAGAAGTTTTTTTTTTTACCTTGTTGCGTATTCATTTTTAAACGGCCAATCAAAACAACTGAATTTTTGTGGCAGAGCTACACGAGACGCAATTAAAAGGAAACGTGGAGCTCTGGGGACAAGAATGGGTCGGTGCCGATTTGTTGAGCATGCACAGAGAGCTCATTTTCGATTGTTGGCCAATCAGATTTGAGCGACTTTCAAAATCCATGGCGCTGGCTAAAAGAATCACATCTCTAGAGAGGATAATGAATCTAGCTGTATATGCACCTAGCTCATTGGTAATACCGACAGTCCAACAACAACAACAACAACAACAAAAAATAATGGCGGAGCTACTTTCTAGAACCCAGAGTGCTTGTCGTTTTACGCATCATTGTTATAATTCCGGGTGGACTCCAATATAAAAATGACGGGGGTGCTCGTCGTACCTTTTACGGGTCAACATTTATAGATTGGTACAGCTTTGGTACAGCTTTAAATATAAGCCTACTTTTGAGCCGGATCTTTTTTGCGTTTTTGTTTATTGTGCTCTACAATACAAGACGGATCTAATTTTAGTCATGGCATTCAAATGGAAATTACCGAACAGTACTCTCAAGTGGTACACAGTACTGTTTATATGCTGCACACGATGGTTTTGTGTCTGAATTGAAGGAAATCACCAAGGGTAACTATTCCAACGAAAACTACTGAGTAGTAGTTCCAAGCAGTAGTAGTTTCTGAAATTATAAACTGGTCTGTTAGATCACTACTTTTGAAATTCAGTCGGTTGGAAAAAAGTTACCAGTTATACGTAACCTCTCTTGCTCAACCTCAAATCAGGCCTGCATGGATTTTATTCTCGTTATTGACACCTGATGGCGGCTATTTGGGGAAGGGCTGCATTATAACTTCATTGCACTGTTAGCCTGTGAACAGGCTTCCTTTTGGAGAATTGGGTTAGGTTAAAATCGGCGAGCGAAGCGAGCCGAGCGCGGACTGGGGAAGAGAGAAGGGGGGGACGAAGCCTGTGGACTCGCCTTTGATGCCGCCGTTCCATGATACCAGAGGCTGGTATCGTGAGCTGATTGGTCAGATCACTTGATGTTGACAGGTGTGAGGTGATTGACGACACATGTTGACATCTCAAATGACAGACACCCTAAATTTGCATAATTATTCTTTTTGCTGGCTCAAATGATTAAACAAACATGGCGACTCGTCTGCATTTTTCAGATCATGATTTTGAGAAAGCTTTGAGCAATTCTTTGCGAAATTTTTCGCATATATCGAGGATTAAAGAAGAACAAAAGCTGTGTATGAAGACGGTGGCAAAAAAACAAGACGTTTTTTTGGAATTTTGCCGACTGGATTTGGCAAGAGCCTAATCTTCCAGTTGCTCCCTCGTGTTCTCGGAGAAGTTTGGAGTTTGGAACAAGCAACAGTTCTTGTTTCGCCGCTTGTTTCAGTAATGAAGGATCAAGTCCCCAGTCCACGCTCGGCTCGCTTCGCTCGCCGATTTTAACCTAACCCAATTCCCCCAAAAGAAGCCTGTTCACAGGCTATTGCACTGTTCCTGTTTGCGAATAATTTGTTCATGTTTCTTTATTGTTCGGCTTGATTAATTTTGTCCTTAAACGATTTCTTTGTCTGATCGATAATCCGTCTCCAGAGAAATCCACAGACGGATTATGACTAATAACTACCAAAAACAGCGAGAAAAAGAGAAACATATCTGGCAACATACATTAGAGCCAAGAAGTTACTTCTAGAATGTTTGACACATTCTCATTTTCCCAATTTATCCAAGTTCTATTTTTCCTCGTGGTGGGACTTTAGACAAGAAGCGAAGCGCGCGCGTGGGAACTTGATTCCACGCATATGCATTCCAGACGTCGGCCATGGGTTAATTTGTGGAGCGGCTCATTTTCCCTTCGTCTCGACGGAGTGAGCATCTCCTACGTTTGCGTTATTTAGCCTGAATTTAAATCTACCGCCTTTTCTTTGGTAAAGTAATCAAATATACAAGTCTACAAACTCAAAACTTCTTCGTAAAGGCCGATTTTTCTATTCATTGACGTTGTTGTTTTGCAGGAAACGGCAAAGAAATGTACCAAAATGTAAAATGCACGTGCAACACGTGCAGAGGCATTGTTTTCGCTTATTAAACCTATTGTTTTGTATTGTTACTTACCAGGAGACCTAAGCGAGTTGGTGAACTTATCAATTTTGAACGGCTTCAACCAAGAAAACTAAAAGGGGTAGACCCGGGTAGACCCCGAAATTCTCAAAGAAGAAAGGCTAAATTAACTGTATGTCCCAAATTATTGACGAAAAACAAACGTGTAAAGGAATGAGAAGTCTAAGAAAGGTGTGAAAGTTCAGTTTACGATAATGTGGCAACTGAACCGAGTAGGTTTACTTTGAGATCAGCTAAGGCAGTCATTGTGCTCGAATGTAACATTTAATTGTAGCCATAACAAAGAAGGGATATTTCTGTTTAAATCTGCCTGAAAATATTTTTAATTGACATCGCTGAAATCCTTGAAAAGGAATAATTTTTTCAACTCCACGCGCTGAAATAGCTTCTTGTTTGCCGCGAGGACTATTGTTTAAACAACGGCTTTCTATTGGTCAAATCTCGTGACGCACACCGCCTGGACGTCGGCCTTCCGTTTTCTTGACCGCGCACGAGGGAATGCCCTGCGAAAGATCAGCGCAAGTGTAGCAAAATCTGGCTCATTCTCGTCCACAGAGCCGCGATCCTTTTGGTCATCGCCACGGATCACGGACTCTGGCTGGTGCCGATTTGTTGAGCATTTTTGATTGTCGGCCAATCAGAATTGAGCGCAATAAGCTCTGAGTCTGTGCAGAACGACTTTCTAAATCCGTGGCGCTTGCCAAAAGGATCGCGTCTCTAGGGACAAGAATGAATCTAGCTATAAATGCGCCTAGCTCATTGCGCATGCCGACAGTCCAAAAAATGAAAATGGCGTATCATTGTTATCATCACCATCATCATGGTCAACATGATCATTTTTGCTGCTTCGACTTATTGGCTATATCTTGAAAGCGATTAACGGGCACAAATAACAATGTAAGGAATGTAAGGAACATGGTTCCCTGGCGTTTTATATACTGATTTGTTGGTCTTGTATTTCAAATTTGAAAAAGAAGTCATGCAGTCAGTTTTCTCGCCGCCATTTTAAGTACCGAGAAAGCCTGGGGACGACGGCGAGTGATTGTGATTGCGTGACTGTGTTTCTCCCATGAGGTTGGATCGGCTGATCAATATACGCAAAGCAGTCAACATCATGATGGCATTTTGAACGGACTAAATCATTGACATATTTGAAGAGCTTACGTGCTTTGCTAGTTGCCAGGTACGTATCTCGCCGTTGGTCGTTGAATTCGCATGATTGTCGGTGTTCGAGATCTAGACGTATTGCTCCCTACTTTTCATCGGCTTAGGGCCCGGGGGGGGGGGTTCTCGGGTACATTTTGGGTGGGTATGTGCCACTCTTGTCTCCAAATTTGAACCCCGTTTTAGAAATAGAATTTGCACTCAAAATGATACCCCGTTCTAGAAATAGGTCAATTTTTTAATACCCCGTTCTAGAAAAAATGGCTGCTGATAATCTGAAGCTTTCCTGCGTTCGAAATATTATACACCGTTCTAAGAAACGTCTCTAAAATGGATTCCCCGTTCTAGATCAGGAGTCCCAAAATCACGACCCCGTTGGGCGGCACATACCCGTATAGGTATTTTGGGGCAGTACCCCCCCCCCCTCCCCCCCGTGGGGGGGCTTAGGAGTCTAAAAAAATCTCTGTAGTCTGAAGGAATTACCTTTACAGTTCGTCCAAAGACGTTTAATACTTAGAAACGTCCATCTAGTTTCAAACACTTTCGGTTTCGAACTAAAGAACGGCCTTTTCCATGCCTCCGTATGCAACTTCCGGCATTGTCAGAATCGGTTATCTTTCGATTCAGCCAGAATCGGTTAACTTCCGGCTTAGCCAGAATCGCTAAACTTTCGGCGCAGCCAGAATATTGGTGCCTGGTTTGTTCCAGTGTTTGGACGGTACTAGCTCTTCGGGGAATCCAGTCCTGCCTTCTAAATCAAAGTGTCAGCCTGCAAACACTGAAACAACGACATTAACGGTTAGCTAACGGTTTTTTCTGGGAAGACGAGGCGGTCAACATATTTTGGTTAATTTTCTAGGAAGGGAGCTTCAGTTTTGCGGACAAAAATGGTAAGATAACTTATAGTAAATACAAGTTGGTTTCCTTACATTATATACATCATTGCATTACATTTCTTTCTTTTGCAATATGATGAAAATTGCGAAGGGCAATTACCAATTTTACGATAAATTTGGTTATCGAGCAGGGTTGGCGTCGAGGTTGAGTGCACTCGCTTCCCCGCAACTGAGGTATCACGAAAATGAATATTTTTTCTTCGCACTCCTGTCTGACTTTGAAATTGAGTATACATTTTTGACATTTTGGATTGAACAAGAATCTGTGTGGATGGTAATATAAATCGAGAATTGCCGTCCTCCTGCGTACCCTCCTCACTCTTCGGTTATGAACGAGGATAGCAAGTGTCCTTGTGTGACCGGCATGGCAATGCAACGCAGCCGCTTTCACCCAAAGACCATGCACTTTAAAAATCTTTTTTTCCACACAGAGATTGTGTGTTTCAGCTTAGCACAGATCAAACGTTCTAGTTTTAGTGATGACCAAAAGGATCGCAGCCATTGGGAATGAAATCCCTGATGTTAGTCTTACTCACTTTCACGTCCTCATTGCACTTCGCACTGCCCATAAACGAAACGCATTGTCAAACTTGATCGTAGCGCGCACAATAGAATTTCAATTCTGTGGTTTGCGCTGCCATCTTGCTAAACGGACACCAGCTATCATGTTTGATGTTTAATATTTGCAGGTTCTTTATTGTATCTCGCGACCACAAAGCGGCAGCTTTCTAGACCCGGCTGTGCGCGGACCGTAGTTGACGTGTCATTATGACACAGGCCCAGTAATACGACAAATTTTCACATCATTTTCATTCACAAAAACTCGTGAGCAAAAACCATATAAGGCGCTTAGGGACCGATCGTTTATTACGTCAAGGTCCTGTGGTGGGGGGGGGGGGGGGAGTGGGGGTCGTTTTCTTTTGAGGGGTGGAGTAATTTTTAATATAAGCTCCGTTTGGGATGGGGTGAGGGATTATTTTTTACCTTGTACGAAAAGTGAGGGGGTAAAATTTAAAAACATACAAAAGGTAGCAACTACGGAATAAAACAATTATTGCAATAATGGCAATCTAAAAAAGTGTTAAAAAATATATAATATAATTGAAATGAATACTCATTTCAATGAGAAAATAGCCACTGGCAGGTGAACCAACCTGATGCGACGGCGTGAAGACCAGAGACCCTGGGAATTAGTTTGCTGGTGAACAGGACAATATTGAACGGTTAGCGGTCACTCTACAAATTCGTGCCAACCGAACATGGCGTTGTACAAGATTTAGAATTTGAATAGGAGTACCCAGGGCCTTCACAACCATTCAATCACCAGACTACCCATAACTTATCAAATGAATAAGTTATTTTAAACTAGAAGAATTGAAAGGAGGGCCAGGGATGAGGGGGCGGGGGAATTTTTCAAATTGTAATTGCAATGGGGGTATAACTTTTGTTTAAAAGTTTATTGTGGGTTATTGTGAGGGTCCAATTTTCATACACTAAATTTTTTGAGAACCCCCCTCCACCCGCCCTAGGACGTAATGAAATATCGGTCCCTTACAGCGCTTACCAGTACTAATAACAGGCAAAAGTCATTTAGAGTGGTTAACCTGAGCTGCTTTCGTTCGCATAGGATTACAAAATACAAGCAAAAAGAGTTTCTTTATTTTATTTTGCAGGTGATGCATCCAAGAGATCTCGCAAGGTGCGTCATAGCTGTGATGTATTTGTTGTTTCAAGTGTTTCGCTTTGTAACCTTGGTGATGTTTGCAATCTTCATGGTGGATTGTAGTGTATTCCATAACCAGACCAGCGTGGACTGTGACATAAACTTTACCACTTACAGGACCCACGGGTGTGGCCCATACTGCTGGAAGGGCATGTGGGTGGGATGTTCAACCTTGACTTGTATCATCTGGTTATTTGTTCTCTGTATGCCAATTACAAGCCAATACATTCCCGACATGCGTCCCGCTTCCAACTTGTCCATCATACGTTCTCTTCTTGTCAAGCAATACTTCTGGTACCATACTTTTATCGTTCTTCTCGTCGTGTTCTACAATGCTATTAGTATATCCCAGAAGCTTGTCAGTGGATCAGAACAGGTGGAAATCGGAGTCATTCTGTCCAAGCTGCTAACCATGGCACTAATATTTCAACTCAACTTCACCTATCCTCCGAGCGCCAACCATTTTTCTAAACACATCGTTGCATTGTACTACATAACTTTGTCAATCTTTGTCTTAGATTACTTGAGTAAATTTGTGGAGCTTTCCATCAGAATTGCATACAAGCTGTACACTGTAAACGCAAGTGCATCTCATAGGGAGTTGCAGGTAGTCGAGTTAATGTTGGAAGTTGTTGACGCTGCTCTTTATAATCATTTTGTTACCTTTTTCTGGAACAAAATATTCCGTGGAAGGAGCGATGTCTTGATGACATACAGCCCTGACTTAATCCATTCTCTCAATGTTCAACGAACACAGACTAATAATTAGTTGACGTTATCGATGCATGCACAGATTATATATTCAGTCACAACTTAATTCAGGTGATTAGGCTTTGTGTCCTTTGTAGTCCATAGAGATATATCGAGCAGTTTCCAATAGTGAGTGTCGTATAATGATCAGTAATTGCTTTATTGTTTAAACGAGGCGTCAGGGACGTCTTATGAGAGCGACGTTTATGGTGTTTATCACGTACATTATTTTGCCACAGCGGTTTCCCGCGATTTTGAGCTCCAGGATCCGCGGGTCTACTGCAACTACCAGAAGTCTTTTTGCATATGACGTCATACTGCAAACAGTCTATTGAAAACCACTCTAAACTAAACAGAATGCAGTGTATTAACCTGGACACTATACACTAGAAAACTTAGAGCCAGCTCAGGCAAGACATGGTGTCGTTTAGCACCGGTGTTACACTAGGCAACGTTTCGTGCAACTTTCTTGTCTCGTAATTTTGTTCCGACACAAGTTCAGTCGACAATTGCCTAGTGTAAGATTGCATCAAACATTGCATCAAACATTTCTCGCAATTCTTTTCTTGCCGCAATCGTTGCGGGAAGCAGAAATTGGTTCTACTTTTACTAACAATTCTTGCAACCCTGCAACGATTTTTTTTAAGCGTTGCATAGTGTAACATCCGGCATCCTCTCCTGCAACTTATCTCGCAATTCTCATCACGTTGCGACCCACCGCACCAATCTCGCCCACCGCACATGCTTACACGCACATGCGCACATGCGTACACGCACGCTTGATAGGGCTTACTCACGGTGATTCCTGCTCGGCTATTTCTTAAAACGCTCACTTTTAGCTCCGTTAACTTCTGTCGGGAAAGAATCACGGCTAGCGTGACTTAGCGATTTCTGCGTAATTAAATATTAATTAGAACTCGTAGGGTTAAAGTTAATATGATAATTATACTATTGGACTTGTAAAACGCAACAGGAATAGATTTCGTGACAGAAGATTTCACAATTGTAAACAAAGTTCGAAGTAAAATTACTGCATAAGTCTGATGTAACTGCACGCATTTACTAAGGTTAACAAGGAAAAGAAACGCGTAATTGTGTAATTACTACCGAATTTAGTTCTGTTACAATACTGTAGTTTTGTAATTTTACTGTGCATGTGATCGCTGGAAAAAAACTCAAATGTCAGGACAATTGTTAACCGTATTTTGCCGAGGGGGGGTGGGGGGTGGGGGGGGGGGCGCTAACTTTCAACCATTCAATGACCTCTTTAATATGCATTCAAACGCCATCAAACTTTGTGACCTTTCCTAAAATTTGTCTGGCAACAATTTCATGATCACGTGACTTGATGTTTCCATAGCAACAAGATTTTGACAGCGGTGTTTTTTGAAATTTGCATTTTTTTTACCTTTGAATGAAGAAAAACAATGTTTATTGGTATACCTTTTACATTTTTACGTCATTTAGCGTTTATTTATTGGTTTTGATTAATTTTCAGTCAATTTGGACGGTTTTTTAAGAGGTTTTGACAAATTTCAGAAATCCAAGATGGCGGCCGTATAACTAATTACCTAATAACTACGTCATATGACGTCATCGTTCCATTTTGCGGATCACAAAGAGGATAGTTTTGGACGTACTATGTACCCTTTAGGTTTCATTGCCATAGCCCTAATGTTCTTGAAGTTACGGAGGGGGGGGGGGGGGGAGGGGTCAGGAACTCAAAAAAGTAAGTTAGTTCTCTATAGTTTTTGTTCTGTTAAGATCGTTTAAAGTAGTATGTATCAAGAATGTATTAGAGTGTTTTAGATGGTCCAAACCTTGTGGAAGATAGTTATGCACGAATAAATCTTTTTGAAATTAGAAACACGGATACAGTCCTCAGTGATTGATACCAGCGAAGCGCGGAGAATTTCGCGACAACTTCGTACTTCATGATTTAGAATTCGAATATTAACAATTTTACGCCCGCGCCCGTAAAAACGGCCTGAAACCTATTTTGAGAGCCCAGTGAAATAACGTCTTTTCGTGACTTGCTCTTCCTTTTGCTAGCCGTTATTGTTTGCTTGTTCTCGAATCTGATTGGCCACAAAACATTATATTTACAACGTTCACGGTATTTTGGTAGCACTTTCACACAATACTCGGCACTCCCTGGTCAGTCGGATTTTTTGTCCTCTTTACCAATCTTTCTTTTGGCAGTTTACTTGCCCTCATTCATCCCGGCCCACCCAAAAAGTTTCCTGCGAAGGAGGTTAGATACTCAGTTCGTCCGGGAGGACAGAGACAGAGAGAATAAGGTATTAGGAAGGGAAAGATCAGTACTAGCGCTTTATGCATTTGTCACATCGGCTGCGGCCGCGCGCACTTAAGGAGTTAACCTCTAGGTTACTTTTTTAGGTAACTTAGGTTAAAAATCCCCTAAAACTCAACTCAGTTTTAACTGAATAAAAGTGGAACCTTTATATAACGCCCGGATAACGGCCCTGTATTAAGCGGTCACCCTCTATGAGCAGCCAGGGGTCAATTTAATAAAACTTTTACAAGTGTAATTTCCAAGCGTAGCCATTATTTCAGAGGTAGAAAATAATAGCTACACTTGTAAATTACAAGTGTAAAAGTTTTATTGAATTGACCCCAGATTTCATAGTCCCCTTTTTTCGCCCTTACAAACTTTGTATTTGCTACCTGCATTAAACGGTCACCTCTATTAAGCGGTCGCGGCCACCCTTAGGCCTGTTTAGTAGTCCCATGTTTGTCTGTCTTTGTTATTTTTACCAAGCGGCCACACTTGAATGGCAACCTAAAACCACATGTTAAAAAATTAAAAAGTGATGGGAAACTGGCAATGTAGAAAACGTACTCTACTTGGGAAGATGACAGTAATAAAAAGTTTCCATACGTCTCAACTGGTATTCATTTTAACGCCACTTCCCCACTCATACTGATTTGTTAAAAACGGTATACAGTCTGCTCTTTGACTTCTTATGGGATGAAAAGGGAGATAAAATCCAACGAGGAGTAATGATCAACGAAACCAATGAAGGAGGCCTAGGAATGATTGATATACAAGCCTTTCATAATAGTAGAAGGATCAATTCAAAAACACACGTATGAGCCATGAAAACGAAAGTGCCTAATTGCTACATGCTTTGCTGTAATTGGATTTTTCCTGCGATCCGAGCTCTCCCCATTCTTTCCTAGTCGTTTTTGCCAACTTCCGATTACCCTATTGTTTGCGTGACATGATATGTTCGGTTGTTGGTTTCGTGACATGATGTTCGGTTGTCCAGTTTTCGGCGCTTCAATTCAACTTCTTTCATTATAGTACAGCAAAGAGTAGAGAGGTGTCTTTGGAACTGTAAAGTGAGACGGAGAGTTGGGACCTAATGTAACCGTTCGCGCTTGGGATCTTCTAAATTTTCGAACGTTTTGAGTTGCTGTTTCGGTTGTTGTTGAAATGTTGTTGTTGAAATTGAAATTGCTGATATCACTGAGATTGTTATTAGTGTTCGAATGCTGTGGTATACCTTTTATGGCGTATACGTGTAGCTTAGCTAAGAGTGGTTTTGGTTGTAAAACATGTACGTGTCATTACATGTAGTAGTTATATCGTCAGACATGCGCATACTTCAGTTGGTCGTCAGTTTGAAGACCTGATGGACGTTTAAAAACATTGAAGTCATTAACCGAATCTCGGATCACATAAATTCGATTTTATCGGGTAATATTTAGTGCAGATGGAAAATTTTTGCCTTAATGGAATCCAGTTCAAACCATCCAAGCGTCATACCCATAGTCCCCCTACTCTTTGCGAAGATTGCTATGGGCTCTTTAACGTCCCCTACAGGTAGGACAACTGTAGGAGACTAGGCCAGCGCCTTAACGTCACCGCCCAATGACGCGATCATCTGAACTGAGGCAGCATGATCTTACCAGTTATTTTAAGACCCTGGTTTTTGGTCCAGCCGGGGTTCGAACCCGCGACCTCCTACACGGTAGTCCGGCGCTCTACCAACTGAGCTAACCGATCGGTGGTAGCAGCAACGTAACAGATTGAACCATTGCGATACAAGTTGCACGGAAGATTGCACAGTGTAACACGGCTTTCATTAAAATTCCAAATTGTCACCGTCAGCGATGGACCTGTATGGACCCACTTCGATGATTTTTTAATAAAATTAAGGCGAAGCGGCCTATGAGGCGGAGAGAGCCATCGAGGCTCTCTGTAAGAACTCAGATCATTGGAAAACGTTTCTCCACCTAATCAAAACAACTAGAACGTACCAAAATTAAGAAAAAAGTGCAAATACGAGGTGACATCCAATTAAACGTTACCCTCATTTCAGTAGAGCGAACCTTTTATTTCTTGCAAGCTTTATTCGGTTTGTCCGAATACCTATGCCCTTAGCTTGATGGGGCTTTCTCACAGTTGTTCCTGCTCGGATATATCTGAAAACGCTCACTGCTAGCTTACCTTCGTAGTGCATGATTTAGAAATCAAATGTATAACAATTAAACACCCGAAGAGAAAGTGAAACCTATTTTGAGAGGGAAAGTAAAATAACGTCGTTTCGTGGCTTGCTCTTCAGTTTGCTAGCCGTTATTGTTTGATTGTTCTCGAATCTGATTGTTCACAAAACATTAACCATCGATCCAGAAATATTTTCAACAGTTAAGTGTGACGATAAGTTTTGCCGCTCTAAGTGCTTGAAAGGAAAACTTAAGACTCTAAGGACTTTGCGGGAAATGGGAAATGTAGCGCTTAACTCCGCCTGGGGAAATAACTCAGCAACTCACTTGGCTTGCGGGAAAGGAACTTGTCACGAGTACCGAAGTACCTCGGGGATCTACAACAAATGGAACAGGAACGCACACAGAACTTGGACTTGACACGGTTTATTCTTCAGCTCAGCGTAAATCTTTGTAAATCTCCGAGTGTAACTCTCCGTAGTAGTGAGATGTACATCATTTTACAAGACAAAAGTTTTCTATTTAAGCCAATCGATTAACGATTGCATCATTCCAAATACAATACAACGAAAGCTATATATACAACTACTAACTCTAAAAGGCAGCTGGATATACAACTACTAACTAAGTTTGTTATCTTAATGAACCACAACCTCGATCTGCAATTAGGCTGTAAACTCAGCTTGAAAGCTAAGTCAGACGGCTAACGAACCTAGGACCTGATTTGTAATTGGTTGGATGTTCAGTTAAGAGGCTGAATAAAGACTATCGATCCCAGCTTTAGCCTGCGTGGCAGGCGTAAACGGGGAGGGGAGAGGGGCGCGAAAAAGGAGAGGGGGAGAAGGGAAGCAACGCCTGCTATAAGAACCGGGATATTCGCATTGCGCCCACCGATTTCCTTGTAATCGAATTACGTCAACTGTCAATACGTTCACCAATAAGAAACTGGCACGCGCTTTTACGCATAGATGTTTATCGCCCAAATTAGCCAATCGGAATCTCGCGGCCGCCATTGTCCGCAGAAATGAGCAAATGGGGGTCGTTATTTCAGGCGTCCTTTCCCTCTCTCTCGAACCTCGTTCCCAGGGTCTCTCTTCTTCTTCTTCTTCTTCTTCTTCTTCTTCTTCTTCTTCTTCTTCTTCTTCTTCTTCTTCTGCTTCTTTCTGGGGCGGGAAGAAGAGAGACCCTGGGAACGAGGTTGTCCAATTCCCTTCTTCCCGACGCCTGCTACGCAGGCTATCCCAGCTTTGATTAACAGTAAAGTTGTATATTCTGTTACAAGGCTGAGCAAAGATAGCTTACTCTTAAACAAGTGTACTTATACAATTTGGTTTACTAAAGAAAATCCAGTGTTACTTACCGCAAAAAACTAAGCGTTGATTAAAGGCAAACTAATCGTTCAGAGTTTTAGTGTTCAGAGTTTCCAATATTTCTATAGGTTTTTCGGCAAAAGACAATTTCTTAAAAGTATTTACTAGTGCTAGAAGTCCTATCCTTACACGCGGTATTTTGGTACGGCACTTTCACACCATACCCGCCACTTCCCTGGTCAGTCGGATTTTTGTCCTCTTTACCAGTCTCTCGGCTAACTCCTTACTCGTGCTCATTCTTCGCGCCCAAAGAGTTTTCGGTGGCCGGATACTCAGTTCGTCTCGGAAGACAGAGAGTTATTCGAAAGAGAGATCGCAGGTAAGATCAATGTAAATAGTACTAGCGCTTTATGCATTGATCGCACTGGCTGCGGCCGCACCTACGGAGTTAACTTCTAAGTAATTTTTTTAAGTAACTGAGTTAAAAATCCCCCAAAACTCAACTCAGTTAAGGGGAGTTTGAAATGAATTACTGGCACTGGACACTGTGTATGATGCCCGGATAACAGCCCTGTATTACGCGGACACCCTCTCTTTAGCGGCCAGATTTCATAGTTCCGAATTTTCGCCCTTACAAACTTTGTATTTGCTACCTGTATTAAACGGTCACCTCTATTTGAAATCCTTTCACTCCCAAAGTCATCTTTTGAGTCTGTTGACGAAACCCCATATGCATCGCGTGACCATTCAAATGAAACCTCTTCTGCAGTACTTTTGCATGGTACCATTTGTTCTAACTTTTGAGTCTGTTGATGAAATCCTATGGTGTAAGCATTCAAATGAAACCTCTTCAGCAGTACTTTTCTTTTGGTGCTATTTGTTTTTCAATATTTTACAAAGTGAAATTTGGGATTTTTCTTTAATTTTGCGTTTTGGCTCTCCAGAGTGGGACCCGGGGGGGGGGTACTGAACAAAGTTTTGTACGGGGATGCTCCGCCCCGAGGTCCAAACTCCTTACCCTTTCATATACCGATTTTTGACAGAAAAGGTACCCCTTTCATATACCTTTCATTGAAAATGGTACCCCTTTCATATACCTTTCAATGAAAATGGTACCCCTTTCAGAGCCTTTACGTGCGTCTGTTTGACATATTTTGAAAGGCCATTTTTATAATACTTAAATGGCAGTTTTGCCTACCTTTTTTATGCTTCAACGGCGTGGTTTCACTTCCCTTTTCTATTCTTCGTGAAATCGCTACCCTTTCATATACTTCAACTCGTGAAATCCCGACCCTTTCATATACCTCCAGCCTCAAAAAGGTACCCCTTTCGGGCGGAGCATCCCCGTATAGCCCATTATAGGGAGTACCCCCCCCCCCCCCCCCGGGGAGTGGGACTTGAAAGGTTGAGCGGTCGCGGCCACCCTTTAGCCTGTTTAGCAGTTCCATGTTTACCTTTTTTGTTACTTTTATCAAGGGGCCACACTTGTATGGAAACCTTAAACCACGGTGTCATTTTACGATTTTATTTCAGAATTGATCAGAAAAACTAACGGGGAGAGATTTCAACGTTTCGATGACATCCTGTCATCATTATCAAGAAAATGAAGAAAATTTACATAAGTAAGTAGGTGGTTTTCACTTTACGTCAAGGCGGCCATGTTGGTGCACACCTACAAAAGAATTTTAATGAACTTCTTTTGTTATGTGCACCAACATGGCCGCCATGGCCTTTGTCATTTGAGTCCCACAGGACTAAAGGTCATGTGGGTGAAAACCATCTATAAGTGTTAGGTGACTGGATGATTCACTGGCTTAGAACAATAGACTATTGTTTTCGGTTTAGTTCTTATATACTTACTTATGTAAATTTTCTTCATTTTCTTGATAATGATGACAGGATGTCATCGAAACGTCGAAATCTCTCCGCGTTAGTTTTTCTGATCAATTTATTTCAGAAGGGTCTAGAATGAGTTTGCTTGAAATCAAAGTCAATAACTGTACTATGATAAAAATGATAGTTATTTGTTGAAAAATTGAAGAGAGAGCCTTTAGTTGGCAAAAAACTCGGATTGTCGCCATCTTGGATTTCAACTATGAAAGCTATAGGCTGTGACGTTACAATAGTCAAGGGCAATTTTGCAATCTGTCTCACAGAGGATTTCAGTCCTTGTGTGCTCACACTACGACATAGTCTGTCGTAATGCGATGGATTAAACCAAAGAACCTTGATTTGTTGAGCTACTAGCAGATTCTCGAAAAAATGAAATGCTCCTTGTTGCGAAAATAAAGCGAGGCAATTTGCCAAAAGAAGAAAATGTGATTGCATACAAGGGATACAAAGAATTTATAGAGTCGTGCTGCCATTCTATGGCCCCGACTGCTAGCGGCGTCAGACCCGACTCGCCCGGTTGCACCCTTATCCAAACAGTTTTATAATACAGTGGAACCCCGCCTAACGGTCACCTCGTTATTACGGTCACTTTTTTTTTTTGTCCCGGCGAAACGCCCATACATTTTCTTATGATAAAACCCCGTTAATACGGCCAACGGCCACATTCTGAAATACCAACCTGTATAATCCTTTATAATTTTACCCCGTTAACACGGCCACTCGGACCAAATACGCATTAACTATTGACCAAACAAAACAAATACTGTACAGTACTTGAGAAACAATACTGTATTTATTCACAACGCCTGTAACATATTACGTGTCATGTCACTGACCTCTGTCGTTAACGTAATCAAACAGCAATTTACTTTCCTGTCATGAAAAAGAGACACAGACCAATCATGAAATTTGACCCTACCCCGTTAGTACCACCACCCCGTTAATACGGCCAAATTTTCATGGCCCGTTGGTGACCGTATTAACGGAGTTCCACTGTATTAATACTTTAATTTGTTTAAATGCAATCGATAGGAACACTGATTTCAGTATTTTTGAAACTCTTTGTTAGTGTGTTCTACAGTTTCTCTATTCTTAGCAAAAATTTGAAGAAGAATCCTACATATCTTATGTTAGTCTTCAAGGATGCCATTACCCAGCCCTGCTAGCAATTGAGATGATTTCGACTTTTGCAAATTATCGAGCTGGCATACAATATTTTTTCTACAGGCACAGGCATCAAGAATGTCGAGCAAAAATGAAAGCGATCTCAGCCCGGCAAGCAATACCAACCTCCTTGACTGGGTTACGAAAGGTTTTGCCTCGGCCTCAAACTATGAAAAGGTTCGGCAGGACTACCCTATAGAAGCAGTGAAATTCTTCTTACAGAATCTTCGACTGCTGGACAACAACACTGCTCAAGTCAAAGTCTTAGAACTGGGCTCGGGCACAGGCAAGTTCACTCGTGTCATGTTAGAAGCGCTAAAGGACCAGGATGTCCGAGTCATTGCAAGCGATCCTCTTGAGCACATGTGCGAATATTTTAAACATGTACTACCTGGTATTGATATTATCCAGTGTGCCGCCGAGAAGATAAGTAAGTATACTAGAAATGCGTGGCTCGCAGAACCTCGCGAAGCTCAAGGGGAGGGTGCACGGCAAAATTATAGAGCCAAAATGGCCTCGAAATTGGAAGTTGAGACATTCTCAGTCCCTTGTCTTCTATGTTA
This sequence comes from Cladopsammia gracilis, assembly GCA_022457155.1. Taxonomy (NCBI): domain Eukaryota; kingdom Metazoa; phylum Cnidaria; class Anthozoa; order Scleractinia; family Dendrophylliidae; genus Cladopsammia; species Cladopsammia gracilis. The sequence continues at coordinate 606,228 of JAJGOT010000212.1, read as the reverse complement.
AAATAAATGGGAACTGGCACTGGTCAGTATTGGGTTTTGATCTGAAGATAAGTAAGTATATAAATTAGTAAGTATGTAAGTGTAATTTAGTATTTTTAAAGTAGCTTATTTTTAGGCAGGGTGGCCAATTCAGCTCAAGGGCTGCTATTCATAGGGGCCTTATAGATCTAAATATAAATTACAACTGTTTTAAACATTAGTTTACGTATACCAAGGCATTTTCAATGGGACAACTGATCGGTAACACCAATAATGGAACGAATGGGTACTCATGCATTAATCGGCTAAGTCTGATTAATTCAGGGGTGTTACCTAACAGGAGCCTGGTACCCCGAACTGTTGACTTTTTGTTAGGTTACCAAACATTTCACTAAAACGGAATTAACACGGCCAGTTAGTAAAAATACTAAAACTGTTTTAGTGCGCTTCAATCAGGGCTGCGTAGTATTGCGGCATAAACTTCTCGGAGACGACAGTGCGGAGGAAAATGAAGCAGTTCTTTGCAGTATACCGTTTAGTTTTGTAATTTATATTGGTGTCATCGGTTGACTTGAAATCAGTTTCGGACTGTTTGTTCGGACGTTTACATTCCCTGAGTTTGGTTTTATCCGAAACTTGAACGCCCGAAAAGTATCAAGTTAATTCAAGAAGATAAAGTCTCACTTAATTTCATACCATTAAACGTCGTTTCTCTTTGTTTTTATTTCTAAGGCCTTCCTGATGCAAGTGTAGATGTTGTGATTGCCTCTCAGAGTTTTCATTGGTTCGCCAACCCGATGGCTCTTGAGGAAATTCACCGGGTACTTGTACCAAATGGGCTGTTTGGCATCATTTGGGCAGTTCCTGACTTTTCCGTAGATTGGATGACAGAAATTTGGGAATTTTTGGCTCCCCAGTTTGAAAAGAAGTCCATTGTTTTACCGTTCCAGGAGGAGTGGAAAAACGTGTTCAGCTTAACACCTCGAAAGTTATTCAACGATTTGGAAGAAAATTTGAGCTTTCGTCTAAATTTGCCAAGCTCCTTTGAAGAAGCTTACAAGTTCTTTGCTTCTTGGTCTGTTATAGTCAGCGCTAGTGAAAACATCAAAGAGTCATTTCGTGAGGTGTTCAATGAAGTAAAGAAAAAATACTTCATCGACAGAGGAATTGATCTTGATCAAGTTCCTTTTAAAATTTTTATGTATTGGTGTACTAAGAAAATAACCTAACAGCATACAACAAAGATCAAACTAAATAGCCCATTTCCGAGTTGCTCTTAGCCTCCTTTTCAAACCGAGGCCAAGTGCAAAACCATTCATACGAAAATGAGTTTTCTTTCACATGCAAATAAAACGTATACAGCTATTTCAATAAACGTTGTCGGATGAAAGCTTAAAGCCAAGACCGCAAGGTAGTATGGGTTAGAGTTAAAATCCATTGAATAAAAATCCCATACTACCTTGCAGTCTTGGATTTTCGCCTTTTTCATCCGACAACGTTAATTGAAATAGCTGTATCCATATGAATGGTTTTGCACTTGGCCTCTGTTTGAAAAGAAGGCTAAGAGCAACTCGGAAATGGGCTATTGGCTTAGTTCTTAAGCATATCTGTGGGTCAGTTGGTTATGATGTAACTGAAACTTATAACCTTACTATGGTCAGTGTTTTTAGAACTTATGTATTTAGTTTTACAGGCACATGTTGCCATATAAATTCTGGTTTGTCGCTGAGACATACATACATACATACATACATACATACATACATACATACACACATACATACATACATACATACATACTTTATTTAATGTGGATATACTCTTAGCTGAAAAGCTAGTTTACAGGTATTCCACCTAATAACTAGTTAAAACCTAACAATTAAACAACACTGATATAACAATTACATCAGATAAAACCACTGATTAAATACTAATTAAAACTATTATTACAATATTACCGCCGCAGTCAAAATGCTAATTAAAACTAATATTAAAAATTTACTTATCTCCGAAATTTAACGATTTAATTCTGTTTACAATTACCTGGTGGAATACCTGATGGAATGTAAAATACTGTCATAATTTTGTCTTATCAGACTTGTATTCAAAATTGTGCCGTTTTGTTGATGTAATACTGAAGCCTTCGACTTTAAGCAAGAGCCACGCCACGAGGTACACCTCACGGTTCTTGCTAAGCAATCTCGGTGACTTTGATTCTTGCGTGGCAATCAGAAATGTATAATAAACAAGCGTTTCAGGAGGTATTCATTATGAGATACAGCGATAACAAATATTGTATTTCTTAAAGGGGCTATTTCAGCCGATTTTAGTATCACTTCGAAAAGCCAAAAGACATATTTGTGAAAGGGAATGTAACTTGAAATATTTAGGCTAGTAATTTTTCCAAGTGTTGTTCCCGTAACTTTGAAAAATCATTAAAAATACTCTGAAGCTTGAGGAATTTGTGTACAGTGGAACCTCTCCTTACGGACACCTCCATAATACGGACACCTCCATAATACGGACACCTCTATAATACGGACACCTCCATAATACGGACACCTCCATAATACGGACACCTCCATAATACGGACACCTCTCTAGTACGGACTGTTCACTTGGTCCCGAAGATACAAAAATTCATACAATCCTTACCTCTATAATACGGACACCTCTATAATAGACACTTTAGTCTGTCCCTTTGGTGTCCGTATTAAGGAGGTTCGACTGTACTTGGTTAAAAGTATAGTAGCTTGTGAATTGGCCTTTCAGCGAGTCCCAACTTTTCCCCCCATTCCCAACCGAGCGGCTGGTTCACAGGCTAAAACAGTATGATCATACAGTGAATACAGCAGGAATACAGTTTTAAGGGGAACGAGTACTTGTTCTAATTTGTCATGTGAAGCAGCGTACTGAAAATCGCTAAAATATATTTATTATTAACAAACGTGCAAGGAACATTCCTCGTTATCTTGAAGGATAATCTACCTTTTCTTTGTCAAAAGATCATGATCATGACATCGATTCCTGACTTAGCCAGACCCTCGGTGGACAGGCTAACAATAGCCCTTATCGTAGATGAGTACGCCACGCCAACATATCAGCGGTTTCTCGCTTTCTTGACCCTAAAGTCTCGTTTTGATGTTTACGCTCATCGTCGTCAGAGGTTCTCGTAAACATCAAAACGAGACTATAGGGTCGAGAAAGCGAGAAACCGCTGATATGTTGGCGAGGCGTACTCATCTACGATAAGGGCCACTGATTAATACAAACAAAGTAAGCAAAGCTGATACAGGGGGGGGGGGGGGGGGTACTTGACCAATATTTGGGTATAGGGGTGCCGCTGAGGGTCTGAGAGCCTGACCCTGTTAAGGACCAAAAAAAACGAAAACACCTACCCTGTGTAGGACAACAACCTCTATTTTAGGACCCTGCCTAGGACACGGCTTGTGCGTGGTTATTGATCTAAGCATTAAAAAAATGGTAGACGGATCCTTTGAAAAAAAAACGACTTCGCCTTCCTTCGCATGAATATACCAATCACGACAAGGAAGTCACCACAAGCGCTAAGTTAACTGGAACCATACCCCGTTTAGGACAGATTCAGACCCTGTTTAGGACAGACTCACGTTAAATTATATACCCTGTTCAGGACAAAAATGCCAAAAACCATCGCCCTGTCCAGCGGCACGTCCCCGTATAGGTCATATAACGGAGTATCCCCCCGGGAGCTGATACTACGCAAAACATTTAACGCGACAACGACATGATAGAGCCCAAACTGAAAGCCAAAATGGTGTTTGTCTAATTTCTATGCAGTCACGAGTTATGAAAAACCACTCTAATTAAAGCATTCAGCATCTCCAGGAGCTTTTTTTTTGTTATAAGCTACTGGCATCTCGGCTGAATGAAAAGTACCTGGCGCACACTAGCTGTAGGCGTGACTTTTGGCGGGAAAACTTCAATAGAAGCCGTGAACGCAAAACTTGTAGCCATAAATTTTCTCCACTTTCAAAATTGCGGTCGAGCGTAGAAACTCTTGGACAAGGGTTGTGCCCAAATCATACCGTCCAGAAGGACGTCGGACACCTTATTGAGACTTATATAACATAATATCGACACTTCAATAAATTTTTAAGTGTAAAAAAGAAAATCTAAAATCCCCCCTCAGGATTGAACCTGTGACCTCAGCTAAGCTTAGGCTTACATAGCCTACCGTACCACTGTACCACCTAGCTTCTCGCGTTGCTTAATCCTAAATTTAACTATATAAACTGCTAGTCTGCTACCCCCAACTTCAACTGAAACCGGCTAACCAGTTATAAAATACACACTGCGGTTATAAACATGACAAAACAACGCATGTTGTAAAAAACTTTGATTAATGACGAAGTTTCGTATGCTTCAACATACATCTTCAGAAGTGACGGTTGGATATAATACAATGAAATTTAAATGCTATGGAGAAAGACTGGAACCTAATTTAAAAGAAATGACAATAGTGAAAAAATGATAATATACAGACCTATCTTAAAGTCTGCTAGAAAATATAAACATATATACAAGTCTAGTAAAGAGGAAGTTTCTCACTACCCACATTTTCATTTAAAGCTGGTTTTAAATCCTTAATCAATAATGTCTCCTTAATTCTACAATGGATATCCGATCGCCCAGTTGTTAAAATTTCAAAATGATCCCATTTAATGTTGTAGCCCGTTGAAGTCATATGATCTGCAATGGCTGATGTATGACAACCCTTCGTGACACAGGGAGCAGAGGAGTCAAATTTGACCTCATACGCGTTCGATATTTGAGCTTAAAACGCGCGCTGTGTCTTGCGTTATTCGGTCAGTTGTTTTCGAGTTTTTCCCCAGCGGGACCCCAAGCGTAATCGGCGCTTTCCGGGCGAGGCACGAACGAGCGAGGCTGTGTAGCGATTTTGTGGCGCCCACAGTCAGTAATTTGCGGTTACCCAACGGAAAGCTCCGATTACGCTTGGGGTCCCGCTGGGGCGAAAAACAGACTCGTAGATCGAACGCGTAAAGGTCAAATTTGGCTCCTCTGCTCCCTGTGATATAAGTAATATTTCATGAAAAGGAAGGTGTAATTTAATTTTCTCACGAGCCTTAGGTTCATTGAGTCTTTAAAAGTTCCAAAGAGCATTTCTTTGGTGTTTGGATTAAGAGAGGTACCATTACTTGAGTTAAACCAGCCAACGACTTCTGGACGGTATGATTTGGGCTTGACCTTGGTCAAAGCTGTCAAAATACTCCAAAAACCATGGCGTATTTTGTCGCGTAAATCGTGAAGAACTATATAATAATAATAATAATAATAATAATAATAATAATAATAATAATAATAATAATAATAAATTATAGATTATAGATTATAGTTTTTAGATTTGTAGATATAAGGTTTTAGTAACTTATTTATTTATTTATTTTTTTAAGTTTCGCTTTTGCGCACAGGTTACGCTTTGCGCCCTGTGTTGCTTTTATAACACTGTGCATACAGATAATTTTACTGCAATAATAATAATAATACAAAGACTTATATAGCGCTCATATCACACATGTCTCATGGCGCTTTAGGCCCGGTTCAGACGCCGAACTTTTCATGAGCCGAACCTAATACCTTGAATTGAGTACATGAAAAGTTCGGCGTCTGAATCAATTAAGAACGGCTATTTGAATTTGGAACGGCTGAGCCGTTCTTTTCGCCTGGCTCAGCCGGGAATTTCGGCTTTGGAACGGCTTTGATTCAGACGCCGAACTTTTCATGAGCCGAACCTAATGCATAAATTATTATAACGACTGGTGCGTGTTCTGACATCTTTGCCTGAAAATCGCTCACCTTTCGATTTGTTTCTCTTCAAACCTGAATTAAGTTCGGCTAATTAAGTTCGGCGTCTGAATCAACAGGCGTACTTTTGTTAATTTGGGTCGGTCCAAATTCGAATTAAGTTCGGCTCATGAAAAGTTCGGCGTCTGAACCGGGCCTAACATACACTTATGAGAATGAGATCGGACGTCAGCTTATGAAGGCGCCTCAGGCAGCCGCTATCGGTCCATTGTTGATCTCATCTCACCCACCCCACCCATGAACAAGTGAAACTGAGGGTGGTCTCAGCCAGGGTTTGTTACGTCCTGAGTGGTTCTTTTACGTCCCCATGGGGGACGGGACCGTCATTTCTACGTGGTCATCCGAGCCACTTGAAGGTCTAACCATTTGCCGATGTCATAGCAAAGGCAGCACCTTCATCCTCAGTTATTTTAAGACCCTGAGTGTTGGTCCGGCCGGGGTTCGAACCCGAGACCTCCCGCTCTGCAGACCGGTGCTCTATCAACTGAGCTAACCAAGAGGCGGTTTTGAATGAACGGTTTCAGATTGCCAGAATACAAACCCAGCTACCAATCGCTAGAAATAACCTCAGAAATCGCCATTTCATGCGCTGTGTCACTTGACAGAACGCTTCACGATACTCGGAGGATTTTGACAGCCTTGTCCACGTGTTTCTATTTTGACAGCCTTGTCCACGTGTTTCTATTTTGACAGCCTTGTCCACGTGTTTCTATTTTGACAGCCTTGTCTACGTGTTTTTACGCCCGCCCCGCCATTTCATTTTTGAATGCGGTGAAGGCGAACTGAGAACGAGGTTGCTCTTGGCGCCACTTGAGTAAGCCCGTTATCAGATTATTATTTTCATCCGTGTGTCGTGTCAGTAGCTCACTTGTTGCGGTGAAAGTCGTCAGTGAAACAAATTTCCAAAGTAGACTTTTCATAGTCTCCTAGTCATAGTCTCATAGTCTCATAGTCATAGTCTCCTATTCATAGTCTCCTAATATATTTTCGTGTGTTTGTCCAGTTCGATTGTTGAGTTCTTTAAGCTGCCTTGTTGAATGTCAGGCGGTGCGCTAAAAACGGGGGAGAGTACAAAGACTGCTCAGGGGGTGGGCGAAAGTGAAGGTAGCGTGGGGTGGGGACGAGAACTCTCTTCCTCGCCACCGCCCCCTGAGCAGTTTCTGTACTCTCCCCAATTTTAAGCACGCTGTAACTTTCCAGGATCGATCTCAACGAACACACGGGGAAATAGGGAACTATGAACAGTGCTATTCCAAATTCGTTTCTGATAATCCATAACATCATCTTCCTCGTAACCAAACAACAAAGCTTCTTATCGCTTCCGTTTTTGACGACGGGTTTCTTTGCCGCCGAGTTTTTACCCGTCGTCTCGTTTTTCCCTCGCCCCCACTAACTGCCCTTGGGTCTCCGAGGATGTTTTCTCTTTAGCAAGCGCTATCCCATGTTATAAGTCAGAAGTCCTCCCGGTGATAAAGGCCACCTTAACGGGTGTGATACTTCTGCTGGGAGATAGTACGGCAACGTGCCCAACTCTACTCCAGCCTCAACACATTTTATGACTTATTTTGTTTTTCAACAACTGATATTTTGCGATACATATTTTTTCTGTGTTTGGTTAGCGAATGCCAAGTAAGTGTGTTTTCAAAAATCAAAGGAGGCACTAAGTCAGGAAGACGCTACACTATTGTTAAATAAGTAAGGCCGGAACATGTTCTAAAATATGCTTGGTGTCCATATGTTTAATGTGCGGGAAATGAGCCAAACTTTTAATCTGCAAGTTATATTTATATAAGGAAGAGCTTTTTCCGCTGCGTGATCTTCGATAAGCCTCATTTTTCTTCTTATCTGCCAAAATTCCAGAACTTTAAATTAAAAGTTGCTGTATTCGTACTCATCTATTTATGTATGTTTGTAATTCCTTACCGTGGACTTATACAGATAAATGTCTGTCATAGTACAACTAAAGCCAAGAAGAAAAAAAAAAACCACTGGCACCGCATATTGCTCTGCGCTATTCAAATTTGACCAGCAGTTTTTCCCCATGTCACCTCAATATAAACTATGAATAGTTGAGAAATTAATTTGCTTATACAAAGGTTCTTTTTTAAATGGATTCCAATGCCAACACAATTTAAGTGACGCCTGGCACGAGATCTTTCACAAGGAAGATCCGGCAACTACCAGCAAGTTTAATTTCTGCGTCGTGTGGACCTCTGCATTCAAAGGTTTTTCTAACACAATTTAAGATGGTATCTATTCGTTAATTTCGGAATATCTGAGAAGTTGTTGGAGACCAGTACCATTTCCTAAGTTGATTTGTATTATTTCTTTTTTTTTTTCGTTTCATGACAGCTTGCCAATTTTGTGGTCGGCCACGTTTTAGAAGTGTCGCTTGACTTACGTAGTCGGTTTTGAAAAATACCTGTGCCGATAATTTTTTTAAATTGATGAGTGAGGAAATTTGTAATCGGCTTCACTCGTGCTAAAACAATAGTAGAAGTATTTTGACCATTATTTTGACGCAGAAATAAGGTCTTATCGATCGCAGCTTGGAAATACTATCAGTAATACACTGAATGAATTATGGTAATATACGCTGTTAAAGGAGCGATATCATTTTGACGTTTTTGCGCCGCCAAATCTGCCCCAAATTAAAACTGACTGTTTGCCTTTTCTCAAACACGAAATGCTTCTAGAACACTAAGCGGAAGATATCAAGTGATTTCTTGAAGAGAGAATAAACCACAATCAGCTTTCAGCGCGTTTTCCAAGTTTAAGTTACAATCCGTTTCCATCCTGGCCATCTGCAGCCAGTTATTTATAATTTCAGTGCAGTAGTAGAGTAGTTTTAAACAAAACTGGACCATTTTTTTTCGGGTTTAAATTGCCGCAAACAAGTTTTCTGGCTTTTTAAAGTGTTACTATTAACTTGGAATATAGGAGACACAGATCTGTAAAACAGACATACAGTACAGTTCTAACTTTTGAGTCTGTCAACGAAATCCTATGGTGTGAACATTCAAATGAAACCTCATCAGCAGTGCTTTTGCATGGTACCATTTGTTTATCAATATTTTTACAAAATTGAATTTGAGATTTTTAATTCTTGAATTTTGAGGTAAGTGAAGATTCCAGAGAAAAACTCAAAGAAACCAAATATGGCCATAAGGCATGAAAGTGAGAATTATTTTTAACTCGAGTGGTTTTGTGGTTTTGTCACGAGTGTGTCATGGATATGTACTTTATGCTCTTTCGTGATAAAGATTTCCGTATCTTTCTAAAGGAAATAGCTTTAGGCGTAAACTATTAATGCCTTTGATTAAAAGTGTGAACAAAATGTAGAATTTGTAATCCCTTTAAGTTTCGCGGGGCCAATCGTGCACTCTTGCCCGGTAAAATCTACACGATAAAACTTTCGCTATATTCGAAACGTTAATTCCAAAAACTGAGAATAGGAAATGTAGTTTCACAGTGTAACGGAACCACTGTGTTCAATCGGCATTCAACTAAGAACAATTGGTCTATAATAAACCCATAATAGTGTCAGATTTTTTAAACAACCCTTTTCGGGCAAGAACAATACTAACAGTGAAATGAAGTTGAATGCATGCCGAAAAACACCGTGAACACATTTCCACTACAACCATCACCACGCCACACTCCCTTCCCGGTTTGTTGGAACACTCCACAGACCAGAAATCATGATTGTGTTTCTTCCCTTTCCCGAGACTGATGTTGGTTTCGTTAACACTCCTCTTCCAGTGCATGCACTAGTACATTACCGGAGTGAAGAAATAACTCTTCATAACAATTGGTTGGTGGTTGGCTGAAGAAGGGAGGATGTCCGGCTTTCGACAAATAACAAACCGCATTTCTTTAACCCCACAGTGACTCTTTGAGTGCTGTAACTTTTGTCTGCTGTGGATCGCGGAAATCCTATAACGTGACCAATCAAATGAAAGCTCGTTAGCAGTACTTTCTCATAGCGCTATTTGTTTTTTCAATATTTTACAAAATGGATTTGAGCGTTGGCCGCTCTTGGTGCCAGGTAAAACAAACCGTCTTCTCACGCACAAAACAGTTTTTTCGTTCCTTTTTCTTTTTTCTAAAGCAACCTCTAATCGTATCCTTTTCACCTTCTGAGATTGTCTGAAATGATAAATTTACAATTAAGTCAAGAAAACATAAAAAATGCAGTCACTTATGCCACACTGTATTGCTAAAATCACAACTGAAAGCTGGGCCTGGGGTTATATGCTGTATACCCTTGGCTGATTTTGACGAATTATTTAAGTATCAGTTTCCATGTATGTTGAAACAATAAAAACAGCATCACAGCAAAGTACTGGACAATCGCTTTCACCAGTGAATAAAACAGTTTACAAGATTTTAGATTCAAATTAGAAGTGACAGACCTAATACCTGACGTAACACAGTTGTTTGGACTTGATCTGACAGAAAATCTTGTGGGAAACGTAAAAAATAACCATGATGTTTATTTACTTTAATTAAACTTCTCGTGATCGTCATTTAAAAATGTTTTAGCATTATCCGTATTCCCCCCGCAGGCTCAGAATTCCTTCGTGTTCCTACATGCAGTGCATAAGGATGGACATTCCTGCTGCTCAATTATTTACTTAGTCATTAGCACTGCTGGATTACAAGGAAAATGAGGTCAAGGCCACGTAAAAAAAGTTAAGTTTTCGTTTTTTTAAAAGAATGTGGTCGCGTTTGCTTCTTTAATAACGCATTTCTCACGATACTGACAGTCAAATCTCATTTTTTCTCTCCTCAATCATCAGAATTATGGCACGTGAGTTGCTGGAATTGAACATTAATCCAAATTCGCGCTGAAGAAAACAAATTCAGAACACATTCTACTAGTACTCAGAATTAGTTTGTTGTTGCCGGATCGTCTTAGGTCCTTCCCCCCATAAAAATGTAAAAATAACTAATTATGTAGGTTTTTTAAAATCAATATAGTATAGTGCGTGGGATAAGGGATGAGTAAGTTAGTAAAGTTTTTTAGTAAGGGTCCCGGAACACGTCTAACTATGCCGGAGATGAAGTTATGATTTTTTTCGGCAATGAACCGGCCAGTGCGTAATCTCACGGCTTCGCAGCAGTAAGTCATCATTTGATCACCGAGTGATGACCCAATGATGGTTTAATCCCGGTCAAACCGGGGTTTAATACGTAAAGACTCGTTTGGTTGGGTCTGTGTACATGAACTATTTCACTAATTGCTAAAACAAGTGGGAAGGAATGGGGCGCTGTCTCACCATATCTGTAACAGTGTAAACCAAAAAACTATAAGTGTCTTGGGCTGCAGATGGCCAGGATGGAAATATAGATTACACCTTGAACTGAAATTGGGCCTTTTTTATCAAGTTGTTCGCCTTGTGTCTTAGAAAACTCCTTAAAACTCAGATAATTGTTGATTCTCTGCTCGAAAATTACCCGGGGAGGGGAGGGGTCTCTACAAATTTTTGGGTGGGGGTGTGCCGCTAGGACTCTGAGACCTTTAACCTATACTAGACCATTTTAGCTGCATTTTGCAACCCTATTCTAGGCTAAACAGCGAAAAACCCTACCCTATCCTAGACCAATTCTAGACATGATCAGTTTCGCGGAAAATGATACCCTATTCCAGACCAAAAATCTCTGATTACTATACCCTATCCCAGAGTAAACTGCCTGAAAACCATACCCTTCACAGCGGCACACACCTGTATAGCTCATATATGGGAGTACCCCCCTCCCCCGCGGGGAAAATTCACTTGATATCTTTCCATTATTATCATTATTATTCTATAAGCATTTCGTGATGACAAATTAAAGGTGGTGACAATTATGACCCAAAAACGTCAATGATTCCCATCATGACAAAGTTCCTTTTAATTGAGGAAGCAGTGTACGTGCTGTCACGGCGATGTTTCGTGTACGTAAGCGTGCAACAGAAAGTCTTTATCGGAAACAACTTCCTCATTTGTTGAAAGACTGACTCAACTGAGCCTCGCAGTTTGCATTTTCTCTTCGGCTGAATCTGGGGATTAAAGATCGGATAAAAATACCATCCATTGTAGCTATAGGATTAGAAAAAAAGGCGTAAAACTGGCATCAGTGCTTTGGGAAATGATCACGTTTTCTTTAGAAGATTAACTCTGAGGGAATATTGGAACAATGCATAAAAAAGAAACTTGTTATGAATAGTTCTATAGTTCTCGTTATTCCATGCTAATCCGGGGTTTTGACAGATTTTATCCCAGTCAACTCCGGCCGTACACCTCGAACCCAAGATACGCCAGAGACAAAGACAACGAGATGAAACGAAATACAGAATGCCTCTTGCCAAGTTTTTCGGTTTCGAATACAAAATGAGGCGAAAAATAAAGTGAATACATAGTAAGGACATGATAAAGATAATAAAGTCACATTATACCTGTATTTTAGGAACTTTTAGTAGACAACGCATTAAGGAGCCCTTATTTATAAGCGCACATCAGCCAAAGTCCCAAATTTCTCGTCTATTAAGCAGTCACTGATACCTATAACATGTTAGCCTGTTCCAGGCGTTCAGATAGTGAGGAAAGCGTGAATAGTTGGGGAAGGCGCGATGAGCTATATGGGTATGTGCCGCTGTGCAGTGAAAGGTATGGTTTTCAGGCAGTTTAGTCTGGGATAGGATATAGTAATCAGAGAGGTTTGGTCTAGAATAGAGTATCATTTTCCGCGAAACTGATCAGTTGCGTGATGAATTTAGTCTGGACAAGGTTTACTGGTAAATAGCATATTTAAAAATCGGTACGGCGGGCAGTACGGCATTTTTATTGACCCCTGTTAACTAATAACAAAGAAAGCGAGTATGGCATAGGTCTAGTGGCATATCACCACTAAAATATATACAGAGTACCCCCTCCCCCCCAACCCCTCCCCTCCCCCTCCCTACCGGGCCATTCATATGACTCTGGTGATTATTTTTCAATTATTTGGAAAGCGTAACATTTTTATTTTGAAGTTTGACGCTCCAAGATATCTAAGGATGAAAAAAGTTATATGCTTCGATCGCCTTTTCCATATTTATTGTTGTGGTAAAAATTCAGATTTTAGCGCTTCATCTCCAGCGCGGGAAAATTGGCCGGAAATAATACCTACTGACCGGATACCGGAAGTGATCTAGTTAATAATGCCTTTGGAAACTTATCAACAATACGGTATATATCCACTAACGGCGATCGAGATGTTATAAAGTCAAACTCTCGTCATCTGATGCAAGCAGACCAACGCTAGACTATTTGAGGTTAATCTGAAGTCGATACTAACGAAAAATTTGTCAGAGTGGAATTTGAAAGGTAAGCATGGTCCATACATACCGTAAGCAGATTTCTGCACCGCTTTATATTAATGTCGCCACAATAGTCATTAGCCGTTTATCGGTATACATTAAAAAGTCTAGCCTCAAATACAGTTTTGTTTTGTAGAAGAGCATGATTTCATTCACTTTTGAGGTGATCCTTGATCAGGTTGTCCATGTCGATAGTTTTTGATTAACAGGACGGAGAAATTATTGAACCTTTTGTTCAATTGTTTAATACATCATGGCGAGAAAAGAAAATTTAGGGCAAAGACAATGGTTTACAGTTATTAAAGGGCTCGTGTTCCTTATACAGAAGAGTCTTCTGTTTATTTAATCCCTTTGTAATTAAAAACAATTGTTATCGCTAGACTGCTAAACTATCTTCGGAGAAGGGAGCTATGATTACACCAATTAGATCTTTCATTTGGTTAGACATAACACATATAATATAAATTGCCGCACCGCGCACATCGCAAGTACATTTGACCTCTTGTGCAGTTATATTTTTAACATTTACAAACAAAGGTTTGAGAAAATTCACGAACTAAATCGACAATCCAGAGATAAACAAAACGAATATCTCAACACGGAAACGAGTTCAGCAAATGCTGATTGAAATGACAATATTCTTTCAGTCTTCGTTTACACGCACTTGATTGAAAACATGAAATGTTGCTTTGCACGACTGCAATCCGATTTTGTTGACAGCATGCAAACCGAGGTCATCTTCTGTATTTTTGCAATTTTTTAGTCACGTACAGTACTTTTACAGACACGTACCACTTTGTCACGTAATCCTACTTAAAGTATTTATGATTTGTTGTACCCACAACTGATATGACAGACATTTTTATTCTTGCAAAATATATATGTCATATACCATATTTTAAGATGTCTATGTGGGAATTTCAATGCGAAGTCTTAAACGCGCTAAATTTCACTTTTACTGATTTCAAAGTTTCTTGTTTATCGTCGTCATGGTAACATCGATTTTACCATACAATACATCTTGCCAAACTTCAATTCAAAACTAGTTAGTGGTGAAAATTTCACGTTGATTTGACTTGGAGAAGACCGCTTAAAAGCGGATTGAAAAATGTAGGTATGGTCTCCAGAAAACTGTATCGAACCACCTTAAGACCAGATTAGGGCCGGGAGTACCAAAATATAAAACGTAAAATATCAGCAAGACCACAGCGACAAACCGTTGAGTGGTGCCGGATCTCCCAGTTGTAGACCTGGATCAGTACAATAACTACTTGCAGAAAATCAGCTAAGGGAGTACAACCCCCCCCCCCCCCCCCCCCCCCCTCCAACCCTCACTTCACAATCCAGTACGTTCACCAACATAACGGTATTTGGTAATCAGTAACCAAACCAACTTATTCTTGCCCTTGGCTCCCATCAACAGGTAATCGCGTTTCCGAAGCCTAATGCGGGTTGGGACAGATCTTTAGCAAGTATTGAAGAAAGTCCGGCCGGAAAGCTAATTACTTTATTACTGATGACAAATAATTCCATGACTAATAGACATACCAATGATTATATTTATCAGGATGAAGGACATCCATGAACAATACCTCGGGACAATAATAATTTGGTCCCGGGAATATGGTATGATCGAAACGTGAATTTATCAATGCACCTGATCAGTTTTCAACTTTACACCGAGTTTTCGTGGTTTCAACAGTAAACCGGGCGACCAGATCTAGATCTGGCTAGGATATACATCAGCTAGCAAAATGTTTTTGGCGCTTGACCTCAGTGCGAAGTGATTAAAATACTGAGTAAATAACTTGATCAAGTTGCTTCGAGAAAAGTACGTCTATTTAATTATGCCCGGAAGCTGGTGTTTTTCCAACACACTTCAGTGTGTTGACAGCAAAACATTCTGTTTCTCCGGCTTTTCTCACTAAAAAGAGCTCACTTTAGCTAACTGTAATTTAACTGGTGTATTTCAAAACACACCTCGGCATGTTGACTGTAAAACTTTTCTGTGACTAATGTGGAGAAACAAAAACCCAAAACCGTGAAGAGCTGAAGATCGCGTGTCCTTTAACTTCTAATTCTCAGGCCATTTTTAGAAGGTTGCAAGGGCCAGTACATGCATGCACCAAGCCATACCATTGGTGGTAGCCTGTGTACAGCCGACGCCTCCCCTCAGGAAAAATGTTTTTCTTTAAGTAAGGGGCGGCTGTGCCGGGCTTTACCACTGGCTGATCATGAGGTGGGGCCAGGGTGGAGGGGGGAGGGGTAATGGCAAGGGGGTCCGGGTCCCAATTATTTCACGAAGAAAATGTTTCGAAGGGCCGAATTTATGTTTCCTTTCATTTTAAGCCTAGCCTGCGAGCAAGGCTTGCTCATATGCTATTTTAAGCCATTCCCAGTCCGGCCCGCAATAATACGGAATGATACCCAGGCAAAAAAAATGGACATTGTATTCTATTGTCTAGGAAATTAAAATTGACGTGTATTTTCTCTTCTTCCCATTAAGTGAGTACTTCAAAGCATTGCTTAACCATGTTACGAGATTCAAATGGCCTTGCCAGACGAGTGCATGTTCGAGACGTATTGCTGAAAAATGTTTTCTCGTTGTGTTACTCGCTTTCAAAGTCTCTTTATTTTGTTGTAGATTATATCAGGTTTTTATTGTACTTCAACTTTAAGTTCACGCAATATTCACACTAAAGAAAGAAACCCTTTGTTACTTTGTTGTCTTTGTTTGTGAGTGTTTTCTTAGCGTGCATGTTCGGAACCCGCAACAGCCTCAAGCCTAGGGATACAGATGTAAGTTCTTAACCTTTTTTAAAATATTTTATCCCTTCTTATACGCACGCTTCAGTCACTTTTCGTTCATTCCGCTTGCCGACCGTCCAAGGTTTCAGCCAAATCATAACAAATCGCTTCAAGCGTAGGAACTTATGCGTTTTACATGCTACAACAGTCTCGCGTGCGATGACTGTGCATGCGAGTAAAATGCTCCAAGGTGAAATTACTCATCTCTCCGTGATGAGCGTCCGACTGGAATCGATTACCGGCGGGAAATGGGATTTTTCTTTGCCCCCAACGTTCGTGCCATGTGATCATGTTCATCATGTCATTTCTTTCTGAGTTCAAAATTTACCATCTTACATTATTTCTGCTGTTTCAGTATCACCTCACATGACGCTTCGACATGCGGCACGCCTGTCATATTTAAACCTAGTAAAATGCCTCAACTATCCTTGAGTCCTCGTTGGCTATCGGAACTGAGTTCGACTCGGGGGGGGGGGGGGGGGGTGAGGGGGGTACTCCCTGTAATGGGCTATACGGGGTTTCTCCGCCCGAAAGGGCTACCTTTTTAGGCTGGAGGTATATGAAAGGGTAGGGATTTCACGAGTTGAGGTATACAAAAGGATAGGGATTTCACGAAGTATAGGAAAGAGTAGGGAAAAAAACGAGTTGAAGTATGAAAAGGGTAGGGGAAACTGCTATTTAAGTATTATAAAAAGGGCCTTTCAAAATATATCAAACAGACGCACGTAAAGGCTATTTGAAAGGGGCACCATTTTCAATGAAAGGTATATGAAAGGGGTACCTTTTCTGTCAAAAACGATATATGGAAAGTTAAGGGTTTGGACCTTGGGGCGGAGCATCCCCGTACAAAACTTTGTTGAGTACCCCCCCCCCCCCCCAACCCCGGAGTTCGATTCCCGTCAGGGACTCAGATCGATGTTTCCCATGTTCGTGACATGATCACTTCAGAAGAAGATTTTCGTACGATTCGATTCCGACACTACCAGAAACAGTTTCTTAAGGAAAAGAAACCAAGATGCAGTGGAATGTCAATATTGTTGTCTAGCAGCATACTGTTATTTTTATACCCCTTGTTCAGCGGTCGACACATGTGACCCCGTTCTAAATGCAAGCGTACACGTGCCTATGTGGAACATGATCGAAACTACGCGACACAATAACAATCCAAGTAGGTGTCTCAATATATATATATATATATATATATATATATATATATAGGTTGCAAAAGAAATAATATAAACATGTCTCCCCGTGAACACGTTCAGGACTTTGTTCGCACATGGTACATGGCGCGCGACGGGCGTTGAACCCCGTGTACGCGTGCGAACGGCAGTTTTTGAAAAAGCTCCTAAAAGGAACCAAAATCTCGTTTTGTGGTTGTGGATCAAATTCATTCACCCGTAAGAGGTACCAATTCTTAAACAACACATGTCATTTTCTGCCATATTTTCGGTTCAATACGAGCGCCTAACGAGGCTCGTAGACCGTGCGCTCGCTCGCGCTCCTAAAAGACGAAAAGAAAAATTCCGTAAGGGACTGCACGCGTCTACTTTTGAGTGCGTGGTTTAAATCCTAAGTGTGATATTATGGAAATGAAAATAAATTTTGAGGCTATTTTTTATTACAAAATGGGTACCTTAAATGTTTATAAAATTATTGCGGTGTCTCTTAGGGTAGATCCCGCGCGCGCTCGACTAAATAAAAGAGACTAAGTTACAACCACCGTTACATATTTGTTACATAATTCAAGATTTGACCCTGAAGCAATTTTGGTCTAAGGGCAGCGCGCGCAAGGAGAAGAATCACGTACAAATAATGACATGCGTGATAAATATAGAACTGACAAGAAAGGACGATCTTGAGTGGAAATCAATACCTCAACTCTATGAACTTCTTTATGAAGAAATCCACCTTAAAGTGGTAGGTTTGAGTGATCGTGAACACAAAGGTCAGACTAAAAGATTAGAAGAAAAATCCTTTCCGGCATGACAACAATCAATCAAAGCATCAGGATTGCATCCGTGAATCATATCATGAAAATTATCTTTGCATTTCCAACATCTCCTTTCTACAAGCGGCTAAGGAGTGAAAGCTAATTACCGTATCAACTATTACTCGCGCAGCGTTGCGTGCAAAAATTGGATCGTTTCCAGTTTTGTCACTGCTTTGCGAATTGCCCTTTTGTCTTCGCCCTCTTGATTTGAGTTAATGCTCTTGAGAAGCGATGTTCATTCATATAGCATCGAATTAGCAACTGTTGTGGATTTATATATATAGTTATCTCTCGGCAATCCAAAAGAGCATTTTGAAATGAAGGCAGATTTTTTTAAACATGGCTTAAATATAAGCTGATCAATATAAGGTCGAGAAAATATCCGGCTTGAGAGGACTCAGGGAGATCCCAGAGATGAATTAAATATGCCATCAGGGTGTCTGGTTTTGATCAATATTATTATCGGAGATGTCGAATCTTGTCGTTCGATTATATATATGTCATCGGAAAAGTAAAAGTAAAATGTACTGGACATCTCTTGCTTAAAATCGATTGGAACCCTGGATTAAATGCCGAGGGAAGAATGATATCTCTCGATTGAAACCTAAAGCCTACAAATAGATTGCCACTGGTCGGCGGTTTAACCTTTAACCCAAGCACATGGAATAGGCGATTGTTTTTCAGCTTGGAACAACATAATAGTAATGTGATTCGGAGAGCTGCAGTTATTATATTTCCGACCTTGTTCAATGAACGGCTATATCATTTGAATCTTGCACAGGTATGTATGTTTTGCAATATTTATTCGCTGTATTTTTTTGGCAGTCACGGTTTTGTGTGCGTTATGTTGGGTTAGTGTTAACACGCGCGTACATAAGGCCGGAATAACTCGGAGGGCGCGCGCAATTAGAAAATGTTTATATAGAGCCTTGTACGTCTGTGAATGCTAACAGGAGTCGATACAGGCAACGCTGCGTCCGTCTGAAAAAGTTTCTTGGAAGTTTGTTTGTAGACTATCTGTATTATTGTAGACTACGTCGTTAATTTGCGCAGCTTCCCACAGGTTAAATTCTGCATGTTTACGTCATATTGGAGATCCCCGGCCTATTTTCAAGGCAGGACTAGGTGTGCGCTATCAATATATAGACATATAGATATATTTAGTATATATATGACGCCAACAAAAATCACCTGGAATTTTATACAAAGCAGATGTCACTCAACTTGAATTGAGTTCGACACGGAACTGTAATGCTGGACGAAAGGCATTGGCACACTAAGACATTTTATGGCAAAGTCTTTCGAAGAGAAAAGCTATCGTTCCATTTCCTAGGCCCCCTTCTGGTTGTATGCATAAAAATCAACACTGTCTTAGGGGAGGGGAAGGTGAAGACAAAGACAATTTGTGGAGGAAACGGTTGATATTCCCAACACTTCTGATCAAGATTGTAGCTGGGTAAACTTTGCAGCCGAGGTATGGGAAAGAATTGAGAGTATCCGACGCACTCTTTGTAGCTTATTTTTTTCAAGCGGATTTTGTTTTGATTTTCGAGAACATAACTAACTCTGCACTTTTAAATTTATAGCAAACCCTTTCTTTCTGGAGTACTTCGAACTAAATTTATCATAAATTACAACCGCCTGGAATTCTAAAAATAATGGGTCATCCTGCTAGAACTGTCTTAAAACGTCATTGTTATATGTATTTAACTTCGAATTTAACTCCTTTTATGTTTGACAGAAATAAGCTTAAAAGGGAGCAATCTTTCATCTTTATATTCTTATTCTTGCCTACAAATCTTGTGTTACCACACGTTGACTTTATACTTAAACTTCAGTCACTTCGTTTTAAAAAAACATCGCTCTAATTTTCGTGTAAAGACGTCAAAAGTAATCTGTCTATCAACGGGTGAAAGACCTGTGTTTCGAGGAATAAAATTACTGCGCTTGCATAGATGTTAAACACTTGAAGCAATGTGCATCGCAGCTAGGTTTCCTTTAAGATTTCCGCCGTACACAGGGCATGATCGATTACATAAAAGTTAATTTTGCCACCTTCTTGGCATTTCTCCCATATTTCCAACGAATGCAGTAACAGGATCAATTGAGAAGAAATACAACATTCCGATCGGGGGGGGGGGGGGGGAATCCCATATGAAGATGGCGGGGATGCTCGTCGTCTCGCTTAGGGATGTAAATTGCGGATTTTGGTCTCACTTAGGGTGTTCTGGACAAAACATCATTATATTTAGCCGTCAAGGTCTCGTTTAGGGTTGCACGTAAAAAGTCACTGTATTTTTTATTTGTCTGTGTTTTAAAATGGTCTCTATTAGGGGTCAAAGAAAGCTTGGGCCACGCCCAGATTGGTCTCCTTTAGGGGTTTAATTCAAAATTTCCGACGAGCATCCCCGCCCCTTTTATATGAGAGTCCCCCCCCCCCCCCCGGGATAACTGTCCGATTCTTGATGCTTAGGCTAAATTGTACATGTACATTTTTACATGTACTTATTTTTGATGCAGTTTGTAGTTGCAAGGGTCAAAGCAAGTAAAACGTGGTGAATATTCATTCTTAGTTGAAAACTAACTGAAAGGGGTTCAAAAAACACACAGCGCTGAACCCATTCAAGGCTAATCTTCACCTGTCACATTCTTTGTGTAAACAAGCGCTTCCAGCTGGGTAGGCAATTCTCACTACTTTGGCCGGAAATGTTTTTCCTAAACAGTTCGCTGCCAGAATCTTTACAAAGCAGAATTCCTCAAATCTAGCACCTTGTGCGGACTGCCACTGCACGTGCAAGGGGCATTGAGTTCAAAATTATTACATAAATGGTCGCAACTGAGCAGATTCTTACCTTATATGTAACTGACAATAGATAGCTACAAATATCGGTGCATCGCCGCAACTATTTTGAAAAGCGGTACTTTTACTAATCTCTCGTTATTAAATATCTGCCGATGTCTTTTGAATGTATTCCTTTTGTTATCTTGGTTCATTTCTCTGTCCACGGGGTGTGGTTTCAACAGTTTTGGTAAATAAACGAACTGACTACCGCCGAATATGTGGTTGGATCTTAGAGAATGGTAATGCAATATGTTTGAGGGTATAAGTTTAGAAACACTACACGATATTGTAATCAGACTTCTTGAAATATAACCTGCAAGGTCATAAAAACAAATTGACCGAAGATAATGTTTTAAATTAGGACTACCGGTCAATGGGATAATCGTTTTCGTCTATTACTTTGTCTACCCTGTTGGCGGTTCGAGGAAATAGTTTGAAAACTGACCGATCTTTATCTTTAAGGATTTTGCTGTGTAAATCACGAAATTGTATACAAAAGACTCTCTCTTTCTTATAAGACCACATATTTTTATGTTCCAAATGTCCAACTGTTAAGTAACAGTGAAAAAAGGTGATGGTTCTAATTTTTGAATCTTTTGGAGGGAAGCCCAAAGTGAAGTGTGAACTTTCCTGTGGTAATGTTTATAATACTAGATGATTAAATTTTGCTTTGGATAAACTTAACCTATTCGTGTGACCTTAAAAAAAAAGCTATTCGGCGCAGTCTTCCTGTTGTCCTCGTTTAGGATTTTTTTTTTGTTTCGAGTTCGACGGTTCTCTTTGCTATTAGCCTACATGATACAAGGTTCAACATTTGTTCATCAACAGATGTATGTGTTGCGAACTGCTGTTCAACAAATGTTGAACAGTGTATCATGCCATGCTGATTGCTGAAATACTGGTCATTCATCCTGTTGAACGTTGTTGTCGAAAATAGAGACAGCTTCTAGCTCTATTCAACTTGTTAAACGGCGACGGCGATAGCTATGATGTTGAATGTGTTTTCATGCGGAACGATGTTGAACCGAATGATGTGTATCATTCGTTTTACGGAAACGTTCGAAGCGCTTTAGTAATGCGCATATCTCTGGAAGGCACTGTTGTCGATGTTCCGAGGGGATACACTTTCCTGTGGTACTGTTTATTATGTTGTACAAGGTGAATCTAACTTTGGGTCTGTCTGGAATCGAAAAGAGTGATTTAAATAAAAGCTGTTTCGAGGAAACCCAAACATGTGGTTCTCTTAATTGCTTTTTTTTTTTTTTTTTTTTTTTTTTTTGCTTTTTCCTTTACATTGTTTATAAATATATGTAGTCTGTATTGTTTACTGAGTCCGGGCTCACAAATAAAGCAGTTTCGTCTTGGAAAAGTTGGTTATTGTTCATCTTAGCAAGTCACAACAATAACAAATTGTATATAATTTGTGTCACTCGAGATGTACATGGCGACGTTGTCCGTCTTGTCCATTAGCTGGCGATGAGGTTGATTGGTTACGTTTCAGATCACGACCAGTACCACTCGATCCTCATTAACACTTTGAAAAGCCAAATGAGAATCTTAAAATAATACTCAAGTTTATACTAATGCACTGAAACGATCAATAAATGTCTTTGGCCACGGATGGCACGGATAGAAGCTAATTTTTTCAAGTTGTTTTCTTGTGACTGGGAAAAAAATCGCTTAAATCTTATTATGGTTTGTTCTCTCTTCGAAGAATCACGTGACATTTTCCTCCTGGTGCTCTAAAAACATTTTGTTAAAAAATACGGGTACTTAATGACAATGTAGTGGAATATTTAGCACAGTTTTGACCGAAAGAAAGACAAATTTGACCACTTGTACGATCGCTATTAGCCCTGAAGCTAGTTTTGTCATTAGATTAATTACGGCGGTTTTCAACGCCAGTCGCAAAACTAAAAAAAAAAAATAATAACGTGGCTCTCGATACAAACCAGATTCCATATCCAATATCATGCGTGGGAAAGTTACTTTATTCAATTAAATATTGATTAGTTTGATTTCGTGTCAGACTTCAATCTCGGACGAAATAAATAGGAGAAATAATACCTCCCCTTTCCCCGATTCAATGATGAATTCTCGCGAAAACCAAAACAAGCAATTTTCCTATCACTGAAATTATCATTTGACATTTTCACTGACATTTTCATTTGAAATGTCCAAGATTGTAGCTAAAATAATAAAGTAACTATTCTTCCATCAACTGAAGGCTGCATGCTTGTACGGCCCGGCAAACAAGATTGTTCCGTACTAGACAGCTCTTCAGGAGCCTTGAAACTGTCAGATATTTTCCCGCGTTTTTTGTTCGCGTGACTTTAAAGCATCGCGTGTTTCATAAGCTGTGCTCGGAAAGATGACTTATATTTTATTATATTTATTTTACCAAAGAACGTCGATTTAGATCATAATAACATCAGATTATAAATATCACAAGGTGTTTTCTGTATTAAAGCCTCGCGTCTTGTAATCGAACACCTAGTGACAATTATTATTTAGTGTACGACTTTATAATCGAATCTCCTGGTTTGGGTACAGGCCATACGCTAGCAAAGCCATACCAAAATGCTGGGGTAACCCTGCGTTAGACCAGCGTCCCTCCAAGAGGAGTAGTAATGCTCTTGGCTGGTTGTATTATATCAGGCTTTTATCTATATAGAGTGTGGAAGCCGGCAATGGTATCGCTGAAAGTCGGTGCTCTGCCATCGTCTTGTTTCTTTGGGCGAGAAACTTTGCTTCACTTTGTCAGTCTTTCTTTAACCAGGGTATAAAATTAATGATAACACAATGCTGAGTACCCCTCCATCCATCATTCCCAGAGTTAATTACGGAAACATGTAATGTAGTTCTAACTTTTGAGTCTGTTAACGAAATCCTATGGTGTGACCATTCAAATGAAACCTCTTCAGCGGTACTTTTGCATGGTACCATTTGTTCTAACTTTTGAGTCTGTTGACAAAATCCTATGGTGTGACTTTAGCAGTACTTTTGCATGGTACTACTGTATTTGTTTTTCAACATTTTAAAAAATAAAATTTTTCTTGAATTTGATTTTTGGCACTCTTGGGAGTAAAAGGGAAATAGAGTTATAGAGAAATCCATAACTGAATTGCCGAAAAGGACACTGCAATCTCTTAGCATCACAACATTATGGTTAGCTAGACCTGACATGATTAGCGCTCAAGATCATAAAACAGTCGTGGACTCGTCGGCACGGCGTAGCTGGTATAATGAGATCCCAGTGACACTTCAACTATCTCATATGTTATGTTAGTCATTCTTGTAATCATAGAAAAACCTGGTAGAGCTAGAGCTCCGGCAGTTATATGCCACTTGGGTCCTGAAGACTTTAACTTTGTCTCAAGTGCGACTTAACCTACCTCCCTGGTAGCTGCACAAAAGCTAGGGAGGCTCTGCGAGGATCAGTTTAAGGCTTAGAACAAGGGTATAAGTTTGCACTAAGATAAAGCAAAAGAAAACAAAAGGAAAAAAACGCAACCTCAAGTATAATCGATAACTTTGAGATCTTTGAAGTTATCCGAAATGAACGAATTTGGTGGGTGGTAAACCACAGAGCATCGGTTTCTTACTTCACTGGAGATCAACTATTTTATATTATTACTTAATTGAGTATAGGCGATGTTTTGCTAATCATATCACGCAGTTATTTAGGTTGTGAATAGATTCTCAAGAACTGAAGACACCCCGATATCATAGATTGTAAAAAGGCATAGGAAGCGTCAGCTAGTTTTTACAGGCAGACCGTTTTTCATTTCGAATTTTCAGATGAAGAAGCTATTGTAACAATGAGGCCTTTTAACTCTTTAAAACATATATGGTTTTCGTGCAAAGAATTGTTTGTAATAGCCAGTATTGGATGTTTATACTGAAAACAACCTGACGTGAACATTTGATATTTCTAAGGCGTATATACTAAATCGTAGAAAGATGGGTTTGAATCTTTTTTAATTGTTTTGTGTATCCAAGAGTCATGTAATGATTAAATAGAGAAACTTGGTAAGAATTCAGCAAAGAGATCAAAAGAGATTTATTTTTCTAAAATCCGGATTTTATTTAAACTGAAGGCGCCATGATATCCTAAGATTATAAAGATGGCTAACTTCCAGGGATTTCATCTTATTTTTGATCTTACGTTTTTTTTCTATTTAAGTGTAGTCCTTTCAAGTACACTCACCTTAGCGAGGTTGTGCGGGTGTCGCGATTTCTTAGATCAAATTTACTCTTCAGAAGGTATCAAGCAATTGAGAAACGATGTTTAAAGGAGAAATGCCCCTGTTAAAATATTGCTCGTGATTATGGCCCTTGCTTTAAGCTTGCTTTATTATCTTGAAATAGGAAGAGTTCTACCAGAATGGAAACTTTGATTTCTTGATCGCCTGTCACGAAATCACATTTCATGAACTGTAATCCTCTTTCTTCCTTGCAATCCTGCACGTTTTTTCCAAACTACTGCTTTTTTTTTTTTTTTTTTTTTTTTGTAGAATAGAATATTTTATATAATACACTTATATGTTTAGTGGCATTTGGAAATTAGGTAAACACAATATAGTTATTTCGGCTGAATACTCCCTTATAAAATTGGCACTAATTATTTTCCCGTGCTCATGCAGTTGGCATTTCGGTTTCTTGTTTTAATCTTGGGCCCGTTTCGGAACCTGAAGATTAATGTAAAAAAAAAAAACATTCATAGTTAATAAAGCGCAATGGTTATGAAACCTGAGAAATGTCTTTGTTCGATGTTTTTGTATTGTTATCGTTGTTCGGCTTTTGTTTGAGCAACTGACCAATAGAAATGGTCGAAATGTTGTCATTAAGTTATTCAGTCATACCGTGTGATCGAAAAACAAAAGATGTGCATGGTCAAGTACAGTTCAACATAAATTGTAGCTCCTTTATTGTCACCATTGAAGTCTGCAAGCCGGTTTCCAAACCAGTCCCTCGATTAACTATGAAAAAACGAATGACATTGAAAGAAAATTGTTATCCCGAAGGCTAATTATTCATTACAATAAACATCACCTTTAGCTCCAACCATGTCAATAAGAGCGCGAAGAAAATGGAGCGAGAGAGGGGGGAACAAAGAATGACCCCTAATTCATGTCACCCAGGGAAAAGTGTATTTATAAAGCAACCATCGGCCAGAAAAAGGAAAGAGTTGTTGAAAGCTGGCGAACTACAGTCAGTCTCTCATCTACTCTCGTGAATTAAGGATGATCCAATAAACAATATATTTAGTAAGCTATAGCTAAAGGCAATACCTAGGGTACTCTAAAACAATAGTTAATAGCCCTTCATACCTAATGACCCGGCCACTAAGATTTAGTGTGCAGTTCTTAAAAAAATAAAAGTCGCTAAATCCGAAATATATACCGCGTGCATTTTTGCACATATAATATCTCACGCTTTTATTACAGCTTCACGGACAAACAACTGCTAACTGCGGTAGGTCAGTTTCTTTTTTGTCCGCATGCCTCGGAAAACAAACATAGCATGAATAAGAAGCACGACTTGGATTTAAGTTTTTTAGTTTTTTTTACTGAACCACTCGGCAAGAGTAATCTATTTTTTCTTACAAATACTTTCTTACATAAAATAACTGTCGAGTAGATTTGAGCTAGGTCACGAGACATGCAGTATAGACACGGAACTGCAAGTGTCCGAATAATAGAGATGTCCTCATAAAAGAGACAGTTAATAAGGATTTTGTATGATTTCTCAGTTATTTTTCAGTTTGAAACCAAGTTAACTTTCTACAAATGGTGGTTTCCTTTTCGTTAAGGTCTCCGTAAGGATAATAAGTGATAGTAATCAGAAATTCGAACTGAATTCTTAAAAATGTAAATCAGTAAATAACTCAAAATATTTCGATTATTTTTAACACTTAAAGGTTGTACGTTACTGTGCGAGAAGCTAGGTATTTTGATTTTATTTGTTGATTCAGATGAGCGACAGACGTATACGGTAAATTAATTATTATGCCTTTCCAATGCGGTATGAAACAAGCACCGAAGAACAAATTTGCACTCCATGCAGGAACATTTTTGTTTGTTTTGTTTTCAGTCTCATTATAAACTTCATAGAATGCCTTGAACTAATTGTGGTCTATGCAATAGATTTGCTGAGAAAACACTAGAACAAACAATTACACAACAATGGACCCTAGCCCTGAAAACAATAGAGCTGCGTGATACCCAGCTGCGCGGTATTTGAATGAATAAGTGAACCTAAAAATATACCGAAATGTCTGTGAGAAACACAAATGAAGCATTAACTCTATCTTTAGTAGGCTGTATATTATTTCATCCATCCCCCCTTCAGTGCAGTAGCTATTCAGACGCCAAAAGTAGTCTTAGTGCTGTTCATCAAATCGGTGCCCCTTAACCCTGTCCTGTTCGAAACCTTTGCGATTGATTTGCTTAATCCACTTGAAAAATATCCGTATATTATTTCATGGACTCAAAGAAAAGTCCGAGTTCTGCTGTGTGATTTGCTAATAACAACAACAACAATAACTAAAAGACTTAAAATCGAAAAATATTTAATTTTTGTTTTTACAGCTGAAGCAGTAACGCACGAAGTATAAATGAAATGTTAGCACCGCTCTAATCCTCTTAACTGCGTTTTTGTTTTATTCAAAAATCATTTAATGCCAACACAAGTGTTCTACAAGGGCGCATTTTTTGGAGGAAAAAATTCAGGCCATTTCAAAATCAGAATACCTCAGCTCGAGATCTTGCAATTCTAGGTATGGAAAGACTGAAGAATCAGCTACTCTGAGAATGTAAATTCTGATTTCAGAAACAATACTGTCCTCAAAAATATGTCCTGTACCAAGTCGACTACAAACGAAACGAAAACGCCTTCGGGTCTTCCTCGGAAATCTTCGGACATCTTCTGCAATCTTCGGGAATTTCAATTCGGAAGATGATCTGGAACGTTCTTGCAACCTTCGGATAGTATTCGGAAAATTTTCGAAAATCTTCGAAAATCTTCGGAAGATTACTTTAATACATCTTCGTAATTAATGTCGTTTTATATTTTAAACAAAATAATACATGGCCGCGCTCACACCAGAGATATCGAGTTAACACTCTGTGCCCTGCGATTTCGAGGGATTTTGCCACATCTGAAGGCAATTTTAGAGGCTTGATTAAATGACTTAACATTGGCACCTTTCTCACGAGAAGCACGCAGCTATTCCAGTTACATTTTCTAGGGGAGGGGTCCGGACCTCTAGTAGCAAAACTCGAGGGGTTGAACATTATTTTTGCTCCCCTCTTTGTTGGTGATATTTTAAGGGTGGATTGCCCCAAAGTCTTTCGGGGTCCCACTTCTCTCGAAAATTGACGTAACCAGCGAAGACTTCAGTGTGATTTGACAAAATTTAATTAGCACAATGTACTGGTTCTTTCATCGATAATTTTTGTTTTTTGCCGATCAATTGTTCTGCCGAATAAAGGTTTTGCATTTAAATGACAATAATGCCATTGAAAAAGTTGAAAGCAAAGCTTGTAAATGTTAAAAAATTCGCTAATTCGTTTGTGCCGAACCGAACTTATCATAGTTCGTGGTACCGACCACGAACTATGATAAGACCTGCCCTGCCTTAAGGGCTTCTTTTTTGTTAACAGAGCTTATATCTAATAAATGGAAATTTCATAGTAATCTCGATTTATGACAACCATATCTTTATATCGCAAGCTAACATTTAGAGATAACAACACTATTTTACATTTTGTTCACTAATTAGTTCGGTACTTTTGACAGGTTCAGTGTTAATTTGAGCACTAATGATTTTGACCATGTTTCATGTCAATCTTCCTTCATTTCATATTGTATTGATATTTGCTTAACAAAATTAATTGCGAGTCAAACAGCGGTCTTCGCCTCTATTGAAAAAGAATTTTAATCATAATGCGGGACGCCACACCTGTTTGCTTCCTCTTCAAAGAAACTTGGCAGTAATGACTCTTTAATGGCGTTCTTGTGTTTCTGTGGAAACAAATCACCTCAAATCTGTCGAGGAAGTGTTTCTATTCTATCTGTGTGGTCTTTGTAAATCATACGAGCTGATTCATGTAGCAGTTTTATTTCTCTTGCAAGAAAACGAACAATGTGCATCATTTTTCCACCGTCCTTTTCAACATTGATTTCATCTTGAGCTTCGTCATTATCACCAAACAAGCATCGGTTGAGTAAGGGATCCGTATTTGCCTTTCTTATGGATGTTTTTATGTAATATTTTCTTAATTCAATAATCAATTAATGTGACTTTTATTATAGTACTTTTACTCTTGCAATCAAGCCAGTGTATCTTTTAGGCCATACAGTATCTAATGCCCCATACCGAAAGATATGGCCCATGTACGTTTTTAGGGGAGTTTACATGACAGCAGATGACTAAAGCAATTTAATTTTTAAAAGCGTGACTCGTGCTAAGGGTTGCTTTTCAACTTGTATGCGAATGTTAGCGTCGATTTTTTCATCAATCATTTGTAGGATCTTCCCTGAGTGCATTGTTAAATCGCCGCGCAAGTGAGATCCCAAAATTTGGCTGAAACAGCTATCCGCGATTACACTTGTTGAAGATACTGTTCATTGAGTCAATTTACAGATCAGTATTGTAAACTCTGATCCTAGAGTCCATTTGTGGCTCTAACGTCTGCCGGTCTGTGAATACAGTTCATGTTACTCGTGACCCTTTCACAACCAGAGTCAATTATGAAGACATGTAGTGCAGTTCTAACTTTTAAGTCTGTCGGCGAAATCCTATGGTGTGACCATTCAAATAAAACTTATTCGGCAATACTTTTGCATGGTACCGTCGTTTTTCAATATTTTACAACTGAAATGAAATTTGGGATTTTTCTTGAATTTTGATAAAAGGGGTTAAGTAAGACCCTTTAAATGAAGGTATCGAGCAGTACTTTCTTGTGGTGTAGTTAATTATGTTATACGTGACAAGATGGTTCTACCTAAATAAGCGACTGTTCAAATGAAAGCTATTGAGCAGTACTTTTCCAACGTTTATACTTTGGTACAGTTACTAGTGATGGATAATGGCTAAACGTATTTTTTATAGGTAAATGAGGCTTTACCTATCGGCCTGGATTCTCATATTGTCGACTGTGTCACGATCAAGTGCCGAACTACCAAGCGACAATGATGATGAAGGTATGCTGATAGCCCAAGCTAAAATAACCTAAACAACAGGCTTTTCGTCGGAGGGAGGGGGAGTGGTGGCGGGTAGGTTGGGGCAAAGAAACGAGGGAAACGAGGGAGAGAGTCTAGAAATGTCACCACAAATTCCTGCCCCTCTCCCCCCTCCCCTGAGAAAGGACTGATACTTGGGTCAAAGCTAAAGTTAGCCTGCTGTGCAGGTGTATTTTGTAGCGAGCGAGCACTGAATATTTTCATCGCAAAATGTTTGGGTGCCATATTGGATTCAGAATCCAAGATGGCGGCCAAACATACTAACGAATTTTAAATACAGCACTTGCCCACAAAAAAAAACGCCTGAACTGCAAGCTAAGCTAAAGTTTTCAGTAATCTAAAGCAAATTACAATCGTTAGTGTGTGATATTTGTCATCCAATTGCTGGTAACCTATTACTTTTTACACTTATTAAAGAATAAGAAAACTGTCTCGGTAGGCTGCAAAGTTGCCCGTTGGAAGAACTGACAAAAGTGCGAGTCCGAAACAAAACCAAAAATATCGTCAACTTCAATTCATTATATTTGTTTAACATGGCTATAGACTTCGACAAAAAGGTAGCTTGCCCAAGCTACGAACAATTGAAAAAAATTGATAATCTCGAAACGCTTTCAGTTTTTTCCTTTGTCAGACACTCGAGGAGAACAAGGAAAGAAACCACTCGTTTTCTTTACATTTAACAGGCTATTACTACACAACAAGTAGTCTCTATTTTCTCTCAGGGCTAGACAAGCAAGAGAAACAGGAGAGCGCGCGCGAAATTTGGTTTCCGCGAAGATGTGCGATACGCGGCAGATGGTTTTCGCGAGCGTAAAAGCGCGGAGACACGGTGCAATTTTCTTGCAGCGTTGTGCGCAACAAGATGTTTTAGGGGTGTCACACGATGCAATTTGTTGCGCGCAGCGTCGCAAAAGTAGAACTTGATTGTCTTCTGCAACTGTTGCGCGCAACAAGATATTTTGGGAGTGATACACAATGCAATTTGTTGCGCGCAACGTCGCAAAAGTAAAACTCGATTCTACTTCTGCAACCGTTGCGCGCAACGTTGCAAGAAAAGTTGCCTTATGCGTATTTTGCTTGCTCGACTCTCCCTGAAGGAAAAGAGAGAATTGCCATAGGCAAACATATCCAACATATTCCTAAAGACCTCTTTAATTTTATGTTTAACAAAAGAGAACTCCAGCCCTAAGATCATGCCGGATTTCTGGTTATACGGTGACATGAAGCTCACTGACCACCAAAGGGCTCTTCTTGATGTACCAAGCAGCGAGAACGACTTAATTCTCCCGCCAAAAGCGCCAGCTGCAACCCGAGAAAAGACCTTACTGTGGGAAAATGGAACCATTCCTTATGTGTTTGACTGCAGCTTGGGTAAGTCAAGAAAATATACCATACCATAGCCTGTGTTGCGGGTATGCGCATTCGGTTGGTGTGCGTACTAGCGAATGCCGAGTCTACACACCATAACTTGGACTCGGGAGACAGATAACCTGTTCCAGGAATTCAGATACATATTTTGCCTTCGCGCGTGCGTATACTGCACTTCCCACTATCTAACGCCTGGGACAGGCAAGAAAACAGAGAGTCTCACACACTGAATGCGATTTGTCTGCCGCACAAGCCAACAGCACTTACCCTTGATTAACATGACATGTAGACTGTGTACATCGACTACTGAGCTCAAAGCTAACAAAACCAAAGCAATTAAAGGAAAAAAAACTGGGAGGGTGGGTAAAGTTGTTGCTTGTATGGCAGGAACAAGGAAACTAAGTCACGGGACTTTCAACAATGCACTCAGCGCGTTTTTTATTTCTTTATTATAATGCGAGTGCAAATGGTATATCCATTTTTGTCCTTTTCATAATTATTTCTTCAAACAAGTGGGTATAAACTTGCTGATGACTAGTGATTAGTGCGTTTTAGTTATGCAGTGTTTACTTTATATAATTTAACATGTACTGTTATATCTCTTGCCATGCAGAAAATATGCCTGAACTTCAAAGGATTATTAGAGTAGCTATGGACGACTGGGAATCAAAAACCTGCATCAAGTTTGTGCCGAGAAAAGATGAAAAAGAAAAGGACTATGTCACTTTTTTCAGGGGGCCTCAGTAAGTATTTTCGCACATATAATCATTAATATTTCTTGCTCGTAGCGAGACACTGAGGCAACTGAGGTCCTTCTCAATTGCTAAATCACTGGTCAAAATCTCCGCGATCATGAATGTGATCGCTTACTGCTTACGTATACGGTCAAAGCTAATCATATGGAAACCAAGATTAAATATAGGATGGTTCTATTTCTGGAGATCGTTTGCTAACGATATATAAGTGTTTCCAAATGATCGAAGAGTTTTTCGCGAGCGTATTAGCAATTAATCCTCCGATCATTAGTACTCAAATGGAAACCAATTAAGTTTTATTCTCTCCGTTTATTCAATAGAACGTCGATGAATAAAGTTTTTTTTCTCTCGTGGATAACGAAATTTAGTATACACTAAAACAGTGATAGCGTTGTTGGCGCACTCTGATTGGCTACTGAAACTCGGGATAGCAAGTGCTATTCACTCCAAGCAATTTTCGCGCGAAAATTTTAATCCTTGATACTAAAGGAATAAATGAGTTAAAATCATCATTTTCGTGCCATATTATCTCACTGTTTTAGTATATTACCTCACTGTTTTAGTATAAAACTTCGCGTCTTGGTAAATATCCGTGCACCACTAGCCACCTCCATTCGGTACAGGGGCGTTGCGCGACGAGCCCTAAAAACGGCTGGGTAGGAGACTACCACTTCGGTGAATATTGTTAATTACCATTTGTCTTGCTGTTAAAGCTCTTTTGTCAATTACTTACTGTTCCATTCGTAAATGTATCCAAGTATTCAAACGTACCCGTTCCCCCGTAGAAGCGGTATGGAAGGGGCCGGTAGTTGAGGTTTTTCTTCCAACCAGACTGCTGCTGTCTCTTTTCAGTCAATCGACCGGGAAACAAGCTCGGTGAGACTGGAGCGAGCGAATGAGCCTCTTTCCCAGCGCCTCCCGGCTCGCTCGTTCGGTCGATCGTCGTTCGCTTGTTTGTCGCCCGCTCGACTATCCAGAGGGGGGACTGCTAGCAGTCTATCCCCAATTTTCCTCTCTTTTATTTTGCCCCTTTCTCCCCTCATTTTATGCCTGCCACACAGACCAATTGACAAAATATAATAAGCTTGATAAGCTTAAAGCGTTCCCAGTTGCTTAAATTGGGGTAGTCCTGCACTTGTCCAAACGATGCCTGTGATTCGCTAAGAAAACAATAGATTTCTCCTCCTGGGATAGGGATTAGGGATAGGAGCATTGTTCAAGTAATATATCAATTGTATCGTTCGCCAATCACAGACATCGTTTGGACAGCTACGACCCCGCTCCGAATTGGTTTCACTAGAAGATAAAAGGCTCGTATAAAGAAAATAATCGTTCTACCTTCAGAAGGTTCTGAGCCACAATACCAAACATATCAAAAATTCATTTGCATTAACTGATAAGGAAAATGTTTTGATCATCATTGATAATTCCCCACCATCATGATGTTTGTTTTGGAATTCAGCTGCTACAGCACAGTGGGTAAGTCGCACAATCGACGCCGGGAAGTATCTGTTGGATATGGCTGCGAGTTTCATCACGTGATGGTACATGAGATAGGTCACGTGATTGGATTTTGGCACGAACAGAGCAGACCTGACAGAGACAAGTATGTAAGGATAGTTTGGAAAAACATAAACAAAGGTCAGTAAACGAAACTCTCGTTGGTCCCAGTTTTCAAAACTATAAATACAGTCGAACCTCCACGTGTGATCACCTCTCGTAAGCGACCACTTTTCTAAAATACCAACATTTTTCCAGTCAAATCATTATAATCGAAACCTTTCGTAACCGACCGCCGCTACCACTTTCAACGTTGGTAATTCAAATTTTTTTCAGTATTCTTTTCAACCTCTGGTAAACGAGCACTCGTCCATATTACTCACTCGTCCATATTACTCACTCGTCCATATTACTCACTCGTCCATATTACGATTTCACCAAGGACGTAAGTTGAACAATGTGTTAACAGTGTAATTCCAAAAAAAATGAAACTTTTATCCGTTGCACCAAAACTTCTCTATAATACAATATCGTGCGCTGATACGCGCTTTGTACATTGAAATTACTACAGGTTCATAGAGCAATTTTGTAATTGACTGTCATAAAACCAAAACCAAAGTAATCACTCTAGCCAATCACAACAGAGACAGACAATCCAATGAACCAATCAGAACTCGAAGTAAGTACATGTTGCCGGCGCCAAGCGCGGGAAAACGTAAGCGAGTCACAATGCGTAGCAATGCAAAACCAAAGCAATCGTGAACTTACTTGCGATACTCAATTAAAGATCACTCTATGATTTAAAGTTAAAAGAATATTTTGTAGTGGAAGTATTCTGCCGAGCAATGGAAAGATTTGCGGAAGCATAGCGTGATACAGTCCCTGTTAAATCGAGATTGAATGGATTTTGAGAAAATTATTTGGTGCGGCATTTCTTGTTCTTTATCGCTTCTGTCATTGCCGTTTTACTGATTTTTTTTCTCAACGGTAAACATTTATTAATCGATAATATACGATACCTACGTACCTACGAATTACTTAATTGCAACGTCATTTCACTATGTTTTCTTCTACAATCAGGTTGGGAACACGCCTTTATGAAGCAAACTTGGCAAGCTGTTGACTCGATGAACTCGCCGTATGATTACTCCAGTATTATGCATTACAAGTTAAACGCCTTCTCTCGATCATCCAGAAGAAAAACCATAGTGCCCCTGGACAGGAAGGTACGGGCACGCCCCTATAGAAGGATTTCCAGACTTGATGCTCGTCAGGTTAACATGATGTACAAATGTGATGGTAAGGCCAGCTTTTGTAGATTTAGATAAGGGAAAAGGTCAAAACTATTGTACTCGGACAGAACCCACCTTTTTACAAAAAAGAAAAAGACTGGTGGTCTCTTTATGTACCCCCTCCCCCACCCAAGAAAGATGGTTTCTTGTTGGTTTAGCCCCCTTTCTATCAGGAGTAGAAACTGAGAAAAAAGATTCAAAGTTTCTTGTGCAGTTTCACTAGCAATGCAAGCTTCATGCACGTGAAATGTTAAAATGTCATCTCAAATTTTTAGGCCAGGAAATTTTGTCCATTAGGCTCATCAGATAAGTAGTATCTTGCATAGCCCCCCCCCCCCCCCCCCCCCCCCCCCCCCCCCACCCCTACCCCTACACAAGGTGGGTCCTGTTCGAGTACACTTGTTATGCCACTTTCCTAAAGGAGAAATGTCACCAGTTTTTAGTGTCACTTTTGAAAAGCCAAAAGTAGTATCGATTTGCATCAACGGAAACCAACAAATCACAGATACCACTCAGCTCTTAACAACCTCTAATTTCATTGGACCTGGGTATCACGCAACTCTATTGTTTTCGGGGCTAGGGTCCATTGTTTTGTTTAATCTATTGTTTTCTCAGCACATCAGAGAAGACCTTGTAAGAGCTGCGTACTGCCCCAAAAATAATGGCCCAGGTTTGTTTAAAAGTATTCTAAGAGTGCGTGGGCTGAAACTAAAAACAAGTGTCTCTGATTACAGATGACCAGGATGGAAATGGATTGCAACTTTTAAAAACTGGGCCTATTTTTTTAAGCTTTTTTTTAATTGATTATGGTTTGTTCTTCCTTCAAGAATTCACTTGATATCTTATTCTTGGTGTTCTGATCTGAGAGCATTTCATGTTTAAAATAACATACTCAGGTTTAATTCTAGCACAGTTTTAGCCAAAAACATGACATAGCCCGTTTAATCCATTAGCTTGCTAATACACTGCTAATAGGGTCCAATTAAAACCTGCAACTAGATACCAAAGAGGCAAACAGCCCCACACGATGAAATCCAGGCTGTTAAAAACAATGGTAGTCAAGTTCATTAGAACAGTTCTCAGAGTTGCTTATAAAAAAAAACTGGCACGCGTTCTCATTTTCCGTACTGGTACGTTGGTTAATTGTTCACAAAGAATACGCCGAAAGATTTTCCTTCATTTTTTATACTTTATCAATTAAAAAGCATTACTGATGTTCTCTTCTAGCTAAGAGTGAAGAACGATCAACAGAAAAATCTGATCATGAATCACTAAAGCGACAAAGGCGGGCTGTTAGGAGTGCTCAAACCCGGCGCCTGGTAACCATTAGAGGAAACATTTCACCCTCATCAAATCAAGGTAAATTCTCTTTTTCATGAAGCGCCTTGTGTTCTTCACGTTGCGCTTCCGAAAAGGACATAGAGCATATAAATAGAGCAGTCCATCTGGTTTAGAATTTTTCTAATGTTAGATTTGCAGATGAACAACACTTCTATCCTTGTTAAGTGATTAATTAGTCTTTTTTCCTCTTGTTTTTTTTCCTCTTGTCTTTTGTCTTTTTTTTCTCTTATCCCTGTAGTGTAAGGATAGTTTATATATTGTAAATTAGTATTGTATTGTAAGTTCTTTTGTTCCTGTAGTGTAAGTATTTATCGGCAAAAAAGAGAGCACGTCAAACAAGGATAAAAATTTGAACTCTAGTCAACTCTATTGTTTCTCGTTCTCGTTTGACCCGATTGTAACATTTCGTTTGACCCGATTTTAACATTTCCACAGCAAAAACTACGAAGAGGACGGATGATCCAAACTGTCGTGACACGAGCAAGGCCTGTGCTTTCTGGGCTCAAAAGGTTTCTGTGAGTCGCGCCGGGATTTCATGCTGACAGACTGCAAGCGAAGCTGTAACGCTTGTGAAACAGGTAATCTTCTATTGAAGTACTTTGTAAAGGTAGTCTCCATATGATCAACAACGATCTATCATCTGTCATGATGATTGACATGTTGGAGTAGAGACATAGGAGGAGCTGGCCTGTCCTATGAGAGACCGTGATGTGTGGAGTATCAGGTATCGTGCCCGACTTAAGTATCGTCGCGTAGGTCGACGGAACTCAACTGACTGACTGATTTAAACCAAAGACTTGGATCCCAACGTGATGGGATGAGGTACAGTTAAAGCCGTTAATCCGGACAACACAAGATCCACGGAAGCTGTCGATGTTAATGGTGCGTCTGTATTAACCGGATTCTCGTAAGCGACGTAATTTGTTGTTTCTTAAAGAAATAGTTCGTTTCAGTACCACATTAACAATCCTGCCCCCTCCCCTCCTCTCCCTCATATATACTGTACTTCTCATGCGACCGAACACGGATAACAAGGGTAATTTTATTTTATTTTAACAGTCAAAAAAGTTGAAGAAAAGTCTGAGAGCGAATGTGTAGACAACAAGGATGCTTGCGTTCTGTGGGCTAAACACGGCTACTGTGAGAGAAGACCAGATATCATGAAAATCAAATGCAGAAAAAGCTGCCGTATTTGCAGTAAGTGAAGCACAAAAAATGTTTTATGGTGCAATAAGTAATACTGTTACACCTTGGTATGTATGTGCGACTCATTAGGATCTCCTGTCCACATGTAATCACGAAGAAAGGGGCAGTGTCGCGGAGATTTTGGCATTTTTTGGCCAAAGCCATGCTACAATGCCTTTAATTAGAGCGGTTTTCAATTGAGTGTCGTTACAATTGATTATTACTCTGACCAATCACAGAACTCGCAGATAATCCAATGAACCAATCAGAGCTCGAAGCAAATACATGAAGCCGGCGCCAAGCGCGGGAAAACGCGTGCGAGCAAGTCACGATTGGTCTTGGTTTTAATTATGATTGGTTTAGAAAGTGGCACGAGATTTTTTAGCCAATCAGAAAGCGTAGCAATGCAAAACCAAAGCAATCACGAAATTACTTTCGACACTCAATTAAAAAAGCGCTCTATAAACAATATAATACTGAGAGAAAGAAATGAACCAATTCTTGAAAAAGGAACAAATCACGGTCTGCTCTAGCCCAATCATTTTGGAAACGATCAAAGACTCTAAGAGCCATCTCGTGATACGAAACAACTTAACGTTAAGTCCACAGATCGGTGTTTTAGTTTTAAAACCTCTTAGCGTGACGTAAATGTGCATTGTGTGAAACGAGACTGTCTAGACAACTGGGATTTCAAAAAGATTACTACAGTAATCATCTTTTAACACGTAATACACTAGGGTGGTCTAGTGGTGTAGTGGTCGTCAGCGCATCAGACTTTCAACCTGAAGGTCGGTGGTTCGAGCTTAGTCTCTGCCGTCGTGTTGTTTCCTTAGACAAGAAACTTAGCTACATGTTGTCTCTCTCCACCCAGGTGTATTAATGGGTACCGGCAACATAATGCTGGGGGGTAACCTTGCGATGGACTAGCATCCCATCTAGGGGGGGGGGGGGGAGTGGTAATACTCTCAGTCGCTTCATGCTACAGAAACCGGATAATGCTCCAGTAGTTGTGAGCCATTAGGCTTGTGAAGACTTACAGCAACCATCTTTTAACACGTAATGCACTAGGGAATTAAAAAAGTTTGAAGAAGATGAAACGAGTGAAAATTTGCATATCTGTCCCCGTATACTATATCTCGTTCAACGCTTCGCGTATTCACGAGATAAAAATGTGTGAACTTGCCTTATAATTCATTAATACCCAGTCATCAATGACTTGAGAGACACTCATGGTACACTAGCGTGGTAATTTATCACAAACCTGGACCATTATTTGTCGGTTTCTGTTAATACAAAAACATTTTTTGGTTATCGAAATGGCACAAAATAACCCCATAAAAGTGCCCTTTATATTGTGGTGTGTTTCATTGCCACAGTAACCTGCACTGCCGTTTCAACCTCGTCCCCAGGGTCTTCTCCGCTTTTTCACATTCAAAATGGCGGGTCTTCTCCGCCCGACACGGTAAAGTCTAGATTCCATAGCTCAGAAGGAGGTCGGACACCTTATTGAGACTTATATAACGGAGTAACTGGTTAGCTTTCAGTTGAGGTTAGGGGTAGCAGTTTATATAGTTAAATTTAGGACTAAGCAGCCAGAGAAGTTAGGTGGTACAGTGGTACGGTAGGCTATGTAAGTCTAAGCCTAGCTGAGGTCACAGGTTCAATCCTGAGTGGGGATTTTAGATTTTCTTTTTTACACTTAAAAATTTATTGAAAATAAAATTCTAAGTGTCGACATTACGTTATATTATTCTCAATAAGTGTCCGACCTCCTTCTGAGCTATAGAAGGTAGAGTCTACCGCCCGACACGGTTGTGCCTAAAGAATACCGACGTCGGACACCTTATTAAGACTTATATAACGTAATGTCGACACTAAGAATTTTATTTTCAATAAATTTTTAAGTGTAAAAAAGAAAATCTAAAATCCCCCACTCAGGATTGAACCTGTGATCTCAGCTAGGCTTAGACTTACATAGCCTACCGTACCACTGTACCACTGTACCACTGTACCACCTAGCTTCTCGGGTTGTTCAGGCCTAAATTTAACTATATAAACTGCTACCCATAACATCAACTGAAAGCTAACCAGTTACTCCGTTATATAAGTTTCAATAAGGTGTCCGAAGTCCTTCTGAACGGTATTCTTTAGGCTTAATCGTCCGACACGCCATTTTGAATTTGAAAAAACGGAGAAGACCTTTGGGATGAGGTTACTGCCGTTACAGCTAGTTTGAGTCAACGAAGAAGAATGGTAGATCGAGTCAGCTTATTCATTAGTTCTCCTTCAGTTTTTCTTAAAGTTTTTTTTTTAACTAAAAAGCTTTCATCTATTTTTAGCTGAAAAGGAATGCATAGACCGGGATCCTCGATGCCGAGCTTGGGCGAGGTGGAAATACTGCACTCATGATCGATACAAGCACATGATGATGCAGGCTTGTAGAAGGAGCTGTGCGTTTTGTGTCGCTGGTAAGAAAAGCTAAGCCCCCTTCAGTCTCCAGCTTAAAATGTAAATTCTCCTTGAACAAAATTTATTCGCTGGCGTGCATGCAAGCGAATAAATTTGAAATAATGTAATTAAAAACAATGCTCGTCAAACTTCACACGCCATTTCACACTGTTGTGCACGTTGTTGTACTTCCACCATATATTGTGGCATTTCTGAATCCGCTGTAAGTTTGTAGTGAGGTGTATACGGCTAGTCACTCAAAGCTGAAAACTACCATCTTCCACTTCTGTACCGGCTTGATAATTTTAAGACATCCATTGTTGATCACTTACGTTTCACTTTAGAAACCCATGATTGTAAGGACAAGGTGGCGTCTCGCTGTCCGAGGCTGAAAGAAGAGGGGTACTGTAAATCAATGAAACCAGATGTACGGCTGCAAATGAGAAATATGTGCGCCTTGACGTGCAACTTCTGTCGTAAGTAGAATTTACTTTTTCACTTACAAAGCAGCCAAGATCGAAACATAAAATATTTGCTCGCAAATAGTATTTTTATATCTTTTCCCACCTTCTGTACTATTAATTTAATAAGTCCGAGTGGTATCGGAGAGGAGGTAATTGAAATTAGAGTATACCCCCTCTTGTTGTTGCCATCGGTCATATGACCAGAAAGGTCATGCTTTAGTTCGTCTCGGTAGCTTATACAGGGACAGAAGGGAAAAGGCATAAACAAATTAACAAACAAAAACTACGGAGAGACAAACAGCCCCAAATGACAGTACAGCTCGCTGGAATTCTTGTTTGTCTTCATACATAGAACGTTAAACTAAATTCAACTAAACTAACTAAATTACGCTGCACAATTGATCATAACAGTCGTAAACAATCCAATGAGCCAATCAGAACTCGAAGCAAATAATGTAGCCGCCGCCAAGCGCGGCAGACACGTGCGAGCAAGTCACGATTGGTTTTGGTTTTACTTCTGATTGGTTAAGAAAATGGCCCGATATTTTTAGCCAATCCGACAAAGTGTAGTAATGCAAAACCAAAGCAAAGACTAAAGACCGCTTTAAAGACTTCCAAATCGCAGTGTGATAGCACATGGTGGAGCACACCATGATCACAAGATTATGCTTTCGTAAAACGAGGTTCCTATGTTATGTAAATCAAATCTATCAACACTTGCAGAATATTCAAAATACATCCTCAACAGAAACTATCAAAGAATTGATGAACTCTTCCAACTATTTATTAATATACTTTTAATGAAAATGATATCTGCGTGTTTTGTATTACTCACGTGATAGCTTAATATTGTCAAATCAAAAATTAATTATGTTATGTAATTATTATGTTATGTAATTATTGAAAATGACTCTTGTTGTAGGTAAAATAAAACAAACAGCGGAAGTTGCTCGACCTACAAGGAGGCCTCCTTGTGTAGATACGTTCCAAATGTGCTATGGCTGGTCCAGGCTTGGTTACTGTTCGTCAAACACGAGAATTCGCTTTATGGGCGAGTACTGCAAGCGCAGCTGTAATTTGTGTTCTGTCGTTAGACTGGAGTACATAAGTGCGTATTTCACATATTTTTACAGCTATATCTTTATTTGTTGCTTTGTTTATAGAAAGAGCTTTTCTAATAGCCCGCATAACAGGCGCTTTTGTGGCGCGCGTGCGCAAAGCACAAGGCACGCAAGGATGAACAGTGTGCAGGCTACCTATATAACGCATCAGCGGGCAAACGGTGCCAAGCGCTGGAAAACGGTCGGAAGCCAAATCACGACTAGTCTTGGTTTTGCTCCTGATTGGTTCATAGAGAAGTTTTCAATTGAGTGTGGTAAAACCAATCACAGCAGTCGTAAACAATCCAATGAACCAATCCGAGCTCGAAGCATTTACATGTCGGCGGCGCCAAGCGCGGGAAAACGCGTGCGAGCAAGTCACGATTGGTTTTGATTTTACTTCTGATTGGTCAAGAAAGTGGCGCCAGATTTTTTATCCAATCACAAAGCGTAGCAATGAAAAACCAAAGCAATTGTGTAATTACTTTTCGCACTCAATTGAAAACTGCTATAAAAAGGACATTTAATAGATTGGCCAAATTTTATGACACATGTCAAACCGACAGTCACACAGTCATACAGTCAACCGCTCAATTCAGTCATTTCAGCTATTTTGTCCCAAGTGTGTTCATATTCTTCGTTGAAGTCTTCGTATATTTTTCCTAGGTGAAAAGTGTTTAGATAATGTCATTGACTGTGAAAGCCTGAAAAAACGAGGATACTGTGAACTAGAAGACAAGAAAACCTACATGTCATTCAACTGCAAGAGAACTTGCAACCTGTGTCACCGGAGAGTCGGTGAGTTACAAAGAAAAATACATCGAGGTTTGTAACTTTATTGATCTACTGGGTCGGGTTTTGTATACGCTGGGTGTCAGAGGTTTTAGTTTTTAGTGAAAACCACGACGACGTGCGAAGCCGCAAACACGAGACCCAACGCACCGAGAAAAAATACCCTAAGTGCCAGAAGTTTCTTCCAAACGTTCATGCGGTTTATTTTATTCTTGATATTTTTTAGAACGGACCTCTGGAGCCAGGGTACGTTGTACGTTCAAAGTAGGATCGATAAAATTCAGCCAGGATTATAAACCCCAACTTTTAATTGTAATCAAAACTATAACAAAATTCTCGAATCTGAGTTAGAGCATTAATAGCAGTATGCATTAATAGGACTATGCATTAATAGGACTATGCATTAATAGGAGTATGCATTAATAGGAGCATTATTAGGAGCATTATTAGGAGCCAGGGTACGTAGTACGTTCAAAGTAGGATCGATAAAATTCAGCCAGAATTATAAATCCCAACTTTTAATCCTAATCAAAACTATAACAAAATTCTCGAATCCGATTAGAGCATTAATAGGACAGTTTACGCGTCATGCTTGTAATTGGACGATGTAATTGGACAGTACGCGTTATTTGCGCGTGCTATCCTTTTTCCGTGCGTGCATCTCGGTCAAAAACACACTCAATTGTTATGTTTTTAATCACCAAAACGTGTAACCATTTAACGTTTTATCCTCAAATTTTGTTATAGTTATAATTAATTGGTAACAGGACTTCGTGTCGTCCAATTCTGTCTGTAATCATACTCGTGACTAAACAAATCGGACTCCCGCTTTGCGGTCGTCCGATTTTGTTAATCACTCGTATGATTACAGACCGAATTGGACTCCACTCAGTCCTATTACCATTATTATTATACATTGGGGTCACTAGCTCGATTTTGATTGGCTATAAGCACGCAGCTAATTATTGCTTGCTGTTTCTGTTACGTCATACCTACAGACAGTTTTATGCATGCAGAAGTGACGTCATACCTACAGACAATAGTTTTATGCATGCAGAAGTGACGTAAGTTGTTTACTTACAAGTTGACTGCTGTGCATTGATCACTTTTTTGTGCGCGCTCTTGTCTTTACAAGTGCAGCTCAGGAATATGCATAATAAAATAATTATTGGATTCGGTTTTCGCATGATAGCGATAATTATCAAGGCCTCAGTTTGTGTTATCCGCCTCAGCCTTCGGCTTCGGCAGATAACACAAACTTTGGCCTTGATAATTATCGCTATCATGCTCAACCTCATCCAATAATTGTTAATTAATCTACATGTTTATAAAGCAGATACCTGTAAATTATTTTTAGTCTACAATTTGAACTGGACTGCTCTCAAGTTATTAGTTGAAATTAACAGTCAAGATGCTTTCAAACATGAGAAAACAAGAACATGGCTTAGCATTTATTTCCGAATTACCATTAACCCCTGGATTAACATTAACATCTGGATTAGCATTAACCCCTGGATTATCATTAATCCCCGGATTAGCATTAACCAGCTTTCGAACAACTTGGCCC
The DNA here is from genome assembly GCA_022457155.1 of Cladopsammia gracilis. Lineage (NCBI taxonomy): Eukaryota > Metazoa > Cnidaria > Anthozoa > Scleractinia > Dendrophylliidae > Cladopsammia > Cladopsammia gracilis. The sequence goes on along the minus strand of JAJGOT010000212.1, from coordinate 562,335 downwards.
AATATGTAAAATCAGGATTAAAAACAGAGTATAAAGGAAGTTCTACGTAGTATCAGCCTTACTTTATACTTTGATTTTATCTCGATGTTTGGCTGACTAGATCTTCTCCAGATCCTACGTACACCAGAAGCATTTTTTGGTCGCGGTCCTTTGCTTCTTCACTGCCAACATGAAACCTTGAAAATGAATTGTGGTGCAAACTTTTGATCCTGTGAATGAAATCACTCTTTGGCATTCTTTGTTTTTCAATGTCAGGTAAAATATCATGGGCATGGAAGTTTCTTGGAAATAAAAGGTTTAATGCTTGTTTCTTTTTTTTCTATTTCATTAGCAATGCCTCCACCTTGTACCGACAAGCACAGGTACTGCAAGTTTTGGGCTTCGCGCGGTCACTGTCACATCAAGGCGCTCTACATGATGTCAAACTGCCCTCAGAGCTGCAATATCTGCCACCATGGAATATACGACATAAGTAAGACATTTATTTGTCTAGCTAACTCAGGGATTTTCAGGGGAACCCAACGACAAAATAGTGCTTCATTCAATTCCACCAACAGTAATACCCCTGCCCCACAGGAGAGGGGATGCTGATAAAACGTAAGCCGTGTCCCCCTGCATTTTGCTGCGCCCAACACCTCGAAATACTTATTTTCACACATTTGACTTTTTGAATGAAAATGTTTTGTCTTTGGACCCAACACGATACAAAGTCCAGTCCAGCCTAGACTACGAAAGTGTTTTTTTCGCCCACTTCAACACCTATATGGTTTAGTATTTAGTCTCAGTCACAATGGTGAATTTTTTTGTTTATTGGGTAGTTTATATTTGGGCGAAGATTTGGTGAATTCGCATTAGGTTATGATTCATGAATAGTTAGAGCCATTTTCTCTGTCTGTAGAATCAGTCAGGTATGGGGACTCAGATCGATGTCGAAATCTATTTGATGCACCGCGGTTTTGTTTCTCTTAGTGGTGGTACAGATTACTTTGATCCTTAACAAAGATGAACGAAAGTTACTCTGTGCCTCGCTGTTCTCTTCTTAGTTTCTCCGCGATACGAAGACAAGCAGTGCATCGATAAACATGAACAATGCTCCGAATGGACCGAGGCTGGCTTCTGTGACATTTATTCCAACTTCATGTTCAAGAAATGTCCACTCAGTTGTGAAGCCTGCTACCCAAGTAAGAAACCAACTGTTTTACAACAGTACTTGCAACTCGTTTAGTGTAAACGGTTAGAGCAGTTTTCAATTGAGTGTCGTAAAACCAAAACAAAAGTAATTACTCTGACCAATCACAACAGTCGTAAACAATCCAATGAACCAATCAGAGCTCGAAGCAATTACATGTCGGCGGCGCCAAGCGCGGGAAAACGCGTGCTAGCAAGTCACGATTGATTTTGGTTTTACTTCTGATTGGTCGAGAAAGTGGCGCGAGATTTTTTAGCCAATCACAAAGCGTAGCAATGCAAAACCAAAGCAATTGTGTAATTTCTTTCGACAATCAATTGAAAACTGCTCTGTTGTGTAATTTAAAATTTCCTGGAAGAATCTTGGACTGCTAATTACTCTAGCCTTTACCAGCCGAGTTAAAAGAAGACAAAAAACGTAGAAGGCAAAGCAGATTAACAAAGAGAGAGGGCTTGCTCGTTCAGGTGTCCCAGCGAAGTTTGTCCGAAAAAAGTTGAAGAGTTTTCGAACAGTACCCGGCCCGACGAGTGTCTCAAGAGTTGTTGAAGGATGTCCAAAGAGTGTTAATTTTGATATAGTCTGCATTACAGGCCCTTTTTGGTGGGCGAGTGCTGAATTTTAAAATTTGTTTATTGTTTGCCCGCCATTTCAGTTTTACAAAAAATCGGAGGCTTGGAGAAGTGGAAGAGGGTAGGGAGCCTTTTAGCCTAACTTCGTTGCGCTTAACCGCTTCTTTTGACTCACCCCATTTCTTGGTTTAACTCAGCGTTTGTTCGCCCCAAAAATGGAGGCTAATTTCAGGGCTCGTTCGATTGACCATATTCCTGAATATGAAAAAACAGAATCGTCTGGTATAAATCTGCCAGGATATGCTTATAATACGGCAATAGGAGATGTTTACTTTACCAGTGGCTTTCAAATCCCTAAAACGCGACTTTTTATGACAATTTTCCTATTCTTATTCCGGAATACGTTCAATCGAGCGCACCCTTAACATGAATTCTTTGTCCTTCTCCAAGTGCGCTTAGCCTACGTGGCAGACGCTAGAAGGGGGAGGGCAAAGAAGGATTTAGGACGCGTACGAATAGAAGCGCGTGGAGAGAGCGCGGAGCGCGAGCAGAGGGCGAAAGGTAGTTTCCTTCCCTG